>OZ010601.1:85560756-85575756 GCA_963932145.1 Acanthosepion lycidas
ATTCAGTATTCTTAGATTTAAGAACGACAGTAAAGCATAAAGTGTTCAAAAGCTGAGCCGAGGGAAAGATTTTGTGGAGTCACCTTCTCTTTTCCTACCCATGATCATCTTCAGAGCCCCCTGAAAGCAAAGCGCGTCACAAAATTTCTATTTTGTGAAAGTTAAAGCATTTACAAATATTTACGAGAAGTTAGAGAATGTTTATGGAAAGCCTGCACTTGATCTAATCACGATAAGGAGATGGATCAGTTGACTTAAGGGCAATCCTGGAGAGAAAGGAGAAGCTGCTCTTCGTGACAGGCTTCTCAATGGCAGCTCAGTTGCTACTGTGAATTTGGATAGAACTGAACATGCTAATGCTCTCATTACAGGTGACAGAAAAATCTTTGTTGAAGATTAAGAGGTATTACTTTCAAGTAGGATTGATTGATCTATTTGTTTTTTTACGGTTTGTCAACCCTTTGTATGTTAATAAAGTCGAAACATATTTCGGATTGTAGATTGTAGTTGCTTACGGTACCCGGTGTTCACCATCTTTCCGGATTCGACATTGCTTGACTTCAGTCATCGAACGAGAACTCGTGTTTTCAGCGTCATTTGACATAGTTATGAATTGTTACTAATTTTTTTTTTTTTGTTTCATTTTGAAAGTTGTTTTTATTTTATCTTGTTCAGTGTTGCATTCTGTTTATGTCTGGTTCAGGCCAATCGAAAATTTAGTGTTCAATCGAACACAGGATACCGAGTCATTCTCTAAACAAAACGACGAGGTCGTAACGGATGACTCAGTTCCGTTCGTGGGACAAACAAGGTGGTTACCGTAATCGTCGGGTTGTGAATGGCGCACTCTCGTTGAATGACAAACTTCCGTGCGAGCTAAATTTGACTTCGCTAAGTTGCTAAAAGCTGGTCGCTGTCCGTACCATCACGATCCGTTGAGGACATTCTTTGCGATTTAGAAGAATTTTTCCGGGTTTGACAGTAGTAGATTTAGAAGTAGGTCGGAGGTTGAACACAACTGAATTCAGTCATTACACTGGTTAAAAATTTCGGCGAAGAGTCCGTCGAAACCGAGACCCGTCGTTGTCGTCTTGCATTCTAATCACCATTCGAGTGTGTTTCGTTTTCCGTTAATTATATGTAATCTTCATTTAGTTATATTTCCCTATTTGTTTCGGTTTTTAGATATTCTCGACTACATACTTAATAGTGAATGGATCGGGTGTGTTGTTGCTATGTAGTGATAGGATGAAGAAAAAATGTCTTATGACTAATGCTTATTCTGTCGTACTCAGGTGTCATTTCTACTTCAATCTTGATTACACGATTGATCTCCGGTTGATTTGTGCCTTCTTGGGGCTAACGTTCTCGGCTGACATGAAGTAGAAAGTCTATATTGAATCTATTGCTAGGTCTGCTGCTAAGAAGGTTGGTTCACAGTGTCGGGCTAGAAAATTTTTCTCTCCTGAATATATCTTTCATATCTATAAGTCTAGCATTCGTCCATGCTTAGAATATTGTTGCCGCATATGATCTGGAGCTCCTGCTTTATATCCGGAAATCCTTGATAAAATCCAAAGCATCAGTAATAAAAAGTCCAAACCCGAAGCCTCGGCTTTAGTTACTTTCTCAACGCCACTTATGCCTTTTCTATACTTTCATGGTAATTATTCGGATGAGCTCTTCACTATGATGTCTAGACGTTATAAATTAAAACGCAATATTAAACTTACGACGAGGTCTCATCAATTTACACTTGTGTTGGCTAATTGTTACCGTATGTTCTATGCTAGCTGCTTCTTTTCTCACTTGTGGAACTCTCTTCCGTCTCTATGCTTTTCAGTCAACTTTAATCTACAAAAATTTAAATGCAATGTCAATCGCCATCTACTGTTTTACTGAATACTTTTCCTTTGTTCTCGCTCCTTAGTAATGTTTCTGTTTTCTAATTTTCCCACACCAAGTAATCACTTGTGCCTCAGTGACTCTACTGTCTTATTTGGGGTGAACATGCTTAAAAATTCGGCCTGAATATTCGAGAAATCTTGCACGAAAAATAGGCACTACTCGGGCTTTGATTAGGAGGGCATACATGACCGAGAAGTCAAAGAAGGTCAGATAACGGTTTTCCCTAGAGGACGGAGGTTCGAATCCTGCCAGAGGGCGTATATTTTTCGAACACGATTTCTCGAGTATTCAGGCCGGTAGATATAAATAAATATACTGTTTTATAATAAAAACAGAGCATCTATTCAAATATGAGTATCCATTAAAAACACCGTTTAAATAAATAAATTAAAATATGTCGGATTATATATATATATATATATATATATATATATATATATATATATATATATATAACAGCAAAAAAACTTCAACATAGAGATAGTCTATTTCAAGCCGTTTTGTACACGGCTATCATCGGCACCTGTCTGTCTCGGAGTAATTTTAAATTTATTTTCAATGTCAGTCCTCCTCTGGTAGACACCTTGTTAATGAGAGTGGGTTTGTATTAGCGATTGGTGGGGGCCGTAAGGTATCTTATCCCGGTGGAAGCGGTCTGGGGTTGGAGTTTATTTATGGCCAGGACTTGTTGTTTGTCGTTCATTATCAGTTCCTACTATGTGATGTTTCTTATAAAAGCCCCGCAGTGTGTTTTTCTGGGATTCACAGTAAATAGTTTTGTCCTACAGGTGTCCAATATTATTAATAAGCCTATTAAGATTAATGTAAATTAGTTGAATTACAGATTTATAGATTGTGTGTAACACCAGAGCCCCCAATAGAATCAATTATACTGTCCAACACACTTATATGCGTACATATTTTCATACATACATATTTGTACATTTACATGTTCATACATATATGCCACTATACGTACACATAAACCCCTAAATATATGCACATGTATTCTTATGTAATTTCGAATTTATTTCTATGTCTACATTTCGTGATTAGTTTTCTCCGTTGATTTAATAGTTTGCATTGATCTTTATATTTTATTATCCTGATTTTTTCTTCTAAACATAGCTTGCACCTATCCCTAAAACTATTGGGGGTGTTCGCGAAATATAGAATTTTCTAATTTATTTGAGAATTCAGACCCATTACCTTCAATTCCCCAAATTTTTTTCGAAAGGGCTGCTTGGTGTTTTATTTCTGGATTGGTGAATGTATGTCTGTGTATTGATTCTCTTTTTAAATTCTCCTGCAGAAATGCCGATGTAAATATTATGGTTTTTCGTATTTTCTTTAGGATTAATAGTTGCCTGGTATACTACCCTAGTGGATCTGCACTTGCCCTCTACTGGGAAGTTTACCCTAATTCTACAATTACAGGAGGTTTCCGTGTTAGATTTAGTTTTTTTCCCATGGAATTTACTTAAAATGTAATTGTTATTGGAAATAATAATTTGGTACATATTATCAGAGCAGGAGTAGCTAATTTTGACTGATTAATGCTCCGAGACAGACACTTAGGGGTTGATGATAGCCGTGTACAGAACGGCTTGAATTGGACTATCTCTATGTTGAGGTAATTTTTGTTTTTTTGCTGTAAAAATACATATGCTCTGTTAAAATAAAAACATCGAGCTCTCTGTGGATCAGTTTTAATAATTAATATTACTAGGATCCACCCGGATTATATACCAACGGATCGATTACCTGTACTCTCTCTCTCTCTCTCTCTCTATCTCTCTCTCTCTCTCTCTCTCTCTATATATATATATATATATATATATATATATATATATATATATATATATATATATAAACACTTGTATGGTCTGTATATCTATCTATCTATTGTTATATAATCCCAAAAGGGGCATTCGGCACTTCTTGCCCACACAACTTGCCATTTCTTCATGCCCAAGGCAATCCTTTCAAGTGTCAGAAGTGGTATTCCAGTTTCTTCTATGATTTGACCTTCCCCTCTTTTAGGTGGTCTACCAAAGGCGATCTTTTGCCAGGGGAGTTGTCTCTGAAGGATTTATACACAAAGCTTTGTTTTCCTCTTTTGATTGGATGTTCGGGTGGTGTAATTGATAGTGGTTTGGCACGAAAAATTGAAGAGACGAGTTCGAATTCTAGTCGAGTCCGTCACATTTACTTACGCGCTAATATCCTTGGTAAAGCTATGGATCTATCTCTTCTCTCCCAATTTATGGATTAAATAGTATTTGTGTCTGGAAAAATCATTGTTATTCTCCAAAAAGTTGTTAATGCAATAATCACTTACAAAAAAAAAGAAGAATTCTTACAATCCAAAATAGGTTTTGGCTTTAAATAACCTACAAAGGGTTGATAATCTGTAAAAAAATCGAAGGAATCAATGAATGAACCTCGTTTGATTCCATGATTAAACCAATTTAGCTTCCTTCTTCTAATCAGGGTAATTATGTCAGGATTCCTATCTAGCATTTTTCACGTGGCATCCATTCTAATTCTACCTCTGATATTTTTCCTAGCCATAATTCTGATCAGGCACTTGATTTTGAAGATTGAGAGACTTTGTAAGTACTCTTTTCTTAGTGTCCAGGTTTCACAAGCATAAATTGCTATGGGTATTATCAAGGCATAGAACAGCCTGGTCTTGATGCAGAATGGAATCACTTTCCTGTCACAGATCTTGTCTTACAATCTTTCACAATTCACTTGCTTCCAGAAATAAATGAACACGGAGTAATCCCCGAAAAAAAATCCTGCTATGGGAAGCAGCATGTGAGATTATGGCGGGAAAATCATTATAATAATCAACGATGCAGCTTGTATGAGGTCAGACGGAGGAAGAAGATATCCTCAATGGCTGTCGGTTTGGTTTAGTGAGTAAGCTGCTTTCATATCGATAATCTTGAGCAATGATAACGACAATATCACCTGTTTCCCTATAAGGAAACATTCGGCATTCATTGACCGAGCAGCCGGTACTGTTGTCGATTGAAATTTATAAAATCTTTCTCATAAAACAATTTTTCATAAAACAAGTTTCTCAAGTCCAGTAGCTGTTTTCGCTCTTTCCAGTATCGATAGGGGTGGGTGGGTTTACTTCCTAACCTTTTACTTGGAGTAGTGAGGAACGTTATCATCTATACAGAAACTTATTAAACACTTGGAATTATCTATCTATCTATCTATCTATCTATCTATCTATCTATCTATCTATCTATCTACAGACCTTTGAGGTTCAACTTACTGAAATAATTGACATTTTTCCCAAACTTACTTTGAGACTACTATTAAGGACCTTTTAACCCACTCTCTTCTCAATGAAAACATCTAACAGAAATACTCGCCTATATACATTCATACGCCTCCGAACGTGTCTACTGACAAAAAAAAAAAACAAAAACATACTATTAAAAAAGATTAAAAAAGAAACTACACACAGGTGTGTGTCATATGTAGTATTTGCGCGTGTCTGTGTGTATGTGTGTGTGTGTACATATTTATAATTGGATCCCACCACCCGCTAAATCACGAACCACAATTTCAATTATCCACAGTTCTAAAATGTTCTTATTCAAAACTTTTATTAACCTAAAACTTACTTGATAAATGCATTTCAAAGGAATTAAATATATATTTAAAAGATACAAACATGAATTTTTAATAATAATAAAATATAATCAATTTAAATGTCCTCAAAACCATCCAAAAGTTGAGTCATAAGATTATAAAGGGAAAAACACAATTTTATAATAATAATAATAATAATAATAATAATAATAAGAAGAAGAAGAAGAAGAAGAAGAAGAAACAAAATTTCAAGATGAGCTATTATGTTACTCGCGTTTAAGTTGCATTCCATTTACACTGGCGACGTTTCATTAGCTGTGTCGCGTTGATTACCAGTACAACTGTTTTTCTGAAAAGAAGCGACGTTTGTACAAATACTGGTAATTTTTTTTTATAATGTTTATACTTGTATGCAAGTTTTGAACATAAAGAAGACAGATATACTGTCAAAATATTGGTCACCACTACGTGGTGTAATGATTCGCAAGCTTGTTTCGCTAGAACAATTACAATTGAGTAGTGAGTTCGGTCCTCACTGGGATCACAATACTTCCGGCCTTGTGCCACATCTAAGCTACGCTTAGAAAATCACCATACTATCGAAACATTGTTAAATTCGCTGTCTTTTCTAACTGTTGTAATAATAACAATATGACTACTAGTACTATTACCTCTCCTATGGTTGTTTGATTTGTTTTTATGGTTAGTCAACCCTTTATAGGTTATTTAAATCCAAAACGTCTTTTTTGGATTGGTAGAATAATTCTTTTTTTATGAGTGAATACTGCATTACCATTTTTTTTTTTTTTTTTTTTGAATAAAATTGATTTTTCAAGAACTAGTCTATTACAAAATTGCTCAAACGAACAGCTGTATTCTACTTTCATATTATACTGTATTATTCTTTACGGAGCGTAGACATCGAAGTGTCGAACCAATAAAACGCTACGACGGGTTGAACTGAGTTAAATCAGGCTTTCCTTTTTATACAAGTCTATTTAAAATAAATGACCCGATCGCTAGTAAAAACCAAAATGTGTTGAGTTCATTTGAGTTTTAGAAAATATCTTAGCCAAAATTAAACATAAAAATAAATATAAACAATTAAAATTATAATTTAAAAAATAAATTTGATTTCATGCATATTTCGTTTATTATTTCAAATTTAAGAAATCTATTGTTTTATTTGTAAAATTGAAAAAAATCCTCGCTATTAAAGGAAGTACGACTGTGCGTTTCATCTGCTTAAAACAATAAGAAAACGGCAATAAAACGAATAGAAGTTGACTATTCGTTCTCAGGGGACAACATTGTTGACATGTAGTCTGTAGATAAGAGGGCAAATCGATATTCTGGTTCAATTAAATTGCTGAATGTATGTCGTCGGTACATACAACCTTTATTCATCTCGTCTCGTACTTTCTCGTTTTTTTTTTGTTTTTTTTTTCGTCAGCGTTTCACTCTCCGGTTTTCTCTCAAAGTTTGACTTCTATTCATCCTCACTTTTATTCGCATACAACTAATTTCTTTCTTTCTCTTCTTTGCACATATACCAACTGTCTGTATCCTCTCCTTATAAGTTCCTTGTAAATGTGCAAATTGTAGACGCACTACACAGTATTTCCACGTTCCTTCTCTTTCCTCTCTCTCTTTATACGTAGAAGCATTCTGCAGTTTCTTTTTCATTATGTTTTTCTTCCTTAAATACGTCTCTCTCTCTCTCTCTTTCTTTCTCTGTCCCTATCTTTCTCTCTTTCTTTCGTTCTTTCTTTTTTTTTTCTTTCTTTCTTTCTTTGTCTTACTTTCTATTTCTTTCTCTCTCTCCCTTTCTCTCTCTTTCTTTCTCTACCTCTATCTCTCTCTTTCTTCCTCTTTCTCTCTCTCTTTCTCTATATCATTACCCCCTCTTTCTTTCCTAATCTTTTCTTTCTCTCTCCTCCTATTTCTTTCTTTCTTTCTTTCTTTCTTTCACATAGTATTTTTAGCATCTTATAAGTATAGCAAGGCTCAGATGAATACAAAAAATTAAGCATATTTTAAGAATGAATCGAGACCCAGATTTTTTAATGTCAGTCATTGAAATTTCCCTCCTAGGGTTCTTCTTTTATGTACTTTGTCCCTTCAGGACGTAGGCGATCATGGCCTTCCACATCTTCCTGTCCCTTATAGCTCTTAATAAGTCTTGTCTTTATGTTATTCCTCCCAAACCCTCTTCTACCATCCATTTACTTAAGCCCATCAAATGTCACGCGCTGCTTTCCTCTGTCCCTCTTTCCCTCAATCTGTCCTGTGAATATGAAACCAGGCTCAAACTTTAGAATTTCTTAACCCTAAGCCAGGCTTAGCTAACATTGTGTCTTTCCTATAACCCATTAGGCTCGTAGATGCGCCATATTTACTGTAGCCATAGCAGCTGTGTGTCTAGGGCAAGATAACCTGAGGGAGACCATCCCTCTTCAGACTAGTTTCAAATTCAGAGATTTCCTTCTACACTCGTTGCCGCCTCATGACAAGAAATCTCAACATGCTCTGTTATTTAACCCATAGCAAGCGGATTCACACTTTCCCAAGCATGTTAGCGCGAAGTTATGACAATGCCAGACTGTTCAAAGTTCTTTGCAAAGCTGTGAGGTGAAAAGACCGTGAAAGAGAAAAATAAAATAATAATAATAAATGTAAAAATATTTTTATAGACTCACATGTGAAAACTTGATAAGTATGGACATTAGAAAATATTAATTTCATATATACTGTCATTGTTGACAGAATATGTAAGCAAAAGAACCGGGGAGGGCCGTTTCCCTCCTTCTACCAGTTTCCATAGATCTAGTGGCTGATATCTGAAGCCCTCGTAAGGAGTCGTGACACATCACCGGAAGATCACTTAAGGCGTGAAACAGCATGCATTCACCATACAGTGACAGTCGCCATACAGTGTTCATTTCTATATACACACTGTCTATGGCTATAGACGCACTATATCCGATTTTGAGTCCTCTTCCATCATAAAGATCACATGTTTTAAACAATATATAATTTGTTACCAATATATATTGAAAATGGCCAAAGAAGTGACCGAAAACGCTTGAGATAATTGGACAATATGGATATTTTTTGCACTCCCTCACTCCTGCCAAACGAAAAAATGTAAGAAGGATGGAAAAACTAAATAAGAAATTAAATTTTCCTTGTCTGTCATATTTAACGAAAGATGTTTAAAACAAAAGTTACTGCCCTTATATATATATATATATATATATATATATATATATATATATATATATGTGTGTGTGTGTGTGTGTATATATATATATATATATATATATATATATATATATATATATATATATATATATATAAAGTGTACATTGAGGTTTAAGCATGAAACAGACTGTTGTCACTGGGTGTTGACCTCAATGTCAATGTCCAAATTTAATATTTACATACCCTCTATCCCTGATATTGAGTACTTTAACCGATAAATGCAACATACCTTAAAATTATATTTTTATTATATCCACTCAGTTTCGAAACCTTGATTTAAAATATTTTTTATAAATGAAAAAAGCTTTCTTGAAGCTTTCTTTTTGGCTTTAACTGAAAGCTAAATGATTAAATTTACTATTTCCACTAAGCAAAATATCCTAGTGTATTTTAAATAGAAATTATAGCGTTATTAAAAAAGAATGAGGCATTGCTTCAGTTCTCAAGCATCGTCATGGAATGATTCAGTGACCATTGAAAGAGGAGTTTTCTAACTTTTAAATGGCTGCCACAGAGGCGCTGTAGTCGCGTCGTATCTCCGGCAACGCTCAGTTGTTTGTTTACCCCCGGAATGGTGAGTCCTCAGCAAAAGGCGTTCTGCGTTCTCGAGTTCGCAAAAACAAATACGGTAGTCACGGTACAGCGTGTTTTTCGGAGCCAATTCGACATTAATCCGCCCTAATCTCCTAAGAACATTCGATGGTGGTTTAAACAGTTTCAAAAGAGTGGGTGTCTGTGTAAAGGAAAAAGTCCAGGAGAACCACGAGTTTCGAAGGAACAAGTGACGAGAATCCGTGCTGCGTTTGAAGGGAGTCCACGGAAGTCCATAAATCGAGCTAGCAGTGAGCTTGTGATCTCTCAATCCACTATCTGGCGGGTGCTAAGAAGACGTCTACATTTGAAACCATACAGACTACGCCCCGTTCTTTGTGCTTGACCTGTGAGATCACTAGATCTCACCGTGTGTGATTTTTTTCTTGTTGGAATACATAAAAGATTGCATTTATGTTCTACCACTACTTACTAACCTCGATGACCTTAAACATCAAATAATTACAGCGATCAATTCAGTGGATTGTGATATGCTGATACGCGTCTGCGAAGAATTCTCTTATCGCATCTTATGTTGCCCGTGTTGTAGGTGGTGGCCACATTGAACAAATGTAAGACTGGAAATAAAAATTGAGTGTGAGTAGAATACTTGTGACTTGGCGGGAGTTTTATATTGCTTTTCCTTATTAAAATATTGCGTAATAATATCGGTTCATTCTTTTTGAATGACTCTGTATATTGATTGGAATCTCAACTTTTTGGTCGCTTTCAAAAAATCATTTAAATTCGGCCATCTTGACAAATTTGAACAAACTTATAAGCAAGATCTAATTCTCGGTTTTAAAAATCTTGCAATAATAAATTATATATTTGTGACACGTTGTTTGAGGAAAATTAGCAAATCTAAAGTTAAATTAATCTGATTTGAAACAAATAATACTCATGGCATAAAACGTAGTATATAACCATTTCACACAGCACAGGTTCTTGTTTTCCTAACATGCTGACTGATTTATTGACAGCTAAGTATGGTTGATCAGAATTGACATAAATTTATGAAATCTAATTGAATTTTTTTTGTTTTTAACTACCTATTAATTCTAAAAAAAATTAACATATTGTAAAAATTACTAGATAGTTAAAAACCAACGTCAATGCGTTCACTTAGATTTCATAAATTGATATAATTCTGGTCATCCATACTAGCTGTCATCCCCTCGGAACTTATCGATACTTCAATAAAGATAAAAAAAAAAAAACAACAAGATCCGTCGTTAAGAAATACTTTTATATTACTCTTTTATGCTATAAGTAAGTAATATTTATTTCAAATCAGACTAATTTAGCTTTAAATTTGATAATTTTACTCAAATAACGTGACACAAATATATATTTTATTTTCGAAGATTTTTAAAACCGATAATTTTTTTTCATTTTAAAAAATTCATTTTAAACTTTAGGTATCGAAAATTCAGTACCTATATGTAATTAATACAAATAAAAGGTTTGTCACTTAGCTGATTGATTTTGCTTTCAGCATCTCGACTCTACACCAGAATTTCGTAGAGAGACCCTTAGTCAAGGTGTATCAGCAATATATAATGGTGGTTAGTTACTTGTTTCCAAATACACCCGTTTGTTAGGGTGACTAGCTAATCCCTGTTGCAGACACCATCTCAGTCACATTTGTGTTTCTTCAGCACCCATAGATGTGACAGGTGTTTTATACTGCAACAATGCTGAGCAGAACTTAGTTAGTTTCTGAGAGAGAGATTTTAATATGGCTATCGGAGAGCCGAGTTCCAATTCCAGTTGGGTTCGTTATATTCACTTAAAACGCAAATGCCCTTTGTAAAAATATGAATCCACTTCTTCTCCTCCCAACTATGGATTAATTATTAAAACTTGTATCACTAAATGATTGTTATCTCAAAAAATTCTTATAATCTAGAAATATTTTCTGGTTTTAAATAAGCCGCAAACGGTTGATAAGCTGTAGAAAACGAATGAATCAGTTCCACAGACCCCACTTGCTAGATAGTGTCACCATCAATAGTTTGTTGAGAGTGGCTGGAACTGGTACTGTTTTTACAGAAATCTGACCACGTTTGTGATGCCAGTATTTGATAACATTACAAGCTGGAACACCAGGATCGTTCACGGCCATCATCACCGAAATTATTTGTGAGATATTCACTAATCGCCCCACGCGATTGGATGTGGCACAAGTCAGAGGTTATTGTGGGGTTCCTGAGCTCGTAGGCTCGGCTAAAAATTCCCCGTAGACCCCGTAAAAAATGAGATTAGGTAGCTGTCTCCCAAGACGAAACTCTGCTCTTCGGCATAGCCTTGTCTGGGGATCATCTCTGCCCGAAGGCAGAGAGTTTGACGAGCACACTTCCGAAGTAATTCGGATTAATTATTTGTGATGTTACGTTTCCAAAAATAGGAATCATATTACAGATCTGAACTTCACTGGCTTCATGATAATAACTTACTGCACAATCAGATCTGAAACAAACATCTATTTGTAGAGGCTGCAAAATTGAAGTACATCCTACGTATAGATACATCTTTCTACAATTTTTTTTTATCTCCCTACGATCATTGGAAGAGACCCAGAAAAAAATATTGAATGAAACCTTTTCTATTTCCGATTGTATAGTAAAATGAACCTTTCTATTTCCTTTGCTTTATAAGCGCTCGTGGGTTGTGTTAAGAGTTAACTTACTGATTCCTGAAATGTTTCTATGTACATAAAGGTTTGTAACACAAATATCTAGCTGCGTGTCTTGTTCCGTTGTAAAAGACAGAATTATAACAGAAACTCTATGTATACTATTAAAAGTCCTTTTAGAAAGGTTGTATATTTCTTCTTTACTAATATTGTGCATGGACACAATAGATTTGAACGAGTATTGCTCAGAATTGCTGCTTCATCAATACCCCAAATCTGGTAGGTTTTCTTTCTGTTTTTGTTTTGTTCTTTTAACTGAGAGTTCACCGAATACAAGGCTCAGGGCCTACTGATGATAGAGGGTAACTAAGTGAAATTGTAGAAGTGGGTAAAAGAGTATCAGTAGGATGAGTTGCATAGATATCGGTTGACTTTGCACTTAAAGAGACCAAGATTATAGTCGTCTGGGAAGAATTCTTTCAAGTGCTTGTTCCACGAAGTAACAGTTTTGAGAAACGGAATGGGTGAACACGTCATGGTAGGTTCTACCTATGAAGGTCTGAGCTGGTGGAACTAAGAAATGCAACTCGTTCGGACATCTGCCATAGTAATAGCGATAGAACAATGAAAGGCTGGCGACGTTTTGTCTGTGGGATAAGGGTTGCAGGCTGGTGAATAATTCATCACCCACAAGGCCGCGTAGGCGCTTTTGAACTCTGTCAATGCTAAACAGTGAGGATTGAGCATCACCTGCCAAGATATGGCAGCAATATTACATTCTTGATCAGATCTGACTCTTATAAAGATAGATCATGGCAGTGAAAGGAGTTCAAGTAAAATTCTTAAATCGGCCGTCTCTCCGACCATATTCATCCGCTGTTTGAAATTTGAGATGATAACGACACAGTCGGAAGCAAAATAGCAGTGTGCCGAAACAGTTTCTGTTCAACCTTTTTACGAATAGGTTATTTTGCCGGTTCTGGTAAACTAAACACCAAGGTTATTTTGCCGGTCCCGGTAAAATAAACACCAAGGTTATTTTTCTGGTAAATATAAATAGTGTTTTAGACTTAAGAATATATTATATTTGAGATCGTCAACGCAGTTGATGTGTGACCTGTGTAAGAAGGAATTGAACATCATGGCTACTGTGATCTGTGACTGCTGTCTTCAATGGGTGCACCTGAAGTGTATTGGCAAGAGAACCACGCTCAATGGCAAGTTTTGGATTTGCAGAGACTGTTATTGCTTGAAGTGCTTTAAATATTCAGACTTCTATATTTCTTTTAATAATTGTTGATGAATAAATGATTTTAACTTGTGTTTTAACAATTGATGGTGGAAAAGATTTTAAATTGTTTTAACAATTTATGATGAAAATAAATAAACTTCTGTGTTAAATCTTTGTGTTGTTATTTTTAATATTACCTGCCTTCATAATATTAAAAATATTTATCGACAAAATAACATGTGGTTCTATTTTACCGCGACCGGTAAAATAGCGTCTTCCAACATTTTAACCCTTTCCGTTTTTGTTTGCTGAACACTGACTGGTTTAAGTGGCTTTGTTCTTGCTGCTCTGTCATGGTAATCAATATAATAAAGACACTGCAACGCCTTTTTTTAAATTTTTTTTTTTAGAAAGACTGGAACATACAGAGTTATATATTCCCTCTGCAATGTGGGTGTTTTTGTTTTGCCTTTCATTTTTCCGTCTCCTCACAGGAGAGCATCTTTCTAATGATCCAGGTCAAGTTGAACAGGAAGTCGTAGTTTCTGTTTCTTTATTAATAAACTGTACGGTCACGTGCTTCAAAATTGACAATGGAAAAAAAACTGTTTTCAATGCTATTTGACATTCGCTTTTCTCGACTTTTTGATTGATCCACAATACACCCACTTTTGAAATTTGACACGTGACCTTTTTACAAGCCAGACATCTCATGAGTTTAAGATTTCTTCAGGCGATTTGTCTGTGTGTCGCAATCATTTTCAAAAATATTTTTGGCTTATATCATTTCTTATGTCGACAGCACTCATTTTCCGATTACCCATTGAAAGTTGGTGAATATTTATTGCCATTTGTATTGCAATTTTTCTTGATTTTTCAGGCCTGAATCTAGCCAAACAACAACCAGTTGTTATCATTATTATTTCAATTCTTTTCATTTCTGATGTGTATTCATTTCTTTCCGGGTCCCACCCAGGCACCTAAGGTTAGAAATGGCATCATGACATTTTCCACTGGAAAAAAAAAAGATTTTTACATAGACAAAGTCCTTCGTAAGGTGTGGGCTGTAGTCGCGAGAACAATGTTTTGTATTTCTTTAAGGTATGGGCTTCCAGGAATCCCACCAATTAGTCTATTGGAATCTTTTCCAACCAATCCGAGAGCCCCATCTACAAAAGGGATTGTTGATGTTCCCATGTGCCACATTTTTGAGATTTCGATTTCAAGGTCCTTGTATTTGATATCTTTTTGAAGATCTTAAAAAATACATTGCAGTCTGCAGGGACTGCCATATCAATAAGGAGGCACTTTTTGTGTGCGATCTCTAATAGCAATGTCTGGGCGGTTAGCTTTGATTGTTCTGTCTGTGTGTATTGTGTAGTCCCATAAAATTGTTACATGCCCTATTTCCGTAACCGTGTCTGGTTGGTGTTCATACCGCTTTCTTTTAGTTTCCTTTCCGTATAAGTTACAGATTTTCCAATGCAAATATTGGCCAACTCTGTCATGCCGGGTTTTATATTCAGTGGGTGCCACTACCGTGCAACCTGATACAAGATGATCGATTGTTTCTGGGTAATTATCACAGAAACTGCATTTTGGGTTAACACTATATTTTAGTATGTCTGCTTGATAATGTCTAGTTAACAAGCACTAATTATGTGCAGCAAGGATAAAACCTTCCGTTTCAGCTTTTAACCCTGCACTACGTAGACACTGATGGGTACGGGGCTTGTCTACATCAGCTTGT
>OZ010601.1:85580756-85675756 GCA_963932145.1 Acanthosepion lycidas
TTTTAAAAATATTATAACATTAGTTAAAAGCACCATCAACCTTTCAAAGTGTCCATATGAGATCGTCATTGTCTAGTGCTTTGAAAATTGTATCGTTTGGACCAATCAGAAGAGCCATGGTAATTAAAAAATGTAATTTTTGTGCTTATAATCGGGCGGAAATTATAAAGTACGGAAAACCAACCAGAATGCAATTTAGTTGCATTATTTGAGTTCAGCATTGTTCTCCGCTGTTAAGGCCTTTACTTTTGCGAAACACGTATGGAGAAGTTAATTTGATTTTTCAATTTCAACTGAGAAGGGTACCTATAAGTATCAGTATCATCTTATGAAATTTAACTACTGCTAAACTTTAATTTATATGATCTTATTTTTATATTAATCTCAGTTATGACATTTTTCCATAAATGAAATATCAAAATTAATAATAAAATGAATGAAAATACAAATAACACATTAAAATGTAATAAATGTACATACAATTATAGTATTTTATGTACACTTCTGATAAAATTTCATAAGAAAGGTACCTATAAATTAATTAGATACCTTTTTCTTATGAAATTTAATCTCACGCTTAACAGTCTTATTTTTTAATTTCTTTATATTTTCCATAAAGCATCGTAAACGTAAAGATGAAAGCTAAGTACAAAAAAAAAAAAAAAAAATGAAAAATTAGAGCGCTGAAAGTTTTCCTTAAAAGTAACGAGGTAAATAATTTGTTCACTTAAATCTAAATAATTTCACTTCCTTCCGTCCGTAGAAAGAATTATCCTCTCGTAAGTTATCTAAACGTCATGAATGTGTCTTTCGTCACTTGTCAAGCGACGCGAAAGGTTATGACCTGCTTTGTTTTATTTTCAAGTTACATTTTTTCGGTACAGAAGCTAAGTTAAGCTTGGTTCAAAATATTTTAAATAAACATTATAATTTCTGATTTTATTAAAATCAGTTTTGAAAAATGATAATTGATTTTTAAAAGAATATCAAAGTCAGATTTTCATCTTTTTTATCAAATGATTGAAAATGATTGAAAATGATTGATTATCTGTCCTTTTTTTTGACAAAAAAAAACAAGATTTTTAACGAAAATTTCGGACGTGCTAGGAACGATTAAAAAATGTAAAAAAATACCCCCAAAATACTTTGATCTTTCCTCTTTAATAATAATATGAACATTAGACGATAAAACTTGTTTTCGTCAAGTTCGGCGTCTTTTTCATCATGCTATCTCTGTTTGTTTACATTTTCGTGGAAGTACCTATATATAGTCATCTTCATACAAGCCTGTTTCGCTGTATCACAGCTCATCAGTGTTTCTAGACATCTGATTACCAGAATCAAAACTAGACCGATTTGGTATCAGTCAGAGATTCTATCCCTAAGCTATCGGCGCACAGTAGAGAAAGGAACATTTTTAACGTATTATATACGTGATATATACAGACACCAATAGCGCTCAATTCATAACTGAAGAGCGATGTGTTAATAGCAGGAGCAGCCACTGTTTTTAAAATTACGCTTTCACTATAGTGCTCAATTGGCTAACGAGAGCATAAATATTCATCCACATACAAGCCTGTTTCGCTGTATCACAGCTCATCAGTGTGGATAGACACCCGAGTGCTTCAAACCGTATTTTGGACAAAAATTAAAATACCTTTATTTAACAAGTTTAATTTATTATATATTTCAATTGTATCACGCATCACTCACTTTAGTGAAACTCAGTGAATTGATACCTTTTGTAATAAACACCTGAAACTTGTAAGCAAACACTCGCCTTAGAAAGTTTGCACCTCTAATAGGCAAAATTAATTTTATGTTAATCACTTTCCACAAAAAAAATGTGATACTTCCAGACGAAATATAGGATAAATTTGGGGAAGGACTAAAATCAAGCAGTACGCATAGCGCCCAACAGTTGCTGATTCGGTGAAAGCCGGATTTTGCAACAAAATTACTGATCATTTTGTTCGTAAGCCAAATTGAATACAACTGATCTGTGTTTAAATTTGTAGGTTAATATTTTATATTACTACTTTTATTTATGTTAAATTAACAAATTTCTTCATTTTTGTCTAACAATGTAACATTATTTGCTTAACCCGGCATATATATTTCAGGATACACTGCTGACCACACACTGAATAAAAAAATGAAATGGCTTTTGATATTTAACCTTGATCAGTGGTCGTCAAATTTTTTCTCTGGTGTTAGCAATTAAAATGTTAACTAAATGTATGAAAAGTTAAGAAATTTGGATCAAATTCGGTCCCCCCCCTCCCGCAAATATATTTAAGAAAATATATTAAATAACCCCAATGAATCAGGTAAATAATTTATTAAGTATACCAACCAAGCCTAAATACAGCCGATGCTGTTGAACAGAAATGAATAACCGTTACTAATATCCAATTAATAAGTTATTGCATGCAAAGAAGATGGTTAAAGCTTTTATTCATCTGCACCGAAGGACATAACATACATGTACACTAAATAAAATTTAGCTCAGTGTCATCCGCACACCGACCCCCATTCAACCCCTTGATTATAATCGATCACTTGGAACCCCTGAACGGCCCCTAGTGGGTCGCTCGGACCCCGTTTGACGACCCTGATCTAGACAGTCAAAAGTCCGAAAGTTCAGCTCACTCTTGATGGACATAGCATACATAACGTTATCAAAGAAAAAGACTAGGAGTAATTATGACTTCTGATCGAAAGTCTTCCTAAGTATTTCTATATATCATTTTAGCCTGGTTCCTTGATCTTGTTGTTGATATCAAGGTCTAAATCCGTAGTTTTTATTAGTTTACCGCCTTTAAAGGTAGCTTTGGCAGATTTGTCGATTCTGAATTCCATCCTAATGTCTGCTGGTTGTCATTTTTGACAACGTTTTAAGGCATCAGTATAGAATTTGATTCAATTTACCATTCTGTGACATGTATCCGTAGCTACTGTTGTTCAGTAGGCAGCTGAGTGGCGCTAATGCAAGGAGGAAGAGTAGTGGTGACAATGAATCTCCTTGGAAGATCCATTTTGAAGTTGATTGGTCTCGATGTTAATGACCCGTTTGTATGGTTTATATTTAGTGTGGTCTTCCAGTTTTTTATGCTCTCCATTATGAATTTGTCCATTGTGGGTCATACTCTGTATATTTTTTCGGTTCTTCTCCATCCATGAGTGTGGTATACTGTCGAACGCCTTTCTGTAGTCGATCCATGCTATCGATAAGTTTCTTTTCTTTGTTTTCACCTCTTCCAATATTGTTTTATTGATAAATTGTTGGTTCTTGCATCAGTAGCTTCCTCTTCTAAATTTCTTCTGTTCTGTTTGGAGGAAATTGTTTTCCTCAAGGAAGTTGTATGTCCATTTAGTTATGATATTAGTGAGGATCTTGTACATTGTTGGTAGGCAGGTGATGGGCCTATAGTTTTTCGGGTTCTGCGTCTCTTCTGTTTTTGGGAGTAGGTATATTACTCTCCACGTAAGCCATTTGGGGCATTTTTCTGAGTTCATGATTATATCATTGTATGGCCGTGCGAGGTCTTGATGGAAGCTAAATAGTTTTTTTTTTATTTCGATCTATTCATGTTGTTTTCTAGTTTTTGATTTTGCAGATGGTAGCGATTGTTTCAGTAATATTGATATCCGTCCATTTTTGGCACTTTACATGTGTGTGTTACTCCTGTTGTTACTTGATCCATGTAGATCATTTTGCAGTTTTCCCACATCTTAAACCAGAACTTCTCGACTTCCTGGATATTAAGTGGGTCATTTATCTCTATTTTATTTTTTTCCTGGTTCTCAATATATTTTCTTTTTCTTGGCAACTTCTTTAAAGATCTTGTTTTGCCAGAAAAAATCTGTTTCTATTTTCATAACGCCTGATTCTCTGTGCCTTCGCTTGAATTTCTTGTTTCAGCTTCACTTTAACTTTTGGTACATCAGTCTTATTTTTTATATCAAGGCTTCGTTTCAGTTGTGTGCTTTTTCTTTCTTTCATTTTACAGCCTTTGTCTAATTCACTTAGAAGTGACAGTTGTCCTCGTAGTTTATTTATTTTGGTTACTATTTTTTCTTTCCAGACTGGCATTTTTCTTTTTCGTTTACCTTGTATCTTTACTTTTTCACCTATTTTTTCTGTGATCGTTGCCAAGGCTGCGTATATAGGATGATTAATTTCTGTCAGTTTCATCGATCTTTCCATTTCGTCTCTTATTTTTATAATTGCTTGGTTAACAATGATGATTTCTCGGATGTTTTCGAGTTCTATGTCAGGTATTCTTTTTTTCTGATGATGTTACGCCTGATATTGACTAGTTTGTTGGCATCAATGCTTAGTCTGTTTAAAGGATGCTTTTCTCGCCAGATGTTATAGGCGACTTTGGTCATTGTTGTCGTTTGTTGGATTTATCGTAGCAGTGTAAAATGCTATCATTACTTCAATATAGACTTTCCTAGACCATTTATTTATTCTTTTTGTGCTATTTTATTTTAATGAATATAGAGAGCCTCTGTGAGCGTGGTTTTCCTCTAGTTCTCGTTGGGCAGAGTTTGTTCCATTTGCAGACTTTTCGATCTCAGTCCGGTTCCCCACTAGGGATTGTGATCTTTGTTGACCCGCGATGTCGGTTAGCAATATTTTTCATTGTGTCAGCATTATAGTTAGTACGTTGGGGTTGGTTCGTTTGCGCCATAGCATATCCATACCATGATGGGCCATCTGGTTCAGGGAGCCAGCCTCATCCTACTATATTTTTTGACTATTGCTATTATCAACAACAGAAATCATTTATAAGCCTTTGGATCCCAAGTAGACATTATAATTATTATTATATGCGTTTCTAGAAAGAAAGAAAGAAAGAAAGAAAGAAAGAAAGAAAGAAAGAGGAGACAGAGGAAGCTATAACACTCTGGTTCGTTTAATGTCTGCTTCAGTGAAATCGTATTGTAATATGAAGTATGCCAGGGCGAAATGATTAGTTTCAGTAATAGAAATTAAGGGAAAAAACGTGGTATTTTCACGGGTTCTGCTTGACATGATTAAACGAAATAAATGTCATAAAACTAGGTACCACCCAAAATTTGCTAAAACAGAGGATACATGTTGAAAGAAATGCCCAAAACATAATAAAAACAAAATGTTATCGTCAAAGTGCTATTATTAAGAGAAAAGACCAAAGGATTTTTTGTCCTTTTTAGAACCTTGCAAACCTTGGTTAAAAATCGTTTTTTTTTTGTTTTTTTTTTAACGCTGGAGCCGTTTTTAATTCGACAATTCTTGTAAAAACACATAATTATCGGATTTTAATGAGATTTTTAAGTCTTATCCAGTAATGAATGAAATTATCTTCTAAATGTTTCTTTTTTTAGAAAATCTTTGTAAAAATTATGTCTTTTTTTTTTACATCTGTTACGCCCAACTTACTTAATTTCATTTTTTTTTTTGCATCGCGTAATGTTTATTTTTTGTAGGGAATAAAATGCATTGAAGCATAAATTACAAAATGGAATAAAACTAATATATTTGTTAATTAGCAAAACCTCTAATGCTTTTATGAATACTATCTATTGTCTTAAGAAAATGAATAATGAATTTTTATAAAAATTTATTTCATTTTCTTTTAAAATTTTAATGGAGTAAATTTCTGCGATATTTTACACTAAAAGTTAGTAATCTTTGTTTCAATTTAGATTAATTAAACTTTAAATCAGATAATTTTGCTCAAATAATGTTTAAGTAAAGTATATTTTAATTTTGAATGATTAAAAAAAAGAAAAGAGAATTATGCTGTATTGGCAGGTCTTTCGATATGGACGAATTCGTCGATTTACTGATAATGAGAAAAAAAGAAATAAAGCTTCCACTTAATTTAAATTCGGTTTGAAATACATTAAAGTATTTTGCTTATTGGCAATTTTGAATTTAATTTATTGGCTTGGAATTAAAACTAAAATTAAAACTTTAAGAATAATATTTCATTTTTAAAATGCATTTTAAACTTTTTGTATTGCTTTTTATATTTTTTTAGAGTTACCTGTGTATAAAACCTATTTGAAAAATTATTTTAACAGGATATGCAGGTATAGCTAATTAATCAATGCTTACAATTTATCTCTTTTAAAATGGAAAAAGACAATATGTCAAGTGCCAAAACCTTTCAACTGTGAAACTTCTATGGCTTCAGTTAGTAAATGTTCATTTTTTCATAGCCAAATTTTTACCAACTCAGATATAAACTATCAACTTAAGGTAACGGAATAAAGGAAAAACATATTGTTTTCAAGACTTACACTGGCGTAAGGCTTGTAATTCCTTTTGGCATGAAACATTCTTTTCCGATGAACATTTCATCATTTATATATTCCCGCTTTCAGCCCCCGCCTTAAACTTGTTTCTGTCTGGTACGGATACTTCCCGTCTCTCCCACTCTTTCACAATTCATCGCTCTTACTCTCGCATACATTCATTACATCTCGTGTGTTTTCATTAACTCTTTTCTTCTTCTTTTACCTTTTTCTTCTCTGTCTCTATCTCCCCACTACACACATTTTCTTTCTCTTTTGGGCGTTGTCCCCCCCCCAACACACACACACCACAGCCTCTATCATGTTCAGATATTTAGTTTCTCTTAGTGGAAAGTCGTTTGTTTATTGTAAGTTTATCTCTCAAGCACACGCTTCGTTTCTTCTTTGAACATCTCTAAACCCTCGGCCCTTCTCACTCAGCACACCACAGCTTGTCTTTTCTCACCCCCATCTCTCACACTCTAAAATCTATCTATCTATCTATCTATCTATCTATCTATCTATCTATCTATCTCATTCTGTTATCTCATTCTGTTAATATCTATCTATCTATCTATCTATCTCATTCTGTTAATATCTCTCTATCTATCGATCTATCTCATTCTGTTATCTCATTCTGTTAATATCTCTCTCTCTCTCTCTCTCTATCTATCTATCTATCTATCTCATTCTGTTATCTCATTCTGTTAATATCTATCTATCTATCTATCTATCTCATTCTGTTAATATCTCTCTATCTATCGATCTATCTCATTCTGTTATCATTCTGTTAATATATCTCTCTCTCTCTCTATCTATCTATCTATCTATCTAATTCTGTTATCTCATTTTCTACCTATTTATATATCTATCTCATTCTGTTCATCCTCTATCTATCTATCTATCTATCTATCTATCTATCTATCTATCTATCTCATTTTGTTAATATCTACCTATTTATATATCTATCTCATTCTGTTCATTATCTATCTATCTATCTATCTATCTATCTATCTTATTCTGTTAATATCTACCTATTTATATATCTAACTCATTCTGTTCATAACTATCTATCTATCTATTTATATATCTAACTCATTCTGTTCATATCTATCTATCTATCTATCTATCTATCTATCTATCTATCTATCTATCTAAAAATTAATCTTCTTCGTAGCTGTACTTGTGTATTTCACACTGACGACAGTGTCCAGGCCACTGTAAAATCCATCCACTTAAATGCCTGATTTTCAACGCCAAAATCATCACTGTAAATTAAAGATCTACCCTTTTCAGTTAGTACTCTTGAGTACTTGTAAAATCTCTAGCAACAACATGTTATAAATAAATATCTACTAATATCTGCCTGTTTCTATCTATACCCTGTAATATATTTTCATTGTTACTACTGCCTGCTTGTATACGCGCATGGTACAACGAGTATCGACGCGGAAAGTGCAATTGGTGAAGTCGTTGCATTCACTTTCATACAAATATTCCTGGAAAGTTATAAATCCATGCCTTCTCTTTCCCATTCTCAGCCAGTAGGACAGATTGAGCTCTCTAGATTTGGTTGGTAACCAGTCTAGGAGAAGGAATACTCTGAATCTACCAAACCGGTTAGCCGTGGCCTGGTAACTCTACCCCGTAAATAAAAAAAACTACTTGATATGAAAGCCACAGCAGCAGCATCTGATAGGAGTGAAACTGTGGACCTATACTACACATGAAAGTCTATAAGCTCAACACATATACTGCTTGGTTGGTTAAGTTCATGCAGGAGCGGTTTGCCAAAGTGAGTTCTCATTTACCCTCTCTTCTCCGTTGTGGCATGCAAGAGACGAGACATTTCTGGTATTAAGACAAAGCATGTGGCATTCACTGAGTATCAGCTGCTTCAGTCGAAATTCGATTCCATTTTCCAGGATAATAAAAGTTTGACATTATCTGACTGTTTAACATATTACACGCAATTCTATTCTTACCCATTATGGCTCACACACATAAACTCGCTGCCTCGTTTTGGAAATTTCTGTAATTGTAGAAAATGCGACGCTTTGAATGTTGAATCCCCAATTATTTAGATTATACTTTTAATCTCACATAAAACTCTCAGAAAATAAAATTCTTTCTTCTTTGTGCAACATTGTGTAAAATTAAATAACTAAATAAACAAAGAAAAAAAGAAAAACTATTTTCATTAAAAACACGTTACTCTTACTTTTTTTCCTCAGATGTATACACATATGAACCATTTTTTCTCTTTCCGGTAACAAAAAGAACATATACTCGGCATCAGAAAGAGAAAGGTGAAATTTCTTGGACACATAATAAGGAAAAAGTGCTTGGAAAACTCACAGAGCATATCGAGGGATAGTGAAAGGCAGCGGGTCAACTAACTACCTGACGAAAGTGGTGGAGAGCCATAATCGACCACGTCCTGAAGGGACACTGCACATAAAGAAGAATTCTGCCTGTTATGATCCAAGTCGTGTAACAGATATCGTCAGGGAAAGTTCAGTCGTCTAGTCGAGTTGAAATTCCAGCCTAACCTCCTGCACTTACTTTCCCACAAATACCTTTGGGAACGGCATAAACCCGTCTCTTCTCCTTCTCCTCACATCTATGGGTTAAATAGCACAGTAGACTTGTCCCTCTAGCTTTGGATGGCAGTCAGACTAAGAGAAGGAAAACTCAGAATTCGAAACCGGGGAAGGGAATCCACTCCGCTGTATTTCTCAAGAATGCATAATTCCTAGATAATAAGGAAAGGGAATCTGTGGAGAGTAATGATATCCTACGTCCTGAAGGTATACGACATTTTAAATAAAAATCCGACTTTCATATTTGCAGGAGCGCGTGTAACAGGAACCTGCATACGTAAAGCCTTAAGTGTCACCACGCCCAAATGAAAGTTGAGTCAAATGCGCGCCACTTTACACAACTTACAGCTATTTCCCGCCATAAAGCTCGCCCCCTGCCTATACCCACTCTTCATTACCTGCTCAGTCTGTGAGTCATTCATCGTCATTATTAACTAGCTTGTAGCTTGACTGACTATTCAAGATTATGGGTACCCAACTGATAGGAAAACACACATTTTCTATCTATCTATCTATCTATCTATCTATCTATCTATCTATCTATCTATCTATCTATCTATTTCGGTCTGTTCATCTATCTATCTTGCTGATACATAAAAGAAAGAGAGGAATATATCTATTTAGAGAGAGTAAAGTGTTAAGGAGAAAACAACAGATTGGAGAGGTCATGCCAGCATAGATCTATATATAGTCTATTATATAGATCTAGAGATCTGTGTATTATATGTCATTTTGTTCGCAATCACATATGTGTACAAAATGACATTCGTACAGACAGTCATTCAAAATGTGTGGTAAGTTACTTTCTGTTGAGTATATGTATTCGTTTGTTCGTTCGAGTTATGTTTGTGTGTATGCAATATGGGAGAGACAAACTGAAAACATTAAAAAACATTATATAAAAATAGATGTTACTTTGTTTTCTGTACTGTCATCTTTTTCTTTTCTCTCTCTTTCTCGCTCTCCTCTCTTTTTCTCGCTCTTTATGTATGCGTGTGTATTGTCTATGTATGAATTAACGCATTTTTGTAGGCTATTTTACCAGTTAAAAATGCAATTAAATAGAAATTAAGCATACGTTTAAAAAACGAAACTTTTCCTACTCTGCAAGAGTGAGTAGCAAACGACGACTATAGGGTTTTAGGAAATTGCCCGCTAAAAAGTTGAACTGGAATGGGAAATAATCGAAAACTTTCGAGTTACGTTGCTATATAGCAAACGTAACCTTTCGGAAAATTTCGTGAAAATCTTTCGGGTTGCTCCGGCATTTTCCGTCTAATTTTAAACCAACCACTTCTCTTTGCGCCTATTTTTTTTTTATTTTCCTAATAATGGAAACATTTTTTGTCTGGAGTGTGGATGATATTGTTTTATTTCTTTCTTTTTGTTATATATTACTTTTCTGCCAGAATTCTTAAATAAATCAGATAAAAATAAACAAAAAATGATAGGAATGTATGACTTTATTTTGCATCTCTAACAGAAAATGGCAAAAAAAGAAATCGACACTTCTAATTTTAGGCGAACGTTATTTATCCCCGTTTCCTTTTGAGACATTATAGAACAAATTTAGGTATGTAAGAAGCGAAGGTATCTATATAGGCGTACGAGACAGTGGGTCTCGAGGTGGCGACATTGTATATTTTCAATGCAAAAGCTGGTTATTTTCAGGGTAACTTAGAACATTTTCAGGACAAATTCTTTCTGACCCCCAAACCGCCTATAAAATTCCCTCCTGTACGTCTATAGGTATCTGTATAATTTTCTATATTTGGTATGTGTGAGAGAAGGGGATGAGGAAAGACAAAGGAGGAGCTATTTTGCGAAAGTTTCTTGAATAAACAGTTTCAAAATCACTCGATTGTTTTCTGAAAGAAATGAGTGCATGTCGACTCATAAAAGGATTGGAATGTCAACCGGGTATAAAATGTATCTTATCATCCCATTCAGTATGGTATTATTATACCCGCGATATAACAACATTTACATACATCGGTTAAATAAAAAATGATATGTATATAACATTTGAGAGAAAACACTTACAGAAACTAGAATTAAACAATAGTTTCACTGTGCAGAGTACAAAGAAGATATAGAAAAGAAAAGTGAAATCTGGTCTTACTGGTGAGATGACTCGGTCGTACATTACATTAGTGATTTAGCCGCAGTCATAAAAAAAAAAGTGAGAGAAGATAAAGGTATGATGTAGACGTGAGGCCGCACCCACAATTGCCACCAACTGGAGAGGTGACTTACATTTCGAGCCTCTAGCCAGATTGTCACGTGGTGACTTCTTACCCTTTGACATGTGTATAAATTGTAGCTGTCAAGATTTTTAATTTTTGAAACGCCATGCCAGATTTTGGCCAAGTCAAATAAATATCACGTATCGCAATGATAAGGAAGGCTGATACTTAAATAACGATCCCCAAATCCTGAACCAGTATAAGTACAATAAGCTGCTCCATGTGAATTTTTACTGCATAGATGACTTTCTATAGTGACTAAATATTTCCACATGATGTATATAAATTGGATTTATAAATACTAAAGAAAAATTGAAAGCACAAAACAGGAACATGAAAAGCCGTAGTGAGGAGTGAGGCAATTAAATCTGCAATGGCTGGTCATGTATAGAAGAAATAGGTTAGTTATCAACCCTTGCGGGATGAAGTGAAAATACTGGAAAAGGAAGAACACTGGGGAGTCAGATGTCTGAAAGAATCAGCGCATATGCTAACCTCCTTAGTTATAGAAATAACTACGATATGGTAGCAGTAATCAAAAAAGGCGAATAACAACAAGCATTCAACAGCAGCAGCTGTAACAAAAGAGAAAAGCTTTAGCCAGTGCAGTCAAGTATAACAAACAGCAACAGCACTCATCAGCAGGCAAGTCAGTTAGCTTTAAGGCTCCAAGTTCTCCACAGACACAATACAGGACAATAGCCTAGCAGGCTAAAGCGTAGGTTCAGAAATTGGGGACATAGTAATTGTGAGTTCGATCCTTCGATCAGGCAGTGTGTACTTGGCCTCATTATAAGTAATGAGTTCGAGCAAAAACTGATCAATACTACAAAATAAGAATGAGATATCCCTAGGCAATTAAATGTGAATATTCTACCGCCGTAGATTAAAGAAAGAGTTCAGTTCAGAATACCCTATTAGTTATCCGGATTGCTATGCACCTGATGGGCGAAACGTTGCAATAACAACAAAGATGAGGACAGCAGTCCAAATGTAAATAGTGTAAATAATTATGGCATAGTGCCAGATTGGATTCATTTTTGTAAATATATGTGCAATGCATCTTCGACGTGGTGTAATGGTTAACAAGCTTGTCTCGCGAGATCAATTACGACTTAGTAGTGAATTCGATGCTTATTGGGAGCTCCATGCTTTCAACCTTCTGTCATCTCTAAGCTACTCTTAGTAAATCACTATGTGTACTGCATTATATAACTGTTGCAAATATCCATTTTACGGGTGAAAAAAATAGACTGTCTACCAAAGTAGAAATTAACGCTCCATTGCATTGCACCCTCTAGTATAATATTTTGTATTTAAGAAATCGTCAGAAAAATATCTGAAAAAAGAGGTTCGAACACATAGAGAGCTGTGGTTTACGCTCTCCAAAATATTCTTTCATCTCACTGATACATCGGAATGGCACACTGAAAATGTAACATGTTTCCCAAACCTTAAGTCGGCAGAACTTTCAGTTTATATTATAGGTTTGATTTTCTTACATAATAAATTGTTTTTATGATTCAACACCTCTTATGCATCAAGGCTGACACGCATGCGCGTGCGTGCGTGCGTGCGCACACACGAACAAACGAATACTGACTGTTTATATCTTCTGGATAGATCCTTCAAATCAGAATAGCCCCAATAAAAACGAGACGTATGGTAAGCCTAATACTAACTTAATGTAATCGCTAACAGCGCAGTAGAAACATTTCTCCTCTCTCGCACGCACGCACACACATAATTAAAACACATAAAATTAAAATAATATGAACAATGAGAATATAAATAACCAATCGTTATCTTTCTACACGAATAATCACATTACTGTCTATAGACTGGAAATAAAGCTAAGGCAGAATAATATTAAATGTTGTCGCCATTTTGGCTTAGTATGATCCGCCATTTTTATAACTCGTCCCTTTCCCAAATTCTTGACCACTGAACAAGTATACTGCAATATTTTAGTTGGTCGTTTTGCTTTCAAGTTTAAAAGAACGAAATAATAAAAAAGAATCAATCTTGTATAATAGAAAACGAAATACATTAATCGATTCCCTATCAGCCAAAACAAATGGTTTAACTCATCCAATTAGATCTACTTTAATAAAACGGCCATCACGTTGGAAAAAGTTGCGCCGGTTGTAAATCCGTCTTCTTTTCTTGTAACAGAGTTCATCGAGAAGAGACAGCGACAGATCGATTACATGTTACTTCGATCGGAAAATAATGTCCGATTTTAGGATAAACCTTTTCTTTTCTAATATATCTCACAAAAAATATATTACTCGTTCTTAATGATTAAAGTGTCCTCTTTGTTAATTCTATATCAATCTCTTTTAGAATTTAACTTAAAACATTATACAATTGGGGGTGAAAGATCGACTTGTGATCGGATATTACGGCACTGATTTCTGAAGTTCCACTCTGGGGATACGAATTTTGAAGATCAAAGTGGTAGGGGACGTCCATCTGCAATTGATAATCAGCATCTGAAAACACTAGTCGAACAAAAAAAACAAAAACACAAAAAACACATCAAAGTTTCAGGGAAATGTCTCAGATAATGCGTGTAAGTATTTCAACAATACCGAACCATCCCAAGAAAATTGGCAAGGGGAAAAAACTCGTTATATGGGTTCCACGTGAACTCAGTGAAAGTCAAAGAGTTCGACGTTTTGAAGTATGCTCGATGTTGCATCTGCGAAATTCATTTCTTGATCGAATAGTGACTTGTGAGGAGAAATAGGTCCTTTATGACAATCTTAAATGATCGGCTCAATGACTTGATCCCGACGAAAGACCCAAACAATTTCCAAAACCGAAATTACGTCAAGAGAAGATTATGATGACTGTCTGGTGGTCCGCTATTGATGTTATCCACTACAGCTTCCTGGAACTAACCAGAGCATCACTGCTGAAGTTTACTGCTAGCAACTGAGTGAAATGTACAATCATTTACGCAAAACAAGAACGGCACTGGTTAATTAACAAGGTTCAATTCTGCCTCATGTTTGGTCACATGTTTGGTCACATGATATCAGAATGACATTGCAGAAGCTCACCATATTGTGATATGAGACTTTGCAATCTCCACCATATCCCCCCACCCTGATCTCTCGTGCACTGATTATCACTTTTTGCAGCATATTGACAATTTTTTAAGCTAAAAGACATTCTGCTGCAAAGGAGATGCAAAAACTGCATTCAAAGATTCCTTAGCGTCTAAACCTTTAGAGTTTTATTGTAAAGACAGAAATAAACTTGTAACTTGATGATGGAAATGTATAGATGTTCAGGATTCCTATTTTGACTGATTTAAACATTGTTTAAAGAAAACAATTCAGGAATAAAAGTTGATTCTAAAATCGGGCATTATTTTCCGAACAGCCAAATCTTTGATTTATCTTAAACGGAAAGAAATTGATTGATACGATGTAGAGAAATCTGCAATTTTTATTTTATCGTTAAGCATCATTTGTTTCGGGGTTAAGATGTAAGATTGTGGCATTGTTTCATTAAGCCATCATTACCATTGGAATGTTTTATAAAAGTCATGTTCCTCAGAATCAAATCCATATGACCATCAGAGAGTAGAAAACGAAGAATGTTTAAATTCAAATACAGGTCAAAACAAAACCAAGCAAAGTTGCCTCGTTGTTGGCAATCTTGATCCACTGTTTACTAAAAAAAAAAGTAAATTTAGAAGGAACAATCCACTCGTGGTTAATTTGAAGGCAATAGCAATTAAAGTTGCTGATTTTGCCATTTTCCTTTTTGACAGATAAAAGACAGTTGCTTCTTATAAGAATAAGACTAGATGAGACTGTAAGTTTCCCTCCCTCCCCCTCTCTCTCTTTCTCATACACACATTCTATTTATCAATTAAAAGCGAGAAAAGTAAAACTTAACAAAAAAGAGAGGCTCGGGTCCTGGCTTTAGATATCTCGAGGGCTTGTTTGACTTCTGTTGTGGATTCCGCGTGAAAAATCGTTCTCCAATAAATGACAAACGCAAGTATTTAAGCTAAGAAATTAAATGTATTTACACAAAATACAAAAAGTAATGCTGTTAGTAAAATCCAGGGACGCCGGTTAGTATTAATCAAAGATCGCCATATACAGTCTCGAAGTAAACTTCCTTAGAGTCGGGCGTCCTTGTAACTGACTTCTAACGTCAACTCAATCACAGTGTCTATGTACTTTCCACTCTGTTTCTCCACCCTGTTCCTCCACCTGTTCCTCTACACGTTCCTCTACTATCAGACTCCCTGACTGACTGACTGTGGCTATTTTATGGCAGCAGGACGAGTCCATTTATATCAGAAAAGGGTGGACCCCATAATACCCCCCTCCTTAAATCCCTTTTTGGGGGGAGTTAATACTGTGTCCATTGTTTGTTGAAAAATTGCAGGAGAAACTTTTACTCCGATTGGTAGTCTGTTGAATTTGTACAATCACTTGTGCGTATTAATGCCAAGGATTTTCGAACTCTCTTGTACTGGAATTTGTAGATAAGCCTCACTAAGATCTATTTTTGAAAATATCTTACCGCCATTGAGCTTTGTAAATATTTCTTCTGTGCTCGGTAGTGGGTAATGGTGGTCCTTTATTGCCTTGTTGAGTCCCGTCGAAAAATCTGCGCATACGCGAATTTCTCCTGACTTCTTTTTTACGTAAACCACCGGCGCAGCCCACTCACTAAACTCTGTTTTAGATAAAATCCCAGTTTGTTCAAGTCTCTCCAATTCTTTGTCTATTTTTTCTATAGTAGCAAACGATACATTTCGCTTCTTTCTGAAAATTGGTTGGACGTTTTCTTTTAATTCTATTTTGGCCTTAAATTTGTTGCATCGTCCCAACCCACTTGAAAATACCTCAGGAAATTGCTTGTATAATTCTTCCTTCAATTTTATGGTATCTGATGGTTCAACCTCTAACTTTTTGCAAAACGAGTTGATAGGTAGGTCTCAAACGTTGAATTTCTGCACCCAGTCGATACCTACTAAATTTTCAGTATCTTTGATGACGTGTATCTTATAGCATGGTAGGTCTGTTGAGTTTTTTCCATGTCTGTAAGTTGATTATCGTGAGGTCGGAACCCGAATCCAGTTGTAATTTAATCTTTTTGTTTAAAATTTCCAGTTATACATATTTCCTTACATTGGTGTTGTCATCATTATTCATCCTTGTACTCTTATTCTATTAGTATCTTTTCTATTTCTACATTGGGATGCCTTGTGGCCTTTTTTTCCACATTCATGACAGTTTTTATATCTGAAGCCGCAATCCTTGTTCCAATGTAATCCTCCACATCGATAACATGCTGATGGAGGGGGCTTATATTTGTTTCGATATTCGTCATAATTTGTCCTGTATGTTGTACTTTTCTTATTGTAAAATTTTCTCTTATCATAAAATTCTTTTTCTTTTCGGGGATGGTGAGAATCTTTTTTTCATTGTCGTAAAATTTTAGTTTTCTTTCCGGGGAGGGTGAAGAATGTAGATTTTTATTTAACTTACGTATATGAGAAACAGCTGAATCTTCAATGTCCATTGCGTCTTTCTTTATGCTTAAACATCTCTGGTAATCTTCTGATAATTGCTGTAATGTTAGACCCGGTTCATTTTGTAATTTTGCAAGCATTCTTCTACGCATTTCGCTATCTTTTGTAGAAACTAGCCCTTGAACAAAGATGAGACATTTAAAATTCTCCGGTGTTAATTCCGCTAGTTTGAAGTCGTCACAATGTTTATTTACGATTGCGGTAAACGTGGAATAATCCTCATTATCGCCCTTTACCAAGTTAAGGCATTTCCACCTCCTATGGAAGAGTGATGTTTTGGGGCTGAAGAGTTCTTTAAGACATGTCACTGCTTCGTCAAATTTTAATTCGTTCGTCTTTTTTGGCAAGATATAATCCACGAACTTTGTATATTCTTCAGTTCCTAATTTTCTAAGCAATAGACGTAGCTCTTTTGCTTCTGTCCAATTTTGACAGTCTATGTTAAAGATGTCTTCATGTCTTCTGAAGTAATCTCCAAAATTTTTGTCCTCATCTAGAGAATATTTGAAAATCTCTATGGTATTCCACACTGCGTCTTGCGAAAATGTTGCTTCTTTTTCAATATCAAATTGCTTGCTGCCCGCTACTTTCAATATTAGTTCCTCGAGCTCTGTTTATCTATCTTGATTTTCCTTTTGCGTTTGTAATATTTGCTTTTGCCATTTTTCTTGTAGCTGTAACTGTTGATCATTTTGGTATTTATGCATTTGTAATTGTTGCTCATTTTGGTGTCTTATCAGTTCTACCAACATATTTTTAAAATCTTCCATGATAACTCAATTTTATGTATTTTTACTCCTCGAAATTGTTTGTCGCTAATTAGTTGTTGAACGACGAAAGAAGGATTTTTCTTCTGTTGATTAGTTTTTCCGCGTGTGTTCGCTAAGTTGTTTGTTGTTAGACGTACGAAAAGTTTTTCTTTCCGTATGAGTTTCGAATCCTCGTTCGTCAAGTTGTTGTAGGTTATCCGCGTGAGTTTCGAATCCTGGTTCATCAAGTTGTTGTGGGTTATCCGCGTGAGTTTCGAATCCTCGTTCGCCAAGTTGTTGTGGGTTATCCGCGTGAGTTTCGAATCCTCGTTCGTCAAGTTGTTGTGGATTCCGCGTGAAAAATCGGTCTCCAATAAATGACAAACGCAAGTATTTAAGCTAAGAAATTAAATGTATTTACACAAAATACAAAAGGTAATGCTGTTAGTAAAATCCAGGGACGCCGGTTAGTATTAATCAAAGATCGCTATATACAGTCTCGAAGTAAACTTCCTTAAAGTCGGGCGTCCTTGTAACTGACTTCTAACGTCAACTCAATCACAGTGTCTATGTACTTTCCACTCTGTTTCTCCACCCTGTTCCTCTACTATCAGACTCCCTGACTGACTGACTGACTGTGGCTATTTTATGGCAGCAGGACGAGTCCATTTATATCAGAAAAAGGTGGACCCCATAATAACTTCTTCACAAGCTCAAGAGCTATCGTGTCTCTGAGCGATTATTTGAATTACTCCAAATCGTTCTTAACAAATCATGTAATGAAACACATTTTGAACGGCCACTCCTCTAAATCCTTTGACATTAAGAGTGCTATCTATGGACCTACATTGCTTCTTGTTTTCATCAACGACCTTCTCGATGTCATCAGTCCCATCTCAATATTTATTTATGTATGATGACTCCTCACTTAATAGTAGGTCCGATAGGTCCTACAAAGTAAAACTGGCAGCTGATCTCTAAAACGACCTCCAATCATTTGTTGACTGGGGCAAGAATCCATCTTCATTCATTCATGTATTGAATAGTGCTGCTATGTCTGGTCCAGGGCTCCTGCTATATATCTCAAAATTCTTGACAACATCCAAAGAAGTACTTGTAACGTTATCAGTCCTGGCCTATGAAATTGTTCATAGCCTGTCTACACTCTTTCTATCCACTTTATCTAAGCTCGCCATGCTCATTGATGTTTCTCTGCAAATTCTTAAGAATGGAAGACAATGTTACGCTTAATCATAATACTTCTTCTCACTAACGATTAACTTAATTCGATAATCGATATTTTCTAGACACAAATTTACTCTTCTTTTATTTTAAAAATAAAAAGCAAGCCTAAATTAATCAATAGTTTTAATCAAATATATAATTAATTGCAACCGACGAGGATGGTATTGTTCGAAATTAGCCTTTTCAGAAACGTTAAGAACGCGAAAATGATAATCAAGATAAAATCTCGTTTTCCTTGTGGATGAGAACGAGACCGCAGAAACAACGACGACGCATTTACGCAGAATTTTTACCTGATCTCATAAGGCAACATAAGTTTGAAATATTTTACCTCCACATTTCTTGTTTTAGAAAAAGCTGAAGAATTGTTTAAAAAAGAAAGAAAGAAAGAAAGAACATGGATATATTTTGATCATACAGGGAAATACAGTTTACCGTCGTTAAATAATTTATTTGATGTGAACAATACAATCTTAACCTCTTCGTGTCAAGGGTCAATCTTTATCTATCCATCTTATCCTCATAATCTTCACTTCCTACCATTTTCCTCTTCCATCCTTTCATATTTCATTCTTCACATCATTATTATATTTAATAGTAACCTTCCGCCTTGAGTGGCTCTTGAGCCTTGTGTTGGGCGAACTTTATAAAAAGTTCTGTGAATACAACAAGAGAAGAGAATTTTTTTATTCGAGAAGTGAATATAAAAACCGATGAGCGGGAAGCTGTATTAAAAAAGAAACTAAATGACGAACAACAACGAAACCTACTTTTTCAAAAGAAATCTATTTGTAATCAGCGCATTGATAGACACCTTCTTTGTCACTTAATTTCACCTCTTGAACTCTTTAATCAGAGGTGAATCTACGTAGATGACAGTTATTATAATAATACTCTGTTTTAATAATAATAATAATAATAATAATAATAATAATAATAATAATAATAATAATATTTTTCAAAGCTGCTCAGTGAAAAATATCATGATGCCATTTCTGACCTTATGTCGGGACCCGGAAGGAAATGAGTGTACACCAGAAACCAAAGGAAAACTAACTTAAAACTAATTAATAATAAATGGTGATGGAGTGACTATACTGTGGAATTTCCAAATCCTCGCAAACAGGAAAAATGGCACAAATAGACCAGGCATAATCATAAAAGATTTCAAAAATATAAACTGCCAAAACTAATTGGTATGTTTTGCCCACAGGACTCCAATGTTTCTAAAAAAAGAATTTGAAAAACCGTCAAATTATAAGAACTTGCAAATCGAAGTAACAAAAATGTGGAAACTTAAAACTAGGATTATCCCGGTTGTAATAAGGGCATTGGGTATGATAAAGGAGGGTACTGAAAATTGTGTGAGAAAAATTCCTGTACACATCAGCCTCTCAGAGCTACAAAAGATTACTTTATGTGCACATATCCGCAAAACCTCTAAATCTGAACTAAACATCTCTCTGAATAGATAAATCTCCTGCAGTACTTTTTTTTTACACATAGACCCAAGAGGACTTGATAATTAGGCACTTAAAATTACTCTCTGGCATAAATGATACCAAAATAATAATAATAATAATAATAATAATAATAATAATAATAATAATAATAATAATAATAATAATAATGTCTTATTGACATGACAGTCCCTGCAGTTTGTAATGTATCTTTGGAAATCTTTAAAAAAAAACTATCAAAATACATTGATCTTGAAGCGGAAATCTAAAAAATGTGGTACATGAGGACATCAATAATTCCAGTTGTAGTTGTAACCCTCGGATTAATTGGAAAAGGTTCTAATTGAAGGGATTCCTGGAAATCCATGCCTTAAAGAAATACAAAAAAATGTACTCACAAGTATAACTCATATATTACGAAGAGCTTTATCTATGTAAAATGTATCTGGTCTTTGTTTTTTTTTAATTATTTATTTAATTATAAATATGGTCAGTGGAAAATATGAAGCCATTTATCGTTAATAAACGAGGAAATATATTCAGATGTTTAGACTTAAATAAGTGGGATGGACCGAGACCTTTTTAACAACCATTGTTTCGTGGATATATATATTGCACTAACAAGATATATATTGCATCTTTTAGCACTCACTTCCGCTCGTAGATAGACAGATAGATAGATAGATGAATGAATGGTAAAAAATGAAGAAGAGACAATAAAGATCTTTGTCAAATAGCACCAGCAAAGAATTGGTGGTTCTCTCCCTAAGGCCATTAACGTCTGCTGGATTTGAAATTTAGCCCGGTTCAAAAAATCGCTACTCAATATCAGGTACAGACAAAGTAACCGAAAATTTTGTGATTCCCCGCACCCCAAAATATAAAAAAAAAAACTCAAATCATACAAAATCTACAAAATATCTCTGTCAACCGTTTTTTTTTTGCATATTCACACACACACACATATATATATATTACAATGAATCATTCATACAAAAAGTAAATTAGTAAAGTTAATGATATAAAATGGCGAAATCCCTTCGCTAACAAAACTTTAAAGATGCGTTAACCTACTAATCACTCGATGAATGTTATAATAATCCTTGTTTTTTTGTTTCTTTTTAAAATTATAAGCTGTATAAGGTCTTTCTTAAATACGCAAGTACGTTCGACTGCACATTCAGTCATCTTCAGGAATGGAAATTATTTTGTTTTTGGTAAAATTCAGGTAGCATTCAGGAAGAGACGAAAAAATATAATATGAATCGAAATATGATTTTTTAAAAATGTATTATTGATAACGGATACAAACTTTTGGAGCGTGCAGTCGCAAAGCTAAGGTTGAATTTTTTTTTTTAAATTTGCGTTTTTTACTAATATGGCAATTTGAGAATTTTTTGTTGTAGGAGTTTATCAGTCAATGTGGCATGAACTAAAATAGTTCAATAACTAGAGTAATGTCTCAGTTGTTATCCCGTCATTTTCATATCTGGATCTAGGTATGCACAGATATTTACTAGATATCTAGTCTGGCACAAGGTTACAATGGATATTTTCTATAGAAAACCAATGTGAAATCTTTAGCATATAGCGCATCCGCTGTTAAGGCGTCGATACCAAAATAATGTCTATCTCTTAATCACAAGGTAGATCGATAGTTCAACATGCATTCCTATTGATCCTTCTCCTTCTCTTCTTATTCGTTTTATTTATTGCTCTCTCTCTCTGTAAATTAATCTAAAGTATACAATGGTATAGCAGACCATGGTATTTCTCGGGATAATGTAGTAATTTGCTAGTACGCACCTTACTTCCCAGTAACTTATGAAGCTATACTAGACTGCATGTTACGAGTTACGACTCGAGTGCGCGGGCAACGTAAGAAATATCGAATCAGCGTGCTGATGTCCAATTCTGGACTCGTCTATTGCCTTCACTCTCGTTTTTCTTCTCCTAGCTATGGGTTAAGTAGCAGGATAGACTAGGTTCTCCAACCTTGAGTTTGCAACCATGTATAAGAGAAGGGAAATTTTGAACACCAAACCGAGGAGAAAGTAAAGGGATAATCACTCCACTAACCTTTCCAGGAAGTCATGTCAGTTCACAGCTAATAAAGAAAACAAATTTGTGAAGAGAAATTGAAAGGATATAGAAATTTTCTGAGCGTAGCCGTACTACAAAGTCGAAATTATGGCGCTCCCCGTGAGGATCAAACTCACTATTCACTCGTAATTTTTCTAACGAGACAAGCTTGCAAACCATTATACCATGCTGAGGCCGTCCTGGGTATGACGATAAACTACATCCGCGTCCTGGGTAAGACGATAAACTACGTCCAACAGCAAAGCCTCAGATCAGGAGGTTTTGAGAAACGTGGAACCACTTCTTAATTGCTGGTGTTTCCAGGTCTACTCTGACCCGGAGTGGTAGCACCTGTTAGGGTCCCAGCTATGGGTAAATAGTTGAGCCCCAACCTGACTCAAAACACTTTGAAAGTGTAAAAATAGGTTTTAATACCAGAAATACTTTGTAAAAAATTAATACCAGCAGTAAATTTTTGAAAAAATATTACCAGCAATAAAAATCTTGTATTAAATAACCAATTGTGGTTGATATGCCGTAAAATAAAACAAACCAAACTTTATATTTTTGAAAAAAAATATTACCAGCGATACATTTTTGAAAAAAAATATTACCAGCAATAAACATTTTATCGGCATTAAATAACCCATTGAGGTAATTATGCCACAAAGCAAACCAAATCAAACTATACATTTTTGAAAAAAATATTACTAGCTATACATTTTTGGAAAAAAAATATTACCAGCAATAAAAAAAATTATCGGCATTAAATAACCCATTGTAGTTGATATGACGTAAAATAAAACAAACCAAACCAAACCAAACCATGTCAAGGTTCTCGGTCCTGAAATGATATGATAATTAAATTAGTAGATAGTGACCTCAGACTTGACCTATCGAGAGAAGTGAACTTATGTTTCCCAAAGGTATTCGTGCAATGTGAACTCTGTTTACCTAAAGTATTTTTGTTTTTTAATCAACTTGCTATATTTAAAAATGAAGTAATGCTCGGCATATGGTATGCATCATGTTCAAACGTTTAAACTGACATTATGAAAAAAAAAAAACAAAAACGCTCAATATCTGGCGCTGGGCAAATAAACGAAAATGAACTAATTATCAAGAGGGGAAGACTGGCGAGGGAATTCTTACTTGAGGTTTGTAATGAAAATTACAGCCTGATTAAAGAGATATTCCTTTATTCTAGTAACTTGAAATCGGCACCAGTCAGACATTGAATTTCCTCCAATTTTTTTTTTTTTTTTTACTAATTTATCCTCAAGCAAGGCGATAATGCCACTAAAACGCAAGGGGGCCTATCACATATCAGAAGTACAGAATTGAAGAAACCGGAAATCCAATCCTAAACAGGAAACAAGTGATAAATCTCTACACCTGCTCAAAAGAGCCGTGTAAAGTGTGAATCGGACGGATAGGCAAACTCATCTACTCCTATTTATTATGTAATTTACGTTATGTAATTTATATTACTTTATTACATAATTATTTTATTATGTAAATTACGATGGACGGTTATATTCTCAATTAGGATCGATACTTTGAACATTTACTAGTTCTCAAGTACACTCCAATTGAACTCATATATACAACCAATTGCTAAAGATGCTACATTTTTATTGACTGATTTGTTTTTATTTTACGACTTATCACCCTTTTGCAGCTTATTTAAAGCCAGAAAATATTTTCAGATTCTAAGAACCTTTTATAGATAATAATGATTTACTGATACAAGTTCTAGCTGGGGGAAGATGTGGAGCCCTATTTTTCCCATTGTTATTTGCGTGTAAGTGAATATAACGAACTTGATTGGAATTGAAACGCAACCGTTTTGATTTCCAATTTAGTAATCATTACACCACCTGCACATCCAAGCTTACAGCTATTTCCAAGCGGTCACCCATCTAGATACCGACCAGGATTGACGTTGCTTAACTTCAGTAATCATACGAGAGCCGGAAAGATGCTGGAAAAATTATCGGCTCATTCTATCGCTCTAGGAATTGTCTGAATACGTCTGTCAGTCTTTATTTGCTTTTCTACAAAAGATCAAAAATGGAGTACTAATGCTATATCGGGACTGCAGCTACATAATCCTCACATTCCAGCCTTGATAGTGTTAAAAAAACAACTTTTGCGCAGTGTTGTAAGGAAAACTTATTTCCCACTCTGCAGTTTCTTTCCCACAGGCTCAACATTGCAAGCCCATTACTACTCTATCGCTATTTCCATGGCAAATGTTCAAATGAGCTCCATTCTTTAGTTCCACCAGTTCAGACCTTTACAGCTCGGACATTTACACAGTCCTGGGAGGGAAGGCTTATTCTCTACTCTGCAGCTTCTTTCCCACAGACTAAACACTGTAAGCCCTTCACTACTCTATCGCTATTTCCATGGCAGATGTTCAGATGAGCTCAATTCTTTAGTTCCACCAGTTCAGACCTTTACACCTACAACTCGTCATATATTATCTCCCCTGAACACTACTACCTTAACCTCTTCAAATCAAGGCTCGGTCGTTAGCTATCTTCCTTATCCTGCCACATCTTTTTACATTGATATCATACACATTCTTGATTTTAACATTAATCCTCTACTTTGAGTGGCTCTCGTATCTGGCATTGAGTGGACTATAGAATACGAAAATACTTTGGTAAATTTTATCGACTTTATACTGCTATAATAAGTGAAATTTTTTTCGGTTCGACTAATTGCCGAGGGTGATAAATAATCTCCCTTTTTACAATTAGTATAATTAGTCTAATCAGCTAAGCAACCAGTAATTTTAATCATAAACTCCAAATAAAATTCCCATCAGTAAGTTATCTCTCACAGGTTTCCTTCAGCAATTAGTCTAACTGCTGAAATCCATTTTCTAAAATCGATGAAACTCTCCAGAATCTATCTAATAAGTTACAAAAATAGAAACAACCTTTAATTTAAAAATTCACAAACTTCTAACAAAACTTCTCTCAGCAATTCGTCATATTTACTGAAAACGTGAGGGAACTGAAACTTTCGGCATTATTTATAGTTATTCACTGGTCAATTTACACCACGTGGTTCACGCATGCGCGTTGAGGCGCAAGTTATATAAACCCAATCTCGTTATTTAGTAGTCGCATTCGTATAGGAACATCAAAGAGGAAAAAGGGTATATTTTCATAAGAATAAAAAATCTCATCTCTGAGAAAATAAATAGATAAAATAAAATATCCCACTATTTGGTAGGATGTAAGCAGAATCAGATACAGATTTTCCCCAGGCAAAACCAGCAATAATCCCACCCCCTTTTTACAAATTCATAATTTTTATGTCAGAAATCTGAAATAAAAGATCAAATAAAAACATGAAATTGCCATTTTTGTTTTAAATCGATTGAAAATTACAAATCATTTTTGATTGCCTTTTTCTTTAAAAAAAGAGAAAGAAAACTAAAAGAAAATGTGTTGGCACAAAAATCATTTTGAATTAACGTGTACTTTGTATAATACCTACTTCCGCCATTAGTAATATAACATTAAAGCTTTTAATTTAACAAACTTTTAAATATATGCACCATTTAAAAATACAGCGTGTAACCAATCCATTATATTATTATTATATTTTGCTCACAGTTAGACAGAGAAAAGATCAGAAAACAGACAAAGCAAAAAAAAAAAAAAAATGTTTCAGAAAATTTTAAATTTCAAATACATGAGAATCTCACTTTGCAATGTTTCACAAATTCATCTGGGTCTGTTACACAAAGTAGCGGCTCTCAGAAAGAATCTGAATGGAACTTCCTTCTGTGATTTATAGGTGATTGGGATGAGTCAAGTCTGCGGATGTGTCATGATGCATTCTAGATGTAAAGCTCTGAACTGGTGAGATTAAGCTGGTCTGAACATGTTGGATGAAGTAAAAGAAGGCTTCTTTGCTCTAAGGCCACAGGCAATACCGGATATGGATGATACCAAGAATCAAACGGATTAAATAACAAGTATCTTGTTCGATAGATCTGTTATCAAGAGAAGTCAATATATTGCCGTAATGAAGTATCAGAGATGAAACCCTGCAATCATTAGTTCTATTTTCATGTACTTTGGTATTCCAGATTGTTCTATTAGAATTTTACAATAGTTTATAGTGGCCAATAACTTTTACATGGTACTGTATTACGTAGCGTTTACATTAATAAATACAACACTATTGAATACATATAACATCTTATTTGCTTAAAACCCTTGCTTTTGTTTATTCAGCTCACTAGGTTTTAGTATTAAGTGGGGCCATTTTTCAAATTTACATCCCACCAACTACTGATCGTGTATATATTATTAAGATGAGATCTCAATAGTTTTAAAGCATCGACCCGATTCTCCTCTCTCCGTGACGCTGATGTTTGGCTAGTTATGAGTTGCCAACATTTAGTCGATACAGAAAAATAGTTTTGGATCAATTGAACCAAACTGGAGTAACAAGTTGCTTCCAGGCAACGATCAGCCATATCACTGACGATCAAGCTTAAAAGCGTGTCTGGCAGTGCGCAAAAAGCACGTGGTTTAGATCCAAGAATCCATTTTGTACGTCGTTTATTCCCTTTCATGTTAAACCCATTATCATGACGTTGACCACGAGGATTTCCAATTTGTAATCCTATTTTCTAAAGCCGTTCAAGAGGAGTTTTCAGTTATAAAGACCACTGCAGTCTCTTTTAGTTGAACAAATTCCAAGAAACGTTCTCTTATGATAACTTCAGGCTCAGACATCACATTATCTGACGGTTTTGATTGCATCATCAAAATTTACAATTATTGTCAGTTGTTCAATTGTGATTTACATCTTCCGCTGCAAGCTATATTTGTTCACTGAACATATTTTTTCTGGACAATTGTTTTTTTTTTCTTTTTCTTTTTTCCTTTTTTGCTTTCCTGATTTTGTGATAGCCACATCTTTTGGCATAAAATGTATCAACCAATTACGTCATTCTTACGTCACACATTTTCAATATTTATTATTATTTATTGTATTTAAAATACAATTGCGGCACAAGGCCAAAATGGAGAGGGGTTGAGGCTGGTCATCACTATCTTATACCTAGCTAATCTGATTCACGACCCATTCTCACATTACAATTTCCACATTCACCATAAGAATTCATCCGTCACCATTCAATCCTCCATGCACCATAATACCGCATCCTCTCAACGGGGACCTACAAAACGCGCCCCATGCCATAAAAATCAAATGCTTATAAAATATATACTTAAAAATTTATGGATGAATAGAATGAGAGGGGAGGGGATGAACCCCAAAACAAACTAAATATAAACACAAAGTAAACTAAACATAACTGATGCTAGTAGGGCCCGGCCAATCCTCAAAAAAGAGGGGCCGCTGTATTCTGCAACTTGAACAAAATCAAGAGGCTCTCTCGCTAAGGGAGTGGGAAAGGAGAAAAATATACGGACATGGGAAATAAAAAGCTGACCCAGTTGAGATAAAAAAGGGGCCGAAACAAACTGGGGAGGTTGGGAATCTCAACTTGGATCATAACCAAAGAGGCAGCCGGGAACAGGCAATGAACAACTCTTACTCACATTAACTAGGTACACATTTTCAATATTTATTAACCTCCTCTTGCATAGGAAAATCTTACTTTTATTTCTTTTCTTTTTTCATTTGTTTGGAAAATTATGGGATGCGACTCGCTGTAGTCCTTGTATTATAAACTGTCAGAAATTGTTGTTACAAAATTAGGGTCATTAAGTAGTGTCAGTGCGATTAAAGATAGACACAGTACCGCCATAAAACCAGACCCAGATAAAAAAGTATTTAAAGTTCACTGGACTACGTGGATGTCCTATTGATTCAGAAATTGAAAATCTATTTTAAATACTGAACTTATCTATCTATATAGGATTTGGTGTTGTCAGTGCTAAATAGAACCGTGGTTATTGTTTCATTTTCCAACTTACGAACACAAGTTACTGTGTCACTGAATATTTAATCATAGGTGGAAATATAAACATTGATGTATTTGTTTTACATTTTTAATAATGTACGGTTGTTAGTAAAAGTGTGAGCCCAACATGAGAATTGCAAATTGGAAATGTCACAATCAAGTAACTACAGAAGTTTAAATATCAAGGAAGTGTTCTAACAGAGGACGGAAAATCAGTCAGTCAGTTACGTGCCATGCGTAATACACGCTTAGGTGATCATGTATCTTTCGATAGATGACTGACGAGGCAGATTTTTCCCCGCAGTAGACCAGTTGCCATCTAAGGCTATAGAACTCGGTCAGTCCTGTTATTTGCCCATATGTAAGGTGGGGGGAGAAGAAGAGGAGTCATACCTTTCCCAAGGGTATTAGCACGTAAGTGAATACCAGTCAGTTACGTATCATGAGTGATACACGTGTAGGCGATCATGTATCTTTCGATCCATGACTGACGAGGCAGATTTTTTCTCACAATAGGTTGTCATTTCTTTCTGCAGTAGACCAATTGCCATTCAAGGCTATAGAACCCAGTCTGTCCTGCTATTTACCCATAGCTGGGTGAGAAGAAGGGGATTCATACCTTTTCCAAGAGTATTAGAACATAAGTGAGTGTAATGGATTCGACTTCAATTCGAACTCGGCTCTCCGAGCCGCTATCCATTATTCCACCGTGCCTCCTCTGACGGAAAATACGAAACCGAAAACTGAAGATGCACTGGAAAGCAAAAAATGCCTTCAAAAAGCTAAGCAAAATATTAAGAAACAATAAAATTCCATTAGAAACAAAGAGAAGAGTACTGAATTGTTATATATCAGTCCTCCTATATGGCATTGAATGCTGGGCAATCTTTTCACAAATGAAGAAATTAACTCGAGGAAACAGAAATGTGGTTCTACAGAAAGCAAGAAGTACAAGAAAAGAAACTATTAGAATAAAAACGACGGCTGAATCTAGCTAGTAAAACAGTAAAACGGTGAGACTTAACTGCCAATCTAGTAGCACGCTTAAATTCATGCAATCGAGCTACCAATTGGGAAAGTTCATTATAACAATTGCCATGAAAATATCTGCAGAAAAGGCAGAGGGAAGCCATGTCATCTTAGTGGGAAAGTGATTCAGGTTGAGATGCCTGATTGAGATCGATTACATTGATTAATTTTGTCACGAATCTCAAGATATATAGTAAGAGCACCAGGCAAGATATGGCAGCAATATTCACTGAACGGAGAGATTGTAGTTTTATAAAATCGCAAGAGGGATTCTGACGAGAAGTATATTGTGGATAGGCAGAATAGATAATTCTGAGGGGACCTTAAGAGACACGAGACATCAACATAGATAGATAGTGAAAAGGCAAATTTAGATATGGACATAGATAGATAGATAGATAGATAGATAGTGAAAAGGCAAACTTAGATATGAACATAGATAGTGAAAAGGCAAATTTAGACATGGACATAGATCGATAGATAGATAGTGAAAAGGCAAATTTAGATATGGACATAGATAGATAGATAGATAGATAGATAGATAGATAGATAGATAGTGAAAAGGCAAACTTAGATATGAACATAGATAGTGAAAAGGCAAATTTAGACATGGACATAGATCGATAGATAGATAGTGAAAAGGCAAATTTAGATATGGACATAGATAGATAGATAGATAGATAGATAGATAGATAGATAGATAGATAGATAGGCCTCGACTCGAATATCGTCCACAGGTGGCATTAGAAAAATATACATGTCTCAATCAATTACATGAAGCTGTGGGGTACAGTATGACCTCTTGTAACGCGACCGACGAAAAAATGTGTGGTTGTACTAAATAGGAATTCAAGAAAATTTCTATCATGCAGCAGATGTCCGAAATGGAATTAAGATTTTTGTAGGACTACTCCCGCAGGTGTTGGGAAGAGGTTTCATACCTACCTTGAAGATCATTATTCAAAATTCTATTTTTCTTTTAACTCGGTGTGAACCCTGATCTCTGCTACCAGCATAAATTCCGCAATTACCTAAAGGAACAAACAGACGTAATTCTGGTACGTCGTGAAATAAAATTCGTCAGGAATTTAAGCGTGATACTAGATCGGCAGTTAGCTCTCACCGTTTGACTCTTAAACTAAGAAGATATAACCATCAATTCTATTTTAATAGTTTCTTTTCTCTCACTTCTGGCCTTTAGAGCACTTTTGGTTTTTTGCTTTCCTCTCATTGGCCATCTTCTGTCGCCCTGAAATTTGTTCTTTTATTGTCATTTCTCCTCACTAAAGTCTTCTGATTCTCTTTCAATACCAGCAACCCATTGTGTCTTAGTGGCATTATCGCCTTGCTTGGAATGACAAAATTAAAAAAATCTACTTCAGTACCTTTGAGTTTCAAATAGACGGGACCCGATGATTATTCTTTATAGGAGAGACATCCATCAGGGATATCCTTATTCCAATCACCCCTTTTAATAAATATTCAGAAAATTTCTTCCCGGCCCTTAAATTTACGCTGCGAACCCCCTAAGGCAAAGAGTTTTTTTTGTGATATGACAAATGTCCTATTGTTTCTGAAAAGCAGTGATATATTTTGAGAGTTGATGCGTTGCACGAAGGAAAGGCGAGTTGAGTGTTTGCAAAAAAAAACAAAAAACTGCCGGAACCGTCTAGAAACTTTGGTGTGTATTTTAAAAGTCGCTTGAAAAAGACACGCAATTTAGAACTTCAGGGCATGGAAGAGATCCTGGAGATATCGCTATGTGAACTCCCTTAGTTATACGCCAGATAGACATGAGATCGATGGTAAATATTTTGGAATTGATTCTTATGGTTACTTTGGCAACAGCAGATAAGCCTGGGCCGTAGCAGCAGCACGGTGTTGTATAGAAACAGTGACGCAACAGTAAGTAAAAGTATGACTATTAACTGAGATGGTTGTCGTGGTGATTTAATGGCAGCAATAGTAGTTACACTAGTGATAGATAGAGTAGATACTGTTCTAATTGGTAATTTCTTGAAAGCAGAACCAATTACTGATATTATAAGGATCCGACGATTATACAGTGTAGTTGGAAAGAAGAGAGCCCGAAATGAGAGAAATTGAACTAATGAGACAGATATGAAATGAATTGGATATGGAATACGGACAGATTGAGATGAGATGATATGATCGATCAAGCGAAATATGCTAAGCGTCCATTGAGATTAGATAGATAGATAAGAACAGACTGAGATAGATAGAGAGATAGATATGATTAGGCTGATATAGATAGACACATAAATAAATATGAATAGACTAAGTTATATATATATATATATATATATATATATATATATAGAGAGAGAGAGATAGAGAGAAAGATGAACAGACTAAGATAGAGAAATAATGGCTGATATAGATAGATACATAGATATGAATAGACTTAGATATGAAGAGATTAAGATAGATAGATAGAGAGATAGATAGATATGAAGAGATTAAGCTAGCTAGATAAATAGATAAATATGAAGAGACTAAGATAGATATGATTAGGCTGATATAAATAGATACATAGATAGATATGAATAGGCTAAGATAGATAGATAGATAGATAGGAACTGACTGCGGTAAATAGAAAACAGACTGAGATAGATAACACTGATAATCAAACATGTGTGTGTGTGTGTGTGCGTGCAGTCGCATTCACTTGTCTGTCTTTCATTGGCGTGTGCATTGTGAGTTTAGTATCTTGGGACGGTCGGTGCATTTTTATGACATAAAGCTTATACTGACACGCGCTCGCACACACACATGGATAGATTCGGATAGACTGAAATAAACAAACATGAACCGATAATTACTGAGGTGATGCATTTAAAAGAGAATTACTTATTTTCGATTATTATTTATATCTTTTTATTGCTGCTGTAATAAGAGAATCAGCAAGTACTTGACTAAAACTTCATCTCGTAATCTGTCTATACTTGTCAATCGGAATCACATTGTGGTTACGTGCTTCGTCCGAGAAACACAAGTCCCTTAACTTAAAACAGTTATTTAACAGAGGTTTCTTATGCTATACGCCCTATGCAAGTTGTTAATTTTGGGTTTAATACAAAAAATATCTCATTGTTAAGAAAATTAACTCCATTTTATATCCCACTGTTTGTATTCGGTTCCTAGATTTTTGGCAGAGAGCTGAGTTTCAATTCCAGTCAGGTTCGTTCTATTTACTTATGGGCTATTCTTGGTAAAGGTATGGATCCACTTTTTTCTTGCCCAGCTATGGATTAAATCAGTAGAACTTTTATCAGTAAATCATTATTATCCCAAAATATTATTACAATCTAAAAAGATTTTCTCGTTTTAAATAACATGTAAAAGTTTGAAAAGCCGTAAAAACAAATAAATTAAAAACCTATATTTTCGGTGTTCGTATTCAGCCACTAAATTTTCGATTTTCCTATTAGGCCTTTAGATTTTCATTGTTCAGTCAATTAGCTTGAAAATTTATTCATGCGTTTGAAGTAAAGCTAATGTTTGAGTCGTGTGGTTTATCAAATGATCTGCTGCATGATTAGCGAATATTTCAATTGCCGAACTTATGCGTTGAGATGTTTGTGTGTAATGTCGCTGAATCTGTGCGTAGCGCGGTTTGTGAATGGCGTCAAGAAATAGTGGTAGTTTCAGTAGTCAGAAAAGCCTAACAAAAAGTTCTGTTTTTAAAGGTTGTGATAGACACAAGACAGGGTCCCATAAAATAATTCTTAGCAACGCTTCTGATTGGACGAAAATTATTTATGCTTTTTTTTTCCTGTTATTCTTTTTTAAATATTTTTAGCGACTTGAATTTATTTTTTCGATACTCCCTGTTTATAAAAACATTTTTTGTTATCTAGTCGAAAAACTAAACAATGAAACAGGTATTGTGTATGTTGTGTTTTACTGCTGTAGCCCAATGATTAGCACATTGTTCTCCAACCCTGGATTTCATCCTACTTTTATTTAGTTCCTTTAGTCTGGCATATTAATTGTTTACACGATTACTCACCAATGCGTCTGCTAGTTGACTGAAAATACCGGGATATCACCTCCTACCGCTAGTCTTTAAAGGTTTAGATATATAAATCACTGGCAGCAGTGTAGTGCTGCATTTGATGAGTCAAATCGAAATATAGAAGTGCTATGGTTAAATTAAGTTGAACTTTTAGTCACAATATCAATGGGATATAAATTCATTCACAGGCAACAAATAATACCCAGTCCATGTTGAGAACAGTTCATTACAATCTTCTCCGTATATAAGACAATTGTGGTAAACGGTTTTTAATCGTCAGATTTCTCGAACTTTTTCGTTGCCCCTCGTGCTTTATATGATAATTATTACGTTAGGATGTCTCGGGAGATGATGCTGTAACGCAGAGTATTCCGAGCTTGAGAAAAGGCTATGAAGATCTTGGACTACTCATAAGTCAATATCCGCCCCAAAGCATTAACGGTAGAGTCCAACGGAAAGGCTAAACCAAAACAGTTTGGTAGCAGGTACGACTGCAGGTGTTGCTGGATGAGGACACGGTGCACCATCCAACCTTTTTGGACTTGTATTGGGTTTACTTCTTAACTTTCACTTTTCCCGAAAACAATATTTTGTATTAAATGCAAGTGCAATCGGGAATAATCATGCCGGTGGGAATTGTTTAACTTATAAAATAAACATGCCGGTTCAAATAAACATTATGTCGGGAATTTTTATAAGATTATATGCAAACTTTTTTATTTAATTTTTTTGTTTTGTTTTGTTTATTTTAATCATTTCACTCCAAGCAAGGCAATAAAGCCACCAAGACACAAGGGGTTACTGAGTGTGAAAGAATAAAAATAAGAAAAAGAAAAACATGATTAAGGATCGAGAATAATAAAAGAAACAGAATCAATATATATATATATATATATATATATATATATATATATATATATATTAGGTTGGTGCAAAAATAATGACGTAATAATGTCGTTTTTTGACATTATACGTCAAAAAACGACATTATTACGTCATTATTTTTGCACCAACCTAATATATATATATATACACACACACATACATACACATGTACATATATACACACATACATACATACATATCTATCTATATATATATATATATATATATATATATATTTAAATATATACATACATATAAATACATAGAGATACGTACTTACATACAAACACATACATACATACAAGCAGATACATACATAAGAGCAGATATGAGCGTTCGAAAAAAATCATGGCAAATTTGTAGTTTGAAAGCAGTAATTCGATCTTGCTATCCAGACGTTTCCGCTATAGATAAATGGTATAGCACATCCGGCTATATGACGGTTCCGTACAGGATACAGGTTCGATTCCTATTGGAGGACACATATTTTCTATGAAATTTCTCGGACATTCAAGCCGGTAAATGTCGTTAATGCTGTTTATTATAAACAGAGAATTTACTTAAATATTTGTATCTATAAAAATAACGTATAAACAGAAAATATATCAAAATAATTGTCAGGCTTACTCCATTTCATAATATATGATGTCATTTGTTTACGTAAAGATACGCTTCGAGCAGATATGAACGTTCGGTAAAAATCATAGGAAATTTGTAGTTTAAAAGCACTAATTCGACCTTGCTAACCAGACTTCCTCTATACATACATACAGATAAATAGATTCTTTAATCAATTCGCTCCAAACAAGGCGATAATGCCACTAAGACTCAATGGTTTACTGGGAACAAAAGAGAATGAGAAAACTTTAGAAGAAACCGGAAACCCAATCTTAAACAGGAAACAAGGCATATACCTCTACTCCTGTTCAAAAGACAAGGAAGGAGCGTGAACCAAGCGATACCTATTTACTATTATTAAAATTTAACATTTTTCACTTAAAGTTAATTTAATATTCTTCTCTATGAAAGTTGTATTCATAAAAGCAAATAGATTGATGATAAACACTCACTTTTTGCGTAATTTATTTCCCGGTTCCTAACAGGTAAAAACGCATGTTGAATTTTTACTACAGATTTTATATTGTAATGTAACTTTTACATCATCAAATTAAAGAAAACAATTGGAAAATCTAGCCAAGATAGCACGCTCTAATCAAAAAAATGCGCATAACCCTAATTTAATATTTGTTGTCTATGATATTTTCATTCATAATATGATTGTCATATTATATATTGATGATAAATTTAATTTAAAATGAATCATTTGCGCGTTTCTTTCTAAAAGATAGATTTTAACAAGTATGTTGAACCTTTAGGTTAAAACTTTCGACTTGGGAACTGTATCACTTAAAAAAATACAACTTATCCAACAACGTCCAATAATTCTTTGCATTTATTTCAACACTATCATCAATTTTTACGGGACCTATAATTTGACTGCGTCCCAAAACATCACACTGTTGTCTTCTAAGCCGTTTTAAAGGATCCAATCACTAGCCAAGCCATCAGCTCTATCCAATGTAGTTCTATATTATTCACTAAAATTGTCCTTAATAAATAATTTTCATATACTTCTTCGCCTAAATCACACACTGTGATATTTATTTAAAGAGGTTAGTTTGGTTAGTACCATGTCTGTAGCCAATGATCTTAATATTTCATATCAGATGTAAAATGAATTTGATATAGAATACGGACATATTGATATTAGGTGATTTAATCGATGGTGCGGAACATGCTAAGGTTGTATTGACATTAGATAGATAGATAGATAGATAGATAGTAAATAGGCAAATTTAGATATGGACATAGATAGATAGATAGATAGATAGATAAATAGATAGATAGATAGATAGATATTAATTGAGATAGTGAATAGGTAAATTTAGATATTAACATAGATAGATAGATAGATAGATAGATAGATAGATAGATAGATAGATAGATAGATAGATAGATAGATATTAATTGAGATAGCTGCGAACTGGTATAGATATGATAGACAGATGATAGATAAATAGAGGGAGAGGTGGGGATGAACAGTCGGAGATAGGTATGGAATTAGATAGCTATGGACATACAAAGATATGAACAAGCTTAGATAGATATATAGGAACAGAATGCTATATATATATATATATATATATATATATATATATATATATATATATAGAGAGAGAGAGAGAGAGAGAGAGAGAGAGAGAGAGAGCGATAGATATATATGTACAGAATGTGGTAGGTAGATAGTAATAGAATGAGATAGATAGATAGATAGATAGATAGATAGATAGATAGATAGATAGATAGATAGATAGATAGATCATGGACTTCAAATATTTTCTTGCTTATTACTTTTTAAAAGTTTTCTCAAATCTCTTTTTGCGGCATTCTTAAAGTCATTTTTTCTTGTTCTTATCATGGTAATGATTTCAATTTTATTTTTGATTGCTCTCTGATCTCTTTTCAGTCCTTTACTAATTTCCCACTATAGCTTCTGATCACTCAATAACCTTACAATATCTGAGGTCAACACCGAGTGGCGACAGTCTGTTTCATGCACTCTTCAGACTTGGAGACTCTATTCAGTCATGAAACAGACTGTCGCCACTTGCTGTTGACCTCATTGTCCCCCTCTTATACACGATCTACCCCTGTTATATAATACAATTTATTACATCACGCGACATCTTTGGAAAGTAGCTGAAAGGCATACCAGCCAAGCTTTGTGTGTGAAATTGGGTAAGTAGAAACGTCGATGGTTGTGCTAGCGCAAAGTCACAAGCCATCGTAGCCGAGGCTTTGAGCGTACTGGCCTTCTTCAAAATGTTGATCACTCTCCTTCAAATGTTTCTAATAAAATTGTTTTAAATATTTCTAGTAAAAGCTGATGTCATAATGTCTTAAGGCCACATCTCGTTGAAACATGCGTTCCAGTACGATCACCGAATTTAAGCAATGTCGAGCTTGCTCACTGCCTAGATGGGTAACCGTTCGGGAGTCCTAGGTGCTGCAAGCTTGGATGTACGCTTGGTGTAATGGATAATGGCTCGGAATTGTTAATCAGAGAGTCAAGCACCAGGTGGGTTCGTTATATACACTTGCCTGCAAATACCCTTGGGAAAGGTATGAATCCACCTCTTCTCTTCCCCCAGCTATGGGTTAATTAGTAAGACTTGTATCACTAAAACCATTATTATCTCATTTTGTGATCTCAACAAACACTCGTTGCCACTTTAGTAATACCAACGAATACTCGTTGTCACTTTCGTAATGCTCATTGTAGTAGAGTCTTTGTAATCGCTGATACAACTATAGTACGCCGTTGAACAATACTGGTGTCAGACGCCTTCGAATAACACTCACTCTGATAGTACTTGCTCGATAATACTCGCCCGAATAGTAACCTGTATAGTGATACGAATAGAGAAATAGTATAGTGAATAGAAGAGAAAATAGCGGTTCGTATAGTAATAGGGGATAGACTAGAATTAACGATCAATCTAGACATCAAGCGTCTTCCTATATATGCATTTCCTCTATGGTCACGTTGTCTACTTAGTTCAATAATAGGATCGCCTGTGTTTGCTCACTGGTGATCTATGTTCAATCTCAAGTGTCAGCAGCGACACTTTATTCCTATATAACATCCCACAAAAAAATGATTACAGTCTAAAACTATTTTCTGGAATTAAATAACTCGCAGAGGGTTGAAAAGCCGTAAAAAAAGAATCAATCTGTCAATAATGAGGTCATAAACTGAAATCAACATATTATATTTAGCATGTAAATATATATAAATCCTATTGTACTTGCATACTTGTAAAATCTGGAATCCTGCTTTTTTCTTGTTCTTTTTTCTCGTTATTGGGAGTAATGCAGTTAATCAATAATTTCATAGTCAGTTTCACCATAAATCCACGGAAGCGATGGTTGTACGAAAATTTTTCGGCGATAATAAGTTATATGTAAGTGTATTCGCTGATCAATAATTAAAAACGGTTTCAAGCGAATGAAACCTCTAGGTCGTAAAGAAGGCAATCCTATATTATAGACTGGCGCTACAGAATCGTAAGCAAAGAATTTTACCAAATAACGCAAAAAAGCTGCATCACTTGTAGACTTCAATAGCAGCAACAACTAAAATGGATAGCACATGTAAGTGGAAGGGAACATAATGTTCTAATCATCGCTGTTTACTTTTTGATAACATAGATACACATATACACACACTAATATATATATATATATATATATATATATATGGGGCGTGTGTGTCTATATATATATATATATATATATATATATATATATATACACACACACATATATACACACACACACAAACAGGTTTTGTCAAATTCATCCTACAAGGTCAGTCTGATTAATATTTTTATTGTATTATTCCTCATATTTAAATGAGAATTGTATTTGTACGTCCGAATCAACATTTTGGATAAATTGTCTCAAGGTTTATTGTGTTTTGTTCAAGTACTTTCAACGTTTCAGTTATTATCAAGAACTGGGTGATTTTGTTGGCTGCGTCCTAGAATTTTCCGGGATCACTGGGATTCACATTAAACAAAAAAGATGTCGGATATATATATATATATATATATATATATATATATATAATAGGAAATGGTTATATTTTCTGTTTAAAGATCACGTGTAAACAGAAAATATATTAAATAATGTAAATAAACATACACCATGTCTGCCCTGCTATTTAGCTATAGCTGGGCGGGGAGAGAAGAGATGGATTCATACCTTTCTCAACAGTATTTTCACGTAAGTCAATTTAACGCCGTTGTAAATTGCTTTATATATATATATATATATATATATATATATATATATATATATATATATATATATATATATATATATATATATATATATCAAAAAAGTAATGGATTTTTCATTTATAAATTCTGTCACTTTAAACGTTATCATAGTGGATACTCATATTTGAGTAGACGCTCCGTTTATTTATAAAACTACATTTTTTTTTATTTTCGTCTATCTGCCACTGTGAATAATGTCTATCGAAGTAATTTATCATAATTTTCAAACTTAAAAATGGGACGGTTTGAATATTTGTTTTTTTAGTTTTATTATATATTTGTTTTTTCTTTTTTAGTTTTATTATATAATCAAGTAACAGACGAAAAAAAAACCGGTTGTTTTATTGGCGCCATGTTGATAACAAATGCAGAAGGAAAATACTAGTCAGAAAATGGAAAAATGAGATAGAGGAGTTTGCTGGTTAGGCAGAACAAAGAATAGCACAGTCACAGTCGTCATGGAAGGAATTGGAGAAAAGCCTTTGTCTAGAAGTGAACACGTATTGGCTGCTACTTCTGGTGATAATGATCTGTAGTTGATTACAAGAGAGAGAAAGAGAAAGAGAAAAAAGAAAGAGAGAGAGAGAGGAGGGAAAAAAGATGGCACTATCTCCGGAATTTACGTGACTCAGAAATTTATGTCATTGTTCGATTTCTTTTAGGCTGACACATCCCCATGCGTGGCACAGACTGCAGAGGGATGGGTGTTTTTTTTTATCAAGTCACCATCTCTAGATAAATTTCCAATCAAGGCTTAAGAGCTCCTATCTACCCACAATGGTCGACGGCTTTCAAGCAATTTCGTCTACCCAATTCCACTGACAAGGTTTGGGTCAACCCATGTTATGAGTTTTCAGACGCTTCCCAACGGTGTTGCACACTGGATCGTCTCCACACGACGATGTTATTAAGAAGTTCCTGACTAATCGACCATGAAGGTCAAAAGCCGGGTTCCATGATCAGAATCCTAATACTCTAACCACTTGACTATGCGCTCAGCAGAAATCATTGATATTTTTTAATATAAAACTAACAGCCATACTCAGCTGGTCGATCAGAAAAAGCGTTCAATTAGAATGGAGCAAAAACAGCACCATGTTTAGATGTAATAGAGTCTATCTTCTTCAATTACTTTAAAGTACTTTCATTAAAAACATTTTGAATTAATGCAGTTACTAATATAACAGAAGTTGTCTGTTTTTATTCAATTGAAGTTAGCCGAGGACATGAAGTGGTAAAACAGGCAACATTAAGGCCCACTTCAGACCACAATTATTTTTGAGTTTTTGAAATTCAATTTGTTAGTGTGCTACCAGGGATGTAAAAGCGGATACATTTATAAAGCAATTGTTAATGCAATTGTTTAAGCAATTGTTAATGCAATTTTTTAAGCAATTGTTAATGAAAATTGGTTTAAAGTTCAATGAAAAATAAGAAAGAAACTAGTAAAAATCGCCATTTTTCGCTATTTACATGGGTTTTCACTAAATGGTTGGACTCGGTTATCAAGTTAAATGACTGTTAAACAATCAACTTATTGTTGGCTACAATTGAGTGAAGTTTATATTAGATTGCTTGAGTTTTAGTTTAAAATTTGTGTTGAAATCGATCTTCCGTTTTTCGCGGTTTTTCCCTAAACTCAGTGGCGTAGAAATAAAAAAATGAGGTATCGTTGGGCTCGCCATGATGTAAGTAACCTACATACAGAGTTTGAACGAAATTGGAGTAAAAATGTAGAATTTATCGATTTTTGATCGGCTTTATCAGTCATTGATTTTTTAAAAAAATTATCGATATTTTTACGCTAAGAACCGACAGACACACAGACATTCGCTGTTATATATATATATATATATATATAGATGGTACGTGTAATGATAGCGGTCCAGTAAATCTTTTTTGTACAGTTGGTTTTCGCATTGTTTCTCTTTACCTCAGCTCATAATTAGAAAACAATTTTTTATCGATAACTCGACAGCAAACGAATAAAGAAATCAAGTATTTTTTTAACAATTTTTATCTGAAAATTTTAGTGATTGTTCATCATGGCAGACTTACTGATAAATTTGCCAAAATTGAGTTTTTTTGTATATAAAAAAAGACGTGTACTTCGGTTGAGGTCGGAGACCGTATAAAAATGTAAACCTTTACCTCGCGACATGTAAAATAATGTGGGATTATATTATTAATTTTCGTCTAGTAATGCTTTCATTTTATTACTGCTGCGTTTTACCGCAACTGCCAAGTCGTCGCTCACACGATCGTTAAATAAGCAACAGAGATCGCAAATTAAAATGAAAAAGTTAAGATCCCAGAAAACATTGAAAGAGTGACCTTCAGTGATACCACCTAATCGATTAGACGCACTTGTAGACGAACTAAAACTCGGCGGTGCATTTGAAATTTTATTAAGAAAACATTAGTCATTAAATCTGAAAATAAGAAAATAATAAAGATGTCCCCTGACATAAGTATTTATCTTTAAGGCATTACATTGTTTCGTGTCTCTAGTCTTTAAAATATAAAGATTTTTTAAATATAAAAATGATACATAAATTACTCTTCTGCCAGAGTGTGCAAATTCCTCTCTCTTGAGTGGAATACACATTCTGATAGTTGCCGGTCATAGGGATCCGTCCCTGCGCTGGTAGTGTCACACCTATGACTAGCTTGGACCGACTCTGACCAGCTTGGATCAGATAAGACCAGCTATGACTAGCTTTGACCAGCTTGGACAAGCTATGACAAGCGGCCCTAGTGAAGACACTCGGGTCCAAACGTTAAAAATCGACCTTGTGTCGCAACCTGACTCAATGGGTGGTCAAGTAAATACAAATTACTCTTCTGCTAACTTGGCTACCTTTCAGGTCGCATTAATGTGCCCGGGCGCACCGGTTGAGAAACGCCAATAAAATGAGCGAATCAAATTTAATCGTATAATATTCTGTACTTCTCCAAGCGATATACTCGGCCATTTTATTTGTTTTTGCCCTTTAAGCTGGGTCTAGAATAAGCCGACTGCATCCCCTGCGGAGGGGTATGATCTCCCCAAAAGAAGGCACCCTCCAGATGGATGACTCAAGTGTTACCCCGTCCATTGTTTGCCTATATATTCAAGTATAAACATGATCAATGCTTGTCAATATACACAAGTATAAAGCCGATCAGTGTTTACCTATATATTCAAGTATTTGTAGAACCAATGTTAACCTATATACTCAAGTATTTGTAGAACCAATGTTTACCTATAGACTGAAGTATTTGTAGAATCAATGTTAACCTATATACTCAAGTATTTGTAGAACCAATGTTCGCCTATAGAGTCAAGTATTTGTAGAATCAATGTTTACCTATAGAGTCAAGTATTTGTAGAGCCAATGTTTAACTATAGACTCAAGTATAAACCGGCTTACGGCCACATCACGTTCAAACATCGATTCCCATACGATCACCGATGTTAAGTAACGTACGTCGAGCCTGGTCAGTACCTAGATGAGTAACCGTTTGGGAGTAACAGACTGTAAGCTTGGATGTGCAGATAATGTAATGGATAATGGCTCGGAATTGTTAATCGGGGAGCCGAGTTCCAATTCAAGTTGGGTTCGTTATATTCACTTATTCGCAAATGCTCTTGGGAAAGGTATAACTACACCTCTTCTCCCCCAGTCATGGGTTAATTAGTAAGACTTGTATCACTAAATCATTATTATCTAAAAAGAAATTAATTCTTACAACCTAAAAAATATCTTCTAGCTTTAAATAACCTGCAAAGGGTTGATAAGCCGTAGAAAACGAACCAATTAATCAAATTAAGTATAAACTCGATCAGCCTTCTCGCTGACTGGCAGTCCACATTATATGTCACAATTGTGTTTCTGTCTTCAGACAGAAGACAAAAAGTAACTGAAGGATGCCTAGTCCCGGAGATTCCAACCTTGTGGTAGAACATCCCTCATTGCACCAAAGAGTGGAGGGTCGGGGAAATATCGGCGCCAACTTGATGTTAATTGCGGAGATCGGGACATTTGGGGTCTTAGACTAGGTGCATGCTCTTGGGTTCCCCACATTTAACCAACCTTGTGTCACATGTCGTCACGGTGCCAATATACGCATGTATAAACCCGATCACATCCCGTCACTGTGGTGGGACATGTTACTATTAGTATAAAACCAACCACTGTTTCATCCATAGATATAAGTATAAACCCGACCTATATTTGATTTACTGACTCAAGTATGAACACGACCAATATTTGCTTATTGACTCAAGTATGTACACGGCCAATATTTGCTTATTGTTTTAAATATAAATCTGACCAATATTTGCTTATTGACTCAAGTATGAACGCGACCAATATTTGCTTATTGACTCAAGTATGAACACGACCAATATTTGTTTATTGACTCAAGTATGAACACGACCAATATTTGCTTATTGACTCAAGTATGAACACGACCAATATTTGCTTATTGACTCAAGTATAAACACAAATATTGTTTGTCTATAGACTCAAATATAAGTTTGATATTAAATGACTCAGTAGCGGTTTATATGCCGTAGTATCTACCAACTGAAACCTTATGTTTTTACGCGTTGCATGGGAAATATTAGATGTGATACTATTTGAATTTCTTACATGGTACATTATCAGTTACTAACCATTTTATTAGTATTACTGTTTTATTAGTATTACTTTTATCTTATTTTTGCTGCTTTTTTTTCTCTCAATATCTATATCTTTGTTACATCGCACTGCTGCCGAATTCATAGTAATTAACATAATTGTTATAATTAACGATTTAAAATGTTTAAGTCTGCTTACTGCTACTACTACTACTACTTCTACAACTACTGCTACTGCTGCTACTATTGCTTTTGTAGCCAGAAATTGGATTGAGATTATGCTGAATATTTCTACGATTGGCTTCTTCGCGGGAACAGCAAAATACATGTGGCTTAGCTTAGCGAACAAATGAATATTTTTTCGGGGAAAAATCCATTGCAGACTCTCAGATGCTTAACGAGGGAGGCATGCTTTGCCGCATCAACTGTAGGAGAGAACCTGGATGTTCCGACCTTATGAAGCAGCATTTATTCTTCTGCTTTATTTTTGCCACTTGATCCTTCGATGGAGATGGCCTGAGAGATCCCCCAATGTCATCTTGTCAGTTGCATTTGTTTCCCACTGAAAGCAGCTGAATCCAGGGGTCCTTTATTTCTCTTGAGTAGGACTCCCTAAAGACAGTTTATCGCATTTGCGTCTTTTGTAGCATAGCTGAAAATACAGTGTGCAATGGATAAATTGTTGTCTAAATTACGCAAAAAGGAAAATAACGCTGACATCTCATTTTAACATATATATTTACTAAGATTATACCAAAATATCTTGAAATACTAAAGAGTAAATTTGTTCAATAAAATCGTCGTTGGCATCAACCAGGACCTCCAGACGACTTCGGAATCTCTTGCAACTCTTCTGGACGGTCTCCTTGTTTAAATTGGTGAATGCTGCCATAATCCTTGTCTTCAGTTCATTTTTGGTGTCGCAATAAGTTTTGTTGGTCTTTCACTCAACTACACCCCACACATAATAATCAAATTGGTTGCAGTCTGGGGAGTTAGGTGGACAGATGTAAGGGGTGATGTAGATGCAGAAATTGTCTGACAAAAATGACTGGATCCTCCTACTTGTGTAGCATGGTGCAGAGTTCTCTTGCCAAACATAGGGGCATCCATCTTGACCCAGAGCAGCATTACCTCATCAAGACACTTGATGTAGGCCTCCGTGTTGAGTTAGAGGCCTTGTGGGAAGACGAATGGAGGAATAACGTCGCCGTCACTAGTCATCATACCAAGTAGCTTCGAAATACCCTTAAATTTATTCAACTCTTTCCGAATCCACTGCACTGTCGTCAGATTGACACCCAAACACTCTGAAATGTTCGTATTGAAGCTTCCGACGCGAATGCCAAGCAGTACAGCCTGTCGTTTCCAAATTTCTGGCAGAGTGAATTGCGTCATCGTGCTCTTTTCTTCACAGACGGTGCCCAACTGACCCGACAATACTGTACAGTCGACAATAAAATCAAACAATGTGCATGCACGAGTTTAAAAATATAAAACAGCGACAATTTACCCATCGCATTATATATATATATATATATATATATATATATATATATATATATATATATATATATATATATATATATATAATTTCTCCACTCATTGAGTCCAGAAAATAAAACACTTGCTCGCACACAAAAATAATATAATAAAAAATGGCAAAAGTAGCCAGGGTATGCGAATATATATATATATATATATTTGTGTGTGTGTGTGTGTGTATTTGGGCAGCAATCCCTCTTTTATACAAGTTTCATTAAAAATGACTGACATGGTATTGCGATTAAGCCACTCATTTAATTTTTCTTCTGTTCTATAAGTTTGTTTTTTTTCTGGACAAAATATATCCGAGCGCTTTCGTATATATAATTTTGCGCCACCATCTGGAATTCGAAAAATCATCTAAAATTCAAGGTTGAGTGTCTTTGTTCAAAACTAATTTAATAACTCGCTTCTGGTCAGAGAGACTTTCTTTTCTGGAACGGTTTTATAAAATATTCAATAATAACGGTTACAAAATTAACTTATTTCTTAAAAGTCTTTAAATGTTTAGCACTTTTTGCCTAATCTACCTAATTTTATATTTTTTGCTAAATAGGTATTACAAAACAACTCATGAAATGCGTTGGTTGCCCACTGTAACGAAACTGACCACAATTTTGACATTAAAAAATGTTACTCTGATCAAAGGACACTTCACTTTGACGAAAATGTCTAAAGAGTGCCTTGATCGCAATGTAAATTTACGCCCTGGCTTTTACATTTTAGCATTCTCTCTCTCTCTCTCTCTCTCTATATATATATATATATATATATATAGAGAGAGAGAGAGAGAGAGAGATCTCAAATCTCTCCCTCACTCTCTCTCACTCTCACTCTCTCTCTCTATCTCAGTCTGTTCATATCTATCTATCTATCTATGTTTGTTCATTATCTATCTACACACACACAGACATATATAATATACATATATATGCATATGTATAGCTGGCCACTCTTATTCGAGGATACCCGTCTCCTAGGGCGGTTAGTCAATCTCTATTACAGACGCTTGCTCAGGCACATTTGTGATTATTCAACACCCACAGAGCCCACCTGCGGTTTATACTGCAACTATGCTGAGCAGACCTTAGTTACAGTTTCTGGGAAAGAGGGCGTTGTCAAGCATGATCAATAATATGAACAAGGCCAGCACATAGGGTTCCGTCTACCCAATTTTACTCAAAGTCTTGGGTCAACCCGTGGTATGGTTTTCAGACACTTTCCAAAGGTGATGCACGCTGTGATCGACCCCTCAAGTTCGATAACATCAGAAAGTCTCCTTCCTGACAAAGAGATTCGAATCCGTCTCATATATATATATATATATATATATATATATATATATATATATATAAAGTTTAAAATATAGATAGATAAATATATTAACGCTTAGCATGTAACACTATGCAAATTAAAAAAATAAAACACACGCATGCACACACACACGCACGCACACATATTATTTATTAATCTGACAGATTTTATTAATTAAACATTTTTGGTGGAGTATTTATATTTTGTAGACGCCCCATTTAATTATGAGACAATATATTTATTTATTTATCATCGTCAAACGACCTGAATATTGGAGAAAAATATTAATTTTAATAGATTTCTCGAATATTCTTTTTTTCCTTTAATAGATTTCTCGAATTTTGCCTGTGTGTGTACACACATGTGTGTGTGACTATGTGTCTACGCGCGTACATGTATGTATGTGCATATATGTAGAATGTCGTATTTATTTCTCCTTTTCATCATTTTCTCGTCTCCTTATACACTCTCATTGCATATTATTAGTAATGTCCTATTGCTACGCATTTCAGTAGATAGATATAGTAGCGTATTTGATGGGATGTCAAATTTCACACACACACGCCCGCGCGCGGACACACACAAACACACACACAGGCACACACACACACACACACATATATATATATATATATATATATATATATATATATATATATATATATATATATATATATTAGGCTTCGATAACTTTAACACGTTGTTTGATTGTTATTCTTTACATGGTTGAAATTGCCAAAGATTTATGTTGTTAAATCTGAAAGAAAAAAAAAATTAAACGATTAAGCTTAATTCATATTTAAAATCGGTCCAAATTATTGGAACACCTTATATAAAGAAAGACATTCTTTTTTTATTAATCCGATAAATTTTCATCACTTTAAACATTATTTTTATTGGATACCCATATTTGTGTTGACGCTCCATTTATTTATTTATTTTTTTTGTCCACCGGCCTAAATATTCGAGAAATCTTATTAAAGAAGAAATATGCGCTTTCCGGTTCGATTTGAACCTACGTCCCTCTGGGCAGCAAGAAAAATATGCGCATTATGTCAGATCCGACGTGCTTTAACCAACTCGGCCACGAAGAAGGACTTCGCTTAAAGGCACTCTCCAGACCTTGCTTCATTGGCACAGATTCTTCCTGGCCGAGTCGGTTAAGTCACATCGGATCTAACATCGTGCCCATATTTTTCTGTAATAAGCCGGTAGACAAAAATAAATAGATATGCTGTTTAATAAATAAACGTATCGTCTACTCAAACATGAGTACCCACTAAAAATAACGTTTAAAGTGATATATATGAACTTAATAATACCCCTAACAAAATTGATAATAATAATAATAATATTGTACGCCAAAACGAACATAACACTATTGACTTATACTATTGTAACCAAATGCATAATAATTACAAACATGATGAAACAATACTCAAAAACATAATAGGTAGAAATGTTAAACCCATTAATACTAATAAACAAGTTAAGCTCATTATATATTATTAAAAATTTAAAACAATTGACCTCATAGTATCTGATAACCCTCCAACCACACGACTAAATCCTCTACAAAAAACCAATGTAGTGTATCAATTTACATGCCCGTTCAGAGATTTCTGATACTAATAATAAACCCAATACATATATTGGTTTTACTACAACCACACTCTCCTGTAGACTTGCCTGTCACCTTTCTGATCTTAGTTCTATTAAACATTTCTCATACACACAGTAAAAAGAACCTTCAGATATTGGAGGCCATCTACATTAAAACAAAGCAACCCACATTGAAAAACATTACATTTCAAACTAGTCACAACGCATTACATTGCATCTAGACATATGGTTCTGTTGTTAATATTTCGGCCTCTCGAGTGGTATGACGTCATAGAACCACATCTTGAATTTACGAACTGCGTCTGCTATTCCGCGACCGTTATTGTCGCATAGCAATCTTCTATGTCAACATAACAAAATATTATCTTTGATGGTGAATATCTTTGTTAAAATGTCCGTATAACCACTCTGAAGATGGCTGATGTGAGCCGAAAGCTTAGATCAAGGACCAACGGAATCAAAAATATTCAAATGTTGTACAATTTTTGTCTTTATTTTCACCCTAAATTAAAGCAAACATACGAACATTAATGATCAGACATAACAGACATTCATTGTCTGTTATATATATATATATATATATATATATATATATATATATATATATTTATATATATATATATATATATGTGTGTGTGTGTGTGTGTGCGTGCGTGTGTGTGCGCGCACGCGCGTGTGTGAATCAGAAAGTAAAGACAATTTTGAAATTACACAGTAAAAACAGCTGGGAGGCGCGTGCGCATGAGATGAGGGGTAGCTAGTCGCACGCAGCATTACATCGTTCAATAGAATTGTACGGCAAGTAGCAACGAGGTAAGGCGTACGGACGCTCCGCTCGGCGATTGCATCATCAAGTAGTTCGCTTTCTGTGAGCAGTGTGAGTCAAACCTGAGAAATTCATCGCCGGATGTTGGCGCAGTATGGAGCATGCACCACGAATCAAAGAAAGGTGTATGAGTGTCTAGAGCGCTCTAAAGCAGGAAGAACATGTGTAACAGACGAAAGCCAATCTAGTTCTTCCATCAACATCGCGCATAGAAGAACATATCCAGAAGGATGATTTGAAGGCCGACGAATCACGTTAGCACAAATGGTGGCAATCGTTGGCAATAACTATGGATCTGCACGCATTTTCTTTACTTAGATTTCTCTAATGCGCGGGCCGATTTAATAAATATATATTTAATAAATAATTATTTAATAAGTCAAAATTGGGGCGTCTGTTTCAAATACGAAGTGTCCACTATAATAACGTTTAAAGTAATAAAAATGTCGGACTAAAAATAAATCCATTAATTCCTTAGAAATTGTTTTGTTTACGTTTCGGTTACGGTGACTGATCAGATATGAGCTGTCGAGAAAAATAGACTGATTGAAGAGGATATGTTTTCTTTAAATGGGGTAAAAAGAGCCTTGCTTACTCTTGAGTACTTTGTGGCTGAGCAGTAAAGCATATCTGATTAACACATACACACACGCACATATATATATATATATAGTAATTGATCGAGTCTAGAAGAATCCTCAACAGAATGCAGAAAGCACTGAACGCCCGTTTTGTCCTATTTTTGAACTCAGCAGTGCGCATCCACTACCGAGATTTGGACCCAAACCGTTTCGATACAACGCAAGCCTCATAATAATCATACCAACGGACCTCGGTGGCGATAAAGAAACTGAATAGACACGATATAGCGCCGCTACTTACAAATTCCGTGGTGATACTCATTCAAATATTCGTAATCCAACGGATTGTACCCCAAGAGCAACGACTATCTTTTCCCCCGCACCGCTCCATCGCGGAGCATTAGTCGAGTTAAGCAAGGATATACAAGTAATAGAATGTTGAGGGATTTAGGCAAATCATTATAGTAATTCATCGAGTCTAGACTCGATGAATTACTATGATGATTTGCCTAAATCCCCCAAATTTCTATTACTCATATATATATATATATATATATATATATATATATATATATATATATATTATGGGCCATTGAAGTCAACACTCAAGCATCTGAGTGTTGACCTCAATGTCCACATATTTACATTCTCTCTAACCCTGATATTGAGCACTTTAACCCATAAATATAGCATACCTATAAACTATATTTTATCATATATATATATATATATATATATATATATATATATATGTAGATAGATAGATAGATAGATAGATACATAGATAGATAGATACATAGATAGATACAAAATATGTGTCTTTTATCTATTTAATAAGCATAGTTTATATTTTGCACAATCGCAGAAGTACACAATATTGATCGAACGACTTGTTCAGGAATCTTGGGGTTGAAGTTTAACAAGTCTGCGAGGCAGACTTGTTAAACTCTAACCCAAGATTATGTACCCAGCATACATCTTGTATGTGAGCAAATATGGTAAACATTCCCCACTTGCGGTCCCAGCTTTCGTCTTCGATTTTGAATTATCGTCTCGAAATTTGCCTTATGCTTATGACATATTTATGACTGAAATTCGGCTCTATTTCTTTCCCCGGCTATTTTTTTCCTGAGTTGAAATTACAGCCATTTTGAGAAATTCTGAAAAGACTGCAGTTCACTCCTTTTTTTCCATTTTTTTTTTTTTTTTTTGTGAGGGGGTAGATAGCTTAATACTTTCTTTTGGTTTTCATTTCTTTCCTACTTTACTTTTCATTCTTTTATCTCTTTTCTTTTCTTTTTTCTTTTTTTTTTTTTTAGCATTTAAATGCGATTCTTGTCGTTCGCTTAATTTCCCTATCTTTCATGTCTCTCTTCTTCCGTTTTTCTTCTTCCAATTTCTATTTCTGTCTACAACGGCTTTCCGTCTTTCCTCTTATTTTTTACTTTTATTCTTTTTTGCTTTTCTTTCTCTTTCGCTTCGTCCAATCCGCCAACAGATTTCCCTCCTTTTTTCTCCTTTCACTATCGTTTTTTCCCTTGTTTTTTCGAATTAATTTTTTTCCACTTTTTCTTTTTTGACTTGCATATTTTCTCTTTTTTATTCAATCTTTTGTTTGTTACATAGAGAATTTGTTCATTTAATCATTACTTATCTTTCTATATATATCCATGCAAGTAGAAACGCGCACAAGTAACATTCGGTGTTCATTAATAATAATAATAATAATAATAATCGTAAGCGTTCAACCAGTATTTCTTTGCAACAGATTAAACTAAACCTAAAAAGTATTTATGACTGTCTCTTTACTATCTATCTATCTCATTCTTTTCATATCTATCTATCTATCTATCTATCTATCTATCTATCTATTATGTCATAATCTCAAATTGCCCAGTATATTCGCCAAGAAAAAAAAGTGTTGAAAAATAAGTATTTTTGTTGAATAAAACAAATGCATTTTTTACTCTCCGGATACGTATTGGTCTAACTGCATACAGCAATCAATAAGATTAATTTAGTATGACACAAGGCCACAGCAGTAGAGCTGCCGTGCAAATCGAACTCATACAGTCTAATTGTCTCCTAGAGAAACTTGCTAACCATCGTTGTATGTTCGTCGTTCAAATACACATCGATATATCTGCGTCTGTCTTTTTTCTTCACTCTTTCCATCCTTGAAATCTCTCTTCATATTCTCTCTCACCCTCTATTTCCCTTTCTCCTCTCTCTCTCTCTTTCTCTTCTTTTTCTCTCTCTACTTTATGTGACCCTCTTTTTTATGTTTTGTAATTGGAAAGCAAGGTGGCGGTAAGAGGCCAATGAACGTCGGTGTTGGTATATCCGAATGACCCAAGCATTTTCTCTCCTACATCCATTCAGAAATATGACTGCAGCGGTAGCTACGGCAGTATCAGCAGCAGCAACTGCAACCGTAGTATAAATAATGCCAAAGAAAATGTTGCATTGCTGTTGCAGTAACTGCATAATAATAATAATAATAATAATAATAATAATAATAATAACAATAATTCCGCTGACAATAATAATGATAGTTGTCGTTGTTGTAATGGCGCTGATTAAAGCTACACGGGTATCAATTCGATCTAATTCTAATAGGCTGTAGTTAATCGCGAATAATAGTTGAACTTACGGCCATTTACATGAATAAAAAATCGGATAGCCAAAAGAAAATGAATTCGTTTTTTTCCCAACACAAATGATTTGAAAAGTGATTCCTTTATTAATGTCTTAAGGCACTACGCCGTGTAAATCTTACCCACTTTGCTTACAGAACCCCATTCAGTAAATCCTTTCGGTAATCTTACCTCACTATTTACTTAAACTGCCAAATACGTGTAAGAACTTCATAGATCAAAATCAAGTGACGACATTATTATTATTATTATTATTATTATTATTATTATTATTATTACAATGTATGAAAAGTATTTTCATTTTTTTTAAAGACCTTTAGTCTAACTAAAACTTATTTAATGTAGGCTTACACATCTAAAGACAATCTATAACGCCACTATTATTATAATTATTATTCATTCATTCATTCATTCATTCATTCATTCATTCATTCATTTATTCCTTCAATCATTTGCTGATTGAGCTTTTACGTCAGTAGTAACTGGTGGCTCATATTGGAGACTAAGTGACAACAGGTCTTTTCAATACTCCAGCACTTTCCATAGTATTGTAGCTGTTTTCATTAATGCTGTTTGTCGACTGAAATGTCTCGATTCTTTCTTGAATTTTCAGCTCTTTTAACTAACATTTTATGTTAACTTCTTTCGGGTCGTTCCAAGTGATCAAACAACGACTGGCACAATTATTGCATTCATATTTTTCAATTTTTTGCAGTTCTTTTGAGAGGTATTATTATTATTATTATTATTATTATTATTATTATTATTATTATTATTATTCCACCACTTAAGAGAAGAGCGCGATTTAAGAAAAGAAAAAACAGTTTTTAACAACGTTAAACAATATTTCCGTCTGTTGAAATATTGTTTAACGTTGTCAAAAACTCTGTTTTTTCCTTTTTTCTTCTTTTCTTAAATCTCGATCTTCTCTTAACTGGTGGAATAATAATAATAATAATAATAATAATAATAATAATAATAATAATAATAATAATAATAATAATAATTTGCACTATAGTAACCGTACCAATAGTCGTGGCGATAGGGAAATTAACATAAATATTGCTAGTAAAAATATTAATACTATTCACTGGCAGTACTATTTTTTCTTTTTTATTAGCATTATTAATAGAAGTGATCCCTTATTGCTCACGTCCTGAAGAAACACGGTACATAGAAGAAGAAGAAGAAGAAGAAGAAGAAGAATAAGAAGAAGAAGAAGAAGAAAAATGATAATGAAAGTGTTGCATTGTTATTAGTAGTTGTAGTAATGATATTGGCGAGTGAGTGACGAAATATATTTCATTATTGCTATCATTACCCAAAGTTGTGAAGCTCGGACTATTGTTATTATTATCCACTGCAATACTTATTGTTATAAGCAGTAACATTGAAGTAACTTACGACATCAGTACTTATGTTAAAATGTCTTTGTCTTTTTCATTGCTACTGTGGCAACATATCAATATTCAAAATGCAATAATTAAAACAGCGAACGTGTAAACATTTTAGAAGCATGTCAAAAGAGCAACAAACAAAAGAGGATCAATATATATATATATATATATATATATATATATATATATATATATATATATATAGGGTCAGTATCTGGAGAATACCACCTAAAATGAAATCTAAATTTTATGTGATAAAAAATAGAAAATTCATCGCGAGGTATTAACAAAAAAAAAAAAAAAAAAAAAAAAAATGAGGAATTTTCAAACAATAGCAGTTGGTTTGGATGAATTCAAAATCCTTCAAACTTGCAAGTCATCAAAACAGCTAAATGCGAGCATTTGCAACAGGTCGTAGTTGGTCAAATCTAAAGTGCCACCAAAAATAAAACCTAAAATACGATTTAAAGTTTTCGGGTGTAGTAGACGAAGCATACATTGAAACGGTCAATCAGTCACTGTTGGTTGGAATAAATTCAATTTTTTCTCCCTTGAAAATAGACAATTACGAGAATTTTGCAACAGGTCGTAAACAGTCAACTTAAAAAATGCCAGTTCGTCTCTACAAATCTGCGCCAGGTGAATCTTTTTACCCAAAGAAAGGGGCGAAATGGCTTGAGATCAACAGACGGTATGATAAAAAAAGTCAATACACATGTCCTTACTTTTCGCCTAAAAATTATGAATATCATTGAAAACTATGAACTATCATTTACTAAAATGTACGAAGGTTTTCTGTATCAAACCCATGCGTCCTGGGTAAGACGATAAACTACATCCAACAGCAAGGCCTCTGATCAGGAGGTTTTGAGAAGCGTGAAACCACCTCTTAATTGCTGGTGTTCCCAGGTCCACCCTGACCCGGGGTGGTAGCACCTGTTAGGGTTCCAGCTATGGAAATTGGGGTCAAAATACTATGAAAGTGTAAAAGTAGGTTTTAAAACCAGCAATACATTTTTGAAGAAAAGATTATTACCAGCAATGAATTATTGAAGAAAAAATTATTACCACCAATACATTTAAAAAATATATATTTTACCAGATTTTTTAAGAAAAATATTAACAGAATTAAAAATCTTGTTGGCATTAAATAACACATTGAGGGTGATATGCTGTAAGACAAACCAAACCAAACCAAACCAAATCAAGCTCATCTCCATTTCTATTAACATTTCAAATAAAATTGTTTACTATGAAAAGATACATCTACAAAAATAAAGCTCATATCTTTACATACAAAAATTTTGTTGTAAAAATATAAACAAAGGGAACTTTTAAATTCTCGTTTTAATATTAAAAATGTAATTGCCATATAAGTTGTGACCAAAATTAATTATCAACACCGCCATAAAAAGGTGACTCTCTAAGAAAAACTTCAAATGCAACCTTTCTGATAAAAGGCTTTTGTTTCAACAAACTTTAAAAAATAAAAATTTAAAATTAAATAAACCTAAAAAGAAAAAAAAGAAACACCTATTTTCGGACAGATCTCATTTGCATTCGTGAATTTGAATATGGAATTGTCTAATTTCTTCGATAAATGTTTTATTTTAAAAACCAGGTGATTAATATAGACATTTGATAGTCTGATGTTAGAAGTTACAATTAAAGCCGTAGAATGTATCTCATCTATAATAAAGGCACAATTTTACCCCCAGAGGCATTGGCATTTCAACAACATAATTTTTCCCCTTTACTGGAGTCTTATCTTCTGAAGTTGTAAACATTCTTTCTTCAATGTTAGATTCTCGAACAATATGATGAATTCAAACAAACGTATGAAAAAAATACAAAGTTTTGATTTTGAATATGGAATCATCTGACGACAACTGCCCATCAGTTTATTTACCAAAAATATAATCGAGAATTGATTTCATTGGCGTCAGTTAAGAACAACAAAAATTGCTACAAGCCTTGCCTTCATCTGTCGTCTGTCAATGAATGACAAAAATATCTTACCCCTAATCAATTAGGCCAACTTCAAAAATGTAAATGAAATGTCAACCGTTCTCTTTTATCTTCTTAATTCCTGTTCTTTTATTGTTCTCTCTGTTTAATGATGTTTTTTCTTTTTCTCATATTCTTACACAATCAGTAACAACTTAGTGACTTTATTGCCTTGATTACAAAAAAAAAAAAGAAAAAGAAAAAAGAATAGAAAATACTGTCGCATTCAAAATAATACAGTAAATATACACAGCATCTATATTAGAAAGGTTGATATGCCGCTAACTAAGCCAAACCAAAATTTTTCGAAATGTTTGAATATAAGTATTTCCATTTCAGGTTAAGAGAATATGTACTGAAAGCATTTCAATGCTTTGTTAACAAAATAATTGCTGATGAGAATTGTGTATTTAGACATTATTCTTCAACCATAATGAAAAAAAGCAAAAAACGGATTTAGGTTATTTACAGTTTTAGATAAAAACAATGCGAACATTTCCTTTTCAGAATATATTTTTAATGTTTCTAATATAAAGTTTTAATAAAGTTAGTCCCGGATTCCCCTCCACTGATAAAAATTGTTAATGAATTGGACGCTTTTTGATTACCCAAATATCATACGAGTGTTTTCATAGATTTTTTTTTATCATGATAGGTTTTTATCATAAACGTCTCGTTAATGGTAACTACTTTTGTCTGAACGTATAAAATTATTTCCCTGTTGTTCTTCTGAATTATGCAGTACTGAAAAAGAGTCCTTTAATAATATTTTTTTTATGATTTCACCCCAAGCAAGTCCACTAAGACGTAAGGGGTTACTGGGAGTGAAAGAGAATGAGAAGACTTTAGAAGGAACCGGAAACCCAATCCTAGATAGGAAACGTGAAAAGCTTCTACTCCTATTCAAAAAATGGGAAAGGAGTGTGAACCGGACATAAGCGAACGTATCTACTCCTATTGAAAATAATAATAATAATTTAAAAAAAAAAGCATTAAGAATTCAGTTCAGTTCTAGTTCATCCGTAATCCGAAGCAACTAACTATCGATTGGTCACTATGAGTAGTCAGTTTACTTTTGCAGCGGCATTATACCAAGTGATATATGGGAAATCCATTCCTATTCGCATCATTTCCAAAAACGCTGATACAAACTCAGGCAATGTCTACTTTCAACAGGGCATTGTTTCTCCACATCCTTGAAGGTCGTCATGTTACAGACTACAAACCACTTTATCGTGCTTTTCCCAAAAACGGAACGACAGCACAAACACTTTTCAATACTTACAGAATATATTCTTGACATAGCATATATTAGTAGTAGTAAAAATATAGTAACTGATTGTATACTGCGATCGACTTTTGCGATATAGCTAGACATTTGTAACTTTCAAGAAACCACTGATATCATATCAATCCTGCAGACTCAGCCATGGAGCATAGGGCCACAGTCCCACCACACAAGGGCCACAGACTCACAACGCTATATTTTGCCGTTGTGGTTTCCGTAGCAAGCAGATTTTTACTGAGTGGACTTGCTACTCCCACAACCAACCAGTTTTGAATTCAGAGTTGTCCTTTTCCTAGATTAGTTGCCAACCAAAACTAGAGGTCACGGTCTATTCTGCTATTAACCTTTTATTGGTGGCAGGAAGAAGTGACAGATTCTTACATTTCCCAAGAATATATGTGCGAATTTTTTAAGCTCATCTAATGTTTCGCATATGGCATCTTTCGATGATGTTATTTCTCATGAAAGTTTGTGACGATTGGGTTCTCTTAAGCCTGTAGGTCTTGGCGAAGAGCATCCTCCTTGAACTTGGTGGACTGGCGCTACACAATCAAAAACAAAGAACTGTACCAAATAACAGAAACCACATCACTTGAGAGCTTTCAACAGTTGCAACAACTAAAATGGATGTAATTCGAAGAGAAAACAATAACATAATCAATATGTTGACATTCCACACTACTTCAAACAAAAGTCTAGGAAGGAAATCCCCATCAATAGTGGAAAGGGCGATAACAGCCACTGGACTTGAGAAAACTGTCTTCCCGAAAAATGTTTTCAGAGGATTTTATAAATTTCAACAGACAGTAGCACTGGTTATTCGGTCAATGGATGCCAAATGTTTCCTTATAAGGAAACAGCTAATATTACTATTACCATTTACCTTGCTTTTTAAAGCATCATAATCAATAACTGAGCGCTGTCTGTTTCTAGGCTTTATTTCAAGGTACATATTAACAACCTTAAGATCCTTAAATATGTGTTGGGCAATAATGTCCAACATTGCTTCATTTTCTTTCACTTCCAAAATTTTGTAAACAATTTCAAATGCCATCAAACACGGTTTAAAATAATGTCTCGAAATTGTCAGCGTCAACAATTATTACATTTGAAACAAAAGTTACAGCTGAATAGTACTACTACTAATAATAATACTAATAATGATAATAACAATTAAGGTTGGAGCTTTGGGTCTGATAAAGAAAGGAACTCAACAACAAATCAACAAAATCCCTGACGCACCATCTCTCGAGAAAATTAAAAAAATAATTCTAACAAATGTAGCCCATATCCTGCACAGAGTTTTGTCTATTTAATTTTTTTATAGCCATTTTTTGGTTAATTAAGTGGAAAAAACAAAAATCACATCCTTTGCTTGCCTTTCGTTCATGACCCTATATGCGATTATAAAACTAATGCTGGCCAAAAAGAAATTGTTTAAAATAATAATAATAATAATAATAATAATAATAATAATAATAATAATATTAGACATTAAGAAAATCGTGGGAAACTTATCTTTATCTTAAACCCAAAAAGCCTGTGTTAATAAATAATACTCACATATTTAGAAAAAAAAATTCAATAAATTTCTGAGAAAACTTTCTGTAAACTTCGAACTGTCCCCTTTTATTTAATCTTTGAGTACAGATAGTTCTCGCTCCGCTGACCACGTCTCGGGATATCTCGCCTACTTCTTATTTTGTACTAAATAAAAACTAAATACATTTAATTTTATTTGTTACTATTAATGTCTTTTGATATTGAGTACTATAAATACACAGGCCGATTTCCTTAAAAGCGTTATCTTCTAGTCGAATGGATTTTTTAGCTAGTTCTTTATATATAGAGACCCATTAAGATAATAGAGACGCAGTGAGACGTGAAACTAGGCAGTTGATTACTATGTCTACAATCAATCTATCTATCTATCTATCTATCTATCTATCTATCTCATTCGGTTTATATCTATCTATCTATCTATCTATCTATCTCATTCTGTTCATATCTATCTATCTATCTATCTATCTATCTATCTATCTATCTATCTCAGTCTATTCATATCTATCTCAACCTGTTCCTATCTATCTATCTATCTATCTATCTATCTATCTATCTATCTATCTCAACCTGTTCCTATCTATCTATCTATCTATCTATCTATCTATCTATCTATCTATCTCATTCTGTTCATATCTATCTATCTATCTATCTATCTATCTATCTATCTATCTATCTATCTATCTATCTATCTATCTATCTCAGTCTATTCATATCTATCTCAACCTGTTCCTATCTATCTATCTATCTATCTATCTATCTATCTATCTATCTATCTATCTATCTATCTCAACCTGTTCCTATCTATCTATCTATCTATCTATCTATCTATCTATCTATCTATCTATCTCATTCTGTTCATATCTTTCTATCTCATTCTGTTCATATCTATCTATCTATCTATCTATCTATCTATCTATCTATATATATATATATATATATATATATATATATATATATATTATCAATCTATTCATATCTATCTCAGCTTGTTCCTATCTATCTATCTATCTATCTATCTATCTATCTATCTATCTATCTTATAATAACACAGGTAGTGTTTCACAAAAAGAAAAAAAATGTTCGTGCGACCAGAATACGTCTAGAAGATAACGATTTTAAATCCAGCAGCCTATGTAATTATAGTTCTACTCAATATCAAAAGACTCTTCTACACCCAGTAACACCCCCCGGCCTGCGTCTCGAGGGCTTTACAGTTTAGCTTGGGGTGAACTCGATTAAAAAAAATTCGTCCGTGAATTGAATACTGTTACCATATCTGGTCTGGTGTCCTTGCTGTACATTTTGAGATTCTTGACCAAATTCAAAGAAGGATCTGTAATGTAATCGATCCTATCAGTCACTTTTTCATCGACGTGACGTGGCTTTCCTCTGTCTTTTTAACATTTTCATTTCATTTTCTGAAAAAAAATTTTTTCCCTGGTGCCCCGACTGAATTTAAGCGTGCTACTAGATTGGCACCTAGCTTCCATCCGTTTACTCATTAAAGTTAAATTCGACCGCCACTTTTACTTCTACAGTTTATTTCCTCGTACTTCCCACCTGTGGAACTCCTTTCCGTTTATTTGCTTCCCTGTCGCCTACAATCTTCAAAAATTTAAATGCATCATCAATCGCCATCTTGGGTCTTGTTGAATCCCGTTCATCTTTTGTCCCTTCTTCAATCCTCCCTATTCTCAGTTTTCTCTTTCACTTCGATTCCCTGTAACTCCCTGCATACTAATGGCATTCCGGCCTTGCTTGGGGTGAAATGATTAAAAAAAAATAAAATTAAATGTCCATTTATCTACTTTTATTCTAAGTTTCACGGAGATTGCATCCAGTCGTCAGCGAACTTGATTGCAAAATTGAACTTATTTACAGAAATCATATGGTCATATTTTCCTTCTTATGATTTATGTAAATAGATTCAATTTTGCAATCAAGCCGCCCCCCTCCCCTAAAGTGTGGATGTAATCTCTGCGAAACTTAGAATAGGGACAGATAAATTAACATTTTATTTTATTTGTTATATAATAGATTCTTCCGTTGTCATCAACGTATGAAGGTCCAACAATTCAGCTCCTAGAACTGAACAGTCAGACTACTCCAAAGACAGGATTTGATTAGAGTTGTGAAGGCTTGTGTAGAATCATCAACTCCTTTTGGAAGAATGGAGCACAGAGAACTGATGCACATAGTGGGTATCGAGATCCCCAAACAGCCCTTCACAGGATCTGAATTAAGAGTTGTCCTCCTAAATTGGCTGCCGAGGTTAAAGACTTCAATTTGTCCTACTATTTTCTCAATAGTTTGGGGGGGGGAGATAACGATATATAAATTTTTATATATCAAGAAACATATTAGGGGGAAAAATGTATGACAAAGTGGAAAAAAAAGTTGTTTTGTGGCGCGTTTCCCCCTTTAAAACTTCAATGGACTAAATTTGTTATGTTGTTACGACTACACATGCGCACGAACGAGGGATTTAAAGAATTAATTTTAAAATTCCCAGCATCACTCGTTCGTGCGCATGTGTAGCTGCACCAACGTAACAAATTTAGTCCGTTGAAGTTTTAAAGGGCGAAACGCGCCATACGAAAACTTTTCTCCATTTTGTCATACATTTTTTACTCCATATATGGAGGTACGGTGGAGTAATGGATAAGCGGCTAGGATTGAGGAATCCAGTTCATTACCTTCACTTACATGTCCTTGGGAAAAGTATGAATCCATCTCTTCTCCCCTCTACCCAGCTATGTGTAGAAGGGCAAACTGAATCCTATAGCGTTGGGTGGTGAACGGTCTAGGAGGACAACTCTGAATTAAAAACCTGTGGAGGGTTGTTTGAGGACATTGTGACATACCGTGCAACAGTTCTTTATATTCGGCTCTTTCAAAAAGTTTCGTTGTGTTCTACACAAACTTCAACATTACAATCAAATGATATGTATGGGAGTTTGGCTGTTGATTTCAGAAACTGAGCTGCTTGACCCTCATACAAGAGTCCCCATTATATATATATATATATATATATATATATATATATATATGTGTGTGTGTGTGTGTGTGTGTGTGTGCGCGCGTACGCGCTCGTGCGTGTCTGTGTCTATACACATAAAAAACTATAGAGTTTGATTGGTGGGGAGTCTCTTATTCCCTATATATTTCTCTTTCTTCCTTTAAAAAGAAAACAGTCAACGTATTTTTTGTCATATCGAGCAGACCAGGTTATCGTACACGCACGCACACACACACACGCATATATATATATATATATATATATATATATATATATATATATATATCAGTATGGCTGATGCTAATCTCCAGCTGAATAACTCATTGCGACTTCTCGGGAAAAAAAATGGTCTACTGTGTCGTTCAAGAGGCGGCATTTAAGTTAGCTCCTACGGAGGGCTGTTGATTGAGCCTTCATCACAATGGGTAGGGATGAACAGATGCAATAGGCAACAATAAACTACAGAAGAACCCAAAATTGATCGCTGCATTTACATATTACCTAAATATATTTGTTTACCTTTTAGAAGTTCAACGGTAATTCTTCTGTCGCCATTTAATTTAAAGACAATTTGATATATGTAGGCCCTTACTTTCCGTAAAAAAATATTTTTATTTCATAGGTGACTTTCGCTGCATTTCGCAATTTATTTCGATTATTCACAAATTTATTTCCAAATTATAAATCTTGTTATCGTACAAAAAATTTCGTCGCAAAAAAATCACCTAAAAATCGCCGAAAACAAACTTGGGAATCGAAAATTTCAGGATTACAGTTCCGGATCCGGAATATTTTCAATTTGCTCACAGAGTCAGCCTGATTACAAAATGGTATCATATGTTGGACTACAACCTCTAGGAGTAAAGTTGAAAAAGTGTGACACACTGTCACTCGCATTTATTATATAGATGACATATATATATTTGTTTCTAATTTCTCAAATGCTTTTACATAACTCCGTGGTAAGGTGGCTTTATCTCTTGTCGCCATCTTTGCGGTAATCATAGCCTGTATAAATTATTTATCAAAGTCCGCGTCCTTCATTTTGCAATTCTTAATGTCAGTAACGAATTTGAGTCCCAGGTTGATGGCATCATGGCTTCAGTTTGAGTTTTTGATAGTTGCGTAGTGGATAGTCTGGACATCCTATGTATTTCTATTTTCTTTCTCTTAGAGATTTTAATTTCTATTGTAAACTGCCGATTATATATATATATATATATATATATATATATATATTGAAACCCATATATTGTTAAATATAACAGTCAACGAATGTCTATTATGTTTGATCATGAGCCGTTCTAATCTTCATATATTTGCTTTAATTTCGGGAGAAAATAAAGACAAAAATTGTCCACTGTTGTTAATATTTTGTTTTTTCGCGTATCATAGAACTGCATCATGAATTTACAAACTGCGTCTGCTATTCCGCGACCTTTATCGTCGCATAGCAATGTTCTATGTCAGCATTACAGAATATCATCTTTGATGGTGAATATATTTGTTTAAATGCCCATATAACCACTCTGAAGATGGCTCATGTGAGCCGAAAGCTTAGATCAAGGAACAGCATAATAAAAAAAATGTTGTACAATTTTTGTCTTTTATTTTCTCCCGAAATTAAAGCAAATATACGAAGTTTAGAACGGTTGATGATCAAACATAATAAACATTCGTTGTCTGTTATATTTAACAATATATGTTTGAATAATGATCTGCTGTCCCAATATGTGTATGTGTGTGTGTATATATATATATATATATATATATATACATATATATATATATATATATAGAGAGAGAGAGAGAGAGAGGGGGGGAGAGCAGGAGAGAGAGAATTATATATTTTCTTTTCTATAATATAAAGATTCTATAACAATAAATTAAGTCTGATTAATGAAAAATATCGACCTTACACAGATCTCTCAAAATATTATTGGCACGTAAAAGAAAACGTCGTTAACACAAATATATCGAAGGAAGTTGTAGGGAGAGCTAAAGTATACAATGGTAAAATGTAATCTTCATTTTTTAGAAAATTTATTATACTGCAAAGAATAGGTAACGCCGAATATATAAAATGTAAGAAGTGAATGTGCTGTTATAAAATCAAGTATCGATTGAAAAATATCGAACTGGAATGAAGTTAGTAATTGCTGTCAAGCTTCGAGCATTTACTTTTACTTTTTCATATGAAAATGGAATAATCCATTATCTATCATATAGCTATTAAATAAAGTGTTCGGACTGGCAATTTTATTTTATGCCTGATAATTGGCATGTGCATGAAATTTTAAGTAGCATCAAATGTTGAGGCATAACTATCGTCGTCGTCGTCGGCATCCGTCAGTCTCGAGAGACGATGGAGTAGCGCGGTACGCTACGAACCTGGAGGGGATATATGGAGAACTAGGGCTGCCCAGGCGTCTAGTCCCCGCTCTCAGCCTTGCTAGCAGAGTTCAAAGGAGCGGATAAACCAATCAATACAGTTTGGTATCAGCGCTGCTGCAGGAGTTGCCGGAAGGTAGCACAATGTGCCGTCCATCCGCCTTAGAGGCTCCACTCCGAGTTTGAATTCAGAGTTGTCCTTCTCCTAGACCAGTTGCCATCCAAGGCTATAGAACCCAGTCTGTCCTGCTATTTACCCATAGCTGGAGGGAGGATTCACACCTTTCCCAAGGTGCACGTAAGAGAATGTATTCGACTGAAATTCGAACTCGGCTCTCCGATTCCTCAATTCAAGCCGCTATCCATTACTCCAACGTGTCTCTTCTAAGGCATAACTATAGAATTCTTATTAATCTTATCTTACTGTTATTTAATCATGACTGTATTTATATTCCCAGCACTCACTGTTCACTATATATATATATATATATATATATATATATATATATATATATATATATATATATATATATATATATATATATATATATATATATATATATATATATATATATATATATATATATATATATATATATAGTGTATTTAGGCAGTAAATATTGTTTAAGGCAGACATTTTGTGTCGATTAATGATACTGATCAACTTTTTAAATTACGAATAAACCTTCCCAGAGGAGGAGGGAATTGTGCGATGTACTTTTTTTTCCAAAATGAACAGACAGAATTTCTGCCTTCTACAAGAAGGATTATTCGTAATTTGGAAAAGTCGATCAGTGAAATTAATCGGTTCAACATACACACACACACGTATATATACAGTATAGGCCAAAAGTTTGGGGCCACCCACTAGATTTAACAATTAGTAACTTTCATGTGTTCTTTTGTTTAAGTCCTTCTAAGCTAAGATGTTGAAATTATTTAACCTATCAATGTATGTCGTTCAATTTTTCTTTTGAAAGTGGTTTACCTAAAATTTAAAATCTATCAACCCTTACATTACCATTAGACAGCAAGTTCGATTAGGCAAAAAGAGCTAAAATTTTAAGGAAATACAATAATGGGTTAATTTTGTTGGTATTATTATTATTATTATTATTATTATTATTAGGTATATGACAATGCTCTTCAGGAAGAGAAAATACGTCTGATCCGAAGTGAGGCTCGTAAATTACCGTATTTGACGGCATATAAGATGCACGGGTGTATAAGACGTACACCAATTTCAGCAGGGCAAATCAAGAAAAGATTAGTAATTAGTAAGATTAGTAAACCTACTTATGGCATATAAGACGCAGGGGAATTTTAATATATTTTTAGTAAAAAAAAGAAAAAGAAAAAGTGCGCCTCATATGCCGTCAAATACGGTAGTTTTGAAGAAGGCATGGGACCTTCAATTTCTATTCGATTCTCTGAAATCCAGAGGGGACATCCCAAATTTTTGGCCTCTAGGGTGTATATCAAGCGAGAGAGAGAGAGAGAGAGAAAGAGAGAGAGGGAGAGGGAGGGAAAGAGAGAGAGAGAGAGAAAGAAACAGTGTGTGCGTGTGTGCTTGTGTGTGAGTGTGTGTGCACCCCCCAGGTATGTGCATGCGTAATTTGTGTATAATTCTGTGCGGGTGTCGGTATTTCCTCCATAGAATTATAAATGAATATCATGAATTTAAAACTTGTTACTCTTCTTCTTGCATTATTGAAGATATTTTTAAACATTTTCCTTTTCATTTCAGAGCGGAGACCACTCCTGATTATTTCAAGACGAATCATCAGCAGGAGTAAAATAAACCAATGGAAACATGATGATGAATATGAAGAAACATTGAGAACAACGACTTGGAAAATTACAGATTTTCACTGCCTGACTGAATGGAATATTCTGCTGACCAATGCCCGATTAAAATATTTTCTGTATTGAATGAAAACCGCATTACCAATGAAAGTGACGAGTCTTGCATCAACGGACTGCAACAATTTATACACTCCCGTGAATCATAGTGCATATACATACGCGTAGAAAGAGCCAATCGATCTATTTTAGATGCATATGGCCTGTAGACTCTATGCGCAAGAGTATGTGTATATTTAAATATATACCAGTATATGGTTATGAACATACTTATATGTGTATGCAAGTGGGTGTTTTTCCACCATAGCAAAGACCAGTCATACATTACATGACTTTTTTTTTAAAGAGAGAGCATTAAAAAATTACGAGCCGGGCGTCTCGTTGTAGTGCATGGTTAGCACACTACGTTCACAAATCACTAGTAGCGAGTTCGTTTCTTACTTGTGGCATTGCGTCGACTCTCCACTGAGTAAATAATTAAAAATAAAAAGATATATGATTCTGTGTGTATTTTTTAATTGCCAAAAATTATAACGAGTTCTTAAAAAAAAAGAAAAGTGAAACATGGTTTTGGTACAAATGTGTGGGATAACCCGGCATTGTCTGCTAGGGGACTTTTCCTAACGCCCCTAGGTGGCGTTGTGCAAAGGAGTGCAGAAAGGACACAACTACCCTCCTACTTCTCTTTCTCTCTATCTATCTCTCCAGCCACAGGATGCCGTAATGACAAGATTTACCCCAAACATTTGTCCCAACTGAACCGCGTGTCGCATTCTATACAACATATTACACTATCTCCTTTCCGCCAAAATAACATGCAACAACTTATCGCACACACACACATATCTATCTATCTATCTATCTATCTATCTATCTATCTATCTATCTATCTATCTATCTCCCCCCCCTCTCTCTCTCTCTCTCTCTCTCTCTATATATATATATATATATATATATATATATATATATATATAATACCCACGCCGACAATACGACTCTGAGTTTCATACATTAGGCAATCATCAGGTATAAATAAAATGGTTGTGATAGGGTTTTAATTTCAGGGTCTTGTGGCGTTAGTGTAGTTGGGTAATTTATTACTATTATTAAATATTTAATTGTACTATAATGTAAATTTTTATTTAGGCTCAAACTTGCACTTATAATTAAAATTTAAAAATAAAAAATATCAATTTCAATTTAAAATTTAAAAGGCGGAGAACGCTGGTGGCTAAATATCTAAAAAATATTAATACTATGTTTCAATATATATATATATATATATATATATATATATATATATATATATATATATATATATGAAAGTGGACGTTCTGCCTCCAGGATATGGACTGAAGATTGCGTCTAAGCATCTGACAGATAGTCACCATTTGGCGTTGATTTGACCTCAATGTCTATTTTTATATTTACATACGCTTTATCCCTGATATTGAGCACTTTACCCCATAAATATAGTATACTTTAAAACCATATTTTTTATCATATATATATATATATATATATATATATATATATATATATATATATATATATCCTGGGAGCTGACGTTTATCACTGTCGCAATCTCCAACTCCACACCTGTGCCAACTATCGGCCTATTAGGCTTCTACCGCTTTTTAGCAAAGTACTAGAATCTCTAATCAACTTAAATTGGTTTAGCATCTCACCTGGCAGGGTTTTCTGTCAGATAAGCAATATGGTTTTCGCCTCTCTAGGTCTACTGTTGATGTATTAAAGATTATTGTTGAAAGTGTCTATCATGCTTTAAATAAAAATAGTAAAGCTCGGCCTGTTACAATGGATATTTTGAAGGCATTTGACATTATTTGGTATACTGGTTTTTTTCACAAGTTGAAAGGTAATTCTGGACGAATTTTTGAACTGATTCAGTCTTTATTATCGAATCTCGAAATGAAAATTGTCTTGAACGGCCACTCTTCTAGATCTTTTTTGCATGAATGCAGTCGTTCCCAGGTATTCCGTCATTGGACCTATGTTATTCCTAATTTCTATCAGTGACCGTCTTGATGGCATCAGTTCACATTTCGGTATCTATGCTGATGGCACAACTATTTACTCCTGTCATAATAGTAAGTCTGATAGGTTTAATAAGGTCAAATTGACAGCTGATCTAAAAAAAATTACCTAAAACCTGTTGTTAACTGGAGCAAGAAATGGCTTAGTAATTTTAACGCTTCCAACACAAAACTGTTCTCTTTTAATCGTCTGAGAGTACCCTTTCTGCTCGGACGAAAGCGTTGAAGCGGAAAGATGATATAGAATCAACTGCTAGGTCTGCTGCTAGGAAAGTTGGTTCACTGTGTCGTGCGAGACAATTTTTCTCGCCCAAATCTACATAGTTATGAGTCTACCATTCGTCCATGCATAGAATATTGCTGCCAGATATGTTTTGGTCTTCCTGCTATATATTTAGAAATTCTTGATAAAATCCCAAACAGAACCTGGAATTTCGGTTTCAGTCAATTTCCTATCGCCGTAATGTCGCTTCCCTGTGCTTTTTCTATAAATACTTTTATTTTGTCCGGTGAATTTTCTTCCGTGGTTTCCAGACTATATGAATTTAAGCGTACTACAAGACTGGCACAAGTCTCATCATTTTACGGTCGAAATGTCTCACTGTAACCGCAAGTTCTACGCGAACAGTTTCTTATCTCGCACTTATCGCTTGTGGAACTCTCTTCCGGAATTTTGCTTTCCTATCTACTACGATTTTTTGAAAAATTAAATGCAATGTCAATCGTTATTTACTGTCATCTTAATTCTTCTTTTATTGTTCTCTCTCCTTAATAATGTATTTCTTGTTCTTATATTCATTCACACTCAGTAACCCCTCCCCTGCATCTTAGGGGCCTTATCGCCTTGCTTAGGGTGAAATGAAAAAAAAGATTCGATATGTCCAATAAAGTAAAACTGGTAGCTGATCTCGAAAATAAACTCGAATCAGTTGTTTACTGGAGGCAAGAAATATCCTGTAAATTTTAAGTTCACCAAGACAATACTGTTAACATTTAATTATCATAGACAACTATTTTTGCCTTTTAACATCTTGACTGATGCTAACCCTCCAGCAGAGCCACTCATTATGCCGCTTGATCTGACGTTTTCCATTGAGTTGAAGTTGAATGATTATATTGAATCAGTTGCTAGGTCAGCTGCTAGGAAAAGTGTTTCACTGAGTTGTGCCAGACAATTTTCTTGCCAGAATTCATCTTACACGTTTATAACTCTGCCATTCCTCTGTGCTGCCATATCGGGTCTGGTGCTCTTGATATAATCTCGAGATGTAATGTTATCGGTCCTGACCTATGGATCTCAGTTACTTTCCCGCCGTTGTGACACGGATTCCCGAAGTTCTTTCTATAAATGTTTTCATGGCTATTGTTCTAATGAGCTTTCCTCTTCGCTGCCTCGACCGCATGAAGTTAAGCATACTACTAATTTAGCAACTAGGTCTCATCGTTTTACTATTGAACTAGCTTAGCTGAAACCGTCAGTTATATTCTAATAGATTCTCTTCTTGCACTTTCCACCTGTGGAAATCCCTTCCGATTTCTTGCTTCCCTGCCGCCTACTATTAGGTTGGTGCAAAAAATAATGTCGTTTTCTCACATATGTTACTATCTTCAAAATTTTTTATTATTTTTAATCCGAAATCATTTCTTATTACTGTAAATGCTATTTTTAATGGATAGATATGATTGAATTGATATCTCTGGGATTTTTTTTTTATTTTCTTAAACTGTGAAATTAATATCAACCGGCCTAGAACCTCTCCATATAGGCCGGTTGATATTAATTTTAATATTTAAGAAAATAAAAAAACAGGGATCTCAACTGAAACACATGTGCCCAATAAAAAATACTGTCTTATTTCAATACACACACACACGCATATATATATATATATATATATATATATATATATATATATATATATATATATATATATAAGCATGATTACTTAAATAATTTAGACGTATTATGTCTATTTATTTTAGTTTTAATCCTTTCAAGTCCACGAATTAATTTCTTGGTGGCAGTAGAAAATTAACTCAGAAAAATTCCAAAATTTTTCTTCAAATAATTTTTATTTTCCCAAGTACTTTCGATGTCATCTGAGACTATTTTCAAGAATTACATATATATGGATGTGTTATGCATTAACACCGTAAATTCAAAATATTTTTTCAACGTTATGCAAGGGAGGTAATTTATATGGTTATTTAAAAGATTTTTTAATTGTAGTATTTTAATTTAGTTTTTTTATATAACACTTTCCTGCTAGAAACATTTAAGAACTTTATTGCTATACTCGTAGTTGACTTTATTTTTTAGCCTCAATTCTCTTATATAAAGAGCTTCCAGAATTTTAAGTTTTTGCTTATTATTGTCATCTTAATGAAGCACTGATGTATTTTCGACTAATATCTGTCTAAACTATGAATGTGGATATGCGTGTTCTTTAAATGTCCTGAGATTGAACTATCATCGTTCAAATGAAGCGTAAGCCTTTTTGTCAACGTCGTATTAACATTTTTATCAGAGATGCAATCTCCCAGAGTGCATTTAAATTGATATACGATGTTGGTCTTTTGTAAGACGCGAGTTGACGGAAAATTTTGAAAGAAAATTTTGGAATTCTTCTTGATCAATTTTCTACAGCCACCAAGAAATTAATTCATTGACTTGAAAATATTAAAACTAAAATAAATAGACATAATATTCCATAATAATGAATGAAAATATGCTGCATATATATATATATATATATATATATATATATATATATATATATATATATATATATATATATATATATGTGTGTGTGTGTGTGTCTTTTCCACGAATATTTTCATAGTAATTGTTGTGATGAGCTGTTATCCTCGACCGCATGAATTTAAGCGTGTTGCTAGATTGACAACTCACATCGTTTTATTGTTGAACTAGATAGATGCAACCGTTTGCTTTATTCTAATAGTTTCTTTTCTCACCTGTGGAACTCTCTTCCGATTCATTGCTGCCTACGATCTTTAAAAAGTTTGATGCAACGGCAATCGCCATCTTTTGTTTACCTGAACACTGTTCTTTTTTTTTTAATTTCTTAATTTTTAAAAAATCTTATCTCGAGGCAACTGCCTCCAGCCACAGAAGTTATTCAGTTTCTGAACAAAATTCGCCAGTTTGTATCACTTGATCCAACATTTATCTCCCTTCTCATAGGGTTGGTTAATCTCTTACTATAGGACAATGCGGTACGGGTAAGGAACTTACCATCGTCCCCCAATAATAGAGCGTGGCTCCAATAAGCTATTGTTCTTACGGGTACGTTTTCAGTTCGGATTCTCAATTGGATTGGATGGAAGTCTATTCTGTTTTGTTTTGCTTTAATAACCGTTCCAAATCAAAGACTGCTGCAAATTATCAGACACATACAATCTATGTAAGGTTTCGAGTTTTCGGTACTACTTAAATTAACTGGTCCCATCGTAAAAAACAGGGAAATATTTTAAGGGAAATAATTTTTATCGATTAGATTCGACCTTCAAGACACAACATTTGTAAGAATCGAAGAATATTTGTTTTATCATTTCATAATTGAACTCTTGTTCATAATATGAATACAGGTTCAATTCAATCCCTGACTTTTGAAATAGTTATCTGTACTTCGTTATTATTTGCTAATGTTAAATTCGAAACTTTGCTTATGTTAATGGTCCGTGCATACGACTTATATTGCCGAACACTGCCGTTCTTCTACGTACCACGTTCCTTTAGGAAATTGGCGATCATACCTCTCCACTATTTCCTGTCTTTTGTAGCTCTTTGTCTTTTTGCTCTCTCTCCAAATCCCTGTCCTGTCAACCATTTACACAAGCTCTTTAAGTTGGTTATGCGCTAATTTCTTTTGTTTCTTTTGCCTTCAATATGTCCTGTGAGTATCAAATTCTCCAAGCCCTCTTTTCTCATTATATGACCTAAAAATTTCAACTGTCTTTTTTCTGATGCTAAGTATAAGTGTTCTTTTTGTTCCAATTTTCTCTAAAACTTCGTCGTTGCTCACATATTCAATTCATGGTATTCTCAGTATACTTCTGTAGAATTACATTTCTGTTGCCTGGAGTTTTTTTTCATCTGTAATGGAATTTTTTTAAAGAATTACTTGTTTTTAATATTTTCTTAATTTTATTTTTGTTGCACAAACAATTGCTTGTTTAAAATAAAAATAATTTCTTAAAGTAAATCACATAAAAATCTTGATATCCATTTGTACTTTCTTTAAAATAAATTTGCTTGAAAAAAAGAAAGAAATTTCACCAGAAGATATTTATAAAGAATTGAAGGAGGAGGAAAAATCACTAATTTCAAACTTGACATTTGTAAATAAACACGAAGTATCGATAAATCTTTAAAAAGTCAAGGATCGATATGACTGTATTTATGTTATGAAGTGGACACGTATTTTCAAATTGATAAAATATCAGTATTTTTTCGATTCTGTCAAATATCATGGCTTGATGAACATATAATGAATGCTAATCTGCAAAAATTATTCCCTCCAAAATTTTTCCCTATTTTGTACGAGCGGGCCGGCCGGCCTACTTAAGTGAAACTGAGTTCTTTAACTTCAATTATCAGGGTTATTGTCCCGATTACTGGCATCTCCACGTCGTCAGCTTGAGTAACAGTCAAATTGGAAGTTTTTAATTGCCTACCATTCATTCCGAGTTCTTTGAACGTCTCCAATTTCATCACTGCCCTGTTGATCAAGATGTCTACCTTCTTCGCCTTCCCTTTTTATCACACACTCAAGATCCGGTCTTTGAGCGAAGAGCTCATATATCCTTGCCTTCCTCATATTCTTACCACGTCTCCTTGTCTGTCTGTCTGTCTGTCTCCTCTATTTCTCTCGAAATGAGTCCCCGCCTTCTTACTTTTGTTCACATCTTCCTTGCACATATTCAGACACACTTTCTGCTCTTTTCTGTACACCCTTCTTTCTACCTGCGGCTTATTGCACTTGTACGTATATGTGTGTGTGTGCTTGTCTTTTGCGTGTGTGTGTGTATGAGGAACTGTTTTTTTTAAGTCAAAGTTTGAGTTCAACCAGATGTGATTTTTACAGTAAATAATTCTTAATACTTACTACATAAGTTTAGATTGAAATAAAGATATTTTTCATACACATGAGTTGTGTTTGTGTGTGTGTGAGTGTTTGTTTGTGTGTGGGGGGTGTTTGTTTGTGTGTGAATGTGATTGTTTGTGTGAGCCCGCCTTTTTAATGTCATGTCCCTTCAGGACATGGGCGATAATTGCTTTTCATATATTCCTTTCATGTGTGAATTGCCATGACTTATTGAGAAAGATGCAGTTGTTTCTCGTTGCACTCTCCATGGATTTGAATTCAGGACAGCCCTTCTCCCTTAAGAAGATAGGGGATCATGGCTCTCCACAGATTCCTTTTCTCTGAAATCTTCGGATCGTCATATCGTCTTGTGAAAGAGAGTAAAGTGGTTTCCTGTTGCTTTCTCTACGATTTTGATTTCAGAGTTTCCATTCCCTTCGACTGGTTCCCACCGAGTGTTAGAGAGTCCAGTTAACGCGACTATTTGACCCATTGCTTGGTTAAAGAAAAAACCTTCCTCGAGGGTGCGAAGGGAACATAACAGATCTGAGATCGGGATTTCAAATAAATTCGCAGATAATCCTTTGCGCCGATAACCATTAACCTACCTACCTAACCTGTGTGTGAGATTGCACCCACGTATTGTATGTGTGCACGTATTGTGTATGTGCGTGTTGTGCCTCTGTTTGTGTGTGCGCCTGTGTGTGTGTGCGCGCCTGTGTGTATGTGCGTGTACGCACGTGTGCGTGTGGGTATGGGTGTGCGCACGCTTAATGTATGTGCCTATAGTGTGAGCGTGTTGTGTATTTGTGCTGTGTGTGTGTGTGGTTTGTGTGTGTATATTAATATATAGATACTAAATTTAGCTTCGTTTGGCACGAGGCCGCAACAGTTGAAGATCCAGTGACATCGAATTGGCTACAATAGGAAATATTTTGCGAAACTCTCTCGCTAATAATTTCTCTCTTTCGCAAACTCTCTCTCTCTCGCCCTCACTTTCTCCCCATCTCTCTCTCTAAATATATATATATATATATATATATATATATATATATATATATATTTTTATAGCGATTTTCTAAGTGTAGCTGAAATGTAACACACGGCCTAAAGTGAGCATCGACAAACTGAGATAGAAAGGTAAAAAAATAGATAAAAGATAGATAAACAAAAATAGGTAAATGGATAGATATCAGGAGACTAATATATATATGTATATATATATATATATATATATATTCAACCCTGTACTTGAGTATATATATATATATACATAGACAGATAATGAACAGAAATAGATACATCGAGAGAGAGAGAGAGAGAGAGATGAACAGACTGTAGTAAATAGATATATATGTATAGCTAGATAGATAATGAATGTACTGAGAGAGAGAGATGGACTTGAACAGAGATAGATTGATTAGATAGATAGATATATATGAGCAAACTGTTAGATAGATAGATAGATAGATAGATAGATATGAGCAAAGTAAGATAGATAGATAGTGTATGTGTGTGTGTTCACACGCATACAAAAGTAATGTTTTTGGCAACTTTACACTACATCTACTTGGCGATTTTCTTTTTGCAATGTAGCAGAACGATATCGATTTTCCATTCTTAATTTCGACCGCGCGACCTTAGCACACGTTAATTTGTGAGTGCTTCATCGATCAGTCTCTGCCAGAAACTTGCTGAATAAATTTGCCTGCGTATATACACATTCACATACACACGCACACACGGACACACACACATATAAGACCTTAAATAACCTACCACATTAGAAAAGACCATCTCGTTACTATTTATTCAAATAAAATCTAACATGTGAAGCCTCACGTCTACTTCAACAATGATATAACTTTTAACAGGTTCTGATAATGACTAAATTTAGCCGAAAGCGCCCGATCCACAAGAGAGTTTAATTATACGAAGTGCTGATGAAAATCTCTTGGTCCATCACAACTAATCATCATATTATTTGGATAAAGTGTTTCTTCGTGGGTCAAAAGCCTTTCAGCCACCTCCATAGATGCTGACTTACATTCAAATGTTCAGAAATTTTATTTAAAACTATTTACATTAATTACAAGCGGACTGCTGTCTTCATCTTTGTTGTAACCTTAACCGGATAGATAAGCACCTGATGAAGGCCGGAGAACAGGACGGCTGAAACGTTGTGATAACAACAACAAAGATGGGGATAACAGTCAGCGTTTAAATAATGTAAATAATAAGGAAATTCTCCAGAAATAAATATGAAATGTCGTTAATGAGAAAGCCTCTTTAATAAAATCTAAATGGAATATTAAGTTTCCATTTACAAGCAAATGACGTAAACATTTATCCGACAATGCACACCATTTATGCATGTATCGGGATCAGATTGCAATGAAACTATTTGAGTAAATTATAATTTATTTACATTATTTACAGTCAGAGAATGCCCTCATCTTTGCCGTTAGTCACAACATTTCAACCGTTGTGCTATCCGGCCTTCTTCAGGCATCTGCCGATTCGAGTAATTTTCATAAAATTTCGAACTGAACCCTTTATTCATTCTATAGAGATAGATTGTTCTCATCAGTCATCAATCTGAAAACTGCTCTTAAATAGCTTCCTCAGCTCGAGACGACTATACAAATGTCATGCATGTCACCAAACCCGATCAGAAATACCTAAACAGCTAGATGTATACAGGTGCTTCCTAAGACGGTGAAAAATGGCTTTCTAATAAAGGATGTTGGCGAAGATCATCCTTCTTTGAACATTGTGGATTGGCGCTACAGAATCACAAAGAATCACAAACAACTTTACCAAATAACAGAAACCACATCACTTGAGGACTACCAACAGCAGCAACAACTAAAATGGATAACACATGTAACTCAAGGGGAAAATAATGACATAATCAAGATGTTGACATTCCACTTGACTTCAAATAGGACGTCCGGAATGAAATCCCCATTAATAATAAAAGACTGATAAAAGTTACTGGACTTGAGAAATGTGTTTTTCTAAAAAAAAAAGTGTGACACTATTTAGCTATGGTAATTGGCTAATTAATTAACCATAGAAATTAAAAACAGGACAGACTTAAGGCGAGAAAGAGCTATATCGAAAGATACTTTAAAAAGAAGATTTTATTTTATTTACGGAGAAAGATACTTTTCGCACGAGGCAGAAAATCCGTAAGTAAAAGCGAGATATGAGATTCTGTCAAAACTGATTAATGTCATGGTAAGGGAATGACGCTCCAAGGGAAAGAGAATTCAGAAAGAAAAACAAAGCCAGCGGACACATGGCGTTCATAAAAAAATTTCGGCTTGAGACGAAAGATGCAGGCAGAGAGAATCGATATTAGTTATCTGTCAGAGATATCATTAAATTTTAATTCTTGGGTCCCACGAAGGGAAACCATCTGGTGTGTTAACAATAAAGTAATGATACGATTTTCTTCCTCGTTAGAATTCTGGCACGAGGAAGAAAATCGTATTATTACTTTATCAAACTGTTGACGTCAGACACAGCGTCGTCGAAAATGAGCATCTAGTGATAAGAGGATATTAAGGCATGAGAAAAATAAAGAATTTGATTCTCGGGTAAAATACGGACCTCCCAGCTAAAAGTTGACTTAGCAGAAAAACCAGATGTCGGGTTTTGACAGTGATTGATGAGTTGGTAGAGAGACCTGACTAAGTGAATTTTGGGTGTCCCCAAAAGAAAGATGTGATAAGAATTATTTGGGAATCTGGGGTTTGTGGAAAAATGTTTTGGCCGAAGGAAAAAAGAAAAAAAGGATTTTTTTAAACAAAATTCTGGATAATAATTTTAAGAAGGCCAGTCTAGCCACACTCAGACTGCCGAGAGATCATTGGTCAAGTGGTAGCATGGGTGATAGGTGGAGGTGAATATATGAGAAAGACAGAGAAGTTTTTAACACCCACTGAGGGGATTGGTATTAAATACCAATGTGAGAGAGGAAGAGTCTAGGAGGATAACTCTCCTCCGACTTTCCCTCACGGACGAGGGAGAAACCCCCGAAATGGAAAGTGATTAATCTTCCAAAAATTGGAAGTAATTAATTTTCCTGGTCTAAGAACAAAGAGAATTCTTGTTGGGAATCGAGAATTATCGAGGAACCCAAACCACGTCAGGCCCCACACCGGGTTTTGGTCGGTACCCATATAAACGAACGTCCCCAGGCAGTTGAGCAGTTGATTCGCAGATGGAGTTGGAGTTCAATCAGAGTGTTGCCTCGCAGAAGCTGACCGAGAAATTCCACGTACTTTCGACTTCGAATTACTACCAAAAGTAAGTTATATTGACGAACGACTTAAGATACCAAAACTCGCTTAAGAAACGCAAAAGTGTCACGAATCTATAGAAACGGGCTGGGAGAGAAACACACACCTGTATATAACAGACGGATAAAGATAATTTGTTATTTCTCAACATATTTGAACCTCTTGAGTTTTGTTTTATTGCTTCTTTTACTTACGCTTGTGCGATATCACCTTCACCCCGGATTCAGCTTGCACTACGGCCCGACGCCTGATTGATTTCGCCTACCTAAGATCAAAGTCACAACGTGGGTAGGTTAAACTATCAAAGTAGTTACTTCGGCAACCAGATGTTGGAAGTGAGCTGAGAACGACAAGTTGGTATCGAACCGGGAACGACCAGATCGACCGGGACACAGGCTGGTGGCAGCGACAAGGAGTCAACCCCAAAACGCTGGTGAAAGAAACCTTACAGCTTCGCGCCGCAACTGGGAGTTCACCACGGGCTGACAGCGCAGTGTCACATATTGGCGTCGCGACCAGAGGACGTCACATATTGGCGCTGCGACCACCAGTGGATGTCACAAAGTGTTTTAAGAGAAAATTTTTATAAATTTCAACAGTACTGGGTACTCGGTCAACTAATATCAAATTTTTCCTTGTAGGGAAACGACTAATATTACCATTAGCATTCCATTGTCTATGTCTACGTATGTCTTGACATTGTTAATTGACTTTTTAGTACTGCTCAGGTGATATATTCCTAGACACGGACCGAGAAATCAACAATCTACTCCCGTAAATTGACTAAAAGGTTCAGTTCGTAATTCGTTCGTATGGTTCCCGTAGGCCGGTGCAAGGATCTCGTGCTTCATCCCCCACCTTACGAATCTATAATACGGGGCTTCCGAACGCGGCAATTTTTAATATAAACTTTTTGATTTCAAAAGATTCAATATTTTATCAAGATTTTTCTTGATCAAAAGTTGAATTTAACATTATGGATAAAAAAAATAGTGGATTTTATACAATGTTTTATCGAGACTTAGAAGGATCAAAACAAGTTCACCGAGTTGGACGATAAAAAAAAAATCTCAGAATAACGTCAAAATCCGCAAAAAGTTTTCATCCTTTAATAGTCAGTTGTGCTTAGTTTAATTTGTAACGTATATATATGTAGGTAGAAAAAAAAAGTAAATGTTGATAAGTGTTGTGGTGTCCTCCCTCTAATGAGGCTATTGTGGACTCTTCCACTTACTGTAAAGTTAGTAGGAAAAGTAGGCCTCGGGGGAACAGTGATATAGACTGAACGCTGGTCAACCGACACACACACACACACACACACACACACAAGTCATGTAACACAGTTCTGTTGTATTTACTGTTCAATACACTAATTATCTGCAACCTCTTGTTTTGTTATTCCTTAACCAATTACTTGGTCACAACAATAAGATAGCACAAAGCCCCCAATCAGGGGTTGGGGGTAGTACGCACTGGCCCTGATTATCCGAATCGACAGACAGTTAAAGTAAACTTCAAGTCCTTTCTATATATTGTTTATTTTATACAAAGTTCTACGGAACACGTTTAAATACTCCGGTAATGTTGGTTGCAAATATCAATTTCAAAAACAACGTTCTTTTCCTTCTAGCTTTACACTTTCTTCATTTTAATTTGTGGTACGGAACATGTCACAGATCTTGACTTAACTGAATGATCCTAATGAAGAATTCAAATTTTTCTCTTCGTTAGGACAGCTTCCGATTTGTTTACATATTATTGGTTAATCTGCTCGAATTCAAGCTGTTTGCAAAGTTCCTGTTTATTGCTGTTCCTACCCATTCATGTCTGTTTCTTTACTTTTAAGTTAATTTATTATATTCAGATCTTTGGGGGGGGGGGTATTAATGTATTAATATGAAGATGTGCATCGTGGTGTAATGGATATCGTCTCGGGATGAGAAATCGGAGAGCCGAGATCGATTTCCAGTCGGGTTCGATACATCTATTTACACGTAAATACCGTTGGGAAATGAATCCATCTATTCTCCTCCCAGTTATAGGCTGAATAGCAGGGAAGACTGCGTTCTATAGCCTTGGTAGGCAACCAATCTACCGCAAAAAGAAACGACAATCTACTACGGGAAAAAATCTTCTGCCCAGTCAGTCATAAATCGAAAGAGACATGATCACCCAACCGTGTATCACGTATGGCACTTAACTGATTAATATATAAATTTAGTCAATTTTCTTTTTTTTATCGAAAAATAACATTTTAGAAACGAAGAACACGGTACTAGATTTCAATGTAATCTCTACCGTTCTGTATAGTGCTAAACGTCGAACAATTTCGTTACAAGTGAAACAAAATAAGACTTGAAGCGACAGTGATGGGATTTTACCTACAAATGTCGAGAATATCATAAACGGGCTACGTGAGAATCGAGAAAGTTCTAGGAACAGAAACTATAAAGAAACCTTGGAATCTAATGACTATTTTTTAATCATTTAACCCTAAACAAGGCAATAAAGCCACTAAGACGGAAGGGGTTACTGAATGGGAAAGAGTAAGAGAAAAAGAAAAGCATTAAGGAAGGTGAATAATAAAAGAACAGGAATTAAGAAGACAGAAGATAGCGATTAATATTGCATTTAAATTTATGAAAATCAAATTTGATTGGAAAGCAAAAAAGTGGAAGAAATTTCTACAAGCGAGAAGTGAGAGAGAATAAACTGTTGGCACGGTTACATCAAGCAATTTCACCTGTAAAATGATAAGACCTAGCTACCAATCAAGTATTGTTTTTAAATTCGTAGAGTTGACGTTAAAAAAACGCAAAGTTCATCAGAACAATTACCATGAAAATATTGATAGAAAAGGCACAGAGAAGCTACGTTACGGCGGTGGGAAGGTGGCTGAAGCCGAGATGTCAAGCCAGCGCCGATAACATTGCAGATTCATCTTTAGATTTTATCAAGAATCTCTAAATATATAGCAGAAGAACCAGACCATATGTGATAACAATATTCTATGCATGGACAAATGGTAGACTTATAATTGTACAAGATAAATTCTGGTGAGAAAAATTATTTAGCACGACTAGCAGACCTAGCAATTGATTCAAATTAATCTTTCCAATTCATATCAATGGAAAATGTTAGCCTGAGTTACTCTCCTGGAGGTTAGCATCTCTAAGATTATTACGAGAGAGCAGGTTCGTTTTTGAAGCGTTAAAATTAACAAGCCATTTCTTGCTCCATTTAACAAAAGATAGCAGGTCATTTGCATGCTTATTATTAGTGAGTGGAAGAAAATAAATTCTTATATATCAATAACTATTTTGGAGGAAAAATGAATGACAAAGTGGAAAAAGTTTTCGTGTGACGCGTTTCGTCCTTTAGGATTTCATCGTTATTCCATGTGTGTGTATGTGCGTGTATATATATATATATATATATATATATGTGTGTGTGTGTGTGTGTGTGTGTGTGTGTGCAAATATATTGATAAAATAGGAAAGAACCGTTAGATTGATGATCCGAAGTTCTTTAGTATTTTGTTTTTATTTTTAAAAGACAGTGCTCGATACACGAGTAGTAAATTAATAAGTAAATTAATAAGTAATTATATTTTAAAAATATGATTCCATTGCTACACAGGAATTACCATGTTTCAAAAACAGAAGCGAAAAACTTATAATTCAATTATAGAAATTAAATTAAATTAAAGTACCTAGTTCTGTTTCATTTTCAAGCGAATTTTGGAATTTTTGAAACATGGTAATTCCTGTGTAGCGATGGAATAATATTTTTAAAAATAATAATTGTAATATATTTGTGTGTGTGGGGGGGATGTATAATATCCGAAGCAAAAGTGAAGGTGGTGAGATAAAAGGAAAATTTATTAATCAAAAATGCGTTTCGCCGGAGAAAAGCTTATGTTCTCTTTGGCGTCGTCAGTTCGTCTAAAAGAAGAAAGACAAAACTATGTGTTAGCAGAGTGTCTTGGGATCACTGAGAATAAGTTGGTTGCCGCAAATCACATGAATTACTCTAACTTATCACTTTCTGGCTTGACGATGACAATCCTTATGTCTCTGTGCCTGTTTACTTTATCTATATCTGTATCAGAGCCGTACGATTTTAATTCAGAGATTTCTTACTATTATTTGCATATATATATGTATATATATATATATATATGTGTGTGTGTGTGTGTGTGTGTTTGTGTGCGTGTGCATACATACGCGCACATAATACATACATACATATATACATTCTTACATACGTGTGCCTACATATTCCTTCTTTTCTTTGTTTATCTCCTGTCAAAACTGGTTCCTGTCTCGAATGAGAAATTGCGGGAAAGAATCTGTGCCGCTTGATAACTAGACAGATTGACCTCCAAATAGAGTAAGTAAAAGTCGGTCACCCAAGACCACGTGACATGCGCCACCTAATGGAATTTTCGTTTCCCGATAATCTCCGACCACGACAGGTCGCGAGTAAATTAACTCTCATCGTGCGTTCATTAGAAATGCGCCTATGAACTTATTCTATTAGTTGTTGAGTTAAGAATAAAGCGATATTATTCCCGAAGATCCTGGATTTGTACAGGGAATAAGTTGATATTATTTTCGGAGACCGGGGATTTATTCGACTATTCGATGTGTAGAGAATAAGAAAATATTTTACCCGAATATATCATCCCAATTTCATCGTAGATATAATTCGATTACCAAGAAGGGAAGCGTACACGTACCATTCCAAAGTCGTTCAGCTAATATTATGAAAAGAACTACCGACATTTATTTGGACATTTTAAAAAGATTTTGTCTGTTTGCCATTATGAACATTTGAACTTACAAATTCATGAAACACGAATGCTTGAACTAACACCTATTATAAGATAAGTGTCTTTTATTGATTTTACGTCTGTTATCCCATACTCCTTCCATATTCTGTTGTTTTTGTTATATAAAATTATTCATCTTGTGTTTGTTGCTCTCCGACACTCGTGTCGTGTGTTGAGCGAATCCATCTTTTCGCTTTATTTTTTTATTTTTGAATCTGGGGTTCATATCTTTATATGTTGCAAATTCAGAACACTCTGCACATAAGATTTGTTTTTGTTTTTAGTCGAACTGATGACGCCAAAGAGAACATAAGATTTTCTACGGCGAAACGCGTCTTTAATTAAAACTTTTCCACTTTGTGTCACCATCATTATATATATAACAGTAGCATTAAAAATTGCTTAATTCACTTGTGAAAAAACAAAATGTAAAGCTTTTACCTTTAAAAATTAGGAGATCAGTTGATTCTGCTACCTTGGTTTAAAACTTACGGTATCCCCCAGGTGATTTTTGAGAATACCGTAAGGTTGAAACCAAGGTAACGGAATCAACTGATCTCGTAATTTTTTATATATGCTAGCCTGGGCGAGTGGTTGTCTTTCTGGCCATGAAACCTGGGTTCGAATGTCACCATGGTCGATTTTTAGGGATGTCATTATTCGTGTGATAAAATGCGACTAGTCCGCTTAACAGGTGGGTTGTGGGGGTTGATCAAGCGTCTGTATTAGGGTTTGTCTAGCTGCCTTTGAATGGCTATTCTTATATTGTAATATATATATATATATATATAATTATTTATTTTTAAAGAAAAAAAAAACAAAAAAAATTATAACATAAATATGTTATAAAATCACTACAAAAATAGCCATTTTGTTTCAACACCTTCGGTGTCTTATCAAGTGATGACGTTGAATGTAAAATAAATGGTTTTATATATATATATATATATATATATGGTAAAATATATTAGGGTGGTGCAAAAATAATGACGTAATAATGTCGTTTTTTGACGTTACAAAAAACGACATTATTACGTCATTATTTTTGCACCAACCTAATAGTTTTAAGGTATGCTATATTTATGGGAAAACTGGTCAATATTAGGGATAGAGCGTATGTAAATATAAAAGTGGACGTTGAAATCAACACCCAGTGTCAACAATCTGTTTCATACTAAACACAATCGTCAGGCTTAATCGATGGCCTGATGATTGCGTTTATCATGAAATAGACTGTTGTGTCTGAATGTTGACTTTAATGACAACTTTGCATATATATATATATATATATATATATATATATATATATATATGTATATGCGTGTGTGTCAGTTTACTCAACGCCAGCTACTGGAACTATGTAACTCATTGCTCATCTGCTGAATGAAACTAAGTGATTAAACCAGTTTCCCCACCAGGCTTTTCTGGCGAGGAGAGTGGTTAGATCCAGCAGGATTAAAAACAAGACCTATGAAAGGGCGGATGAACCTTCAATCGATTTCATCGGCCATCTATTTCTCGGCCCATTGGGAGCTTGTGAAGAGGTCTAACTCGATAACAATAACAGATGCGATCCCCGTAACTGTTCTGTTAGCGTCGGCTTGTCATTGGACCCATAATTGTGGAGATTGAGAGGGTGCTATATATGTAGCGCACTCATGTAACACTGCTGTCCACGAATATGTGCAGATATCACTTCACAGGCCTAGCAAACATTCAACCTCCTTTATTAGTTTTGTTTTTCTCTCTATATATATATCTCCCCGTTTTCAACACTGAACCAAGAGATATAACTCTTCAGTTAAATTGTCTGAGACCGGCCATTTTGGCAATGACTCAAAATACTTCACCTGGCTCCGGTTTCACGTTCAGATCATCTATAATATTTCTGTGCTGAATTTTTTTTTCGTACTTAATCTCTTCATCCTCTCGAGACGATATTGGAAGGTTCATGGAGCGTAATTTTTTGGTGTTTATTTTTTTTTTTACTCATGTTCACCCAATTCAGGGCTCAAGAGCCACTCAAATTAGAGGGACACTGTGTGGATTAATATTAGCGTAGAAAAGGAAAAGTGTTAGGTGTATAGAATTGAAGCAGACTTTATAAGGAACCAGAAACCCAATCCTAAACAGGAAACAAGGGATAAACCTCTACTCCTGTTCAAAAGACCGGAGAGGTGTGTGAACCGGACGATAGGTGAATCTGTCTACTCCTATTGATGGATGAGAGAAAAAATAAAATGAAATAAATAGTTATTGAATAAAATTTCAGATTTCAAGCAGAGACGTTAGGAGTACAGAGCTGAAGCAGACGAAACAGACTTTAGAAGGAACCGGAAACGTAATCCTAAACAGGAAACAAAAGTAAACCTCTACTAAAACATTATAAAACAGAAAAACACCCACTGAAATGTGTTAACCAGTGTGACTTTTAAATCACTGCGTTCTATTTCTTTAAAAAAATGTCTATATTCTTGAAAATAAAACCTAGTATTATTAAATATTTCCTCTTCTGTAAGACAATCTTTTCTTGTATTAGGTTGGTGCAAAAATAATGTCGTTTTTGACGTATTTTTTAACGCCAAAACGACATTATTTTTGCGCCAACCTAATAACATGGCCTGCTATATACAAAAGTAACATTTTAATATCGTTAGGGGTCCTAGTTTCAAGGTTTGGTAAGTTATCGGATGTTGGACACACATTATGAATGTTCCATTCATTGGAAATATACGCACAACTTACACTCATAAGTACCTTGGTCTACTGAATTAGTCTGTCATTAGCTTTCTTATTATATTTTCTTAATAGGATTAAAGATAAACCTTACCAAAACAGAAACAATGATCTGGAATTGGCATTAAGGTAGTGACGGTACGTATCCTGAATCCATCAGAAAAACTCAGGATGTGGATTTAGTAAATACAAAAAATTTAAAAACCCGGTGTATATGGATCATTTTGTATAGGCAATAAGAAAAATAAACACAGAATAGTATATACTAAAGGTAGCTTTGCACAACACCGTAGTTGCTACAAAGGTAAAACATTAACCTAAAAACTTGAATCTTGTTCTTAAATAGCTTCCTCACTTAGAGATGGATGACATGCATGGTACCAGACCCCTTCAGAAATATCTAAACTCTCAGCTGTATACAACTGCTTTCTCGGATTAATAATTCAAAATGGATTTGAAAGAATTAACCTTTTAGTTCTTCATCGAACCTTGTGAACTGGTGCGACATAATCACAAACACAGAACTGTACCAAATAACAAAAACATCACATGAAAATCATTAAGCAACAACTAAAATGATAGCACATGTAACTCGAAAAGAAAATAATGATATATTCAAGAGGTTGACATGCCACGCTTCTTCAAACAAAAGGTTAGGAAGGAAATCTCTAATGATACTGGAAAGAGCTATAACAATTACTGGACTGAAGAAACCTATTTTCCTGAAAATTTCTTTTAATAGAAAGATCTTATAAGTTTTAACCACAAATTATTGGCTGCTCGGTCAATAAATGGTGAAAGTTTCTTTATAAGGAAATGAGAACAGATGTTACACTTTGATCTTAGCTCGATGGCAAGGAATGAAGAAAACCGTTACTTTTGCTCCTCGGTCAATGAATACTGAATGTTTCATTATAAGAAAATGGCTAATATCACCATTACTATTAGAAATGAGAACAGATACTACACTTTGATCTTAGCCCGTTGGTCAAAGAATGAAGAAACGCGATTAATAAATGCTGAATGTTTCCTTATAAGGAAACGGCTAATGTTACCTTAGCCATCATTATCTACTCGTGTTCACTTATTAAGTGAAAGTTTTGTAACAGTGTGCTGGAACAGTTCTGCGATGTTTACGGAGGCTGACACATTTGAAAAATATTCTTGCATTAAAAGCTCAAAAAATCTGCTGTTGAGGCTTTGAAATGCTTCGTCAGCTTTTTGGCGATATATTCTTTAGTTTCAAGATCAGTTGAGCATCGGTTGAAGATGCTGAAGATTCAAGATTTTGGGTTACCAATTATACGTAGGATAGCCTTGGTAGTATCTGGCCAACGAACGCCGATACTTACTGAAGCACTTATAATAAAAAAAAGTAAAGACAGTTCGGGAGAAGTCGGAAGAATGTAAATAAAAATAAATTCTAAAATGAGAACGTGTTAAAAATGTATAAAAATATGCAACAGGCCTCCTCCCCGACTCTGAAAAGGAAACCTAGTTTATATTGCAAAAGATCTCTTTACTCAAAGGCCCGGCACATCATCTTACAAGAGGTTGTGTTTACCCATGCGTCTGGAACGCATCTACACTCAACGATTTCTACATAAAAAAACGTCTTCAGCATTTCTACTATTCAGCCGTTGAGGGTCGTATATTACAAAAAGCTGTTTTTATTCACAAGTTCAGCACACTATCTTGCAAGAAGCTGTATCTACCCATCAGTCTGGAATGCATCTACATTAAGCGGCGTTTTTGCAAAAACTGTCTTCAGGGACTCCAGTATTTGGCCATTGAGGATCACATGGCCGGCCAAAAATGATGCATACTAATTGCGGGAAGCAAACGAAAGTTAACCAAACAAGGGTGTCATTTCACCAGAAAACGTCAAAAGAACGCGAAAAAGTTTATTAAGAATTGTGCCAATGATGTTTCTTGGATTAAAGCCGGCATCGATGCTTTTGTACCTTCTCGGAAAGGAAACAACAATTTTTTTCCATGGCTCACACTGGCCTATTCAGCTGCCGGAGCCCACAGGAATCACTTTTTCCGGCTATACCAGCGTGACAGTTCTGACTACAACAGTCGCCTGTGTCTGCACGTAATAATTGTAAACGTGTTCTCGAAGGGGCTAAGTCCTTGTTTGCTGATAGAATGTGGTACCGTATTGCATGTAACAACTTTGCTTCTCGTGATTACTGGCGGCTATGTTATAGGGTATCAAATAAGAGTAAGTTTTCTGTTCCTCCCCTCTTCAATGAATTTGAAGTGTTAACATCTACTGTTAAAGCAGAATGTTTCGCCCGTAAATTCTCTTTAGACTCTACTCTTGACTCATCTGGAATATCCTTGCCTGACTTCCCACTTAGAACTGAGTTTCTATTGAGTGACATGCATATACCTTTGTCATCTCAAAACTGGATCCTCACAAAGCATGTTGTATCCCTGAAATGGTCCTTGTACTCCCGAACTGGTCTCTATTCTTTCCAAAACCCACAATAAATGCCCCGTTGCCTCTTGCTCTCCTGTTTGTTGGAAACCCTCTTCTGTTGTCCCGGTTTTTAAGAACACATGTGAATTGTCTGGTCCTTCTAAGTATCGGCCTATTAGTCTTCTACCACTTTTTGGAAAATTACTAGAGGCTCTAATCAAGTCTAAGATGGTTAAATATCCCATATTGCTGGGCCTTCTTTTAGACAACCAATATGGCTTTTGCTTCTCTAGGTCTACTACTAATGTATTAACAATTATTGCTGAAAGAGTCTATCAAGTTTCAGATAATAATGGTGAAGCTCGATTTGTTGTATTGGACATCTCGAAAGCGTTTGACAGGGTTTTTGCATACCGGTCTTCTTCACAAGTTGAAAAATTCTTATAGTATTTCTGGATAAATTTTTGGAATAATTCATTCTTTCCTATCAAATCCTGAAATAAAAGTTGTCCTGAACAATCTTTTAGATATTTTTCTACTAATGCATGTTTCTCCCAGACATCTATCCTAGGACCAACTTTGTTCTTAATTTTCATCAACGACCTTTTTTAAACGCATCAGTTCTCAACTCCTTATCTATGTTGATGACACAAATATTTATCACTATCTCGATAGTAAGTCTGATGAGTTTGATAAGGTCAATTTGGCAGCTGATCTAAAAAAATTATCTGTAATCTGCTGTTAACTAGGGCAAGGACTGGTTTGTTAATTTTAACGCCCTCAGAACGAAACTTTTTTTCCATTAATTATCCGAGAGACCTCTTTCTATTTCATATCAGCGTGGCAGATGCTAACCTCCAGGCGCCTTCTCAGGCTAACATTCTCAGCTGACATGAAATGGAAAGATTAATTTGAATCTGTTGCTAGCTCTGCCGATAAGAAAGTTGGCTCTGTGTGTCGTGTTAGACAATTTCTCCCTCCCGAATCTATCTTATATATCTATATTTCTACTATTCGTCCATACTTTGAATATTGCTGCCACCTATGGTCCGGTGCTCCCGCTATATATCTCTAAAATCCAAAGAAGCACCAGCAATATTATTGGTCCTGACCTGGCACCTCGACTTCAGTCACTTTCCACTGCGGTATGTACCTGTGCCTTTTCTATAAATATTTTCATGGTAATATTTCTGATGAACTTTCCTCTGTGGTGCCTAGACTTTATGAATTTAAGCGCAGTACTAGATTGGCAAAAGGTCTCATCAATTTGCAGTCGACTTGGCTAGATGTAAATGTAATATGCTAACAGTTTATTTTCTCGCACTTCTCACTTGTGGAACTCTCTTCCGACTCCATTCTTTCTAGCCAACTTTGATCTAAAAATTTTAATATAATGTCAATCGTTATCTACTGTCTTCTTGATGATTCTTCTTTTATTGTTCTCGCTCCTTAATAATGTTTCTGTTCTTCCCATATTTCACACTCAGTAACCTCCTTGTGTCTTAGTAGATTTACTTCCTTACTTAGTGTGTAATTATTTTAAAAAAAGTTGATCTGCTAAAAGATCCTACTCTAGAAACTTCCAAATACTACCTGCTATTTTATTTATTTTTCCAGATGATAGTATGAGGTATCAAACTGATCCTTTATAAATCATCTACTGACATCCTAGACTGATTATCTAGAGTTGATCTCTGAGAGTTAAGGATAATAAAGTATGTATAGGATTACTCCACCTTATTTGCCAGACGATTTCTAACGCTCGTTAGGTGGTGTTGTATAAAACAACATAAACGCGAAGGGAGAAGCCCTCCACTTCTTTCTCTCTTTTCCCACAGGATGCCGAAGTGACAAGACATGTTTCTTTTTCCATCTGGCGGACTTCTTAGTTCCCGAACCAATTGTCGCGCTGCATACAACACTTTAATATCACTAGATTACCTTCTGTTAGAAAATATCATGCGACCATAATGATATGTTCACTACAGCCGAGCTACAACTGATGACCCCACAAGAGAATGGGTGGTTGTTTTCAAGATAGAACCATCTGACGAAAGAATAAATCTTTCTGAACATAATTTTTGCACGCCCCAAAATACGTTTTCTACAACAAAATTCAACATACATTGAGTAGAACACAGGCAGCCCTGTTATTTCTTAACTATTAGGTTGGTGCAAAAATAATGACGTAATAATGTTGTTTTTGACGTATTTTTTAACGTCAAAAAAACGACATTATTACGTCATTATTTTTGCACCAACCTAATTTTTTTTTTTTACTCTGTCGTGTGCTCCCGACGTGATTTGAACCCGCAATAGGTAACCTCGCCGTGATTTTGAAGCGGAGCAACAAATTATTTATAGCTGTCTACTGTGACAAAATTGGTTATCCCATAGTGTTTACGAAGAAAATCTTTAAAAATCTATATATAAATTAAGATTTTGTAAAATGAACAAATTAGACAGATTCAAAACATAGCAGATACAAAGAACATATTTTATTAATTAATCAGTTTAAGACAAAATAAAAATTCTTTTTATTGAACATTATTAATATGAGACGATATCCCTACTGAGCAGATAGAAACTAAAACAAAAATTAAATTGCAATTTATAGAAAGATAAAAATTACAGACCACTTAAAACATATATCAAATTATTCATCTTCAAAGTCTCAGGTTTTAAGCATTTATCGTTATTAAATTATTAGAAATTTTATAGCCTTTTAGTAACACACTTTGGAATACAGCTCAGCCTTTTTTTCTGTTAAATATTCGCGCATATTCTTGTGTTTAATGCTACGACGGCGTCCCATATATAAATAAAAGACAATCTATCAAGTAATCAGTCCGAATAAAAGTAGTAATAGGGGTCATGATGAAATTGTCTTGTATCTAGCCTATGTCTTACGAAAACTGTCTTCAAACAAAAAAAAAAACTTGCTTTAAAACAAAAAGAAAGAAATTGCAAAACACCTCAACAATTTCCGGAATATAACAATTTTGGATTTACACTTTATCTGCTTTCTTCCTTTCCTTCCCTTTTTCTTTGTGGGCGAGTTGAATATTTTTTTTACAAAGACAAATTTTCACCACCGCTCAACATTCCAAAAAATCTCTAAACGAAATTGTTTATTTATATTTGAGCCCCGAGAGTTGAATGACTATTTACAGTTATCTACTAAGTCACTGCTCAAAATGGATGCCTGAAGCTTCGATGTTGAGCTCCGAGACTCAAATGATCAATTTTACTTAATCGATATAGCCCGTTGGTGCAATTTATCTCTAGTAGTTTGTTTTTTTAAGTTCATACATAGAACAGAGTGACTGTAGACTGTCTCAAGGCAAACAATTGTACTGCTAGAGTTGTGTAGTAGTTTATTTGTTTATTTTTTTAGTGCAAAACAGAATGAATTATTTAGATTGAATAATGGAGGAACACAACTAAGAACTAAAATCCAAAGTGCGGCAAAAAAGGGGGAGGTGCTGCAAAAATCTCTTTTTATTATGAAACAAAGAAATTAACAATTATTCACTTTTACTGGATTTTGACTATTCAACGTTTTGGGTCCATTTTTCTATTGTAACAGGCACCAAGATCTTGCTTTTTAATTTTCTTCCTTCATTCCTCCTTCCTTTCTTCCTCCCTTCTCTCTCGCCCTATGTATGTGTATATATATATATATATATATATATATATATATATATATATATATATATATATATATATATATATATATTAATGTATATTGGGCAGTAATTTTCTTTCGTTTAAAAATCTTTCGTTAAATATGACAGACAATATATATATATATATATATATGTGTGTGTGTGTGTAAAGTGTGTGTATAAAAATATAAATAAATATATATATATAATTATTTATATATTATATTGTTTGTTTGACGATCGCAAAAGTGTGAAACCCAGGGTCACAAACTCACATCTATCCAATGTAATGGGAATGAAAAGAATATAAATTCAAACGTTCAAAACATTGATTTAAAAAAGGACTCAATACCAAGAGTAGAGCAATAGTTATTTCTTATAAGTTGTTACATACAAACAAACAAGTAATCCCTACAAAGATGCATATATGTTTCAATGCTTAAACCTAAGCAACTCATCAGGTGTTTGTTCACCACTTGATGAGATGCTTAGGTTTAAGCATCGAAACAAATATGCATCTTTGTAGGGATTACTTGTTTGTTCGTATGTAACAACTTATAAGAATATATATATATATATATATATATATATATATATATATATATATATATATATATATATATACACACACACACACACACACACACACATATATATATACTATATATACATACATATATATATATATATATATATATATGTATATATATATTATTATTATTTACATGCGGACTATTGGCCTCATCTTTGGTGTTGTTATCACGTTTTAACTGTTATGCTCACCGTCCTTTGTCTTGTATTTACGCAATATTGTCGCGTAGATAAAGGCCGGAGGTCACAACGACCGAAACAGCAACGAAGATGAGAACAATAGTCCGCATGTAAATAATTCTCACTCCCACTCTTCCTCGCCCCCTCTCCTTCTTCCTCCTCTTTTTTACTCATCTCTCTCTTTCTCTCTATAAATCTCTCTCTCCCAGATACTGTTGATCTGTCAAACACTCTAACATTTTTTTCCTTCTGGACGTGGGCAATGATGACTCCCCAAAGATCATGACTCTTCCTTTCCTTTATTCCCTGCGAATTACTATACAGTGTAACCCGGATATAAGAGAAGAAGTATCTTATATCCGGGTTTCTCTTATATCCGGGTTTGGTCTAATTTATATACATTAACACAGGCTCTAATTTGGGACCATATATAATCTCTCTTATATCAGGGTTTCTCTTATATCCGGGTTACACTGTACTTTCTTAGGAATGGCAGCGAAGTGGTTTCCCGTTGCCTTCTGCGCCGTTCAGATTTCAAAGTTTTTTTTGTTTTTTTTTTTGCTCTCAGACTAGTTGCTACCCAAGACCAGAACTTAACTATTGTGCTGCTTCACCCCTACCTAGAGGGCGAAGAGACGAGTTCATGACTTTTAGGAAGGTATTACTACGAAAGTGAACGCAGTAGACTATACGGGAATTCGAACTTGGCTCGCAGATTCGACTTTCTATGACGATATCCCTTACACTACCTACGCCTTCCAATCACAACGAAACGAAAACATCAGCCGACAACATCATCGCACCACTTCCACAGCCGACGTCACAATAATTTTGCTAAAACTTATTGTTTAAAATGAGTTTATTTATGCTGTACTCAACTGATCGTACAAAGTTGAGCACCGCTTCGAGACATATTTAATTCTTGTTAAGTCTTTGTTGGTTTGTTTTTTTGTAATATAGTTTTAGTTGATTGCTTACATCGTTGAACAACGAAAGACAGATGACCATTTGTGTTTAATCTATAGACCCTCTAACTCAATCTATAGACCCTCTAACTCGATCTATAGACCCTCTAACCCGATCTACAGACACTCTTCGATTTATAGACCCTCTAACTCGAACTACAGATCCTCTAACTCAGTGATTCTCAACCACCGTGCGGCGGCACATTAGTGTGCCGCGCGATCCTCTTAAGTGTGCCGCAAAATATTGTCACGGCGTCCATATATATTTGTGTGTGGAAGTAGCAATTAGTAGCGTTAGTATTTAAATAAATGAATAAGTATGAACTTTTTATCCCACATTAGTTAAAAAGGCGTTATCAGTTTTATTGCAATTTACTACTTCTTATTTAAGTGAATTAGGCTCTTCAAACCTAAATAACATCAAAAATAAGAAGCGAGAAAGACACTGCTCAACTAAAGAAGAAATGAGAGTCTTCTTATTGCACATTTGACGAAGCATTGAAGAAATCACGAAAAGTACCAGGCAGAGGTTTCACACTAAATAAGCTGCACAAATAGTTGAATAGAAACATTGAAATGAAGTAAGTTCATATTTGTATGTATTTTTTAATCTATTGTTTTATTTCATAACATTTAAAGAATTTAGCTAAGTATTCTGTGATATTTCCATTTGCTTCTAGGTGAGCTGTTGCTTAAGAAGGTTGAGAAATACTGCTCTTACCCAGTCTACAGACACATGCAGGGTTTCAGAATAGAACTTGTGGTTCTAACTATTGGCGAATCTCTAGATGGAGCTGATCGGCTAAAGTGGCTCCGACGAGCTTTTGATCCAAATTAATTCAATGTCGTCAAAGTGGCTTCAAGTAACGGTTTGTAATTGATCTTTGGGGGAGCTGGGTGTACGGTTACGTAACTGTTATCGACACAGAACGTGAAATCGGCGAACCAGGTTCAAATTCCGTTCCAGTCAGTTACATTCACTTTCGTACAGATGTCCATGGGAAGGTATGAATATATCTTCTCGCTACAATTTAGGTCAAACAGCAAGTTAAACTTGACTCTCTAGACTTGGGTACAAACCAGTCTAAATTAAAAAAAAAAAAAAAAAAAAAAAAAAAAAAAGGAAACTTCTGAATTCCAAACTATATAAGAGGTAACGGAAAACCACTCCGCTATTTTTCACAAGAAGCTAGGGCAATTAAGAGAAAATAAAGACATAAGGAATCCGTAAAGAGTCATGATCGCTTACGTTCTGAAGCGGTATAAAAAAATATATTTGATACGGATGAGCGGGTAGTGTTACGGTTAACGACCCGGAAAAGGAACCAAGTTTCGTGCTTCACTTTCGCAAAAATAACTTTGGAAAAGGTATTAACCTATCGTCTCCCTTTAGCTATAGGTTAAATAATTCTATAAGTTCTCTTGACTCGAGGTGGCAATCAACCTAGAGGAAGGAAAACTCTGAATTCAAAACGATCCTGAAGAGGGATGGGCTCTGTCAGGCTAACTATCCCGATACACACCCCTGATGCTATAGATACAGTACTTGTGGAGTATCCACGACCCTATTTCGGAACGTGATATGACGTAATGATCACCGAAGTTAAGCAACGTCGAGCCTGGTCAGTACCTAGATGGGTGACTGTTTGGCAATACCAGGCGCTGTAAGCTTGGGTGTACGAGTGGTTTAATGGATAAAGGCTCGAAATTGGAAAGCGAAGAGCCAAGTTCAAATTTCAGTCGGGTTTGTTATATTTACTTATGCGCAAATACCGTTGGGAAAGGCATGAATCCACTTCTACCCCAACAATGGGTCAATTAGCAGGATTTGTAAGAGTAAATCATTATAATCTCAAAAAAATTTTTACAATCCAAAAATATTATCTGGCTTTAAATAACATTCAAAAGGTTTATAAGCTGTAAAATACAAGTCAATCTATACACCGATTGCCTTCAAGACGTGGACGATCATTGTTCTTCACAGCTTCTTAACATTTGTAGCTCTTAGTAAGGTTTTCTTTTTGTTATCACACCCAATGCCTGTTCTACCATCCATTTATACAAGATCGGTAGATATTTTTGTCTCAGCTTTCCTCTGTACCTATTTCATTATGACCTGTGAGTGTCAGATTCTCCAGGCCCGTTTTCCTCATTATGCGTCCCATAAATTTCAATTGTCTCTTTCTGATTCTGTGTATAAATGTCCTTTATGCTTCCATTTTACTTAAAACTTTCTCGTTACTCATATACTCCGTCCATGGTATTCTCAGTATCCTTCTGTAGAACGACATCTTTGTAGACTCAAATTTCCTCTTCATCTGTTAGGAAATCTTTCAGCATTCACTGCCATGTAGG
>OZ010601.1:85678256-85705756 GCA_963932145.1 Acanthosepion lycidas
ATTTTAATGATTAACTTATCATCCTCTAGGACATGATAGATAGATAGATAGATAGATAGATAGATAGATAGAGAATGAGATAGAGAATGAGATAGATAGATAGATAGGTAGGTAGATAGATAGATAGATAGATAGATAGATAGATAGATAGATAGATAGATAGATAGATATGTACAGAATTAGATAGATAGATATATAGATAGATAGATAGATAGATAGATAGATAGATACTTGGCAAAAAATACATCAAAATTGACAGGTAGGCAAACTATAAAGCAACATTATCAAGCTGAGTGGAATTCAATCCAATTTAACCCCACACAAGACACGAACAATGAATATGAGTAGAAACAATTGTGAAAAGGAAAGACAAACAAAGAAGAAGAAAATATTACGTGGGCAGGAACGGGTTCTGTGGGTGTATGGGTGTGAACATATTAAATAAAATATATAAAAATGCGACATTAACAGAAAAAGAATTCTGTACACGAGGACACTGGATTGAGAGAAAGAAGAAGTCCGCAATGAAAATGTATATAGATTTGCGGAGGAGTTTCCAACAAGAGACGGGATAATTCTAAATGAATATTTCTGTTGTGTTAACTCGTGAAATCAATTTGAAATACCAAGAAAACAGGTTTATTCTTAGTCAAGCAATCTATCTAATAAAACGGCTATCTTGTATATTTATTTTCGTACCTATTTCTTCCCGATCTTTATCTATATTCTGTTTTGTTTTAGTCTTAAATATTTGTATTTTATTTTTAAATAAATTAAGAAGATTTATGTTAGAGATGATGTGTCATCATTCATCACACAAAAAAAAAAAATGCTTTTAAAAGATTGAAATATTAGTCAGAAAATAATTTTCCTCATTTTTATTTTTTAAATTATATTTTTTTATTTTATTTTTTTTCTATTCTGCCAGATTTGTCAAAGAAATAAAACAATCTATTCAAATTTAATTCTAATAAGGCCTAAACCACATATATACAATGTAAACAAACTGCATAGAACAAGCTTAAAAGCTATATACTGGTAACAATTATTTGGGTTAAATCAAAAATTTAATCTTATTAACTTGATTAAATTTTTAATTTAATCCAGATGACTGTATTATCAATTTTAATCTGTTTCCATTGTCCTCATCTTTCTTTAACTTTATAACAAATGTTTTCATATATACATAAACCGTTTTCTAATGTCATTTCATACAGTTAGTTATGTGCCATACGTGATACACGCTTAGGCGATCATATATATTTCGATACATGACCGACGAGGCAGATTTTTTTCCCGCAGTAGGTTGCTATTTCTTTCTGCGGAAGACTACTTGCCATCCAAGGCTATAGAACCTGGTCTGTCCTGTTAATTACCCATAGCTAGGGGAAGAAGAGGATTCATACCTTTCCCAATAGCACGTAAATTAATGTAATGGATTCGACTGGAATTTTATATACGTGTTCCTTTTCTAAAAACAAAATAGATCAATAATTGAACAACGGTTGAGTTTTACTTTATTTTTAATTTTATTATATCTATTATTTTTTTTTTTTTTTCTTTTTTGCCATTCTCTGAATGTTGATAAATGGTTTTTCAAAACCCGGCAACGAAGATATTGAGTATTGACACTTTTACTGATATATCCAGTTTTCTGTCAAATCACATAAAATAACATTTCCTCGAATAAGTGCCCAGGATGCTTATTTAGAAATTTGGCCTTATTCGAGAGTGAGGGCGTTTATTCGAGGTCGTGCTTATTCAAAGGAACGCTTATTCGATGGAGAGCTTATTCGGAGGAGCGCTTATTCAAGTGAGCGCTTATTCAAATAGCGCTTATCCGAGTGGGCGATTATTCAAAACAGCGTTTATTCGAGTGAGGGCGTTAACTGAAAATCGCTCCCAAGCAAGTGGGACATTTATCTTTTATAACTTGCAATGATTCTGTTTATCCTTGACAAATTAAAAAAAAAATGAAAACTATCCTTTTTCACTTTTCAAAAAAGAGTGACAAAACATTTTTCACCAAGATATATAAGCCTTTATATTTTATGATTCCTGCACAATATCGACAAATACTCGCGAGGGACACACACACACACACTGGCAAACGGGACAATGAAGTCGAGTGAATCAATTGCTTCGTCTACTACTAAGAAAGTTAGTTCACTGTGTCCTGACACACAGGGATGGTGCAAGGGACTTGTACCTCCCAATCTATAATAGAAGAATCTATCATACGGGACCCCCACTCTACTTAACGTACAATAATGGATCATAGTCAATATAGGTGAACAATTCAACTAGAGAAATTGAAAATAAATACAATGTGTATAAATACACATTAGAGATATGTCATAAGAGATCATTCCATTTTAAATAAATCAACAATGTTTTGCGACAATCTTTAACTTCAATTTGAGATTTTTCTTGTTAAAAAATTGAGTAATTTTAACACATTCAACATTATGGATAAAAAATAGTGAATTTTATATAGTGTTTTTTGAGACTTAAGATGAGCAAAACAAATTCACGGATTTGGACATAAAAAAAAGACCCGAAAATGACGTCAAAATGCACGAAAATATTCATCAGTTGTGCTTAGTTTAATTCATAACGTATATAAATATAAATAATATAAATACTCGCAAGGGACACACACACACACACACACACTGGCAAACGTATAAATATATATGTAGAAAAAAGCAAATGTTAATAAGATAGCACAAAGAACTGTCTGGAGCCCCAAACAGACCCCGCCCCCGTTTGGAGAGTTTGGCGGTAGTACGCACTCGCCCTGGTACCAGACAATTCTTCTCATCAGAATCCTTCTTGCACATTTATAAATCTACCATTCGTCCGTGCATTAAATATTGCTGCCATATCTGATACGATGCTCCTACTATAGAGTGTGCGATGGGTAAATTGTCGCTATTTTATATATTAAATTTCGAGCATCCGCGTTGTTTTTTTATTTTTATTTTGGCGACTGCATAGTACAATAGTTTCAATTGGGCAGCGTCTGCGAGAAAAAGCGCACCATGGCGGAATTCACTCTGCCAGAATATTGGAAACGGCATACAGTACTTTTTGGCATTCGCACAGGAAGCTCTAATATGAACATTTCAGAGTGCTTGGGTGTCAATTTGAGGACTGTGCAGATGATTCGGAATGAGTCTAATAGTAATTACGAAGGTACGGCAGTTTCGGAAAACTCACTTTAATTGTTCTGATAAAAAAAAACTCCCGAATTTGTTGGTGAGGGCCTCGCGGAAGTCTACATCAAGTGCCTTGAGGAGGTAGTGCTGCCCTGGGCCAAGAGAGTGGCCGATGAAAAACTCTATATCTAGCAAAAGGACTCTGCACCATGCTACACAAACAAGAAAAAGTCATGACCGTCAGACAATTTCTGCGACCACATCACTCCTTACATCTGGCCACCTAACTCCCTAGACTGCAACCCATTTGATTATTATGTGTGGGGCGCAGTTGAGCGAGAGACCAACAAAACTCCTTGTAAGACTAAAGATGAACTGAAGGCAAGGACTATGGCAGCATTCACAAACTTAAACAAGGAAAGAGTTGCAGAAGATCCGAAGTCTTCTGGAGGCCTCAGTTTCAGCCAATGGCGATTTTATCGAATAAATTTACTCTTTAGTATTTCAAGATATTTTTGTGTAATTTTGGTAAATATCTTTGTTAAAACGAGATATCAGTGTTATTTTCATTTTTGCGTTATTTAGATGACAAATTATCCAACTGTATATATCTAGATTTTTGACAAAATTCAAAGAAGCATCTGTTATGTAATTGATCCTGATCTGGCATCTCGGCTTCAATCAGCTTTTTCCATGGCAATTGTTCTGGCGTTTTTCTTCTTGGTTTCTCGACTACATGAATTTGAACGAGCTACTCGATTGGCAATTCGGTCTCACCGTTTTACTGTTGAACGAGCTAGATGCAACCGTATATTCTAATATAATAGTTTCTTTTCTCGCACTTTTTGCCTGTGGAACTCCTTTCCTATTTCTTGCATCTAAACTACGTACAATCTTAAAAAATCTAATATAACTTCAGTAGCCATCATCTGTAACCTGTTCTTTTATTGTCCTTTCTTCTAACTTCTTTTCACTAAGATCTTCTCTTTCTCTTTTACTTCCAGTAAGCCCTTGCGTCTTAGTGGCATTAACGCCTTGCTTACGGCGAAATGATTAAAAAAAAAGAAAAGAAAGAATGGATTGTAGCAAAAAACCGATCAGAGGAATATTCCTTAAAATAAAAATATCAACAGTTTGTTCGAGGAAATAATGTTCCCTGACATGATGGCCAAGTATTTTTTTATGAACAGATATTGATTTCCAAAGTCAACTTTAGATCATGTCAACTGAAACAAGCTCAGCAACAATGACCTCTCAGATTAACATAGAGATTTACTAAGCGTAACTCAGATATAGCACAAAGTAGTAAGTATGGAGCACCTCGTGAGGATCGAACTCACTACTCAGTCGTAATTGATCTAGCGAGACAAGCCACAACGGGTGATTAATAAAGTAACAATCATGACTCAACAAAAGATGTTTACTGCTCATCTAAAACATAAGTCTTCTTAGTGCCGTGTCCCTTTAGGACGTGGAGGATCATAGATCTTGGCAATGTTTGTCTTTTCTACTACCCCTCCCACTCCCACTCCCTGTTCTGTCATCCAATTTATACAAGCTTGATAGGCTGGAGAAGAAATGAATTCACGCCAAGTGAATGCAGTAGACTAGACCAGAATTCGAACGCGGCTCGACGATTACACTTTACGCGCCGATAACCGTTAACGCTACCTTCACATTCATATTTGTTTGAATTATTGTAATAATAAATACAGTTAATAATGAAAATTGAAAGTTTTGCTTACAAAACGAAGACTGTGATTTCGCTACAGTGGTGCCTAAATGTCTTCAGACTCCATTTTTTTTCTCTCTAAAATACTTGGCACGAATAAGCAGCAAAATTTCCATTGGCAAAATCTCAGAACAAAAACATCTGAAGACATTTTTTGACGTAGTTCAACTTTGGAACTCCCACCAATATGCATGTGTTGTAATGAGCCAACATTTCTTGTAAAGCCATATTTCCTATTAATAACAGGTTCTCTTGGACCAGTTTACAAAAATGTGATTCCGATTATAATATTGTGGTAGGTGTTTGAAAAATAGAGTTTGTTTTTCATTTCGTTTATAGATCTTTACCTCAAAATATATTTAATTTAAAGTCTATGAAACAACTTCTTCTTCTTCTTCTTCTTCTTCTTCTTCTTCTTCTTCTTGCCATGTCCATTCAGGACGTTGGCGATTATAACTCCACAATTTCCCGTCCTTCGTAGGCCTTAGTACATTTTGTCATTTTGCTATCTCTGCTAAACCCAGTTCTTTTATCTACAAGATTGTAGATAGGTTATGCGCTATTTTCCGCTCTTTCTCTTCATGTCTTGTGAGTGCCAAATTTTACAAGCCCTCTTTTCTCATTATATGCCTAGAAATTTCAACTGTCTCTTACTGATGTTAAGTACAAGTATCCTCTTTGTTTCCACTTTCTCTAAAACACAACTACATTATTATTATTATTATTATTATTATTATTATTATTATTCCTTTGATTTCTGGTGTGTACTCATTTCTTTCCGGGTCCCGACCAGAGATCTAAGGTCGGAAATGGCATCATGACATTTTCCACTGAGCAATTTTGAAAAAAATACACATATTATTATTATTATTATTATTATTATTATTATTATTATTATTCAATGTCTTGTTTTATTTACTCATGGAGGCGAGTCCGTCTCTTGGACTTCGGTCTACCATGATAGTGTGATGGATTTATTTGATGGATAGAGTTCCCGTTAATATGTGAGCAGTGCTGAGAAGGACAATGTTATGGAGATTTTGATTCTGCCATGGATTTAATTGGTATATTTTCTATCTCTTTCTTGACTAGACCGAGTGCTCCTATTACCAGTGGTATTGTTATGTTCTTCATGACCCACATTTTTTCAATTTCTATTTCTAGATATTTATAGTTGGAATGTTGTTTTTTTCTGCAGTTTTTCAGCGGGGGCAGACAATTAGCAAAATTTTTCTTCGTCGTCCATTATTAATGTAGCAAGTCTGTTGACTATAATTTTTTTCTGAGTTTCGATCGGAATGACCCAGAAATTTGTAGTTTCATCGTTTTCTGTTAACCTTGCTGATTCATTATTATAGTATTTGATTTTGACTATGGTGCTTACAGATTGCTCAATGGAGTTATGATATGGCTTAGTCGTGCATATGCATGTGTTTTGATTTGGCTAATCCTGAGCATCCGTATAAATAGTCTACTCTTTTTTTTTTGTTTGTTTTTTGTTGTTTCTTGCATATACTACACATTGGCTGAGTGTTTTCATTCAAGAGCTTGTTTCAGTAATAATACACTGATCAGTTTCGGCAATAATACAATTGGTTTTAAGCAGCAATAAGAAACCTTTCAGTCTCAGATTTCAGACCACTGGTTTGTTTGGACTTCATCCGATCCATATCTTCATCGTTGACTTGTTTGGGTACTGTCATTATTATTATTGTTATTATTATTTATTCATTATTATATATTTTCCAATGCAGATAATGTCCGACTCTATCATGCTGACTTTTATATTCAGTTGGTGCTAACATTGTGCAACCTGATACAAAATGGTCAATTCTTTCTGAATATTTATCACAGAATCTTCATTTCGGTTAACACAATAGTTCAGTATTATTATTAGACAACTAAAATATTATTATTATTATAACACAAATAAATTATTGTTATTATAACACAACTAAATTATTATTATTACACAACTACATTATTATTATTATTATTATCATTATTATTATTATTATAACACAACTAAATTATTATTATTATTATTATTATTATTATTATTATTATTATTATTATTATTATTTATTTAGATCTTTCTCATAAATACTCATAAAGCCGAGACCATTCCTTGGATTTGCGGCTGCCATGATAATGTGATGGATATATTGATAAGGAAGTAATTCTTTTATCTTGCATACATTACATATTTTACAAGACTGCAAAAGTACTGAGTAAATGATTGAGTCATGCTAATTTTAAATCCCGAGAAAGACAACAAGTGAGATTATATAGACAAATAGAATTCTTGCAACCAAAGTATTTGTGTATGGCAAAAGTTGTTTTTTTTTACCTTTCGCGTGTTCTTGTATATATCTGAAGGTCATGTGATATATTTTTTCCATGCTCGTAGTCCATCTGAAACATTTCGAGTAATGATGGTTGGGTTCTGGTCAGTATTACGTTTTAAAACATTATAACCAACTGAGGGTCGTTCAATTCTGGACTTCATTTCAAGAGCAAAGTAAACCCTCTTAAAAGACTTTGGCCAATATGGCTAGATATTGTTTCATTTCCTTCAACTTTTGCGAGCAGCTTCAATCGATCTGAAGCTCTGTGTAAAATGTGGTGGTAATGTTCTTTGTTATTCTGTAACAGCATTCAATTATGTCTGATGAAAATCCGTCTTCTTTAGGACCTAAAATTCACTTGACCTTTAATCATTAATGGAGAAAGCGATTATTTATAGCTGACAGTTTAGACATTTCTGAACGAATTGAACGCCTTGCATGACATTCATATAAGGGCACTTCCACGTTGTGTAATGGTTAACAAGCTTGTCTCGCTAGATCAATTATGACTGAATAGTGAACTTGATTTTCACCGGGTTCCCCATAACTTTTGATCTTGTGCCACATCTAAGCAACGCTTAAAAAATCGCCATATGGGAACTTCGATGACGTGTAATGGTTAGCAAGTTTGTCTTGCCAGAACAATTACGATAGAGTACTGAGTTCGATCCGCACTGGGCCTCTCATACTTTCGGCGTTGCCCACATCTAAAGCTACGCCACCATGACATCATTATGAATGTCTGGATCTGATTAAGCTGTTTAAAAACATCACTCGAGTTTTTAGGTAACAATATATATATATATATGAGATATTTTCTAAATGTAGACAAAGAAACGATTCAAAACATAAACACCGATTTGTAACATTTTGTCACTTATGTCAGTTCCATCTTGGTTCAAAACATCGGGCATAATACTTTAACGGAATGACTATTATGTTTATTTTGTTTATCTCTATATAGATCATTGTGTATGTTTATGTGATGCGCTATGTATTTAATTTTTTTTTTTTACCCCCAAATTGTTGAAATTTTACTTATTTAGATTTTAAATTCTAATTTATATGTATGTATATATGTATGTAGGTATATGTGTATATGTGTGTGTATGCATGTATATGTGTATGTGTATGTATATATGTATGTATGTACTTAGCTGCGTGTGTATGTGGGTATATATTTAGGTGTGTGTGTATAGGTATATGTATGTATATGTATGTATATGTATGGATGTATATGTATATGCATGCGTATGTGTGTATATGTATATTCGTGTATACGTATATGGATGTAGGTATATGTAGATGGATGTATATGTAGAGATGTGTGTATATATATGTGTGTATGTTTTGGTACGTATGTACCCATATATATATGTATATGGGTGTATATGTACGTATATATGTATGTATATATAGCTAGACGGATAGATACAGGGATATATTGTTTATTTGTTTAAATGGGTGTATGTAATTGTATAGAAATGTAGGGTTTCAGGTATATATGTTTATGTGCACGTATGCGTATGTTCGTATGTATATATGTGGGTAAATGTGTAAGGACTGGATGCGTATGGATGTATGTGTGTATATTTAGGTATGTGTGTGTGCATTTTTGTATGTATATATATATATATATATATATATATATATATGTGTATTTGTGTGTGTGAGGATGTATATATGTGTATATGTGTGCATGTGTATGTATTTATGTATATGTATGTGGAAAATGTGTGTATATGGGTATAGGTGGATATATGTGTATGTATGTGTATGTGTATGTATGTGTGTATATATGTATATATGTGTGTGTATGTGTGTGTATGTGTGTATGTGTATGTATATATATGTATATATGTGTGTGTATGTGTGTATGTGTATATATATATATATATGTGTGTGTGTGGGCATGTACATGTATGTATGTGTGTGTGTATATGTATATATATATATGTGTGTATGTATGTGTGTATGTGTATATGTATATATGTAGGTGTAATTATTTGTATATTATATGCGCGGTACTTATTAGAAAGCGCTTAGTATCAGAGATAGAGCTAAGATATTGAATCAGATATATGTATATGTGTATATGTGTGTGTGTATGTATATGTATGTGTGTATTTGTGTGGATATGTAGATATATGTGTATATGTGTACATGGGTATATGTATGTGTGTATGTAAGTACACGCCTATGTGTATGTATATACGTGTATAAGTTATTGTGTATGTGTGTATTTGCATGTGTTTTGAACATAAAAATATAGGTCCTTGCTAGATTAGATAATCGTCATATTTATTCTTTATATGTTTATATTTGATTTGTAACCTGTAGTCGATATTATTTTTGTCAAATTTTCGTAATTACACAGCGTCCCTTTCAATTTTAATTTCACTCGCCCCATCTTTCTCCCCCACCACTTCTTTCCTTACCTCTCCCTCCTTCTTATTCTGATCTTTAACATTAGATCGTCCATGGTATGTGTATGTCACCACGAAATGTATCTTTAATGTATTAGACATCCGACAACATTCATTTTCCCCTTTCACTCACACCTAGTTTTAAAAAAACCCTCTCTGTTAAGTTTTAATCTCCCAAATTCTCTCGTATGTTACCCCTCTCTTTAGAATTAACATTTGTCCCACACTCTCATACTTACACTCTCTCTAAATTCTATTTTTATTTCCGGAGTTGTTCTCTTCCGTTTTCTTTTTGAATTTGTAGGTCTGATGAATTGGATCGTATTTACGATTCCAATGGAATAAATTATGACCATGGAATATTAGTGTTTAACCCTTTTTATTATATCCTTACTCTGTCCTGGACATTGAGTTCTACCTGGATTCTATCCTCTCGGAATTTTTTATTCAAAAAATATACATGTGTGTATATGCACCTGTGGATTTTGCATATATATGTATATTTACCACTAATATATATATATATATATATATATATATATATATATATATATATATATATATATATATATAATTAAGTTATAAGGAACTTGGTAAACCGAATTGGTAAATCCAAAGAGGATGAAATCCTGAGAGCTCAATGTTAGGACAGAGCTAATATGTAATGAAAAACAAACCACTTTAAGGTACCATTACGATAATTTATTTCACCTAAATCCTTTTTTAAGGATTCAGGATCATCAGGTAAAACTTCCAACAACGAATTGAGAGAAAAAATGGGATTAGAAATTGGTGGGTAGTGTAATTTTTGTAATTTAATAGAGGGGGTTGAGAGTGGTAGTTAAAGAGACAATATAAAGTATAGGGAGGGGTTAATTTTATATCTCTCTTAAGTATGTTTTATATTGGAGTAGGAGGAGTGACAGAACCTTGACCTCTTTAGATGGTTAATAAAACGGAACAACTCCATCTCTTTTTCCCCCCCTATCTCTCTTTTTATACATTTTCTACAATTCATTTCCGTTTTATTAACCATCTAAAGAGGTCAAGGTTCTGTCACTCCTCCTACTCCAATATAAAACATACTTAAGAGAGATATAAAATTAACCCCTCCCTATACTCTATATTGTCTCTTTAACTACCACTCTCAACCCCCTCTATTAAATTACAAAAATTACACTACCCACCAATTTCTAATCCCATTTTTTCTCTCAATTCGTTGTTGGAAGTTTTACCTGATGATCCTGAATCCTTAAAAAAGGATTTAGGTGAAATAAATTATCGTAATGGTACCTTAAAGTGGTTTGTTTTTCATTACATATTTATATATATATATATATATATATATATATATATATATATATATATATATATATATAAGTGAACATTGAAGTCAACACTCAGAGGCAGAGATTGCGTCCAGCATAAAACAGCCTATCGCCTCTAAGTGTTGACTTCAATGTTCACTTTTATATTTATATTTACATACGCTCTATCTCTAGTATTGAGCACCTTATCCCATAAATATAGCATACCTTTCTTTATATATATATATATATATATATATATATATATATATATTATTACCTAAAAACTATATACCGTTTTATATATATATATATAGATATATACTAACAATAAAGATACATTTGGTACTCACCGTTCGGCACCACTCTGAGACTCATGTACGTAACAATCATCAGGAGCATATTCGAAAACATTGTGTTACATAGAGAGAGAGAACCGACGTTTGTTTGTATTTCTACACCCCCGCCCGCCCATCTTTCCCTACTTTTATATCTAAGATTGATGCCATCAATAAAATTATTATTGGTCTCCAGAAGTTCCTGCTCGGAACGAAACACATCACACACACACACACACGCACAGACACACACATTTACTAATTCAAGCGTTATTATAGTGGACGCTCGTATTTGAAATATTTGCCACGTTTTCATTTTTACTGTAAACAGTTTGTATGACGTTTCTGGGTCTACGTATTCGAGAAATTTTGATAAAGACAATTAAGCATTTATTTTGGGGGATTTTTATTATTATACAGTGCTGATGCGTCTCAAAAATAGGACGAAACGCCCGTCCAGTGCTTGCCTGCATTCTGTTGAGGTTTCTATTTCTAGACATGACGAATCATTATGATATATATATATATATATATATATGTATATATATATATAATATTGGTTTCACGTGTTTGAGTTAACATCCCTGTTTTTATTTTCTTAAATAGTAAAATTAATATCAACCGGCCTATATCGAGAAGTCCTAGGCCGATTGATATTAATTTCACTGTTTAAGAAAATTAAAAAAAACAGTGATATCAATACAATCACATATATCCATTAAAAATAGCATTTATAGAAATGAGAAAAATTCAATTTAAAAATTATTGAAATAAGGACTCAAAAGAGGTGAATTTCCTTGACATTGAATCGATCCTGATAAATGGGGATTTATCGGCTGTATAGAAAAAAAAAAAAATATTCACAATGTATTTTCGCTTAAGGTAGTGTGGAAAAATCGTCAGAGGGTTAGAGAGTAAAAGGCACAGATTATGCCAACATGTGTGGAAGACCCTAACCCTAAACTTAAACAGGTTACGATTGTAGTGATTGGAGAAGCAACCTCTTGAGAGTCGGTTCACAAGACAGTGGTCCATGGGAATAAGCTGCTCGAGTGGAACGTGCATCAGACCAAAGGGATACGAAGGGAATAAGGATTGTTCGTTACAATGTGCGTGGTATAGCGAGTCTTACACGTCTTAATTTAAGCTGCTGCTGGAAGTCTTCAGGTTCTTTCTCAAAGATAAGTTACTGTTGCATGTATAGAATATAACATATAAAGAAGCCCGAACGAAAAGTGCTTTCTACGAATGATATCAATCCCAACCTATGCAGGATTAAGAGTAATTTTCAATTGTACAGAAAGTGCTTGACGCCGACCGTGGTTTATCTAGAAACAAAAAGCAGTAAAAGCGATTGAGACATTGTACTAAATTGGAGCAACTCTTCAGGACCGTAGAAATATAAATACAGCAAATATAATTCCTTTTTTAATATAAGAAAACTTGTGTGAGTGATACGACACTATCTAAATATATGCTGTAGATAAAAGATTGCAATATTGCGGTTGCAATAAATATATACTGTAGATAGAAGATTGCACTGTTGTTATTATTGCTTTTCCTGATAGCAATAATAACAACGAAAATTGCAATATGAGCTCTAGTAAAAAAAACATGCAATGATAACAGCAAAAATTGCAATATGAGCACTGGTAAAAATGATTGCTGAAGACACTTGGAGACCAACTTTAGTCTGGAAACACAATCTGATACAACTGTTTAGCCTCGCTTCCATAACCACATGTACACTATTTATATTATTCGGACTATTGTCCTCATCTTCGTTGCCATATTTACTACAACGTTTCGACCGTTGTATGCCCCGGCCTTCTTCAGGTGGTTGGAATGTCGAACTGAACCCTTTATTTCGCTCGCCGGTGTAGACTGTTCTAGTTCCACGTGCAATGCCTAATAGATGTCAGTTATCTCCTGTTAATTCACCTCTCCAAGTTCTCCACTGCCTTAACCAGGATCTCTTTGGTTCCTGTCACTGGGTCTAACCAACGCTTTTATCCACTGTGCCATGTGTCCTTGAGGACATCTGTGTGTGAATTTCTAAGACTTATAAACTTAATATCTTCAGCAACCATTTACATAACCATAAACATATATCCGCAAATCCTTCATTTTTGAGTTATTAAGTTTAAATAAAGTTTACGGTAGATGGCGCTGTATTGCCATGAAGACCAGTGTACATTTGTGGCTAGTCCGTCTTCAACGTTTAACTTGTGTAGTAGTGAGTTAACTGAGAAGTGTTCCGTTTAACAATGGCAGGATAGTCATATCAGGAACAGGCAGATATGATTTTTACATACAGCCGCCCGAATGGTAATGGACGCGAGGCTACACGGCTGTATTAGATTGCGTTTCCTGACCAAAGTTGGTCTCCAACTTTTCACTCGTATCTAGGATGGTTGGACAAGGTAATATTAAACTGGAGTTAGTTTCATAAATAAACTTTTACAGTTTACTTAGTCGGGCGCAGGGCCTCAATCATTGAGCACTCTGTAAGAATTAATTTGCTATCAGTGATTTGACCAACCTTCCTAACCTTGTTAGGAACTCGAGTAGGTATAAAACAAGCTGAGATTAGTTTGGTACAAGGCCATTCTGGAGAGGGAGCCTAGTAAAGATCAACTTTACTACACAGTAATAATAGTTTACAAGACTCTCAGAATTAGTTGGAAACTGATAATAGTGCTTTAGATGGTTGAATCCATGTAAATTTCTCTTCCAGAAATCACATCGCATGTTTTACCCCAAAGATTGTGTCACTCTTAGTATTTTACTTTCAAAATGGGAATAGTGTCAATCAAATTTGCATATGATAACACACCTAGTTTTGGTGTGAGGGACCCACTCCAAAAGTTTGTAAAAGAATTTTGATACATTCTGTATATACGTTCAAATCGTCTGAAGATCGCGTGAGCGTGAAACTTGGGTTACGACTAGGGCCATCCTTTCATAGGGTTTAACGCTGTTAAAAGTTTTTTGATGTGTCTAATTAATCTAGGCATCGAGTACTTTACTTTATTCAGTAGTTTGGTTTGCCTTTTTTCTTTTTCTTTCTTCAGTATTCTCGTTTTTGTTCGAAACTTTATCTTCATAAGGGTTTTAATTTTTGGCAAATTGTCCGTTGGTTCCATCAACAGTTTTAGTTTTCCTTATATATATATATATATATATATATATATATATATATATATATATATATATATATATTTCTGGTTAGTCTTATTGCATTGAGACGCTAGTTTTGAAAAAAAAAATCACCCTAGCTGCAACTGAAAAATTTAAAATAATTATAACAGACCGCTTTCACGCGTGTTTTCAAAAATCACCATCAAATCAATCTGAGTTTCAATGAGTTTAACTTTGCAAAACACACCTGAGAATGATCTTGGAGAGGGATCGAAAGGACTTGGGTAGGAAAAAACTACGGCACCTTCCTTGATGAATTTTAACTTAACATCAAGAAGCTAATTAGAGAACTAGAAAGGATTATTATACAAATAGACATAATATGTCTATTATTATTATATAATGAAACATGTTTGAATATATATATATATATATATATATATATATATATATAGTAATGATACAATATGGAAATCCGTATGGAATTTCCAGGAAGACATAGATCCAGGGAGAGCTCTATGTCAAAAGAAAGAGCAAAATTATTATTAATTAAAGAATATCAAACACTTAAAATCCCATAGCTAATAATTTTTATTTCATGAGACCTCTAAAAAAGCAGCTCTCAATCTTCAAGACCTATAAACAAAATCACCCAGGTGCAAATGTGTTGGAAATGTATCTCTGGGGAGCTAAAGGAAATACCCGTATTTTCTTTTCATACCGCTTCATATGAACTGAAAAGGAATTTTTTGTATGCATACAACGGATCATAATTTCCGATCTCTCGTTTAAAAGGTTTTCTTGGTCTAGAAATATTATTATAGCTAATTTTTCTTGTTGGCAAAGGCTGCAGATATTACTATGTTACTATGATTGTTGCAAGGCTTTCTTTTTCTTTTTTTTTTTAAATTTTCCAGTTTACAATCGGATATATATATATATCCGATTGTAAACTGGAACATATATATATATATATATATATATATATATATATATATATATATATATATATATATATATATATATATATTGCTGATCGCAATCGACAAGGTCTGTCTGTTTCAATTTTAATTCTATCTTTCCGGTTTTATATTAATTGTAAATCGGGTTCAAAATTGTTGATAAACTGTCCGAAGTTTATGTTTTGTTCTGTTTTTTTTGTTTTTTTTTGTTGTTGAAGTCATATATCGAGCGTCGTAGGTCATTATCAAGAACTGGGTGTTCTCAGTGTGGCACACACAATCTTCAATATCAACGATGGCAAAAGATTCTGAAAATTAAATTCTGGCATTGAGCACACGTACACCACACTCTCTCGTATGTTAACTTGTCATTTGTCGAAAGTGCAACTTGTGCGCATATCAATCGATATGATATCGATCATCATATTACTAACAACCAAAATACAACGATCAATAGAAAAGAAATCTCTAGTTGATCATATCAGAATACCAGACAGAAATCAGTGCAAGTTGTTTTGTCTTGTTTGTTTGAAGGCATATCAACTCATTAATGGGTCATTTAATGCCGAAATTTAATTTTCTTGGTTTTTTGAAGTAATAAAAATATGTCATTCTGCTTTCACAATTGAATACATGGTAGATGATACTCAGCTTTTGTGCATATACATGCTTGTGTAGACATAATTATTAGAGGCAATGATATGCTTGTTTTCATGTTGTAGTTTTGTTAACTTTATATTTTGGAATACAGTTTGATTTAAGAAATTGTAGGATATTATATGAATGAATGTCATCAGAGTTCTTTCATGTTTGATTGAATGGTTTTGTTTAGCGGCTTATCAACACCTCTATGGGTTATTTAATGTCGAAATCGAAATGTCTGAACGCAGCTGTATGCCTTCAATTACAGATTAAATATATTGTTGGTCATTTTACTATAAATAGGTATTGTTGGTAAATTATTTTATAGAAAAATGTATTGCTGTTATTTTTAATGTAAAAGTCAATTTTTATATTTTCATAGTATTTTGCTTCTTTTTTTTTTTTTTTTGGTGGGCGGTACCTATTTGCCTATAGTTGGTATCCTAACAGGTGCTACCACCACGGGTCAGGGTGAACTTGAGAACAGCATCAATTAAGAGGTGATTCGACGCTCCTCAAACAGTATTAATAATAATGTTATAATTACATTCTTTTCCGATTCGGTCTCGCTCGCATTAACCGTTACACATAACGTCATGTTGGACTGATTGGAAATTTTAGCTTTGTGAAAATGCCAGGATGTAGCCAACGGCATCTTGCCTACTATACTGACAAAACCCAGTTCTTGATAATAAGTGAGACAAAAATCAGAAGTACTTGAAGAAAGCAGAACAGACATGAACTTCAAACATTTTTGTATACAATTTTAATCCCGATATACATTTCATTTGAAAAATTGAACAGACAGACCTAAATATGATAAAAGTTGTTTGTATATATATATATATATATATATATATATATATATATATATATATATATATAATTATTTATTTAAAAATATGATTCCTTCGCTACATAATAAATAATTATATTTAAGCTCTACTTTTGTATCGAGCACTGTTTTTTTTTAAATAAAAACAAAAATACTAAAGAACTTCTGATTGACGAGTTCTTTCCTATTTTCTCTATATTTTCACACACACACACACACACATATATATATGGTTTGATTTGGTTTGTAGCATATCAACCTCAATGGGTTATTTAATGCCGACAAAATTTTTATTGCTGGTAATATTTTTCCTTCTAAAATGTATTCCTGGTAATATTTTTTCAAAAATTTATTGCTGATAATAATTTTTTCTAAAAAAGTTTATTGCTGGTAGAAATCTTTAACAAAAATCTAACCTATTTTTACACTTTCATAGTGCTTTGGCCCCAGTTTGGGGGTTAACTGTTTTTACCCAAAGTTGAGACCCTAACAGGTGCTACCACCCCGGGTCAGGATGGACCTGGAAACACCAGCAATTAAAAGGTGGTTCCACACTCCTGAAAACCTCCTGATCAGAGGCCTTGCTGCTGGATTTAGTTTATCGTCATACCCAGGACGATATATATATATATATATATATATGTGTGTGTGTGTGTGTGTGTGTGTGTGTGTGTGTGAATGAATTCTAAATAAATAAACGGCAAATTCTGTCTATTTGTCAGTGTGTTGTAAAACCCCCTCAAACTCAGGTCATACTTTCTCTACATAGCATAGATATACTATACGTTTTGGGGAATCAGGATGATCCCGGGATTGAAAATCTGCGCTTCATCCGGTGCTTAAACATCCAGCATTAGGGTTTGTGTCCAGATGAAAAGGGACAGTTAAAAATTCAAATTTTAAAACAACTGAAAAAAATTAGTGATTTTAAAAGTTTTTAATTTATATTGAGTTTAAAGTAACACTAAAACTTTTATAATTTAATTTTTTTATTTTTTTTTGCTTTAAATTCAGTTTAAAATATTTCCCAATTTTTGTGAATTGAGCAAATCAATTTTATTTTTTTGAAAATGCCAAGGAATCAGAGATAAAGTGAGAGGTTTCGGGACGTGTGTTTTTGAAGTTCAGCAGTGTTTGTGTTTGTGTTTTGAAGAACTCAATTTTCCGCCTGAATTGAAATTTCGGCCCAAATCCTGTCTTTTGGCCAGAATCGGACTTACAGCCTGAATCAGAGTTAAAGCGAGGTTTTAAAGTTCCATGGAGTGAATTGAGGAATTCAAAGTTATTTCTTCAAAATTATCATTGCTGCTTTTTTGTTTGTTTTTTTTAAAGCTGGACCAGAGGTACCTTTAGTTATAGGCTAGAGACCCAATTAGCCCTACGTTGGAGCTAGTTTACAATTCCGTATACACACACACACACACACACACACATATATATATATATATATATATATATATATATACATACATATATATATATGTGTGTGTGTGTGTGTGTGAAAATTCTCTTCCCACTCTCAACTCGTCAGAAGTATGTTTGCCTGATTTTCCCCGAGAACAGAATCCTCGGGTAATACTGAGTGAAATACGCTCTGTTTATTATGTCTGCTATTATCGCCCAACTACATCGCCACAAGACTTGTGAATTTTACGGTATCGCAACAATTCTCCAATGGAAATCCTCCTTTGTCGTTCCTGTACTTATAAAACTAATGTGAATATTATGACACCACGAATTATCGGTCTTTTAATCTTTTGTATCTATTTGGCAAAGTACTATATGTACGTATAAATATTGGGTATATATATATATATATATATATATATATATATATATATATATATATAGTTGGGTATACATACATACATATATATTTGTTCCTCCTCACTTTTTGTCTCGTCAGATATTATCCTAACTACAGTCTGTCTCTCTGAAATTGACAAGTTATTCTAACTACTGTACGTCGTCCTGATAATTGGCAACTTAGTCGAACAATTTTCGACCACACTGACTACACATAAGACATCTTCCCCACTCCGCAACCTATAACTGTCTTCTTCTATGTTTATACTCTTACTCCCCCACCCCTACCAATAAGAATAGACTGCTTTTACACCAATCAAAATTTTAAATTTAAGTTTATTTTCAAAAAAGGTTTCGCACAGTGAGGAATCAGACAGAGATCGGGGTTTTGCTAATAATATGATCTCCACCAGAAAATACACCGTCCACAAAAACATCTGCCAATGAGTAATTCCCATTTCTCTGTTATTTTCTCGCCTCGTTGATGAAGAACATAAGCGTGTCCGAAAATTCCGGAGTTAAAATTTTTCTTTCCTTGCTTCATTTCTGTCATATGTTTAATAATTAGTATCTAATAAATGTTTTTCGTACTGATTAGTTGGTGCCCTTTCGTTTTCCCTTGTTTTATTAACTAACCTATCTATTTTACACACATACATACCACACCACAAGCACACACACACACACACATATATATATATATATATATATATATATATATATATATATATATATATATATATATGTTATTTTCATAAATAAGTAAATGTTCTGTTTATAATAAACACTCTTAACGACATTTACCGGCCTTAATATCCCAGAAACTTCAAAGAAAATATGTGTCCTCACACAGGAATCGAATCTGCATCTTACACGGAATCGTCGTATAGCCTGACGTACGACACCATTTAGCTACAGAGGTTAGCAAGGTTAACTTACTGTTTTTGCTAACCAGATGCTTCCTCTGTAGCTAAATGATATAGCACGTCAGGCTATATGATGGTTCCGTGTAGGATACAGGTTCGATTCATGTCGGAGGACACATATTTTCTTTGAGATTTCTTGGACATTCAAGCCGGTAAATGTTGTTAATACTGTTTATTATAAACAAAGCATTTACTTAAATATTTGTATCTATAAAAATAACGTATAAACAAACCTAGGCATCAACCTTTCCTAAAATTCCATAATATAAAAAATACATTTACTCAAGTGATTTTCCAAATTTGGGGTTATCCAGCCCTCTTTTGAGAGTGGTCAAAGGAATCAAGCTGCACCTAAAATCCTACTCCTTCACGTCTCACCTCACACCACAGCTCTATATAGGCGATGCTAATCCCTCTTTTCCTTCTCCCAGTTTCTCAGCAGCTAACCTTAGCCCGCTCCTATGACTGGTTTGACGAATCCAACTTCCAAATGGCGTAGCGAAAACAAAACGGATTTTCAGTCATTAATCTTTCTTTATCAGTTTGTCACATGTGAACTTCAGACAATTTATCCACAACTTTGAACATAAAACATCTTATACGAAAGTTGGGAAAGTATAATAAAAAATTGAATAAGCAAACCTTGTAGGTTCTTTTTAATCAAACACGTTTGCACATATATATATATATATATATATATATATATATATATATATATATATATATATAAAGAGAGAGAGAGAGTTGGGTATATATATAAATGTGTGTATGTGTGTGGAGAGCTACAAAAAAAATCATCAACCACTTCCTAAAATTAGTATTTTTGATGGTCAAAATCAGCACACGGATTTCCAGTATTCATTAAATAGATAGATAGATAGATAGATAGATAGATAGATAGATAGTGTTAATCTTGTGTTTGTTGTATGTCTGTACCTGTTCGTCTCTTCCTATCAAAGTGAACACACCTTTTATTTTTTCATTTTTTTTCAATTTAGAGAGCCTAGTTACTATATTCTTAATACTTGATATAATGCAAAAAATATCACAATGATAAATTCAGTCAATAATTATTTATAGCTATTTATACTGGGACTCATGCTTGCAATTACAAGTAATCCATAATAATATTTTAAATTTTGAAATTATAATTATTTTTGGCATATGAATTTTTTTAAACTGTTTCTAAATCTTTGATTTTTTTTTTATCATTCTGCTTCACCTGCTATCCTCTTTGGCGCACATCATAGGTGCGCCACATGGTTTGGTGACTACTACGTTAAGCACTCATCAAGCCATTTGTTAATCCTCTTTGGGTAGGAAATGGTTTTTATCTTTCATCGAGGACTCTATATTTTTCTGGAAAGGTGATTATTGCTATTTTATCCTCCAGTCAAAGTTGTTTGTTTTGAAGTATTATTGTAAGCTGATGTTTTTTCTTATTTTTCTTATTTTTCATGTTATTTTCTTTTCATTCACTTCCTGTAAGCCCTCGGTTGGCTATATACAGCGTTTACATCAGGAATGCTCAAACACAAGGATACAAAAAGGCTGATGGAGAGGTGGATCAGGAGAGAAATAAGACCATGGCCAGGGTATTACCAAATCCAGAGAAAGCCCACTAGTAGAAACATATTGCTTGGATTAAAATTAATTCACATCCCCTTCCCTAATATGAGTTGTTAAATTTATTTCTTCTTTAAAAGATTTTTAAAAAAGGAAGACTGAATCATTGTTGCAAGATACATTTGTGCCCTACATCAGCTGATGAAGAATACAAGATGGTGGGAAGGCTGAGTTTGCTTCCTTGGAGAGGAACTAGAACAGACATTGCTAACCTTCAAATTAAAAGACAGTCTTCTTGCACTCGGTAGGTAAGTCAAACTCAATACTACTATTCAATGTAAAGGATAAGGGACAAATTTATTGAACTTATTACAATTTGAGGAAAATAATGGTCATAAAAATAGTTCCTGGTGGGCTACATGTTTGAGATCTCTGATCTACATAAACAGAAGTAAAACACGGTTTCATGATTGCTTAGGACAATGTTCCTATTGTTTATTTATCTACATACACTCTATTCCCAATATTGAGCACTCTTCCTATATAAGGATAGAATATATATGTTTGTTTGTGTGTCTGTGTGTTAACAGGGGCAAGAAATGGCTTGTAAATTTTAACACCTCCAAAATGAAACTGCCGTCTTTTAGTCATCTACCTTCCATCAGCATAGCTGATTTCAACCTCCAGGAAAACAACTCATTGTGCCTACTCAGTCTCACATTTTCAACTAACATGTAATCATAAGTTCTATTCGAATAGTTTCTTCTGTTGTGTTTATTACCTGTGGAACTCTCTTCCAGATTCTTGATTTCCTGTCAATTATAACCTTCAAAAATTCAAATGCAATATCAATTGTCATCTTCTGTATTTCTGAATGCTTTTCTTTTATTGTTCTTTCTCCTCAAATATATTTCCATTTTATTTCAATCTCAGTAATCGACTCTAGTAATCACTATAGTGAATTGGTAAATAGAACTGTACCTATTTGCATACTTTAACTAGAAGAGAAATAAAGTGTATAGTAAAGTAAGAGACAGGCAGAAGTTGACTATTGATCATGTGTTGTAGGACAATACAACAATCACCTTAATGTGAATGAAATGATTAAAAAAGCATATGGATATATCTGTATCTATCTATATATATATATTTCTTATTATTTTAAATGTTATATTTTAGTGTATATATCTGTTTGAGTAAATGCCATTTTTTAAACACTATGAGTTATATGTAACAGTTTGTGTATTCGAGAGAGTGTCTATTCAAACACACAAATCTATCAAAATATAATTGAGGTGAATATTCTATATAAATCAGGTCAGTCTACATTATGTATCTCCTCTTACCATTCCCCATATCTAGACATTACTACCCTTTCTATACCTCCTATATATATATATATATATATATATATATATATATGACCTTACCAATTTCTATTCTCACCACTGTAACAGGATAAAATCTGGAGTAATTATAAGATTCTATTTAAGAGCACCAGAAATCTGCAGCCCCTAATACTTGCCTAAAGAAAAAATATACATAGAAAACACTTTCAGAAATCTCCAATATCCTCATTATTTCATCCACAGTGCTAAGAGAAAATCATACAAAATATACAACCACAAAAACATAATGACATTATTCACAACAACAATAACAAGGACAATAAACTAGATAAAAACAGATATATAATACTATCTACTAACTCAAACAATTTATAATACTATCTACTTATCAAACAATTTATCCTATCTTAACAATATCAAAATAATTACAACCACATCTAAAACTATTATGGATATGATCGGAACCAAAAGTACCCATAAGATTAATAATTCTGAAGCAGGCACATATGAAATAAACAGTCACAACTGCTCCTTACAATACATTGAGGAAACTTTCAGAAATTTAAAAGAACACATCTATGAATACAAAAAGAATCTTATACACAACAATTTATAAAGTGCATTAGTTATACACAGAAATGAATTCAACCACAACTTTGATCTAAAGAATGCCACACTTATTAAAAGAAAAAGTAACTTACTTAGATGGCAAATTCTCAATAGTGCCATTATCAAATCTTATCAAAATATAAACGTGTGTCAGCTTTTTTCAAACATCTCCTTTCCTGAAAGGATTACTCCTTTCTCCAAGTCAACATATACATGACTATAAAAATATAAAAAAATTGAAGGAAAACAGTTAAATTCATAACTTTCTATTACTTACAATTTATAATACATAAGTTAATCCCAAACTAAAACTAATATAAATATTAATTACATTAAAAAATGAATTTAGTCACTTTTGTTTAAATTACGTCACTTAGCATCCTCCATAATTTATGTATACTTTTCAGTTAGCCTCATGTATATTTATGAGCATTCTTAAAGTTAAAAATTTTGAAAAAATAACAACATTTTTAATTTATTCATAAATACTTGTTGCCAAATAAAATCCCTACACTTGCCTTGATAAAGTCTATCAGAGGATGAAACGGCTAAGATAAGTTTTTTCTTGTCCTTATTCATATTGTCTTTTACAGATATATTTTCGTTATATCAAACATATATATACACACACACATATATATATAATTTGACAATAATAGTTTAAACTCACAGTTTATATATATATATATATATATATATATATATATATATATATATATATATATATATATGAATTCAAACCATACATTTCTTGTGATGTTTATATCTAGATACATGGAATGTCCTTCAGCTTTGACATGAATCTGGAGAGGTTAATCTTTTATTGAACTCACTGCCAACCAAAGCAAGAGATTTCAGTCTACCCTAGTATTTAACTCATAGCTGGAGAAATATAGGTAAATAACTATTATGAGGACATTGACCAATAAGCATTACACTACTTGTATATCCATATATATATATATATATATATATATATATATATATATATGTTATGGCAGAAACAGCTTCCATATATAGCTTTCAGAATTAACTCTAACATAATGGTAAGACATTAACTAGATGAAGACACAGTTTTCACTAATTTCTTATCATTATGTGGGAGGTATAATGGGAGGTATTTCTGGCTGGTGTATGCAATATATATATATATATATATATATATATATATAGATATATAAAAGTTTCATTAAAAAGGACTGACAAGGTATCTAGAGTTATAGGAATGTTTCATTTTCCAAACATGGTCAGCACATTTCTATAACTCTCAATACATACATAAAACAATCCATACATTCAGTTAAAATTAAAAATAAAATCATCCTTGATAATGGTTAACAATATAACCGAAAGTGATTGCACCTACAGAACATTTGGACAATTTCTACATAATTTATATCCTGAAAAGAAGTAAATTATAAGAACACAAGAAAAATTAAATAAAAAAACAGTATCTTGTCAGTTGTTTTTAATGAAACTTGTATAAAAGAAGGCTTGTTACCAAATACACAATTATATATATATATATATATATATATATATATATATATATATTCAATTCCTTAGAAATATATATATATATATATATTCAATTCCTTAGAAATATATATATATATATATATATATATATATATATATATATCAAGAGTACATTTGTTCTTCACTTGTCTATCATGCTACCTTGTTTCACAAGAAAAATTAAATAAAAAAACAGTATCTTGTCAGTTGTTTTTAATGAAACTTGTATAAAAGAAGGCTTGTTACCAAATTCACAATTATATATATATATATATATATATATATATATATATTCAATTCCGTAGAAATATATATATATATATATATATATATATATATATATATATATATATATTCAATTCCTTAGAAATATATATATATATATATATATATATATATATATATATATATATATCAAGAGTACATTTGTTCTTCACTTGTCTATCATGCTACCTTGTTTCATGAGAAAAGCAATCATCAAGCTCAAATCAACAGGAGAGCTTATCATGCATACATACATATATATATATATATATTCCTGAGGAAGTAATAGATTTTAATAAACCTTTTAATAAAGAAATTGTCGGGACAGCACATTTCTTTAATAAGACTCTTCAGTAAGTAGTCCAGTAGAGGCATTCACACTGTTTAAAAAAACAGAGTGTCTACTTAAGTACGTGCATCCACTAAAATATAACATTTAAAGTAATAAGAAATAATATCAGATTCAAAATAAAAAAAATCATTTAATTCCTTAAAATATCTATCTATATTTATATTTGTATATAGTTAGCAGTGTGTTCATGATCAAAGAATATAGGAATGTTACACATCAATGTAATACATGAACAAATGAAAGTAAAGCACATCATCTGGACATGTGGTTTAAGTATACATCAGGATTATATGTCTTTCACCATAAAATGATATAAGAATAACCAGTTAGCTATTGATTAAAACAAGAGCAGCAGATCAAATCAAATCTTGCTTCCTTTCCCTGTGGCAGGAAGTAGACAGATGAAATGGAATAATGAAACCTTGTCCTGAGTTCAATCTCTGCCAAGTATTCAAATCAAAATGGAACTCACACCCATGGTATTTAAATAAAAACAGAACAAATCACAGGGCAATTAAAAATGAAAAAGGTATTGAACAAATGACTGAAAGCTTGGAATGACTTGTTGCTTCTTTCCCTCCAGTACAACCTAGCTTTTAAAACCTGATTTAATAATATTTTTAAGGATAGTTGAAGAGTCAGGATATAGCTAGGCATTTGTTGTCAGGTAACATTTTTTCACTGACCTCTTTTCTTTGTGTATATATTCTTTTTTTTTTCAACAATTTTTTCTTTTTTTAGCTCAACCTACACTCAACTGGTTCCTTTTTAGAAATTTCACGACTTTTTATACAATGACACATTTTTTTCTATTTTTTTTCCTTTTTTACTAATGCATTTCTATAGTCATTGCGCTGCAACATTTTCAGTTGGTGGGTCATTTGTAAGGTCAGCAAATCATTGCTTATTGATATATTCCAAACTTGGCGTTTTTCCGGCTTCTGTGGCCACACCCCAAAAAGCACTCTTTCCCAGAATGACTCACTAAACAGAGTATAACAAACTACTGCAAGACAATAGTTACCAACCCTTTGCAAAAAGGCCATCTATTTATATAAAACCTATTTGACAAGTTGTTAGATTGCAGACTGGTAACTTGTAACAGTATCTAATCATACAATATGAGTTTTCTTTTATGTTATTTATCCCCTCCAGACGTGAGAAATCATGACTCTCCACAATTTCCTATCCTCTGTAGCTCTTAACATAGTCTTTTTTTGTACTATCCATTCCATTCTCTATTCAGCCATCTATTTATGCAAGCTTGTTAAGTAGGTTACTCACTGTCTTTCTCTTTCTCTCTTGTCTTCAATATGTCCTGTGAGTGTCAAAATTTCCAAGCACTCTTCCCTTATTATGTGTCCCAAAAATTTCAACTGACTCTTTCTGATCCTAAGCACAATTGTCCTTTTCGTTCACATTCTCCTTAAAACCTTTTTGCTGGGCACATGTTCTGTTCATATGAATCCCAATAACTTTCTATGGAACCACATCTCTGTTGCCTCAAGTCTCCTCATAATCAGTGAGGAAATTAATCAAAATTCACTGCCAAACAGGAGGATTCATATTATGTAGCAGTTCAACATTCTTTTCTTTGTTTTCACAACTTGAAATATCAGTTTCAAAAAAATAACAAGAGAAATTAGAGTATAATTAAAATTGATTTTCAAATAGATTCATTCCAAAAGCTAAGCAGAATATTAACAGACAGAAAAACTTTTATTGAAACAAAGAAAAGAGTACTGAACTGTTATGTGATATCTGTTTTTCCTTATCTTTCAGAAAAGACTTGAAGCAACAGAAATGTGATTCTACAGAAAGATGCTGAGGATACCATGGACCAAACGCGTGAGCAATGACAAAGTTCTAGAGAAAATGGAAACAAAAAAGAAACTTATACTTAACATCAGGAAAAGATGTTTGAAATTACTAGGGCACATGATGAGGAAGGAGGGCTTGGAAAATTGATACTCACAGGACAGATTGAGGGAAATAGGAACAGAGGAAAGCACTGCGTAAAATAATTGATGCACTTGAACAAATAGATAGCAGAACAGGGTTTGTGAGAAATAATAAAAAGACAAAACTTATTAAGAGCTATAATGGACAGGAGTATCTGGAGGGCCATGATCACCTATTTCCTGAAGGGATATGGAACATAAAAGAAGTTTAGAATAAAAAGATTTGTTGGAATTTTCAAAAATTCTTTATAATTTTC
>OZ010601.1:85710756-85783256 GCA_963932145.1 Acanthosepion lycidas
GTTAAACCATATCAAGTTTCTTTCCCTATTGGCTTTTTTGTGCTGTGTGGTATGTATGCAAATGTTGCTGAAAATCCACTATCTTTTAGAGTTGTTTTATAATCTTTCTTGGCTTCATTGAAAATGTTTTCACAGGAGAAATTGTCAGATAATCTGCAGTTTATGTGTTGTGGAATCTATTTGATTATTGATGGTGAGTAGTTGGAAGATGTGTGTATATAAATACTGCATATGCTCTATCCATGGTATTGAACACTTTAATCTTCTATATAATAAATGCCAATGTCAGTGTATAACTGTGTCACACTTTTTCATTTAAACAGACACAACTCTCAACAGTTCATCTTCTTCTATATAATAAATGCAAATGTCAGTGTATAACTGTGTCACACTTTTCCACTTTACTCCTAGAGGTTGTAGCCAAACATATGATACCATTTTAGAATCAGGCCAACTCCATGAGTAAATTAAAAACATTTCAGGCCGGATCTGAACCCACAATCCTGAAATTTTAAATATCCCAAATTTTCACTGATGCAATTCTTTTCAGCAATTTTTTACATGATTTTATGTGACAAATTTTTTTTGTATGATAAAAATTTTAATAACTTTTTTATAAATTTTTTTTATAAATTTGTGAATAATTAAAATTAATTGTGAAATCCAACAAAAGTCACCCATGAAATAAAAATAATTGTTTGTATGAAAAGTAAGGACCTACGAACATCAAATTTTCTTTGAATTAAGTGTTGGCAGAAGAATTATCATTGAACTTTTAAAAGGTAAGCTTAAATATTAATGCAATACTTAAATGCATCAATCAATTTTGAGTTTTCATAGTTTATTCTTGCCTATCACATCTACTCCTCCCTATCTACTGTGATGAAGGCCTAATCAAGGGGCCTCTGCAATAGGGCAGCTTTTAAGCTAGTGAAACTAAATTTCTACCATATTGCATATATATATATATATATATATATATATATATATATATATATATATATATATACAGGGTGTATCAAAAATACTTTTATTTACAAATTTTTGGGGCTGGTTCCTCACACCAAAACAAGGACAAATGTCCATATAAACATGTCTGCAAATCCCTCATTTTTGAGTTATTAAGTTTAAAGAAAGTTCACAGTAGATGGCACTGTGTAGCCATGTAGACTAGGTTACATTTGTCATTCATGTACATTTTTGGCTAATATGTCTTTAATGCTTAACATGTGTAGTAGTGAGAGAAGTGAGAAGTGTTCTGTTTAACAATTTCAGGATATTCATATTTTGAGTAGGCAAATATGATTTTTACATAAGACCATGTGAATGTTAATGGACATGATGCTGTATGGCTATACCAGATTATATTTCCAGACTGAAGGCAGCTGAGTCATCTAATTTTTGCAGCTATTTGTCATCATGTTGCTGAGACAGTATCCATGTCACCACAAACTATGGATCGAGAAAGACCAAGAACTATTTCTATGCCTACATTTTACAGGCTGTCAGAGATGATCCAGGTATCAGCACACATCAAGTAGCCCTAGCATGTCATACATCACATAGAGGGTACTTCAAAAGTAGTTTCTGTATCCACAGCATTTACAGTGTGTGCAGGGTCTTTTGCCCCTGATTACTCATCAGAGGAGAACTTTTGCTGATTGTTTATTGCACAAACTGCTGAACTGTTGTTTGTCTCTTCAGGCTTGTTTACGGATTAGGCAATTTTTGGATGAGCTGGTATAACAAATTTACATAACCAACATTTGTAGGCAGATCTGAATCCTCATGGTACAATACAAGGTAGACACCAGCATCAGTTTATGATTAATGTGTGAGCTGAACTTGTAGGTGACTGTCTAGTAGGTTCATATGTTCTCCAAGGACATTTTATAGTAGCTGTCTACAGGGATTTTATTTCGAACATACTTCCTGACCTGCTAGAGGATGTACCCCTTCTAATACGAAGATGAATGTGGTTCATGCATGATGGGGATCCAGCACATTGTTCAAAATGCACTGAAAGATGGATAAGTAAAGGAGAACCAGTGCCATGGTCTGCACATTCCACCAACATCAATCCTTTGGATTTTTATCTGTGGGGCCACCTAAAACAATTGACTTATGCAGCAGACATTTATAATGTAGAGATGCCTCATGAACATGTCATGGGGACCTGCGAAAAGATTTGTCACCTTGTGGGAGTATTTAAAAGGTTCCACCAGTCAAAGTATCAGTGGGTGCATGCATGTGTGGAGGCAAGCAGAGGACATTTTGAACATTTGTTATAAGTTGGTGTGTTGAGGTACAATGATGGCCTTTTGGACATAAGTTTATATGGACATTTTACCTTATTTTGGTGTGAGGAACCATCATGAAAGTTTGTAAAAATATTTTTGATTCACCCTGTACATATATATATATATATATATATATATATATATATATATATATATATATATATATTGTATATATTTGGGCAGCAATTTTTCATTAATGCATGTTTCATTAAATAATATAGACAAGTTTTGTCTATTTTAAGTAAGTTCTTTTCATATTGTTATAAGCTTAATAACATTATCATTGAAAGATGAAAGAAAATCACCGTATTGATACATGTTTGAATCCAATCTGCCCATACCAAACAAGCTGATGTAGAGAATACCCAGTACTCATCAGTGGCAATGTTGTTCAGAGTTAAAAGCTGAAACTGAAGGTTTTATTCTTGCTGCACAGGACCAATGCTCGCTAACTAGAAATTACCAAGCACACATACTATTAGCCCAAAATGCAGATTCTGTGATAAATATCCAGAAACAATTGATCATCTTGTATCAGGTTGCACAGTATTGGCACCCACTGAATATAAATTCAAGCATGACAGAGTGGGCCAATATGTGCACTGGAAAATATGCAACTTTTGCAGAAAAGAAACTGCAAGAAATCGGTCACCACCCAGACTTGGTTACAGAGATAGGACCTGTAAGAATTTTATGGGATTTCATAATTCTCACAGACAGAAACAATCAAAACTAATTGCCCAGACATCGTGATTAGAGACCACAAAGACAAAATGTGCCTTCTTACTGACATGGTGATCCCTGCAGACTGTAAAGTATCTTTGAAGATTCTCAAAAAACTATCAAAATATAAGGACCTTGAAAACAAAATCTTAAAAATGTGGCACATGAGGAAATTAACAATTCCATTTGTAGTTGGAGCCCTCGGATTGTTTGGAAAAGATTCATTGAAGGTATTCCTGGTAGTCCAAGCCTTAAAGAATTAGAAAAGATTGTTCTCACAAGTACAGCCCACATCTTACGAAGTTCTTTCTCTATGTAGAATATGATTTTTTTTCTTCTTTTTTCCTTCAAAAATGCTTAGTGGAAAATGTCATAATGCCATTAAAGACCTTAGGTCTTTGGTCGGGACCAGGAAAGAAATGAGTACACACGAGAAATCAAAGGAAATAAAGTAATAATAATAATAACATAGTGGAGTCTTAGATTGTCTTTAGATGTCTACATGAAATAAGCTTTAGCGGAAAGGTCTGTAAATAATGAAAATACTTTTGATACACCCTAATATCATCGGAAATTTCAACATATTAACATATGATTTGATCATTTTCATCATTCATATTTATTGACAATGATGTTGTTGCTATGCACTTGTAACTTAGTTCAAGTCAGACTGACAAGTATTGACACTTTCACCCAGGGATTAACTATTCTTTATTTCTATTACGTTGTTTATTGGCAGTTATTTATTTGACAGATAACAATTCAAAGATGTAGACTAAAAATAACAAAAAAAGTATGTACCTAATCTAAAAGCTCTCTAAGCTGATTCCTAAAAGCTTGTTAATTTAAACAGTCCTATTTATTGTTTTTATTTCTTCATCTGATGTAACGTTATTGTTGAACAGATGACAAAAATACACGACTCTCTCATATATAAAATTATAGTTCATTCAACTCTGGACTTTGGCATTTAATATCAGTAAATGAGTGTGTGACTTTGGGGCTTTCTCTGAACCTGAATTCTCCTTCTCATGAGGATGTATGAAACTCTCTTTTTCTCCCTCTCGGGTGGGTGCTTATATATCTTCCTGTCATTGACCATCCTATATATGAATATTTCTTATTTTTGCTAAATGTTTTCTCAATACAAGACTCAAGAGACACTCAAGGTAGAATGAAGCTGCTTTATGTACCTAAGAAGAGGAAGTAAATACAGATTATAAAGAAATGTAGGATAGATAACAGTTAACCCTAGACTAGAAGAGGTTAAGATTGTAGTTATTAGGGCAGCATCCTCTTAGAAGACTTCTACTCCATGCAGCAACATCAGGAAGACTCAATGAATTTTTAAATTCCCCAAGAAGAATTCTAGATATAATAAGTATAGGAATGAGAACAATACATCTCTGTAGACCAGATAAAGAGCTCCAGAAAGGTTACACACACGCACACACACACACACACACACACTCACGCACACACACACACACACACAGAGCAAATGACACAAATGATAATAATAGTTATCATGTACTGTTTACTTATATACATACACTGTCCATATGTGCAAACACTCTATCTCTGATATTAAATATTTTTCCTCTACAAATATATCAAATTTTAAACAATATATATATATATATATATAAATATAAAAGTGAACATAGAAGTAAACACTTAGAGGCGACAGTCTGTTTCATGCTATATGCAATCGTCAGGCGACATGTGCATTTCTTTATATATATATATATATATATATATATATATATATATATATATATATGGTTAGTTAAACCTAGAGAGCCAGACAAACCTACCAAGGTTTCACTAAGAGGATCGTCAGGGAAGTTGTCTTGCGTACTCGCATCAGGGTTTTTTTCTTTGGGCCTTGGACTTGCATGCTGGACGATTATTTTCGGTTAACGTACATGTTCTTGGTTCTTTCTTTTTTTATGACTTTTTATCCCTTTGGTATTGGCCTGTTTATTTACAAATAAAGACACTGAAGGTTTTCCAAGCGAGTATAGTTTCTTGTACTTTTAAGATTTCTATTAATAATATATATATATATATATATATATATATATATATATAGGGGGGTGTATAGGGTCTATAATCGTATCTGAAAGAAAAATTTCTACTTCCATTTGCCGTCTTTGCTTCATGATTCCTTCTGGGTGATGAACTGGTCTAAATGGTTTCTATGGGTTTCCAAAGCATTGAAGATCTTTCTATTAAGAGAATTTTGTAGAAATCAAAATAAGTGGGAATCTGAAAGTACAAGTTCAAGTGAGTACAACAGATGAAGTAGGACATCCCTGCAAATCTATATCAATTTCTGCCAAATTTGCTAAGTCCTGATGGAAAATGATAAACTTCTCATTGGCAAATTTGGGACACTTTTCATCGACTGCTATTTTAATTTGTCTAATTGGGAATGGTACTTGTCTGAATAAAATTTTGTCAAAGGAGCTTGTAATACACAATGTCATTCCAATCCTACCAAATACACATTATCACCTTTGGATCCATACCAGCTTTCCTTTTTCCCTAGGACCTTTTTCATTCTACATTGTTGTAACTTATCCACTTTTCATCACTTGTGATCATTCTTTTCAAAAGAAATGTAAACAGCTAAAATTTGATTCCTGATAGCTGAATCTGTTTTTACAGCTGATAACCTTTGTGTTACTCTATGGGCTTAAATGATTGTATAAAGCGAAACTGAATAAAAATTACTCTTCAATACTCTATCTCTTATATTAAATACTCTTCCCCTCAAATTTGAAACAATATACATATATATATATATATATATATATATATATATGTATACATATGTGTGTGTGTGTTTATAGGATGTATAATAGTATCTGGAAGAAAAATGGAAATAATGAGACAAAGTGGAAATCTTTTAAACAAAACGTTTCACTGAGGTGATGTGTATTATGTTTGGCTTCTTCAAATTGGAATGAAAAACTAAATTGTGTTTAAGGAAAATACATTGGGATTTTTAAGGATAGGAGGGTCAGTAAATTAAATTACCTTATTAGATCCAATGACCAGATACAAGAAAGCATGTGTTTATATATGTGTATGTGTGTGTGTGTGTGCATGTGTGAAGCTTGATATACATGCTCTTACTAGTATTCAAAGCAACACAAAAATACATCATATACAGTCAATCATGAAGAGAAATTAACAACATCCAAAGCACACCAACTTGAAAATGGCTAAAGAAGAGGTCGAAAGCACTTGGGACAAGGGACAATATGTATAATTGTTTGAACTTCCTTACTCCCACTAAATGGAAAAATGTAAGAGTGTTGGAAAAACTACATAAAAAATTAATTAAATTTTACTTGGCTGTCATATTAAATGAAACATGTTTAAAAGAAAGGTTACTGCCCAAATATACATATATATGTATAAAAGTGAACATTGAAGTCAGCAGTCAGAGGCGACAGGCTGTTTCATGCTAGACATAATCAGCAGACTTGCAGCCTGACGATTACATCTAACATGAAACGGCCTGTTACCTATAAGTGTTGACTTCAATGACCACTTTTATATTTATATTTACATGCACTCTATCTCATATATTGAGCACTTTATCTCATAAATATAGAACAACTTAAAACTATATTTCTTCATCTATATACATATATATATATATATATATATATATATATATATATATATATACAGTCTCCTCAAAAAGCATTGAAATGGCAAGGCCAATTCCTTTGTTTTTGTTGTTCATTGAAAATGGGGTGATCTGATGCAAAAGGTGCTATGTCCTAAGCTGTTCAGCACATCTAAATGTAAATAGCAGGAAATAAAAGTGAAAATTCTGAACTATTGTCTCATATTCATCTTTTGATCTTATACCCAAATGTCTTCGGGAAACAAGAAAAACAAAGGAATTGTCCTTGTGTACGAATACTTTTGTGCTTTTGGAGGGGACTATATATATATATATATATATATATATATATATATATATATATATATATATATAGTAGAGGGTATCCAAGTCATCCCAAGTTTAACTGTATGGTATCTTCATTATATGAATTACTATGCTAGAGCAGGCAGAAGAAAGTCACTTCTTAAAACTCATTCAGAAAAAAAAAATCAGTGGAGATCATTAATGATTTTGGAACATGGTCATCTTTTAGTCATCAAACTTTGATTATTGGTCTGGAGATTATGTAAGCAAAAATTTTGTATGGTTCTTTACCGACAGCTTTCTTTTAACTGTATTGTGAGTAAAAATTTGGAGCATTGATAGTTTAAAATATATATATCCCCATTCTGCAGGAAGGAATTTTTTCTTGCTTATTTGGATAAGAAAGACACCCATTTTGTAGACAATCCTTTTCTATGCCAAACAGAAAATAAAATCTTGAGAATGACGGATCTGAAAGATGATAAGTGGCTTTTGTAACTAATTCTGTTAATCGTCTAAAATAAATCCTATTGAAAATGTCAGGTCTATTTGGCATCAAATAATAAGGAAACTGTCTAGAAAATCTATAAAAGAAAAATTTGCTTTCTGTTTTCATTGAAACTTTATAGGATAACCCACAAGAGAAAATAGCAGAACAGTTAAAATTTGAGTCTTAGAAAAACAAAAGGTTTCAAATCTGTCATCAGCAATTCAATAAATTTCAATTTGCATATTAATTTTATATTAGGTCATTGAACAGAAGCCCTGGTTTGAAAATACAAGTGTCTTTTTACTTTTGTCATTATTATTGTCATAAATTATTGTAAATAAACTTATCTTTCTTTTTCCATTTCAGCAATTTCTTGATTTATCCTTCCTTTCTAATTTCATGTTATATATATATATATATATATATATATATATATATATATATATATATATATATATATATATATATATTCCTATCATCACTTGACAATGGAACAAGTCTATGGATTTTAAGTTTAATTTTAATAATTAAATTTATAATTTTAGTTTCAGTTTTGAAACATGGAAATTTTCTGTGTCATGATGGAATCATATTTTTAAAATGAAAATAATTATAAAATCATATATATATATATATATATATATATATATATATATATATATATATATACATGTATGATGACCTATATAGGCTAAAATATAGTTTTCAGGTATGCTTTATTAATATATATTTATGGGTTAAAGTGCTCAATGTCAAGAATAGAGTGTATGCAAATATAAAAGTGGACATTGAAGTCAACACCCAGAGGGAACAGCTTCATGCTAAATATAATCATCAGGCCTGATGATTGCATTTAGCATAAAATTCTTGCTTCTTAGTGTTGACTTCAGTGTCCACTTATATATATATATATATATATATATATATATATATATATATATATATATATAGGCAGTATATCTTCATTCAAGCATATTTGGCTGAGTAATATGGACATATTATGTCTATTTATTTTTATTGTAATCCTCTCAAATTCTCTGATTGACTTCTTAATGTTGATATTAAATTCATTAAAGAAGGGGCCATAGTTTTTTATTATTTTCTTTTCTTTTTTATTTTCACAGGTACTTTCAATCTCATTTGAGATCATCTTATATATATATATATATATATATATATATATATATATATATATATATATATATATATATATATAATGGACTCTCTTGTCAATTTTGATGTATGAATATCTAGCTGCTTATAGGTTAGCCAATAGATGTTTATGTCAAATATGAGACTTCAGACCTACAAGAGACATACAGAATAGACCTCACAGATTGTGGGCCACAAGACAAAACTGCTGGTCCTAATGTAGATTGTTTAGTTTTTGCTCTTGCTTGCTTCTCTTAAATGTTGGAAGTATCCAAGTTCAAATGCTTCAATGTCATTGTGATAGCATATACTCTACTCTTTTTGGTCCAGAGCCATCTGCTCAAAAGGTTTTAAGTGGTACCCCAACAGCTTTAAGATTACTCTTCAGCTTGTCTTTGTACCTGAATCATGGTCTGCCTATGTTTTTTTTTTGACATTGTGTAGTTGGCTGTACACAAGGAGTTTTGATATTCAATTGGCACTCATTCTAATGACATAACCAGCCCATCATCATGTCTCCAGTTTTGCACTTTGCAAACAGATTAGTATTCTATTAAAAAATGTTGTCAGGAAAGGCACCCAGAAAAGATGGTATATGACTAGAAATATATATATATATATATATATATATATATATATATATATATATATATATATATATGTAAAACTCGAAGTCAAAATGGCTACAATTGAAAGAAAAGAGGAAAAAGGGATAGAGGTTTAAGGAGTGAGTGTAAATTGAAGAAAACAATGAAAAGGTCAAATAACCATGACATGCTAAGCATATAAAAAAGAAAAATTCAGAAGAATAAACAGTCAATTGCTGACACCTCTGATGAGTGAAGGGTCTGTCTACAAAACTCGGTAGTTGGCATGCTGAAGTTAACATCAATCAAGTAAGTGAAAATCTTTTACTTCTCTCTCTCTTTATATATATATATAATATATATATATATATATATATATATATATATATATATATATATAATAACCCATTGGTATATAATACAAGTGAATCCTAATAATATATAAATATTAAAACTGATCCACAAAAAGAATTCAATGTATTTATTATAAAAGAAATATTTTTTTTTGTTTCTTCACAACTCTGAGTTGACAAGGCCTATAAGTCTTGTGGGCCGAAATAGCTATTCAAATGAGGTAATTTGGGATTTCTATTCTATGTAAATATATATATATATATATATATATATATATATATATATATATATATATATATTAATAATAAAAATAATGAAGTTATAGATAATCTTGAGATGTCTACATGGATGAAGCTTTGAAGTATTTTTTTACAATCAAAAATACTTTTTTATTTTTATTCTAATATATAATAATAATATTAATTATATAGTGGAAATATACAGTTTTTAGATGTATTCCTGAAATAAGCTTTGGAGTAAAAATATTAAAAACTAAAAATATTTAGGTGTTTATATATGTGTTTGTGTGTATGTGTTCCTGTGTTTATATATTGCCTTCAAATAAAAGTTTGCAGTGTTTTTTTTAAATTAATTTTAACATAGATAATTAAAAGACAATTTTTGGGGGGAATTGCAGTTGAAGAAATGTCTTAGTAGCAACAAGTAGCAGTGGTTAATTTAGATATTTTGCACATAGATTTATGCAACCATAGATGTGCCGTTTTTCTACTACCATATGCTGTCTTTGCTTTATGATTCCTTCCAAAACTTTGCATCTTTCTGGGTGATGAACTGGTCTAAATGGTTTCTATAGGTTTCCAAAGAATTGAAGATCTTTCTATTAAGAGAATTTTGTAGAAATCAAAATAAGTGGGAATCTTAAAGTGCAAGTTCAAGTGAGTACAACAATTGAAGTAGGACATCCCTGCAAATCTATATCAATTTCTGCCAAATTTGCTAAGTCCTGATGGAAAATGATAAACTTCTCATTGGCAAATTTGGGACACTTTTCATTGACTGCTATTTTAATTTGTCTAATTGGGAATGGTACTTGTCTGAATAAAATTTTGTCAAAGGAGCTTGTAATACACAATGTCATTCCAATCCTACCAAATACACATTATCACCTTTGGATCCATACCAGCTTTCCTTTTTCCCTAGGACCTTTTTCATTCTACATTGTTGTACCTTATCCACTTTTCATCATTTGTGATCATTCTTTTCAAAAGAAATGTAAACAGCTAAAATTTGATTCCTGATAGCTGAATCTGTTTTTACAGCTGATAACCTTTGTGTTACTCTATGGGCTTAAATGATTGTATAAAGCAAAATTGAATAAAAATTACTCTTCAAAACATAGCTCAACATTTTAAATTTACGTCACTCTGCTTTCTGCCAACCCCCCAGGACAGAGTGAAATATTATTAGGTTGCTCAGAAAGTAATGCCACATTTTTGGAGACAGAAAAAAACCTTGTTTAAATGTAATAAAAGTTAGCCCTTTCAATTCAATTGTTGTGCAAAAAATCTTATCAGTATTTTTTTCATAATAATGAGTTTGTGAGACCTTCAATAAGCTCTACTCTTTAGATCCAATGTGTTTTTATAGTATTGATTCCATAATAATAATAATAATAATTGAGAATACTTCATCTAAAGAAAAACTGCAGATGAAAGTAAATGCATGCCAAAAATTGCCAATAGTGATTGAAAAATGCTTCATCTATGAAAATGAAAATAAATACTAGTAAAAAAAATTAATTGTAATAAAGGTTTTTTCTTTGCAGTAATATATGTCTAAACTTCATCTAATAAAATAATTGAAAATTAATTATGATAATGATAGATAATGTTTCATCTGTACAATACAAAGATGAAAGTAAATATTACTCAAAAATTAATAATAATAATAATAATAATAATAATAACAATAATTGATGAAGTTGGATAGCCCACAGTATTCTGGAACTATGATTTTCAGACAGGTTGATACACTATTGCTGTCCAGATATTATTGTGCAAAGTAAAGGCACCCTAAAACTGTCATAGTATTGATATTGCCATACCAAATAACACAAACATAGCAAACAAAGTGATTGAGAAAATTACAAACTACTCTGATTTGAAAGTTGAGATGGCAAAATTGTTTGGAATGCAGGAAGGGAATGTCAAGGTGATTCCAGTAGTAATTGGCACATTGGGATCAACCCCATTAAAAATGTGTGACTTCCTTGACTCACTAGGGATATGATACCAACTTGGAGTCATCCAAAGACAGCTCTTTTGAGCACTCCACATATTTTGAGGAAAGTGTTGTTTGAATGAGGTTCTTGTAGGGGTTTGACAGGTGGTTTAATGTACCCAGTGTATACAAAAACTCAGTGTGTGAGAAAACATAATAATAATAATATTAGTAATAATAATAATAATAATAATAATAATAATAATAATAATAATAATAATAATAATAATAATAATAATAGCTGTCAATGTGTCATCTAATAAAAATAAAAATAATAAATTTAACTTTTGCTATATTTTTTTTACAGGTTTCTATCCCAAATCCAAAACTGAGACATTATTTTCTAAACAACCTCATAAAACTGTTTGGTCAGCGTTTTAGAAAAAAATAATGTCATATTAATTAGGCATTTAATTTTTATTAGTTTTGAGATCCTGAAGAAAGATGACATTCTAAAACTGACAATGAATAAAATTCTAGTGCATGAGTGATTTGTTTTTACAGCTCATCAACCCTTTTCAGGTTATTTAAAGCCAGAAAATATTTTTAGTTTGTAAGAATTTTGAGAGATAATGATTTACTGATACAAGTCATGTTGATTAAACCATAGCTGGGGGAGAAGAGATGGATTCATACCTTTCCCAAAAGTATTTGTGCATAAGTAAATATAATGAACTCAAATGGAATTGGAACTCAGCTCTCAAATTTCCAATTCAGAGACGTTATCCATTGCACTTCCTGCACATCCAAGTTTACAGCACCTGATATTTTCAAGTGGTCACCCATCCAAATACTGAACCAACTCGATGTTGCTTAACTTTGGTGATCATATGAGAACCAGTGTTTCAAAATGATGCCATAATAAAATTAAATTCTAATGTTCATTTTACTATCAATGTTTTCACATTGCTTATTTTTTATATATTTTTTTAATTTTTAAAAATTTTTATAAAACAAAATCGTCATCATATTATTTTCTCTGGCAAGTTGCCTCAACTCTTCACCCAGCCTTGGCAGTGTGGCAGGAGTTCTGATATAATGCGACACAAGCGCACACCACATGCTCTCCCTGACATCAACCATCTTTCGTCTAATTCTCATGAACAAAAAGCAAAAAGAAAATCTTGCACTCTCTGCTTTCACCAGGGCCTATATGCAGTCATCATTATTTACACACACTTGCTGCTGCCGATGATAGAAATGTTGCTGTACTGATGGGTTCTGCTTTTATTAATACTGCAACAGAAGATGCTTGTGTCTGTCTGTTCCATGCAGGATAGCCCACCATGTCAGGGCTTCCTCAGCTGACCGACAATTATTGATGACTCTCAGAGGTTAATCAAAGCTACTGTGTGTAGAGCAGTTGTGTCCAGTTATTGATACTATTACAAATGATGCAACAGTTGCAGGGGAGGGTCAGTTACTGCTAATGCAAATATTGTTAACTGCCTTATTTTGTTACTAATGGCAACACTGCCACTGCAGTAGTAGCATACTAGTAACCACTGCTACTTGTTGCTACTAAGACATTTCTTCAACTGCAATTCCCCCCAAAAAGTGTCTTTTAATTATCGATATTGCTAATAATGTCCTTGCAAGCATAACAAACAGAAACTCAGCAACTGTTAAAGCTGTAAACTTTTTTTTTCTTTTTCTTTTTTACATTTATTTATGTTTTTTTTAATTAATCAAGTTCACCCCAAGCAAGGCAGTAAAGCCACTAAGAAACAAGAGGTTACTGGGTGTGGAAGAATTAGAAAACAGAAACATTATTAAGGAGTGAGAACGAAAGAAAAGTAATCAGGAGGATAGTAGATAGAGGTTGACTTTGCATTTAAATTTTTGAAGATCAAAGTTGGCTGGAAAACACAGAGGCAGAAGTGAGTTTCACAAGCGAGAAATCCAAGAAAAGAAATCGTTATCATAGAATTTCTGGTTACATCTAGCCAACTAAACTGTATGAGACCTTGTTACCAATCTAGTACTGCACTTAAATTAAAAAAAAGTCTAGGTACCATAGCGAAGAGCTCATTTGAACACTTACTATGAAAGTATTTATAGAAAAAGTACAATGAGGCAACCTTATAGTAGTGGGAAAGTGACTGAAACCAAGATGCCAGATCAGGACCAATAATATTGATGATTCTTCCTTGGATTTTATGAAGGAGCTCTAGATAAATAAATGAAGCACCAGACAATATGCGGCAGCAATATTCTCAGAATGGATGAATAGTAGATTTATAGATATGTAAGACTATGTTCCATATCTTTTTGTTATTATCACAATCTTTCAGCTATTGTGTCCTTTGCCCTTCTTCAGAGCCTTGTTGATCTGGGTAATCATCAGGAATTTTGAACTGAACCCTTCATTTCTCATATTTTCTTGTGCTTAATACAAGAAATTTTGGACAAAAATTAAAGGTAGTTCATATTATACACAAGTACATGTTTCCAGAAAATTTTACTCAGCTTAAAAAGCCTCTTATTTGAAACAGCAACTTTGCAAATCCGCTCAGTTTTGCTCTCAAAATAAAATTTGTTTATATTTTGATTTTCTTGTTTTTTATAAAGTTTTCTCTCTTCATTCTTAAAGACAGACAATATTTTCTTTTATTTTCATAGTTTATTAACATATAGAAATATAATAAAGTTATATGAAACGGAAAACTATGATAGATTAATTAACACCTTAAAATGTATTACCAGGTATGTCTAGTTAGCACCTTTCTCCAAAAATTTTAAAATAAATTTTGAAATGTAAATTAGGAGAAGAAACATGTAATGGCTAAACATTCATTTCACTTCTATTCTTTAATAATGTGAAAAATTAAATATTTTTTTGAAATATATGTATGACATTGAGATGTTAATGGATAATATGATAGAACTTTTAAAAAAAAATTTACATGGTGATGACTGTACTATAGGGTCATATACACAAGGATGTAATTTATTCCTTGTTTTAACTTCAGAAACATGGGGTTGTATTATACACGAGTTGCATTATACACAAGAAAAATACAGTAATCTATACAGAAAGATTATTCTTCTGCTGTTGATATTTAAGGATATCTCATTTTATTCTTATTTAGTACTGCTCAGTCATTGTTCACATTGTTTCTTTTGAGTCTAAGTCTGCCCTTTCATGCCTAGGGATTTAACTTACTATAACTTTGTCACCAAATTCATAAACCAACAGTTTAATCCACCAGTTTTACTAGGGTTTTACCTGCTATAAAACAATTATTAATAATAGCATGATTAACAATACCATTGTAGTATATGATTCACTTCAGATGTTGGTAAAATTAAACATGAATTAAGTGTCCTTCAGAGAAGTCAGGTGCATCAACAGGTTGACTTGAGAGATAACCTCCTAACCACCAAGTGCAGATCTGTACTTCACCTAATGTCAGTGGCTCTCTCCAATATGTAACATGTGAAGATTTAGCTTTTATATTACTATGTAGTAGTATATGGCTGACCTCAGATGATGTCAGTATAGACTTTGTACTTAGTGTCCTACAGAGAATCCAGGTGAAGGGTCAATCTGAAAGATGACCTTCAAGATTGTAGTGGAGAGACACACTTCACTGAATGTTAGTGACTGCCCTCAAAATGTAAACACATGGTTACCCAGCTGCACCTGGGATGTAAATGTGTGAGTAAGACCAAATCACAGGTAGATAAATAAGCATTTACCCAAGACAATTGAAGAAAGAGACTTGTACAGCCTTTTAAGAATGTAGAATTCACCTTTAAAGAAAACCTTAAATCCTCACACCTGCTGACTGACAGTAGTTGATGGAGTACAAAGTTGGATGAGCAGTGGTATAACATGACTGATTTAGTTTGATATTTTCAGTAGAAATGTATACATTACACTATTGTAAATTGTGGCATCATAAACTTAATATCAGTAAAATTTAATTCAGTATAAACACATGGTCTGTCCAAAAAATATATTTCTATTTCGTACTAATGAAAAAGCAGCTAACCAAGGAGACCTGACACATTTACATCAACATATCTTCCACTTTTCAAAACAGCCTGAAAAATTCTCTTTCAGGATTGCCATCAGCTGCCACATCATAATTTCTTTCATCCACAGTCTGAAATCTCTTCTTTTTCAAAAGAGATTTTAACTTTAATGGTGCTGATAAATCAGGATAATGTGCAGAATAAGCAGTTGCAGATATGTTACTGATAGACAATGTATACCAAAGAAAGTAAGAATGAAAGGGGTGCTGATAAATCTAGAAAATTCAATGTTTTACCAAATGTGCAGTATGAGCAGTTGCAGATATGTTACTGATAGACAACGTACACCAAAGAAAGAAAGAAGGAAATGGGGCCTGATAAATCTGGATAATTCAATGTTTTACCAAATTTGCAGAATAGGCAGTTGTAGATATGTCACTGATAGACAATGTACAGCAAAGAAAGAAAGAAGGAAAGGGGTGCTGATAAATCTGGATGATTCTATGTTTTACCAAATGTGCAGAATGAGCACTTGCAGATATGTTACTGATAGTGAATGTACAGAATAACATTGCATGTTATTGAAGTCCAGACTTTATCAACTGACAGTCTGTCTGCCCTAAGGCTTCCCAAAATGTTCTGCATCAGAGTAATATGATGCTATTATTTAAGTGGCAACTATCAACTGAAATTTTCAAGAAAAATGGAAACAAATAGGACACTTGTATGTAGAATCAAATTTCTAGGACACAATGAAAAAAGAGAGCTTGGAGTATTCGACACTCACAGGATGCAAAAGGTGCAGAGAGAAACATCAAGTAACAAGCTTGTGCAAATGGATGGCAGAATGGACTGGATGAGATAGTAAAGAGATAAACTGATTAGATTAACAAAGGTTAGGAAGTTGTGGAGAGATATAATCACACATGTCTCCAAGGGAATCTGCAAGTAATAAAACTAATAAGCTTGCCTCAATGGATGGCAGAATATGGACTGAATGGGATAGTAAGGGAATAAACATTGCTTAGAGGTACAATGCTAGGTAGTTGTGGAGAGCCATGATCTCTCATGTCTCAAAGGGAAACTGCAATTGAAAAGATAGAGGAAGTGGCTTCCTGTTACCAGAGACTGAGTAAGAAAAAAGTTCCACTCATGAACCTTTTCCCCCAAGAACTGCAACTCTGTAGAACAAACTCCTGTGTAGTTGCTTCCTGGAATAATTAAATATTGACCTCTTTGAGTCAAGAGTCAATTATTATCTATTCTCTTTATCATCATGATCTTCACTTCCTACCACGTTCTTTCCCATTCTCATCAAACAGTTCATTCATTACTTTGACTGTATACTCTACCTATGTGGCTCTCGGACCTTGTATCGGGTGAAATTTAGAAAAAAAAAAGAGTACACAGTATTTTGCTGGAAACATTTACACATACCTCATATATGGTCATTTACTAATTAGTCTGGCACAAGGTACCAAGTATATAGCACTCAGGGAGAAGCAAACTTGCTACATTAGTGAAAGTCTGTAAGATTAGATTCCTAACTATTAATCTATATCGATATATCTGAAATATTTACTAAGCTATGTCTGACACAAGGCCAAATCAATGGAGCACCTGCTGAGGACTTAAGTTGTCGCATAAATGGATTAGTCTATAAAATGAGCTAATCTAGTCTAAGAGTTAGAAAGGTCATTTTGTAGACCAAGCGAGGATAATAAATTCAAACAAGTACAGAAATTTAAATATATGGGAAGTGTTCTAACAGAGGACGTAAAGTGCGACACTGAGATCCGAAGACATATTGCGATGGCCAAAGATGCATTCCAAGAGCTAACCAGAGAATTAAGAGACAGAAAAAATTCGTTAGAAACAAAGAAAAGAGTACTTGACTGTTATCTGATATCTGTCCTCCTGTATGGCAGAGAAGGCTGAACAATCTCGTCAAAGATGAAGAAGAGACTTGAAGCAATAAAAATATGTTTCTGCAGAAAGAAGCTGAGGATACCGTGGACCGAACATGTAAACAACATCGAGGTTTTGGAGAAAATGGAAACAAAAATGAAAGTTATACTTAACAACAGGCAGTTGAAAATTTCTGGGGCACGTAATGAGGAAGGAGGGCTTGGAAAATCTGATACTCACAAGACAGATTGAGGGAAAGAGGGACAGAGGAAAGCAGCACGTAACATACTTGATGAGCTTCAGCAAATGGATTGTTGAACAGAGTTTGGGAGAAATAACAAAAAGACAAAACTTATTAAGAGCTACAAGGGACAGAAAGATGTGGAGGGCCATGATCGCTTACGACCAACTTGAAGGGACACGACACATAAAAGAAGATGACTTCAACCCTCAAATTTGGTTCCGTTCCTTTGACCTGAAGGGACACGGCACATAGAAGAAGAATCTCTGGAATACTATAGACGCTCAGTATTTGTGGCCTTATGCCAAACTAAATTCAGTTTAGTATATTAAAACTCTAGAATTTTCAGATTGCCCTGAAATCTATAAATTTTATATATGTTCGTAAACTCTAGAACTTTCAATGGGGTGATGGTTAATGATCTAGTCTAGCTGACCATTACGACTGAGTAGCGAATACGATCATAACTGGTTGTTTAAAAATCTGTAAAAGTTGTGACAAACGCTTGTAAGCTTAGTATTTGAAAACTCTAGAATTTTCATGGTGTCCACAAATCTATAAATTTTGAAATTGCTAAATGTAGCCGTAAGTTCTATTCTAATAGTTTCTTCTCTTGCACTGCACTCCTGTAGAACTTTCTTCAAACCTCTTGCTTTCCTCTCAACTATGATCTAAATGCAACCTCAATCTTCATCTTCTGTCTCCTTGAACGCGTCCTTTTTTGTCATTTCTCCTCCTCGGTAACGTTTTCTCAGTTGCCTTCACTTTCAGTACCTCACCTTTAATCTTTGTGGCTTTATTTCCTTCCTTGGGTTAAAAAAAATGATAATAAACTACAATTTTTTCAGAGGTGATAAGGTTAATGACCTAGTCTAATTGACCATTACAACTAAGTAGTCAATTTGATTATCAATGGGTGTTCAGTGTTTGCGACATTGTGACAAAGTAAGCTAATCTTAATATATAACAACACTAAAACTTACATGGGTCATACTTATTTAAAAAAAACTAATCCGGAAGTGTTAAAACAATAATAATTTTCTGGTTTTTAATTTTTTCTTTTTTTTTTTTCACTGCCGATAGAAATACTGGGCAATTGTCAGAATATGTAGTAAGTTCACTCTTCCCCCAGTGACCTATGTGTGTGCTTTGAGCTACGCGCAGCTAAGCTTAGCAAATACTGCTTGTCACATAAGATATTAATACTTAACCTGATTCTCCATCAGCCAAAATACGATCTCCCCATTTCTATTACAGCAGTGGTTATCAGAATCTTTGGCCAATACCCTTCCCTATTTTAAATTGTCATCTGGTATTTTTTGCCATCATACTTATGATTTCTTCTTCTTCTTCTTCTTCTTCTTCTTCTTCTTCTTCTTCTTCTTCTTCTTCTTCTATGCGCTGGCTTACCTCAATATGACGGACGATCATCGAAGTTGAGCAACATCGAGCCTAGATGAGTGACCGCTTAGGAATACCAGCTGCTGTAAACTTCGATGTACGGGTGGTATAGTGGATAACGACTCGGAATTGAAAATCGGAGAGCCGAGTTCCAATTCCAGTCGTTCTAATCGGGTTCTTCATATTCTTTTATGAGGACACGGTGGAGTAATGGATTGCGACTCGGATTTAGGAATCGGAGAGGAGAGTTCGAATTCTAGTCGAAATCATGGCATTCACGTACGTGCTAATACCATTAGGAAAGATATGAATCCATCTTTTCTCTAGATAGCAGGACAAACTGGGTTCTATAGCTTTGGGTGGCAACCGGTCTAGGAGAAGGAATACTCTGAATTCAAATCAGCCTGAAGAGAGTTGGGCTCCCTCAGGCTATCTTGCCCAAGACACACCACTTCTACTGTGGCTGCAGTGCATGTGGTGCTTCTACGAGTCAGATGAGATACGGGACTTGTGATCGTGATATTCACTTAATGATAACCTTGGGAAAGGCATGAATCCACCTCTTCCCTCAGCTATGAGTTAATTAGTAGAACTTGTATCAGTAGATTATTGCTATTTCCAAAAAAAATCCTATAATCTAAGAATATTTTCTGGTTTTAAGTAACCTGCAAAAGGTTGATAAGCTGTAAAAAAAAAAACAAATCAGCCAATCATCTATATGATGTGTCCTTTTAGACCGTGGGTGACAACTTCTTATCTCTTGTAGTTCTTAGTAATGGTTATCTTTTACTCATCCCCCGCTTACGTGTTCCATTCACACCAACTGGTCAGGTATGTGGTTTGGTTTGGTTTCGATTGGTTTACGGCATATCAACCTCAATGGGTTATTTAATGCCGACAATTTTTATTATTGGTAATATTTTTTCCTTCAAAAATTCTATTTCTGGTAATATTTTTTCCAAAAAATGTATAGCTGGTAATATTTGTTTTTCAAACATGAATTGCTGGTAATAATTTTTTTTGCAAAGTATTTCTGGTATTAAAATCTATTTTTACACTTTCATAGAGATTTGACCGCATTTTTTTTTTTTTTTTTTTTTTTTGTGGTGGGGAGTAACTATTTTAGTAGGTATATACAAAGTGGTAGTAGAATAGTATAGAGATTACTGGAGGCTCTGCAAGAATGTGCTGAACAAAACCAAATCCTCAGTCCCTCCTTTCTTCAATCAATTTGAAGTATTTTGGATCTACTGCAGATAAAGCAGTGGTTTGCTTGGAAATTCTCTTCCAACTCTATTCTCGATTCATCTCTGCCTGACTTCCAACCTAGAACAGAATCTCTACTGGGTGATACGAACATAACTATGTTTTCTCCTATCATTTCTGAACTAGATTTCTATAAGGTTTCCGGATTCGACTGTATCCCTGCAATTCTCCTAAAGAAATGTATTCCTGAACTGACTCCTGTTCACTTCAAACTTTACAATAAATATCTCGCTACTTCTTACTTCCCAACTTGTTGGAAATCTTTTTCTGCAGTTCCTGTCTTTAAGAAATCCCGGAGAATCATCTGACACCTTGAATTATAGCCCTATTACTCTCTTACCTATTTTGGAGAAAGTGTTAGAATCTCTAATAAACGCCGAATTGGTTAAGCATCTTACTTCATAAGTCCTCACTTCGGATAAACAATATGGCTTCCGTTTCTCTAGGTCTACCGCTGATGTGTTAACAGCCATCACTGAATTTGTCTATGAAACTTTTGATAAGAACGGCAAAACTCGATCTGTAGCCATAGATATCTCAGTAACGTTCGAAATTGTTTGATATGCTGGCCTTCTCAGCAATCTCAAAGACTACGGTGTCTTTAAACGAATTTTTTTTTTCAGACAAGCAATATGGCTTTCGTCTTTCCAGATGTCGTGACGATGATTGCGGAAAGAGTCTATCATACTCTAGATAAAAACGGTGATGCCCGAGCTGTAGATTAATACATCTTGAAAGACTTTGACGGGGTTTAGCGTGCAGGTGTTCTCCTCAAGCTGAAAAGTTACGGTGTCTCCGAATACATTTTTGAATTAATCCAGTCTTTCTTATCAAATCGTGAAATGAAAGTTATCCTAGGAGACGGCCATTCGTCTAGATCCTTTCCTACTAATGCGGGTGTCACCCCAGGGCTTCATCCTTCGTCCTACTTTGTTTTTAATTTTCATTAATGTCTTTCCCGATGACATCAGCTCTCAACTTGTTTTCTACACTGATGACACAACCATTTACTCCTGCCTCAATAGTAAGGCTGATCAGCTAGACAATTTTTATCTCCAGAATCTATCCTAACTCTATATAAGTTTACTATTCGTCCATGTTTTGAATATTTCTGCCACATATGGTCCGGTACCCCTGCTATTTAGCTTGAGCTCCTTGATAAAATCCAAAGGAGAATCAGCAATATTATTGGTCCTGATTTGGCAGATCAGCTTCGGTCACTTTCCCACCGTCGTAAGATTGCCTCTGTGTGTCTTTTCGGGTGAGCTCTTCACTATAGTACCTAGACTTTTTGAATTTACGCGAAGTCCTATACTGGCGTCGAAATCACATCAATTTACAGTTGAGACGGCTATATGTAACCGTAAATTCTACGGTAATAGTTTCTATTCTCGCACTTCTCGCTTGTGAAACTCCCTTCCATCTCCATGCTTTCCGGCTAATTTTGAACTCCAAAATATTTAAATGCAATATCAATCGCTATCGACTGCCCTCCTGATTTCTCTGTCGCTTATTATTAATGTTTCTAATTCTACGCCCAGTAACCCCTTGTGCGTTAGTGGCTTTACTGCCATGCATGGGGAAAAACAGTAAAAAAAATAACAAAACAATCCGAATAATATTATATGTAGATAAGAATGACCAGAAATCAGGCAAAGGTACCTTCACACTAATAAATTCTTTGATATAATTTATAAGAAACAAATCGTCCTGGGTATGACTACATCCAACAGCAAGGCCTCTGATCAGGAGGTTTATAGGTGCGTGGAACCACCTCTTAATCGCTGTTGTTCATAGGTTTACCTTGACCCGGAATGGTAGCACCTCTTAGGGTGCCAGCTATGAGAAGATAGTTACCCCACACCCAAAGTCAGGTGAAAGCACTATGAAAGTATAAATTAGATTTTTTATAGCAAAAATACCAGCAATACAAAAAATATTACCAGCAATATTTTTTTGGAAAAAAATATTACCAGCAATAGATTTGATTCTCAACAAAATCCCTCTTTACAGAAATACATCAATGAAACCTGATCTATGAACTGATTTCTTACAAAAATGCATAATCTATTCATACGAACGCATCCTAAAAATCTTCTTGGCATTAAATAACTCATTGAGGTTGATATGCCGTAAAACAAAATAAATCAAACCAAACAAGAAACAAATTGATTTGCTATATTTCTGAGATGAGGCATTGCTTACACCACCCACACTATTTGGACTATTGTCCTCATCATCAAGCACACATGGCCCAATAGATAAAAGCGTTGTTTAAATCCAGTGACTTGACCCAAAGAGTTGTGAGTTCAATACCTGGCTACAGCGAGGTGAACAAAACTTGGAGAGTTGAGTCAAAGGGAGATAACTGATACTGAGACATCCGGAAAAGGTATGGTATGTGGAACTACAACAATCTATCTCCGTAGGCGAAATAAAGGGTTCAGTTCGAAATTCCAATCACCTGAAGAAGGCCTGGGCGTACAACGGCCGTAGCGTTTGTGGGTGTGGCGACGAAGATGAGAACCACAGTCCGAACGGTGTAGGTGGTTTTAAAATGACTAGCTATTTGTGATTCGCGTAAATCCTCGTTTACATTGACTAGATATTGTTAGTAGAAATGACCTTATTCTAGAGTGAACTTAACAAATGTCAATGGAAGTAAATATATAAGAGGGTGCTGTAAAGTTCTCGGCCTGTCCTACTTCCCAAAATCTCACCAGACATCAATATTATTTTCTTTCTTTTTTCCCGTTTCTTTTTAGATCCCTCCTTTTTTTTTTCTTTATTTTCAGTTCAAGAACCTTTCAAAACCTCCACTAATATACAAATGACCAATGAAAGTGACGTGTCACTGATTGTGTTACGAGCATGAAACACTAATCAATACCAAACAAAGACAAAGTTGTTAATAATTGAACTGTGCTGTCTCTTTGTACAAGCTATGAAACATTTGTTAGACGGTTGGTTAAGCACATTGGCAAGTGTGTTCGCCTTGCAAGCTATTGAAAAGTGATCTTAACCTACTCTGAATGCCCAAGTTAGACAAAAGAATTGCCAAATTAGGCCACGTCTAGTGAGTTGCATTACATTTGAAATCAAATGAATATCAAGATTGCATTTTTCAATATGTTTTAGGACATAGAGAAAGTGGGCCTCTACAGCTTCCTTTCTGTTAATATATATGAAATGACATCGCCTCTCTTGAGGTGCTGTCATTTTGGAGCGATTTTTGGAATATTGGAGTGATTTTTAGGTATTGAAGTTCTCCATTATTTTCTTCAAGGCAATGGGAAACTATTCATCTATCCGTGTATATAAAAATCTAAAAAAGTATAATTTAAAAAATAATATTTTATTATAATTTATAATAATAATATAATAATATAATTTCTTATAATTTGCAATACATTCGTATAATAAAATTATTTGCAATGTTCATTTAATAGTAAAATCGTTAGCAATGCATTTCTATTCTACATATAGAAGCTGTGTTCTATCATTAATACTTGCATTGATTCTTGGTCATAGATTATACATTTCTTTCTGATTTTAAGTGCACTTCAATAATAAAATAATTTCTAATACATTCTTATAATAAAATTACTTGCAATGCTTTTTAATGGTAGAACCATTCGTAATACATTATTTACATTATAGGCAGGCGTGCAAAACATTTACGTCACCTTTACGTCAAACATTACTTTTGTTAATTTTACCCCAAAATAAACAGTCCTTAACAATATGCTTTCCTTAGTAAATTTTATGATCTTTGGGGGCCAGAAAAACAGGTTTCGTTACTGCTAAATGGTGAATGATAAATCCTTTTTAGTGATGTTGGAAAAAAAAAGAACTGCAAAAAAGGAGTGGGCAACCATAAATATATTCACCCTTTTTTAAGTTAAAAAGGTTTTTTTTTTTCAAAAAGTGATCTTTATTATTACAGAAAGTAAAAAAAAAACCTCAAAGTATGGAGTCAGTAATTAATGTTGTTGCCATTTGCTGTAATAATTGCCTCAATTCGATGGGGCATTGAATGGAACAAGGTCTAGATTTTTTCATTAGGGATTTTTTCCCCATTCTTCTAGGCAGTAATACCAAAGCTCTTGGGGATTACTTGGTTTTCGTTTAAGTACTTGTTTCTTCACTTTCCACCACTATGGTTCAGTTATATTGCGATCTGGACTTACAAGAGTTAAAACTTTTTGCCGTACGAGAAATGTGGGAAGGATCAGAGATTTCTCTATCTTTGTGGTTTGGAAGAAGATGAGACCGTAATAAATTAATATGGTTTTCGCTGTTTAGCTTTCCGTCAACTTTTACGACTTTTTCTCTACCATCGTTTTGCTGCAACCTCACACCATTACGTGTCCACCACTAAATTTAACTGTTTTTGTAGTGCATCTTAAATTGTTTCTTTCACACACTGATTTTCTTACATATTCTCTTGCATTAGAATTTTACTCTATTTTTTATTCATCATTAAAAAATGACTATTTGCTACTGTCCATCACCCCATGTCAAATGTTCTTTTAATCACTTCATTCTTCTATTTTGATGTTTTTTTGTTAATGGTGTTTTTTTTGTTTTTTGTTTTTTTGTAAAACCTTCCTGTTAAGACTGCATTCACTGCTCACTTATCTGCTGGCTGTTAATTTTGGATTGCCTACTGAGATTTTCGCAATCTTTCTTTCATCTCTATTATCTAATTTTTATGGTCTTCTTTGCACGTAAAACACTTCCAGTAGTTTGAATGGTTTTAACAGTTTCTTGAAATTTCCAGCCGGCTGCCATTTCTCGGCAGGGTTTTCTTCCCTTTCAAAGTCTCAATCCTCATTATTTTTTTCAGCAGAAATTTAAGCCATGATTTTAGTGTAAAAATCAAGCTAATGTACAACTACGATGATTTGCCAAAACAACTTACACTCATGCAAGATGGAACAATTCCTACTTAGAAATTTGAATATTATCACGATGTTATCATCTAAAATCTTTCATCGACCCAATAGTTTTGCATGGCCTTTTTTTCAACTTCAACCTGTTTAAAGTAGTGTATCTTGTTACACGATTTACTATAAAAAGCATTGCAAATGATTTTGCAACAGGAATGTATTTTAAATGATTTTATTATAGAACTGTACTGTAAATTAATAATACACTTACATTATTGTAATATTATGAAATGTGCTTTAACAACACACTAATGTAATAGAGACATTTTTAAACACGTCATAGGCTATTACGTTTTTCTAAGAATAACAATATAAATAGCTTCATATTTGTTTGTCAGCCAGTGTACCATAAAAAGACAGATGAAATTACAAATTTAGTTTATGGTTGATAGATAATTGCTTTATTTAAATTTTCCATTGCATAAATAATGAGTGGTTGAATAAAATATGAGATCTGTTTTTCAATCACATCATCTGACTGCGATAAATTATACAAACTTCTAATTTCTACTGATGTCAATCTGACACTACCCTCTATGACTGACTGATGATTGCTTGTCTTCATCTTCAAATACATGCAGTCAAATATTGAATCTCCCCAACCTAGTTCCAAATTTCTGGATCTGCATGTCTGAAAATATCCCTTTTTGCACTCACAATTAAAAACGTCTAATTACACGTGTACTTAGATTCATGTGACCAGATAACTACTTATTTTCATTAAACTAAATTTCGGATGTGTCTTTTATGAGGTGAAAATATGTTTAATATATTATACATGTTGGTTACTCTTAAAAGCCTTTAGAGCATAGGACTGTAATTTCATTAATGCTCCTGCCGTTTCAGTAGCAAGTAAGATTTTATGTGTATTCCATTTCTAGTAAAAATGATAAAACAGGGAGATATATTTTTAAAATGACAAAAAGATTAAACTGCAATTATTTTTTTCTACAATGTGTGTTATCATTTTCTTTATGAAAATGAATGTTTTCTTTTACATTTTGTTCATTTTCAAGAAAATTCAAATTATACAGTAAAACCAAAGGAAGTGATTCTAAAGTGACAATTCAAACTGCAGATATATATGTTAAAACGCCCCCCCCCCGTTTTGTATCCAACATTATAACAGCAGATGGTCAATTTACAATGCAAATATACGGCTAAATTGGACAGTCATTGTGTGCCCAGACTCATGTTAAAATGTAAAATGCAGAAAGTTAAAAAGAAAAAGATGTGTATTTTATTGAGCTGATAACAGGGTTCGGAAGTTATGAAGCAACGCGGCTTTGAGGCTACTGGATGAACTGTCGATGAAGAGACGCCACTCACTGGGATTACAGGCGATTCCAATTGCCTCAAACTGACCAGTCACATTGTGGCAGAAGCAAAATCTATCTTGACAGGTGAAAAGGCTTGAAAAACACTACGCTTTCTCTGACCTACGACTTACACACTTTCATCTATCAAATTCCATTGCTTTGATCTCGACGTCAAAAGCTCGGCATTGGACTTTGTGAGACCAAGATGTCTAATCGGCTCGTTGAAGTTTTTTTTCTTTCGAGTAGTATAGATTACTCTCCTCAGCTGGATCAATGACTTCATCCTCTTCTGAATTGCCGTTCTCTTAAGGCGACTGCTCTCTTTCTTTGGAGGAGTGGGTACGGGGAGCTCAGGCCTGTGTAACTTTTGTGATGTCAACGAACACTTGTTGCCACTTTTTAATGTCAACGAATACTCGTTGTCACTTTCGTAATGTTCGTTGTAGTCGAGACTTTGTAATCACAGATACAACTATAGTAACGCCGTTGAACAATACTGGTGTCAGGCGCCTTCGAAAATCACTCGCACTAATAGTACTTGCTCGATAATACTCGCTCGAAAACTAACCACCGAGCAGTGATCAGTATAAAGAAATAGTAAAGTGAATAGTATAGAGCAAGGGTCGGAAACCTAGGGCCCGCGGGACGGAGCCGAAGGCATTTTGACCGGCCTGCGACCCTGATTACCAATGACTCTATTTTTAACATGAGAGACGACTTTCAAATGAAATTTGTTATATGTTATTTTCCATAGAATGTCTACACATCTCAGTGCACTAAAATATTAGACTATCTGCCAGTTATCTTTCATGAGACTTATTTTACTAAGTTGTGTTGCCTACGTTTAATGTCAAATAATGGATACATATTTGTTACAGTAAAAGATAACAGAAGCGAAAGGAACGGTAAAGTGAAAGAGGCCAGAGAGGGACTGACATGCGTGGTAGCAGAAATCTAGACAGTTAAACATACGCGCATTATACATACATGCCTCATGAATGTGTGAATGATGCCGCATGTGTACGTACGTAAGTGTATATGTTTGCAACTATTTGTACTCGTATGTATGGGTATATGTGCTTCGTTTTTGTTTGATGTGTGTGTGTGTGGTTCGTTTGTGGAACAATTTTCAATAACAGTTTCAAACCTACACGTCATAATTTCATCCATTTCACTTCGGTTGATTTTTTTCACTTTGAAGTATTTTGACGTTCCTTGAGGAAAAGTAATTTTTGTTAGGTGTTTTTTAATTTTAGATTTTCTTTTATTTTTCTGATTTCTCAATGTTTATTTTCATTATGGTTTTAAATATTTAGGTTGACAGGGGTCTGCATATGTAATTTTCCTTAATTTTTCATTAATGGTCTTCGTCCGGCCCGCGACCCGTCATTATAACACGATCCGGCCCGCGGGGTCGAATGAGTTGTCGACCCCTGGTATAGAGAATAGAGTAGAAAAAGTAATCAATTAGACGCCTCGCTATTTTCCATATATACATTTCCTTTACTATCACGTGATCTACTTATTCAAAATGGGATCACCTGTGTTTGCTCACTGGTGGTCTGTGTTCAAACTCCAATGTCGGCAGCGACCCTTTATTCCTATATAACAGTGTCAATGGGGCGATGGATGACCGAAGGTCTGAATATATGATAGCAAGAGAATTCTTGCTAGCTCGAAGTTTGGCAGAGTTCCCCATGCAGAAGAAGCAATTGTTTGAATGGTCAGCTGGTGCCCTCTAAATTTGTCGGATTGCAAATTTCATGGCCCTATTTCCCCCTCTGTACCACCCTGCAAAAGAGTGAAATAAAAATATGAGTATAAAAATACAAATATATTTCACCAAGTGTTATTGAAAAATTAAAGAATTACATTTTTGGATTTGAAAATTTCTAAAAATCATGCATTTATTATGTAAAACTCTGACTTTGGACCCCAATTAATGTAGCAAATGCAACAAAAAATACGAAATCCTGAATACTGAACATCCCTAATATTTCTTATTTTTACAGCTCTTGCCAGTAATCCAGTATAGAAAACATCCATGATAGTGTAGACACTAATGCACGACTGTTGAAACATATTTAATACAAATTTTTCAATAACATTGATTTGAAAAAATAAGAATAAGTAATATTTAAATAAAAAAAAAATACACAACTTTTACACTTAAATATTCCACTATCCAAACAAGCAAAACTTTCCATCTTACCTTCTGGAGTTCTTTTGCTGAGTTCGATGGTGAAATCAGGTATCCAGCGTTTGTCTTGATCCCCGACAGGTATGCAGAAATATGCCTTGAGGCCTCACACATTTTAGCAGAGCTTGACACGGAGTACATTTCGCTCTTGTCTTGATAGATTTGCCACAGATATAGCTAATTGCGTCTACCAGATGCTTTCAACATAAATGTATCAATTAACAACAATTTGTCTGCACTTGGACAGCTGGAAGTAAACTGAACTGTTGAGCTTATGTTCCCTGTATATAAACTGCCATCCATGTTGCCAGAATGTTCTAGAAATTCATGAAACTTTTAGAAAATTTTGGAAAGTTCTTGAAACTTCTAGAAAGTTGTATAAAATTCTCCTTCAACAAATCAGCTCTGAATTTGACTGGAATGTAATGGAAAATAGATTAATTTCAAAACATCGATGTGCAGGTCACAAAACCAACGTTTGAAGCGGATAACAATCATTTCCTTTGCTTTCCAGACACAAGCAATTATGAAATAACACTTACTAAACAAAAACAAAAAAGGCAAAATTTTGTTACACGGTGATATTTATCTTTTCTTTGCTTTAAAATAATGGACATTATGGAATAACAGAAAAAAAAAACTAATAAAGACAAAAACAGATACAAAATAAGAGTGAAATTTAGCATTAAACGTACATTAGTCAAAGTCTCATACCCCGCCTCTCTCCCAAAAGAAAATCTTTTAAAAGTTAATTTTTCAAAGAAATTAAATATATATTCATTCAAAGCAGATAAAAATATATAAGAAAAATATATTTTCCTAGAAAAATATAGAGTTTAGTTTAAGCAAATCTTTACCAAACATAAAGATTTTGAATTAAGATTAACAAAGAAAAGAAAATTAGAAATACGAGCAAATGTTAAAACGATCTCGAAGAGACCCACTTCCCAAAATCAACATGCTCATGTTTGGTCATTGAAATACTAATTTTAGGTATGGATTGGGATGATTTTTCATCACCCACTTAGATAGATAGATAGATAGATAGATAGATAGGTAGGTAGGTAGGTGGCATATCAGTTCTTGGCACTGAATTTGAATTGGCAGGCTAAATTCAAATTCCAGTCAAGGGTGTTGCACACACTTCATAGTAATTCCTTCGGGAAAAGCCTTGACCCTCTTTTCGTCCCACCTCCGCCCATCTATAGGTAAAATAGTAAGGTACAATGCGCTCTTTAGCTTTGGTAGGACAACCAATTTAGGAGAAGGGCAACTCTGACTGCAAATCCCTGTCAACACGCCAGGATCCAGTATGGCTGCGTAAGTATTACACCCTAGATCTTACAAACCGTGGGGAACACTAACACCCGACATTAATTTGAGAAAATAAAAACGTCTATGGATTGAATACTGCTGCTGTCTAGAGATCCTTGACAAAATACAAAGAATAATCGGCAATGTTATAGGCCCGGACTGGGCATCTCAGATTCAGCTTCTTTTTGACTTTTCTATAAATATTTCCAGGGTAATTGTTCTGATCGGCTCTCCTTGTTGCTACCTAGGCTTCACTAATCTAAGTGCAGTAGTAGATTGGCGACTAGGTTTTATCGTTTAACTGTTGAAATTGCTAGATGCAACAATAAGTTCTATACTGACAGTTTTTTTGTCTTGCACTTCTCGCTTGTAGAACTCTCTTCCAGCTTTCTGCTTTCCACTCAACTATGGTCTTGAAAAGTTTAAATCAATCATCATCTTCTGTGTCCCATCTACTTCTTTCACTCTCAACAATTCCTTGCATTCTAGTGGACTTTACTTGACGTGAAATTATATATATATATATATATATATATATATATATATATATATATATATATATATATATATATATGGGGGTGTATTTACGTAGCAAATTCTCTTATAGGCATGTCTGATTGAATAAATTACAAACATTATGTATGCTTATTTTTATCATAATCCTTTCATATTCACGAATATTTTTACGTATTAATATACGTAATAATATTGAATGAGGCGAGAAATGCACTGTAACAGTGAGAATCGCTTTTATTTCCCAAGTACATAAAAAAGAACAGTTTTCATGCTTTCATGCGCGCTCAAACATAACATTCCGACATAAAAGAAAAAAATTCTATAATGGATAACTGTCAGCCGTTGCATTTAAATGCGAAAGAAAAAATTCAGTAACGGATAGCTACACATAGTTTTTGCCTTACCAGTTGCACCCCTGATGATGATGAGCTCAGAAAGAGATGGAAAGTACTTGGGAAATAAAAGTGATTTTCACTGTTACAGTGCGTTTCTTACATGGAAAAATATTTGTGAATATGAAAGGATTATGCTAAAAATAAGAAGACAATGTTTGTAATTCATTCAATCAGACACATATATATGCATGTGTGTGTATGTATATATATGTGTGTGTGTGTGTGTGTGTGAGTGTGTGTGTGTGTGTGTGAGTGTGTGTGTGTGTGTCTAAAATATATCTGTAAAAAGAGAATATGAATAAAGACAAAAGGAAAATGTATCTTAAACAATGCATTTCATCATCGGATGGACTTTATCAAGGCAAATGTAAGGATTTTATTTTGCAACAAGTATTTGTAAAGAGAAGCAAAATTTTTATTTTTTCAGAATTTTTAACAAATTAAGAACGCCCATAAATCTATTTCTGGCTAACTGAAAGTCAAGGTAAATTATGGGGGATGTTAAGTGATGACATTTTATGTCTAATAAGCGAAAGTGAGTAAATTTTGTTATTGTTGTTGTCGATTTTTTTTTATAAAGTAATTATTATTTATATTATTTTAGTTTGAGGAATTAATTTATGTATTATATATTTTAAATAATAGAAGGTTTTTAATTTAACTGTTTTCTTTTAATTTTCAAAAATCTATAGTCGTGTATGTTGGTTTGGGAAAAGAGTATAGCTTTTAGTAAATAAGATATTTGAAAAAATCTGAGTCGCAGATTTATACTTTGGTAAGATTCAATAGCGGCACTTTCAAGAATTTTCCTTCTAAGTAAGTTACTTTCTCTTTTAATAAGCGTGGAATTCTTCAGATCGTAGTTGTAGTTTATCGTATCTCTTCACTACTCCGTTCAGGTGATCATGGCGAACACAATATTTCTTCAAGATCTTGCCCTTTTTCTTCATTGCGTTACCCTACTTCCTTCAATTCAAATCTTTATCGCCGTTTCGAATACATTTACGGGGAAATCAAGAAAACCTTTACATTATCTCTTGAGCTTCACGGACTTTGAAAAACATCTTTTTGACAAAAACAACTTTTATCTCACTTTTGAATATACATTTCGCAACAGACGAAACATTGTAGGCTTCTCGTAACGCTTTCGTTATTTCCATGGCAAATGTTTTGACAAGATACATTCCTTAGTACCACTAGTTCAGACCTTTACAGCTAAAAACTGCCATACTATATACATTGGGGCTAATCATTCCCATTACCTTCGTATTCAATTAGTAAGAAGGAAGTTTCGTTCAGATAACTTCTACCCTAAAACTGTTACTTTGTAGAACAGACTCCCAAGAGGATGCTTCCCTAATTACTACAATCTTAACCTCTTCAAGTCTGGAGTCAACCGTTATCTTTCCTACATATCCGCATAATCCTCACTTCTTACTTCCTTCTCTTACGTTCGCACAACAACCTTATTCAGTAACCCTGTACGTTGAGTGGCTCTTGGGCCTTGTATCAGGACACATGGCACAGTGGATAAAGACGTTAGTTAGATCCATTAACAGGACCCTAAGAGTGTGAGTTCAATATCCGGTTAAGGCAGTGGAGAACTGGGAAATGGGAATTAACAGGAGATAACTGATAACTGACATCCGTTAAACATGGTACATGGAACTAGAACAGTCTACCTCAGTGAGCGAAATAAAGGGTTCAGTTCGACATTCCAACTACCTGAAGAAGGCCGAAGCGTACAACGGCCGAAACGTTGTAATAAATATGGCGACAAAGATGATGACAATAGTCCGAATAATGTAAATAGTGTACATAATACCTCATCTCAGAAATATAGACAGATACCGAGGTAAACAATTATATTTGAACTGATACGTCTTAACTTTCAAAAATGTATTTTGAGCAAATATTGCAAACCGTGTCGCATGCATTTCTTTTAAACAGGCACTTTAAAATAAAATTATATACAACCACTACTCTCTGAATGACAGGATCCGTTCAAAAGACCTGGTTGTTAAACGAACAGGTTGCTAAGTGAGAAGTCACTATTTCATGCATATTATACGTGTAATAGGTTTGTGTCAACCAAATCCAGATATCTATAATGTCACTTTTGTGCCGTCTGTAGCAGTTTTAATTTATCAGTTTGCATACTGTAAGTACAGTACAAGTGAATTTTTACTTTATTCATTTTTTAAAAAAATCATTTCACCCCAATCAAGGCGATAAAGTCCACTATAAATACAAGAGGTCACTGAGGAGGAAATAAACAGAGAAGACTATAAAATAACAGGATTCAAGAGAATAGATCATGACTATTGACACTGTATTTAAGTGAAGCAGGAAACCGAAAAATTGGCCATTGGCGATTAGTAAATGTAAGCCTCAATAACTGGAGAAGAGTTTAATCTGCCTGTATTAAGTTGGGGGTCTGGTGGACGCATGGTTGAACGGGTTGATCCGTCGTATGGTTGTGAGTGATATTAGGTAGATGAAACTATTCATCATCTGTCTGTCGGTCGTCGTGCTCATGGATAGAAACTCTTAAGCCTTGAAACGGTTACTTGATAAAAAAAAACATCCATCTCCCAGCAGCCTGACAACTTGTGGGGACGTGTCAGTCTGAAAAAGAATTACGCCTAATAACTGAAAGTCGTGTAAGCAATCTGTCGCAGGCAGAGATATCTCACAGTTCTACACAAGTCACAACTTGTTAATGATGATAACTGACAGAAAACACTGAAGACCCGTTTTTAATCATTTCACCCCAAGCAAGACAATAAAGCCTCTAAGACGCAATGTGCTGCTGAGTGTGAGAGAACATGAGAAAAAGAAAACATTATTAAGGAGACAGTACAATAAAAGAACAGAGATGAAGAAGACAGAAGATAACGATTGATATTGCATTTAAATTTTTGAAGATCAAAGTTGATTGGAAAGCAAGAAGCCGGAAGAGCGTTCCACGAGCGAGAAGTGCAAGCGAAGAAACTGTTAACCTAGAACTTATTGTTACATCTCGCCACTTCAACTGTTTACCGCCCATCTAGTAGTACTCTTAAATTCATAAAATCTACGTGCCAAAGAGGAAAGTTCAGCAGAACAATTACCATAAAATATTCATAGAAAAGGCAGAGGAAAGCTACGTTACGGTGGTGGGAAAGTGACTGAAGCCGAGATGCCAGGTCAGGAACAATAACATTGCAGATTCTTCTTTGTATTTTATGAAGAATCTCTACATACATAGCAGGAGCACCAGAACAGATGCGACAACTACATTCAATATATGGACGAATGGTAGACTTATAAACGCTTTAAGGGTCTGTCGAGAAAAATTTTCTAGTACGACACAGTAGATCGACTTTCCTAGCAGCAAACCTAGCAATTAATTCAATATAATCTTTCTACTTCATGCCAGCAGGAAAAGAAAAAAAATAGTAGTTAGTTGATAATTCCGAAGTTGATCCCACTCTGCTTGACAGGCGATGACTATTTGTGAAGTGAAAAGAAGTGAAAGATTTCAGGGTGAATATAAAAGGTTATTTCCTTTGGATTTCGTATTTCAGTTTCAATTTTTTTATAGTAACCAAAATTCATGTCTGAAGAATATGAATACAAATTATTGTTCATTTACTTCTTTTTTTTCCACTTCATAGAAATCCAACAATATTTATTTGAACAAGTGAAAGATTAATCCATGAAACATTATTTGCAATTAACGAGAAACATACAAAAACAGGAATGAGTATTTCATGTTCTTAATCTATTTTTAAAGAGAAATGTATGCTGCTTGCCAACATTTTGCTTGTACAATAGATGGAGTACTACCGATAACAGGCCATCATTGTGACGTAACCAGTTTCTTCAAAAAATGTACCTGGTGTGATTACGGTGCATTGTGTAACCCATAGGAAACATCTGGCGGAAAAAATAAATCATTAAATAAATAAGACTAAATAGTCAACTTTACAAATCATTAAGCACTGTTATCACAGAAATGAATAGCAGATCATTGCAAAAGTTCCTGTCCGATATTCATTGTTATTCTAAAATGGCCGCAAATTGACATAGGCGTTTGTTTTGGTGCCGATTTCTGACGTGTTCTAGTTTGAAACCTTGTATTGTTCAGTTGCGATTCAAACTTTATTGAATGTTGACGTTTTGTCCACAAATGAATGCCTTAAAGATGGAGGATGAAAAGTCGCATTTACGCCATGTTGTGCTCTATGAATTTCGGAAAGGATTAAGTGCTGGAACTGCTACAAAAATATTAGGTTGGTGCAAAAATAATGTCGTTTTCTCACATATGTTACTATTTGAGAAAACGACATTATTTTTGCACCAACCTAATATATTCAGAAGGTTTATTTGAATCGTGCTCCAGCTCATCGGATGGTCAAAAAATGGTTTGGCAAATTTCGTCAAAGTGATTTTAAACTAAACAATCAACCACGCTCTAGGCTACCTTTCTACGTCGATGAAGATGCTCTGCTTGCCATCGTGGACAATAGACCGAAGATTTCGATGGAAGAGATTGCTAAGCGTCTGAAAATCGATATCTCAACTACCTTTTGCCATTTGAAGAGAATTGAATTCAAGAGAAGGGTTAGGGTTAACCCTAACTCGGACGAGTTTGGCAAATCCATAAATATCATTTTCCACCACGACGACCCAAAATCGCATGTTGCAAAACAAATCTTGCAGAAGCTTAACGAGTTGAAATGGGACCTCACCCTCCAGTACCCACCGTAATCCCCTGGCTTGGCACCTTCGAATTTTCATTTATTCCGATTTCTAGAGAACAATTTAAAAATGCTTTTCGGATCTTATTAAAAACGTGACAAGCATACGCGTAACTGAAAGTTCTCTATCTGTCTATATGTCTGAGATGAGGTATTATGTACACTATTTACATTATTTGGACTATTGCTATATTTATCACAACGTTTCAGGCACATGGTGCAGTGTAAAGGCGTTAGTTAGATCCAGTGAGAGGACCCAAAGCACGTACTTAATTATAATCTAGTATTATTGAATGCTACCAGTTGTCGTGTTGTCCATTGAATGACAAATGGTTAAAGTTGTATTTGTCTATACTTCTGGGATGAGGCGTTATGTACACTATTTACATTATTCGGACTATTGTCCTCATCTTTGTCGCTATATTTATTACAACGTTTCGGTCGTTGTACGCTCCGGCCTTCTTCAGGTGGTTGCAATGTCGAACTGAACCCTTTATTTCTATCAATTATCTCCTTTATAACAGGAGATAACTGATAACTGACATCCATTAAACGTGGCACGTGGAACTAGAACAGTCTACCGCAGTGAGCGAAATAAAGGGTTCAGTTCGACATTCCAACCACCTGAAGAAGGCCGGAGCGTACAACGGCCGAAACGTTGTAATAAATATGGCGACAAAGATGAGGACAATAGTCCGAATAATGTAAATAAAGTACTTTTTTTTCAGTCGACCTAAACGGGTTTGGCATTCATTACCTGCACGTTGCAGAACTAATTTTATATAACATTTAATTAATTTATTTTTCTATCTATTATTTGTTATCCGTTAACATTTTCATTAGAGAGTAACATTTTCTACTGAAACTTCGTATACTGACGGCGTAGCAGAGAAATGGACATTTTCACAAGTTGCAAGTTGCATAAATCTCATCACTCATAATGTCGATTGTAACATCAGAAGAGAAGACTGCAATAATTGACTAAATTTGTTCACCTGGAACAAAACAGTGTACTAAATAATGATGCTAAGCACAAAGACTACTTTCATTTACACGTGCGTGCACGGACACACGCACACACACACACACACAATGGAAGAAATGACAGCCAGCAGCGTCCGACTAAGGCTTTGTCAACGTACACAATAGAAGGGATTAATTAACTACTGTCTTTGTCTAAGAACTCACAAACATATTAGGATGACCATCATAAAGTCTGTTCACACATTTCAGACCGAGCACTAAAAACACTAAGCACAAATGTCCAAGTAGAATTTCAGTAGAATATTTTATTGCTTAAGTCGCTTTTTCACCATCTTTCTTTTCCAAAGACTTTTATCGCGGGTTGGATAAAAGCATTTCAACAGTTCTTAAGGTGTCAGTGCAGTGGTTTGATACCATTTGTCCGCAATTTCTATCATGAATTGCATTGTGCTTTTATAGAAATTAAATCCTATATATATTTTTCAACCAATAAAATCATATCAAAAGGTTTGTTGGATAAACAATCATTATTAAGGCAAAGATCGCCAAAATGATTGCGGACGTAGTTGTAGACCTATTACGTGTTATTTTTTTAACTATTTAGAAAATTACAATACATCCCTTCACCACTCTCGCAAATTTAAGAAAAAGATTTTCGCGGGCCAGCGTGAAATTACTTTTACACCTTTATATGAAATTAGATTTTGAATCCTTTTTCGGATATTAAAATAGGAGCCAACTGCTTCTCGAGGCTCACAGCAATTTCGGGGACCAGTTTCATCTACACGTGCACACACACACACACACAATGGAAGATACAACAGTCAGCAGCCGCCGACTAAGACCTTGTCCACGCACACAATAGAAGGGATTAACTAGCAACCGCCTACGAAATCTTTGTCTATGAACTCATCAAATACATTAGGCTAACCATCATGAAGTAAGTCTGTTCACACATTTTGCACCGAGCACTAAGAATACTTAATTACTTTATAAAATAAACTTCACTGAAAGGAAAATTGAACATTTTATTGTCATTGTATATTTCTGTAAAGAATATATAAACGTTATTTTCAACTGGTGTTCCGCTTCCACTTTTCCTTCAGAAAATAACCTTTTTATGTCTCATTTAAAAGATGTTGTTGTTAAATGTTTTGAATCCCGACACTCAGATAGCAACTAAAACCTGGGTAGACGGATCCCAACACTTTCACAGAAATAGGCATCTTCCAACGAACATTCGAGGCAGAATATAATGTATATAAACGATTAACTACTAAAACGGCTATAAAAAAAACACTCATGACTGTGCACTGTTCGGCGAAACACGATTCAATGCATGAGCATTTACATAGTCTATTCATTCATTTCAAGTAATCATAACTGAACATCTTCTGCCAAAATGTTTCGGATAAAAATCACCTTGGATAATTTGCTCAATGAATACTAGAAAGCACATTAACATAAATTAATTTAAAACAAAACAAAAAAAAACTTCAGAACTCTTTTAAAATCATCCTCATTAAAGTACGAACAAAGGGGATTTTGTCCTACATTGCACATTAAACCTAAGTGTTTTGTATAGGAATTAGAGTTAAAAAAAAAAAAAAAAAAAAAGCAAATAGTTTAACAAATAACAACACATTTTATATAAGAATATGAAACAAAGTTACAAGGTGTTGAAGATGCTTTAAATTCTTTTTAATCATTTCACTCCAAGCAAGGCAATAAAGTCACTAAGACACAAGGTGTTACCGAGAGTGAAAGAATAAGAAAAAGAAAATATTATTAAGGATAAAGAACAATAAAAGAAGAAGAATCAAGGAGACAGTAAATAACGAAATAATGAAAGTTTTATTTTAATGTTCGTACAGGGAGTTTAAATAAATGCTTCCCTGAAAGTCGTTACCACAAAAAGTTCGGTGCTTCTCCAGAATACTCTCCAATGAAAATGTTAAAGAATAAAAAATAATATAATTTTCTATCAACAAAAGTTTGATGGATGGCCGTACAACAAAAAAATTATTTTGATTTTTAAAATCCTCAAAAAAGTAATCAGTACAGAAAATTCGAAGAAAATTAGTTTATTGAAGGATTACTCAACTGATATCTTAAAAAAATATGCTTTTACCTTAAATAGAAAAAAAATGTATTTATTCAGAGGTAGATCGACTTTACAAGCAATACAAGCAAAAAAATCATGGGACTGTTATTCTGGAAAAGTGACAAAATTCTTTTGTAAAATATGTTATGATAGAAAAAAAAAAAAGAGTTATTTTACATGTTATACAAAATTACTTACGTGTAATGAAGGTGTTCTGTATCTTAATGAGTGACTATTTGGAATGAGTAGTCGCAAGAATTAATTTCTTGTGGGAAGCTGTAGATCTCGAAGCGTGTCGTTGGTCGTTTTGCGTTGCGTTGGGCAACTGAAGAAATTTTCTGTCGTCTCTATTCATTGTCTCAGAACTGCCTACAGAGAGTTTTTTTTTATATATTACTTTATTGTTTAGGCGTTTTCAGTTATTCTGTTTTTAGCATTGATTAAAAAACGTCAGGTTTTGTGTTTGAAAATACGACATATTATTAAATAGTCGTATATTATTTACATTCTAGTTTAAACAATTAGATAAAAATCTATTTATTTATAATTATGTATTAACTGACCTTAAATAACAATAAATCATTACATTATTTAGTGTTTTTAACAAAATATATATTTGTAAACACATACCCAATGTATATAGGTCTGTCTATCGCCCGGTTCACACTCCTTCCCCGTCTTTTGAACATGAGTTTATCCCTTGCTTCCTGTTTAGAATTCGGTTTCTGGTTGCTTCTTCTAACTAAACTTTTCTCACTTTCTTTCACTTCCATTAACCCCCTTGCGTCTTAGTGGAATTATTGCCTTGCTTGGGGTGAAATGATTAAAAAAAATATTATAATTAATAATCGACAATATAACGTAGGTAGAAAAAAAGTAAATGATGCTGAATCTGGTTGAAGTCCCAAGAACGCTGCTGAAGTCGTCACTTTTTCCCCCTTCATGTCGATGGATTCGTGGGTAGTTAGCGCCTGTCTTGCCTACCAGATATTTAATGTCTTTAAGGAATTAGTACAATTCAATGAACGCCAACGGACATTTCTTCTTCATTTACTATTTTCATCATTGTCCTTTTTATGGAGGCAGATAATTCAACTTTTCTGATTTTGATATATATATATATATATATATATATATCAAAATCAGAAAAGTTGAATATATATATATATATATATATGTTTTACTCACCTTCATTACCACCTATGTGAACACGTGTGTGTCACTTAGCTTCAAGTGTTCTCAGCACTAACAACCTAAATATTTCTGTCCATAGAGAAAATTTTTAAGATTGATGATTAAACAAACAATTTTACCATTTTTAGCCGAAATTTTATTTTACTTTCATTCTGTCTGCGCGTTATGTGCGCTGAAAATCAAGACAAAAAGGACTAGCAATGGTAGTAGTCAGTCACTAGGACTAAATACCTGATTTTCCCCATGCTATTAATTTAATTTTAATTTGTAGAAAACAATAAAGAAAACAGTGATGGTTTTACTTTTACTTTTGAATTCTTAAACTTAATTTGCTATAGAAAATTGACAAAGGGCGAATCTTGCCCAAAGGTTCTTGAATTAAACAAATATTTCTAAAATAAAATATTCTTTGTAAATAAAAGAAGAAAGTGTACGATCACATTTCTTGATCCGTATTAGCAAAAAAAAAAAAAAAAAAAAAAAAAGTTCCTCAAGAAATCGCTCCCAAATTGAATTCTTCTTTTCTTTTTGCAACTCAGTTTTACAAATTTTTCCCAATTCATTTTTCTGTCGACTTCCAATCAGTTAAACGTTTTTATATTTGTCGATGATAATTAGTCACGTCGCCAAGTTACTAAAAGTGAGTTCGATCCTCACTGAGTTCCCTATATGCTGTGACCATGTGCTAAACGTAAGCTATGCTCAGTAAATATTGTTATTTTTAGACTTTAAAACACTAGAATATCAGTATTACTTTTAAGGACGAAAAAGGATTTTTAAAAAATTATTGCACATTTATTGCACACCATTTCTTTCATCATTTCGCTAAGACAAGAATAAGTTTCAAGCAAGATGTTTCTTCTAGAGGAAATTTCTAGAAACTGACAGAATGACATTTTGGTATTATCCAGAAAAATTTTATATTCTTAAATTAATCAAATGAAAAGATTAATCCAGTAATTGATATGATCGGTCAATGAGTACACGATTTGAATCTGAAATCAGAATTTTTTTCGTCGTTTATTCCTGTCAGCATAAATCCCTAAATTAAAAAAACTAATAATGTATTGTAATGATAATTACCCATTTAAGTAGCGAGCGATAAGTGTACTGTACATACAGTCAAACAAAAAAAATTTTTTCCACATTTTCTTGTCGCTTTCTTCGTCTCCCAAAAGGCAGGTTTATGTTGTTGTTAATGTTATGTTAAGCAACAAGTTGTTATTTTCACTCGAGGAAAAGCCCTCTAGATGCTTTTCAAAGCCATTTTTTTATTTGTATGTGCGTGTGTGAAGAGCAATAATTCGTTTTCAAATAAACAATTTCCACCACGAATAACAAATTTAATGTTAAAGATTACTTTTCTAATCAGTGCTGACTTATAGTTATTTAATTTTTTTGTTAAAAATAAAACTAAAAAAAGTCATAAAATTAAAAACCTAGAGTTGGATCATTTTTTTGTCTATAAAATTTGAAAGATTAAAAAAAAAGGTTATTTTAAAATAAAAACTGAATCAATATACCATGAATAATAAAAAAAATAAAAGAAATTAATTATGCCAACTATTGGTTAGGTTACAGACACAATCATAAAGTGCGAAATAAAATCTAATTCCAGCACTAGTCCAAATTTTGAGTACCTATTACTGATTATTACGGTGTGTAGCGTATCATTAGCACACCATTGTCATAAGCGTAAAAATGATGTAAGTAAAAGATTTGTAATGTATTTCAGCTAGCGTGTGAATATTTCATTAACTTGAATTTCATGTTGCCTTGTATCAATGTTACGTACACCAATATTATCCCATCGTCAGTGTTAATATTATTACAACTGCTGCTGTTTTAAATGGCCTCCCCCCATTCATTAAATTTTCTTTTTCCTCTTCTTACAACTCGCACTAACATTTTATATTCTCTCTCCTATTGCAAACCACTCACCCATCCTTCTATAAATATCATTCTTCCTCCTTCTCTTGAGACCATCTGTATCTACTTGAGTTAACATGTAAGAATGACATATATACCTATGTAGATATTTCATCTTGTAATTAAAATTGTTTCCTTATTTCGTATAACTTTTAAAAAATCTAATTTAGATATTAGAAAACCCCAATTTTATCAGTTCTTAGTAATTAGTTATGAAATGAATGATTTATTTTTTATTAAATAAAATTTATTTCTATCTTTACTAATAGATTTTCGAAAGAAATTAAGAAAAATCGAAGACCACTTGAAGTCAATGTTGAGTTCAAATTGACCTGAAGCTGAAATTAAAAAGAGCAAAGAAACGTCCACTTCTTAAAGAAAAAAAAAAAAAAGCGTATGTGTCCATTCCATAATGTAGATAAACGTTTGTATGCGTATACGCAAGTATAAATACCCACACATTTGTGTTTAAGTGGGTCTATGTATACACGTAACCATAGGTATGCATGAATTTAAAGCAAGTACGCGCGTGTGTGAGTAGCTTCTTTTTTCTTTTCTTCCCTCTCCCATACTTTCTTTGGTTCCCCTCCCTCCCTTTGTGCGACTCTGGGAAAAATCAAGCTGACCTAGATTCACACTGCGACGAGAACTGGCGAGACTTGCAAGCCGATCTGTTCAGTTCCCAGTTTAGCATTGCGACGAGAATTGACGAGAGTTTGAGAGCCGAAGCCGTGTCAATCGTGTAGGAATACATTGTGGGCTGCCGCCGTCGTCGTCAGAGCTAGGAACTACTTTTTTTGTCCAGTCGAGCAAGCCGGAGTAGGAAATTTTCTAAACCGTTGTCACTCCAATCGCTCGTAATCGTCGTTGTTCCTTTAATCATCAGCAATGGCCGACCGAGATGAAATGGTATACAAGGCTAAACTGGCTGAACAAGCCGAAAGATATGACGGTATTTTATATTTTTCAACTTAATATTTTTGATGGCGTATAGACTCGCTGGCTGTACTCCCTCGCTCTGTAATACTATATATCACTCACTCCCACCCTTCACTGCTGATATCTCTGCCAAAAACCCTTTTTTTAATGTGCATGTTTGATTGTAAATATTTTAAATACCTTACTTCATTGTCGTTTCTAAGACTGTTTCCTTGGTTTTAGACTTTATTTTTTTCTTCACGCTTTTGTTTGAATATTTAAAAATGTTATTTTGTATCGTCACTTGAAATAAGGCGTCTGTCAGTTATCGAGTGATAAAATGGCAGAAGAATCTAGTATTCTGTTAAAAATAAAACCCATTCTCTTGATCTAAATTTCCTCTTATAAATAGCCTAATTATCGATGTCTGTATAGATTAACCCCCTGAACTAAACGTCTATAACATTTTAATCGTCAAACTCCCGTTTTAAACTCTCTCGGTCATTTACAAAAAACGACTTTAAATTCAAAGACGACAGCCAACGCTTTTGGCAAAAGCAGCAGTCGCCATGTTGAATTCAACCATGACTCATAAAACTCAATTTTCTTCTCGTTCTTTTATTTTGATTCATTTTCCTCCCTATCATTAGGGAAAAAAAAGTTAATTTTTTTTAACGTTGGTTAGTCTCTTCCTCCTTTTAGCCTGGCTCATTTAACTAAGACGGCCATGTGTAGTTTGAAACACTTAAAGTAACCGCCTACTTAGGAAGCCAGGAAAATAATTTCAGTTTGAATAAATGTGGTGATTTAACCGTTAAAATATTCCTAAATGGTCTAAAAATCGGGGATTGATTTTTCTTAACTACTATAACAGATCTTGTTCATGATGTCCTATTGTCGGTTTAATTTGATTTTAAAAAATGTAAATGGTAGTTATTTTTAACTTTTAAAAACTTTGCTTCGTTATAGAAAGGTCTTAATTTACATTAAAATCATTTTAATAATTTATAACGTTTTCCTTCCGAATTTAATTTAAAATTCGAAATATTTTAGTATTTTAAAATGATTGTCTATAGATGATCTATGTTCTTTTTTCTTTTTTTAATGTATCTCTTGAAAATGTGGGAGAAAAATTTGAAAATATGTCTACATTTCAGTTAAGGAATTTTAGTGATATGAATATTTGGAATTTGTTCATAAAATGTATTTACATAAAGCACTCCCACTTGTAGATTTATCTGGAATTTCATCAAGTAATATTGTAGCTTTATTAATGTTTTAACGACTTCAAAAATTTGAAGTTCAAAATATAGTCAAATTCAATACCTAGAAAAATTGAACGCTTTTTCCAACTGTAAAATAAAAATTGAAAAATGTCTCTTTCAGTCTGGACTGAACTGAGGCCTTTGCTCTTGTCTTCTTATCTCATCCTATATTTGTCAATTTTAAACTAATTTACGCTGTAGCAAATTATAGACAAAATGATATCACCCCAACTATTATTTTATTCAAAGTAATACAATGTCCAACATATGAAATTGCTTGCCATTTTAATTTTCACCCGTTCTATTTTTTTCTAAAAAAAAATGTTGGAAAATACTCTTATAAATTCATTTGAATATTATCTCCCAGCTTCTTATGAATAATAGATTCTTCTTAACCTGTTGAAATATCTTAAGACGTCAGCTACATTTCGATTATACTAAAATTTCTTAATAATACAAGTAGTTGTATTACTTTGCCAACTAGTGACGACCAGTAATACAAACTACATACTTTTTTTTTTTTTTTTCCCTGACCGTCTTTGGTATTTTATACTAAACTAATTACGTGTTATTTTGAAACGGTGTGTACTGAATTCCTTTGAGAAAAGAATTAAAATTCCTGTCAGATTATTTGCTGAGTGCTACATAAGGATTTTTTATTTTTACTGTTAAAATTATAGTTTAAACAAATCATTAATTTACTTTTCCTTAGTAATTATAAATTAATACTAATATTCATTTGTGTTAACTTTGTCTAACAATGCGTTTCTTTTTAAAGAGGCGAAAAATATCAGTTGTCGAAATGAGTTTTGTCTTTAGGCTCCTAAAAAAAGAACAAGAAAAAAAATAGAACATTGATCTTTCTTATGTTTGAGATCTACAGTTACTTGTAATACTGTAACGGTGGTAGCAATACCATCGTCACCACCTATCTCGGTTTCGCTCTCCTCTTCGTTCTTTATTTTCTCTTTTCTTTTCCTTATTGGTGTCCCCCGCCTGTTTAATGTATGCAACGTTGAGCGATAAGTGTGTAGTATGATGATGATGATTGTATTTTAACAGAAATCTATTCTCTTCATTCATCGCCATTTCTATCATCACCACAAACACTGCATTTATTCTTTAGTCTTTAAGGGACATCGTAGAGTAAAATATTCTGGAAGACCTCTATAGGCTGTGTGTTTTAATATGAATTTTTGTCATTAGCTGTTAAACTTCATTAACAATTTTTTTCATTTTTATGCGTTACTTAGCAATCTCTAATTGTAATGACTGGAGAGTTTAACAGTTGCGAAGCTAAAACGGGACCTGCTTCGTCATCCGATTGACACTTATATATTAATTCATCTGGCAACGACCTTAACTGTACAGTTATTAAAAATGTAATTTGTAGTTCTGTTTTCTTAGATTTTTGTGGAAAAGCTTCTATGTAATTGTTTTTTGGCGTTAACTTGATTGCTCGTTCACCCAGGTACCAATCCTTAACGTAACCACATTAGATTCCGCTTTTATAACGTTATTCTCAAAAGGAATGAACGGGTATTGCTTTTTCGTTCATGTCCTAAGTCATTTTTGTTAAACCCCCACTTCTCTCTCCATATTTTGCATTATTTAATGTAATGCATCATCCTATAAATTCAAACAAAAACGTCATATATTCCAACTCTTTTCAGCTTGTTTTCTGTTATGCATTATGAATTGGTAAATTGTTGATTTGAAAGTGACTCTTACTACTACTATTCATAGACAGCCCTATAGTAGCAGTAGTTAAAGCTGTTCTCACAACTCGTGACACCAGTATTCATGTCACACATACATTACAGCAGCAGCAATTACTGCAACTCGTCTTAAGATATGAGCTTATATTCAACAGTTTTACCATTTTAGTCGTTCTTATTTCATTTACTAATAAAGTACCAAATTATCGTAATTTTGACAAACTTAATAATTTACGTGGGCAGAATCAAAAGAACGTGGTTGTTTCATTACCATTTTCTGTCTTCTCCAATGGCACTTATTTTTAAATAGCTCTAAATTTTACTTATAATGCAAAATATTGCAAAACTTTGGGTTTTTTTTTTTTTTTTTTTGTCATTTTTAATCTTCATTTTGGGAATTATGAAATTGTTTTTGCAAAAGATTATATATATATATATATATATATATAAAATTTCATTTGAGCCTACGAAATTACCTCCCTTTTTTCTTTTTACATAACCCCGTATTACAAGTATACTTTATTTCCGAATAAGTAGAATTCACTTTGTGACTGAGGGTTTGTAAATTTTACCTAGCTTCATATTTTGAGCAGTCTTTGTATAACACTGACATAATTCAATTTCTGTAGCAAAAAAAAAAACGCCTGCAATGCAATACTTTGGTTATTACCATTATTCTACATTATTATTTGCTTGTATGTATTCGATTTATGTGGACTTGCAAAAAAAGTGGAGGGTTAGATACTTTGAAATTAGCATTTCAATTATCAAACTTGAATGGGTTGGGTCAAAAGAACCTTTCAGCACTCCTTCATTCACACGGCGCCACACAAGTGCTCACTCGTATGAGGTTTTGTATAAGAAATAAGGGAAGTAATTCAGGATTTGGTATGCCAAAGTTTCGGATGCTGAAAAAAAATCTTTATGCAAGCAAGACAGTGTGAACTAAAGCTAATTCACATTACACCGAACAGTTTTTTCCAAGACTTACAAACGCAAGAAGTGTCAGTTTCTGTCATGCTCACATCTTTTCAAATTGAAGATAAATGTCCTATTAAAAATAAACTGAGTAAACTGCATAAAAAAAAAAATATGGATTTATAAATTTGTCAAAAAAAAAAAAAAAGCCTGACAGGTTGCCTTTACAATATAAAAACGGCCAGATTTTATTTATTTTTTTAAGAGCATACTATGATGAGGAAAGACCCCAAACTTTACGAAAATTTTTATCAATATCTTCGTTAAGACCAAAGCATTTTAAATTTTTTTTATCCTTTTTGAAACACCGTGGATTGACAAATCAGCATAAATTTTAGCTTTTTACAATGACTTTCATTGATTTGGAAGTCCCTGCAAAAAATTAAATATTTGCCGGATCTTAATGAAGCTTTCAGAACTTATTCACAAATGAATTTGTGTGTGTGTGTGTTTAACCCACTTAATTTTATTAATACTCAATGAGATAATTTTAGAGACTATTAGTTTAAAAAAAAAAATGAACTCTTTGGAGAATTTAATTGTTTTTGTAAAATCTTACCTGACTTAGATTTTCTTGAAAAAGGCTTTTAATTGCTTTCATGATTATTGTCTTCAGGAATTTTTCTTTTTATTATAGTTTCTTAAAAAGAAAAAAAATCTCTTAACCTTCAGTTTCATTGTAATTATTAGCGGATATTGTTAAGTAGATACCTCCCACTTTTTCTCTGGAAAACAGCATGACATGATAGGAAAGGGCCCAAAACTTAATAAAAACAACCGGAAAATATAATCTTTCAAGGATGCTTTTTCATTTTTTTTTTTAAATTCATTTTGAACCTCAAGTATGAAATTCTGGCTTGTTGATGCCTAAGATAAGTTTTTAAAAATAAACACCTTCTTGGGGCTTTCTTTTTGGTTTTAATTGAAAGCTAAATGATTAAATTTGTTATTTCCGGTAAGCAAAATAATCTGGTGTATTTCAAATATAAATTATTTTGATTGGAATCTCAACTTTTTGGTCGCTGTCAAAAAATCATTTAAAGTCGTCCACTTTTGACACATTGGTAAACAAATGTTAATTCTCAGGTTTATTTCTTTTTCTTTTTTTTCCAAAAGTAAAATATACTTTTCTGAAACTTTATTTGAGGAATATTAGCTGATTTAAAGTATAATTAGTCTGATTTGAAACAAATATTTACTTTAATTTTAAAATAACATAAATGATAGAAGTGATTATGTGCTTGTCACTGTCATTTATTTCTCATTTAGATCACTTAAAAATCTAAATAATTTCACTTCCTTCCATCCGTAGAAAGAATTATCCTCCCGTAAGTTATCTAAACGTCATGAATGTGTCTTTCGTCACCTGTCAAGCGACGCGGAAGGTTATGACCTGCTTTGTTTTATTTTCAAATTACATTTTTTTCGCCGCAGTAGCTAAGTTAAGTTTGATTCAAAATATTTTAAATAAACATTATAATTTCTGATTTTATTAAAATCAGTTTTGAAAAAATGATAATTGACTTTTAAAAGAATATCAAAGTCAGATTTTCATCTTTTTTTATCAAATCGAAAAAAGTGATTGAAAATGATTGATTATCTGTCCTTTTGACAAAAAAAAAAAAAATATTTTTAACGAAAATTTCAGACGTGCTAGGAACGATTAAAAAATTTAAAAAATACTTTGATCTTTCCTCTTTAATAATAATATGAACATTAGACGATAAAATTTTGTTTTCGTCAAGTTCGGTGTCTTTTTCATCATGCTATGCTCTTTTGTTTACATTTTCGTGGCGGTACCTAAAGGTACCTCCACTTTTTTTGCGGGAAAACAGCATAGCGTAATAAAAAATTCCACAAACTTAACGAAAATAGTTTTATCGTCAAAATGCTTGTTATCAAGACCAAAGTATAATTATTTTTTGAAATTTTTTAATATTTTCTAACACTTTCGAAATTTTGGTTAAAGTCTTTTGTTTACGTCATCGCGGTGACGTTAAAATAACGTTTTTTTTTTTTTTTTGTTTTTTTTTTGTTTTTTTTTTTTTTGCGCTTTTTTTCCCGTTGAAAACACATTGATTTGGAAATTCTCGTAAAATTAAAGTAATTGTCCGATTTCTTAAAAACGGCCATTTTCTTAATTTTAAGAAATTTGTAAACAAACACAAATTTATCGATTTAAAAAAAATTTCTGGCACGTTTTTTTTAGTAAAATTAGAAAATTTAATGTTAAATTAATCTGATTTAAAAGAAATATTACTTACTTATAGCATAAAAAAGTAATATACAACAAATTATTAACGATTGGTACTGTTATTTTGATCCAATATTTGATCTATGTGTTGATTGACGAGTGATGACAGCTACTACGGTTGACCATAAATGAAAATTAGAAATCTGAGTGAACGCTTTTATTTTTAGTTTTACTGTTATGTTTATTAGAATAAAGGGACAAAACTCTTTATAATAATGGCAATTTCAGTCTACCGTACATGGAAATAAGGAACATATTGGGTAAAAAAAAAAAAAATACAACATAAAAAATTAGCACATTTTATTAAACTTTGCAATTTTGAACTCGTGAATTTTGTTTCTACTTAATTACTAATTACCAAAAGGAAATAGCCTAATACAGAGTTTTGCACGATTTTTAAACTATTATAAATTATTATAATTAAAATTTCAAAAAAAAATGAAAAAAATTCTTGTAAAATTTAATTATTCATCAGAAAAATTTATTTCTTCAGGCAATAATGACCTTAATATTACTTATTTACAAAAGCAATTAAAAGTTTTTTTTATTGGATTCATTATTTTTCAATTCAGATCAGATTTTCAGTTAGTTGGAACAAATTTGTGGGGGGAGGGGAGTATGATTTACCATCTCTAATGACTTACTTTAAACAGAAAAAAAAATTTCAGGACAATCAGTAAGTGGTGTGTAACATTTAAAAAAAAATTTTTTTTTTTTTTTTTTTTTTTTTTACCAAAATTTTCTAAAGAAATATTTCAAAAATAATTTCATTCATTTGTGAATAAGCACTGAAAATTTCATTAAAATCGGACAATTACTTGAATTTTACAAGAATTTCCAAATCAATGTGTTTTTTTGGGGGGGGGGGGCAAAAAACAATGTCATTTTAACAGCACCGCGATGACATAAATAAAAGATTTTAACCAAAATTTCGAACGTGTTAGAAAATATTAAAAAAAATTTCAAAAAATAATTAAAAAATACTTTGGTCTTTCATCTTAATAACATAAGCATTTTGACAATAAAACTTTATTTTCGTTAAGTTTGTGGAATCTTTTATCCTATGCTGTTTTCCCGCGAAAAAGTGGAGGTACCTAATTTATAAGTACCTTATGAAATTTTATCAGAAGTGTAAATAAAATACTATAATTTTATGTACATTTATTACATTTTACTGTGTTATTTGTATTTCCATTCATTTTATTAATTTTGATATTTCATTTATGGAAAAATGTCGTAACAGATTAATATAAAAATAAGATCATATAAATTAAAGTTTAGCAATACTCAGTTGAAATTGAAAAATCAAATTAACTTCTCCATACGTGTTTTGCAAAAGTAAAGGCCTTAACAGCGGAGAACAATGCTGAACTCAAATAATGCAACTAAATTGTATTCTGGTTGGTCTTCCGTACTAAGTACCGCCCGATTATAAGCACAAAAATTACATTTTTTAATTACTGTGGATCTTCTGATTGGTCCAAATGATACAATTTTCAAAGCGCTAGAAAATTTCATATGGACACTTTGAAAGGTTGATGGTGCTTTTAACTAATGTTATAATATTTTTAAAAACTTAATGTAAAAATCTATTATAATTAAAGAAATAACAAATAATTGTATGAAAAATTCAATTTTCATTGAAAAAATTTTTTGCTTTCAGAAAATATTGTCCATATTCATAAAAACAAATAAAAGCATTTGAAATTTAATAATATATTTGTTTTATTGAGTTTTGTATGTTACAATTCAGAGCTGATTTTCAGGTACGTTGGCTCCAATTAAAAACAAAAAACATGATTTGCATTCTTCAAAGCCTTGTGCTTTTTAACTATTGTAATCACTAAACCCGATGCGCTCAAATTTCTAGAGTATTTCATAAAATTAGTTATGGGGGTCTTAATAAATATAAAAAAAAATATTTCTGCCATGACTTTAATAAAAAAAAAAAAAAAAAAAAAAAAAAATTTATAATTTCGATATTCTGTGAATAGTTTCTGAAAGTTTCATTAACATCTGACAATTATTTTTATTTTTGCAAGATTTTCCAAATTAATGTGTGTAATACAAAAAAACGCACTAAAAATTATCTGTTATTTACTACCCCTTCTTGCAACAAAGAGAAACAAGGTTTTTAAATCAAAATTTAGAATATTCTAAAAAGATGGAAAAAAAATTTAAAAACAATTAAAAAAAAAAAAAATTTGGTCTATCCTCTTCATAAAAACATGAGCATTTAGACGATAAAATTTTTTCATAAAGTTTGGCGTCTTTTCATCTCTATTTTTTAGCGCTTTTGTGGAGGTACCTAACTTAAGTGTTGATAAATGTGTCAGCACTTTTATTGTAGTTCTACAGAAACTTTATTTGTTTATTAAAACATAATTTAAGTGATGAGTGAGTTTTTTGGGGTTTTTTTTTTTTTTTTAAGTACTCAGTAATCTTAAATGTTGGGAAATATTCTCCATAATGTTAGGGATGTTGAATTTAAATTTACAGTAGTCATTGCTCTTATTTTCTGATGTCTGGTATGGTCAGCCATACTTTCAGACAGGTATGTTAAGTAATATTTTATCTACATGAAAAAAAAACTAGATTAAATTTATTCTTTGTGATTCAAAACTACTTTTAAACTTTTCAATCTTTGATTCGTCAATATAGTTATCACGTAATAACATAGCCTAACATAGGATACATAATGCAGAATTTTAAACAGTTTATATATTATAAATTATTGAAATTAAAAAAGAAATGAAAACAATTGTAAAAAAATTATTTTTCATCTGAAAAAAATAAGACAATATTGTAGTTACCTCCACTTTTTCACTGAAAAAACAGCATAGCATGATGAAAAAGGCTCCAAACTTTGTGAAAACAGTTATCATTGAAATGTTTATTACGAGGGAAGGCCAAATTTTTTTTTTTTTTATTTCTATTCCTTTGTAGCACATTTGAAATTTTAGTGTAAAAATTTTTTACATCAGCATTCAACATGTTTACAATTAGTTTTAACGCCCCCCCTTTTTTTTATGCATGTTACACACACACACACACACACACACACACACACACACACACACACACACACACACACACACACACACAAATTTCATGAAGCTTGAGAAATTAAATTTCAATGTCTAAATTTGTTTTGTTGATTAGAAGCAGGATCCCTTGGGAAATTAAGTTTCTTGTTTGTTTGTTTTCCTTTCTTATAAACCTTCACATTTTTTGAAAATATGGTAGTCCATACATGACACTTCTTGAAGGCCACACATTTTAAGTTTTCCTATCCTACAGGAAACGATTATCAGCCTGCAATTCTTTCATTATTCATTTGTTTCATCATGTTTGTATTTGCAAATCAGTCCTTCAACATTTTAAAGTAAGTTTTGCTTTTCTTAATTACTTTTTCACTAAATAATATAGGGTATTAGATTAAAATAAGTGTAAACAATTGCATAATAAAAATTTAATAAAGAAAATAACTTTGACATTTCATAACCAACATAATTAATAATAAAATGCCATAACATCTCAAATTGAGTTACCTGTCATGGTATTTCATTAATCTCTTATTAAATTTCTTAATTTAAAATTGTATTAGTTCTTCAGAAAGCCTCTTCAAATGTAAGGCTTATAAAGCTAAAGTAACTAAAATTCAATAAAATATTAGATAATTGCTGAAAATGTTAATTTAAAAAAAAAAAAAAATTCTCTATCTCTCTCTGTGTTAACTTAGATCCTGTGAATTTGTCAATTATAGTCAACCATACTTAGCTTTCAATAACTCGATTAGCATGTCAGAAAAACTAGACCCCATGGTTAAGAAATGCTTGCGTACTATATTTTATATGCTGTAAGTAATACTTTCTTCATATAATTTGCCACAACTATTTTATCTTTGGAAAAAAATTTTAAACTGGGAATTTTGTTTACAAATGTGTCAAAATGGCCAAATTTTAAATGACTTTTTGAAAGTGGCCAAAAAGTTGATTCCATGCAATATAATTTGTTTGAAATACACCAGGGAATTTTCTTACTGGAAATGCTAAATTTAATCATTTAGTTTCCAATTAAAGCTAAAAAAAAGCTATTTTATAAAAATTCATTTTCCAAGGTATCGAAACTGAATGGAAGTACCCGCAGTGTCCTTAATAACTCTTCTAAAAACAATTACAAACTCTTGTAATTAAATAATGTAACTTTTTTTTTACGATTTGGAGCATATTTTTGGTGGGAAATGAGTAGTATGAACAAAAGAAGTTGATTTACATTCTCCAAGAAGTCCTGCTTTTAACTAAAACAAAATAAAATAAAAAAAAAATTCTAGGATAAATTTAATTTCTCAATTTTATGAAATTAAGTGGGGAGTGGATAACTTGTAAAAAAAATTTAAATCATCTGAATAAATCCTGAAAGTTTCATTTAAAATCTGACAATTATTTGATTTTTGCAAGAAATCCATAAGTACAATTACAGTAAATTTAAACCCCAAAAGTATCTAAAATTCAATAAAACATTGGAAAATATTTTGGTGTGTGTAATATATATATATATATATATATATATATATATATATTCAAATAAAATTTCAATATATAAAATTTTTTAATTTGGAAGATTTTGTAATAAAGGGAATTACAGTAAAATGGTGCTAAATTAAATTTCAGGAGAAAAACTCCTTCCAATCAATTTAAATTGGTTTTGAAATACAGCAAAGTATTTTGCTTATTAGAAATATTAAATTTAATCTATTAGCATGAAATTCAAACTAAAAGGATTTTCATTTTAATAGGTATTACAAATCTACTTTACATAGTCATCAAGGGAAATCTGAGAGAACTATATTTAGGTTCTGTTGATTTTGGCATTGAGCCTTGTTTATTCTATATTTTAAGCTTTACCTTTATTCTTAGGATATGTTTTTATTGAGATGTGTGTGTGTGTGTGTGTGCGTGCATGTGTAATATGCTCCAAAGTTTTATTAAAATCCTTAAAGAACCAAAGGATTTTTTCCCTTCTCTCTTTCTTAGTCATTTTCATGGGGCTTAATGTTTATCTGGAGTCTTTGGGGAATTTTAAGCTTTTTTTTTTCTTCTTCTCTCCTTGTAAAACAGTGTGTGTGTCTCTCTCTCTCTCTCTCTCTATCTCTATATATATATATATATATATATATATATATATATATATATATATTTAGAAATCTGCTCTGGATTGTAAGAAAGAAAAAAAATACCCACACAAATAATTTGGGAAGCTTTCAATTGCTTTTAAGAGCAAGATATAATATAGACTTAATTCTTTAAATTTATTTTTACAAGAATTTTTCTTTATTAATATTGTATTAATTAAACTTTAATTCAGCTAATCTTCCTCGAATAAAGTTTCAGATGACTATCTTGTTGTTTTTTTTTTTTTTTTTTTGTTTGTTTTTTAATAAACGGAATTACTTTGTGCAGCCATTTTAAGGATTTAAAACAAAACATCCCAATCTAAATTTGCTTTGAAATACAACAGTTTTTTCCTTGGAAATTAGCTTGAAATTAAAACTAACATAAAAGCTTCAAGAAAGATATTTGTTTTTAAACCTTAGGTATTATTTTTAATTGGAGGTATGTTTCTATTAATGTCAACCTAATAGATATTTAATAAATTTAATATTTTCAATAACCAAAAGTTTTTGCTATATTTAAAACCAAATTTAAATTGATTGGATGACTTTTTGAGAGCTTTTATTTGAAGATTGTCCAATTTGAAATGTTTAAAACTTTTAATTTAAAAATATTGCAGAAAAGTTATATACTTGTATTAAGGAACAAGATAGTTTTGTATTACTTGAACCCCTGAAGATGATCTTGGAAAAAGATCGAACGTACTTGGGAAATGAAAATAATTTAAAGAGCTATAGCACATTTCTCGCATCCTTTAACATTAATACTCAAAGTTATTCGTGTGTATGGACAGGTTTTGTTAAAAATTAGCAGACAATGTCTGTAATTTATTCAATCAGGCATATCTTTTAAAAAAAAAAAAAAATTACTACACACACACACGTGTGTGTGCGCATTTTTGGGTGCAGACAACTATTTCAATACTTAAATTGGGATTTTCTATGCTGGGCATGACTAGAAATTACTTGACAAATATAGCAAGTGTGCTTGCTATATATATATATATATATATATATATATATATATATATATATATATATATATATATATATATATATATATATATATATATATATATATATATAATACCTTTATTAAAAAGAGAAATTGATTTTAAATTCTCTAAAGATTTCTACCAATATAAACAATGTGCTATAAAAATGAGTATATAAAAAAAATTTTCAATTTTTTTTTTTTTTTTTTTTTTTTTTTTTTTTGTGAGAATAACTCCTGGAAATTTCATTAAAATCTGGCAATTAACAAATTCTTTTCTTTTCTTTTAATAATAATGAAGGTTTCAAAACCATCGTTATTATTAAAAGAAAAGACATACTGGAAATACAAATTTTTTACCATCAATGGTAAAAAATTTGTATTTGCAGTATTTTAGTGAATCTCTACTCAAGGAAATAAGGCTTTACACTTTGCATTGGTCAGTTAGGCATTTTTGTAAGGATTTTTAGGGTTATGCATATTGATCTGGGTTCGTATATGCTTATATTGTCTGGATATCACCAATTCTAAAGAAAGAAAACATATCACAAATTTAATGACCTTAGACTTTAGTTCTTAAGCAACATTATACAACTGTAATATATGTAAACATTTAAGGCTAATTTACGGTAATGATAATTCTATTGATCAAAAATAAAACCTCAACTTGTAAAATGTTTTAAAACTATAAACTTGGATAGTGAGTAAACACCATCCCTTTCTCGGATAGTCAAATTAAAGTCAGCAATATTTTGAAATGTTATTGGACTCTTAGCTGAATTCAGTATTTTCCCTCAAACTTCTCCAAAGTATTTGGATATGATCTGGTTAGGTCTTAAATAGAAAGTTGAGATTTTTACCTTAAGTGTAAATGAGTTTCATTTTTTTTTTTTTTTTTTCTTTTCCAGTAATTTTTGTCTACCATTGACTATTCTAGAAATAGATTTAAATTAACATAGAATTAATGCACCAAAACTTGAAAATTAGCTTTTGCTAAAGCTTTCCTTCATGCTAAATTCTCATTGCTTAGGTTGGATTTAAGTTTCGATTGTGTGTGTGTGTGTGTGTGTGTGTGTGTGTGTATATATATATATATATATATATATATATATATGTATATATATATATATTACCAAGTTAATGTGATAATTCTATTGCTTGTAAAAGCAGCTACTTTTTTGTAAATATAAAGGGCCCTGGAAAAAAAAAAAAAAAAAAAAATTGCAAAATAAGTTAATTGATTGATATATGCATTCTATAACAACAAAATTACTTTGTTTCTGTGTTAGCCTAGACTTTCAATTTCTTACTTTTCCTGGATGCTTTAAATAAAATATTTTCTTTTCAACCTAATGCTTTTTACATAATTCTTTAGAAGTAATATTAACCCAGTTCATTTTTCTCAGCTCATTTTATGTCAATACCTCATCTCAAAGTACTTTGTATGGAAACTGTTAAAAAGTTCCCATGTTTTATTTATTTTGATTTGCAGAGATGGTGGAAAATATGAAAGAAGTTGCTGACCAAGGCTCAGAGTTGACTGTTGAAGAAAGAAACCTTTTATCAGTTGCTTACAAAAATGTGATAGGAGCACGACGAGCTTCATGGAGAATCCTTAGCAGTGTAGAGCAGAAAGAAGAGCCCAAAGGTTGTGAGCAGCGACTAAATCTGATTAGATGTTACAGATCAAAGGTTAGTTTATGGCGCTTCTATTAACATGATATATTCTTTTTATTCTTTAGTTTTATTATTTCAATTAGATTCCGTGGCTAGTTTTAGTCAGCATGGCAACTGTCAGTAGGTAGGGGGAATTCAGTTTATTAGTAGCAGTGATCAAGAGGAATGAATAGCTTTATGAAGAACTCCCCCCCCCCTTTTTTTTTTCTGTGTGTGTTGGTCAAACTCTGAGTTGTTATTTAGGGTAGAGGCTGGGAAGCGAACATTCTAACTGCTTGGCTGTGTGCGTATGTATATATATATATATATATATATATATATATATATATATATATATGCGCATACACACAACTGTCAAAATGACCAAGAGAATTCAGAGTAGCATGACCCTTCCCAGCCTCTGCCCTAAATAGCAACTCAGAGTTTGACACCACACACACACACACACACACAAAGGTTGGCTCTGTGGGTGTTGGACAAACACAAATGCACCTGAGCAAGCCTGCAATAGGGATTGGCTTACTCCCCTGGTAGTTGAGTATCCTTGAATACAAGTGGCCAGCTGTGTGTGTATGTGTGTGATAAGTTAAATTTCCCATAAATAATTCTGAAAATAAGGACTTTTTTTTTTTTCTTTTTTTTTTTTTTTAACACCAATATATGTTATGTGGCTTACACAGGGCGCCTTTTTCAAATTTTTGGTTTGGTGTAATTATGGTTGCAAAACATTGCTTTCATTAATAAATAAAAAGCATGTCAGCGAGAACTATAAATTTTTCCAATTGTTTTATATATATATATATATATATATATATATATAGAGAGAGAGTTGGATTTTTTGTTTCCCTGGGTTATGTTAGCTGTATCACTGATATTGAGTGCTTTCCAATAAGTACTGCACATGTATTATATATTGCACATATATATTGCATGTGTTAATTCAAATGAGACATCACACAGATGAGCAATAATCTTAATTTTTCCTTGCCTACATATCTCCCGGGGCAGTTAAGTTTTCTTTCTTTTTTTTTTCTTTTTTTTTTTTTTTTTTTTTTTTTTTTTTCGGGAATTTACCTTTTGTATAATTGTATGTTCAGTTTTTCATTAGATGGTCTTTTGAATGCAACTCTCCAAAATAGTAATTATAATAACTTGATGTTTTGATATGTACGTTTATTTTTGTTTTTATTATGCTTAGGTTGAGTCTGAGCTACAAGATATTTGCAACGATGTGCTGGCTGTATTGGAGAAGAAACTTTTGGTGAATGCCACTTCAGGAGAATCTAAAGTGTTTTATTTTAAAATGTGAGTATTTTTCTGATGTGTCTAAATCTATAATCTTGGCAAAATTGGCCTCAAAGATGTGACAGTGGATCATTTCTAATCTTTAATTTGCCTCCTTCCTGCTCAAGCTTTAAAAGTTTTGTTCATCTATGCTTTTTTTTTTTTTTTTTTTTTTTTTTCCTCCCTCTATCTTCCAGGAAGGGCGATTATCACCGCTACCTGGCTGAATTTGCCACTGGCACCGAGAGAAAGCAAGCTGCTGACAACAGTTTAGGAGCTTACAAGGCAGCCAGTGACATTGCCATGAATGAGCTGCCACCAACTCATCCCATCCGATTAGGGCTGGCTCTCAACTTTTCTGTTTTCTATTATGAGATCCTTAGCAACCCTGAACGAGCATGTCGGCTGGCCAAGGCTGCATTTGACGAGGCCATTGCTGAGCTGGACACCTTGAGTGAAGAGAGCTACAAAGATTCCACCCTTATAATGCAGCTTCTGAGAGACAACCTTACTCTATGGACATCAGATATGCAAGCTGAAGGTTAGGCTGGCTTTTTTTCTTTTCTTTTTTTTTTTTTTTTTTTTTTTTTTTTTTTTTTTTTTTTTTTTTTTTTTCCTTTGTGTGTGTGTGTCTCTCTCTCTGTCTCTGTCTCTGTCTGTCTCTCTGAAGGACAAACTATAAAAATGTGTGATGCTAATTTAAAACTTTCTGTGATTTGTTAAATTTAAAGAAATTTTGATGACATTCCTCATTCACATGCAATGGGGGGGTAGAGTTGTCAGTTTATTTTGTTTTTGTTTTTTTTTACTGCACAATATAGGACAGTGCAAAGGGTTCCTATTGGCAAGCAGTGGAACTTCATTGTTTCTCACTTAAAATGTAGTTTATATTTTTGTTAGGTTTTCACATATCCTGTGTTATTTGTATGTATCTCACTCACTCACTCTCACACACACATGATCTGATACATTCGTAGGTTTAATAAAAGCGAAATAAAGGGTAAAAAACAATGTTTTTCAAAATCTTCTCGTAATGCCATTTTGGTCTATTTCATTTATATGATTAAATCAACATGTTTCCATGGTTGCCGTTTAACTGAAGCTCTTACTGCTGGTGCATTTTCCGGAGTTCTGGTGGTCAGCCCATTGATTTTTGTGTCAATGCTGATCCAGTAGATCTAAATTTGTTAACCCATAACAAAATTGTTTCAAGTAGGTATTAGATCATGTCTACCAAGCCTGAGGGGCATACAGAATGCTCTTCATGTTGCAGTTACCAATTTGTTATTCTTGATGAATGTTTCCATAATGAAAGTGTGATGATTGCCCATCTAATTCATGTTGACAACTGAAAATGAAATGAAACAAAATGGCATATGTACATTTCAAAAATAAGTTTTCAATCTTTGCTCTTTCACTTTTATTAAACCCAGAAATGTTGGATTATTTCGATACACTGTGTATGCACATGTGCAATGGGGGTGGAGTTTTCAGTTTTTTTTTTTTTTTTTTTTTTTTTTTTTTTTTGACTGCACAATATAGAACAGTGCAGAGGGTTTGTAAAGAGTAGGGTGATGGCAATGTTATACCTCCATTAATCTTCACACATGGTCTCAGACTCAATATGGAGGTCTACATCAAGTGCCTTGAAGAGGTAATGCTACCATGGGTTAAGAGGGTGGCTGCTGAAAGGCCCTATGTCTGACAACAGGTCTCTGCACCATGCTACACAAGTACGATGATCCAGTCATGACTATCAGATAATTTCACCCCTTACATCTGGCCACCTAACTCTAGACTGCAACCCCCTTGATTATGCATGAGGCACAGTTGAGTGTGAGACCAAAACTTGTAACACCAAAGATGATGTGAAGGCAAGGATTGACAGCATCCACCAACTTAAAACGAGACTGTCTGGAAGAGTTGTAAGGGATTCCAAAGATGTTTAGAGACTATTGTTGAAGCCAATGATGATTTTTTTATTGAATAATTTACCAAAATTACCCAAAAATAGCTGTTAAAATGAGATGTCAGCGTTTTCGTTTTCGCATAATTTAGACGACAATTTATCCATCCCATTGTGTATATGTATGTAATATATATGGTAATGAATGTTAGCTTCATTGTATCAATTGCTTTTAGATTTTCTGACTGGTAAAAAGTTAGATCCTAAAAACTGTCTTTTTATTTTCAGAATGTGAACAAAAAACTGAGCAGCTGCAGGATGTGGAAACCGAGGAGGTGTCATAAACGGTGGCCCATTTAGTTTGAATCTTTGCACATTACAACAACACTCATATGAGAACAACAATTAATAATAATATAATAATACCAACAACAACTTTGGTCTCCTTGTCACTCTCTCTGGCCATGACTATAATCATTTTTCTCTTGTACATTGTTCTGTATTAATATGTTATTATTTGTATAAAAGTGACCAACCAAACCGTGTCCATTATTCCATAGTGCTGCAAAAGGCCAGTCATGACCATTATCGAGTGGAAGAGACACTTAGAAAATTTAAAAACATTTTGGAAAAAAAAAAAAAAGAAAGAAAAAGGTAATTAAGGAAAAGTTATAAGAAAACTTCACTCCTTCCCTTAATTTTTCATTTTCTGATTCTTTTCTCTATCCTTTAAACTCATTTCTCCTTTTAGTCCACCACCGACCCTACCCCTACCACCACAACCACTGTGAGTAGTGGTGTGTGTGGACCACATGCTTTTTCTTTTTTCTCTCTCTCCCCTTGCTTTCTTTTTTGCTCTCATTTATGGAATTTTTGTTTCTTTGCCTTCTCTTCCTTCCTCTGCTGCGCCCTGGCTAAATGTGGACCAATTTAGCCCTGTGTCTTTCAGCCAGTTACAACTTGGACCAGTCAAGTTTTTTCTTTCTTTCTTTCCTCCCTTCCTTCTCTCTAACTCTCCAATAAGGGAAACATGGAACAGAAAAATATATTTAATGCAAAAACGAAATATTGAATGATTGATAAGGATTCTGGTTTGGGGGGTGGTGAAAAGACAAGGTTGGTGTGAAGGAGGAGGAAATAAACCTTGTGGTTGCACTACTTGTCTTACCTGCTTTGCTTCTAACTTTTTTTTTTTTTTTTTTTTTGCTGGAAACAAATGTACTAAATATTTAGTTTGGCTGTGTGTGCATGTACAAGCCACCTTGAAGGTAACAAATCCCTTCATGTTTAGTTAAATTTTGAGGACTTGTTGATGAGTTTTGTTTATGACTTTTTCTTTTTTTTTTTTTTCCCCTCTCTCTTTTTACTTCCTAATAATTATAAATGGTAATTTTATACTGCAACTTTCTCTCCCCTCCCCCGTGGCATGCAAACTATCAGAATTTCTCATTCAAGGTGGATAGAAGTAAAATGTCTTGCTAGCAGTTGCTTTTCTAGAGTCTGCTTTATCTGGTGGCAACTCTCGATATATCACCCTAACTAAATGCATTAATTTTATTTTGCCCCAGCCCTGTTTTAAATTTGGCTATTCTATTGGTGGTGGGCTATTGACTGGGTGCCCCCTCCCTCCCTCTCTCACACACACACACATATATATATATATATATATATATATATATATATATATATAAACACACTTTTTTTTTTTTCTCTCTCTCTCTCTCTCTCTACAGCTCTTTCTTCCTGGACCTTCTTTGTGCTGTTGTCCTCTGCTGCTGCCGCCCAACCTCCTCCTCTTTTCCTAAAAAGTTGGTCACTCTTTTCCTACCCTTCCCTTTCCTGCTTCCTTTCTTTAAGAAAAAAAAAAAATTGAAAAAGAAAATAATTTCAAGTTATTTAAAAAAAAGTTTTATGTAATTTTAAACCAAAATTTCAATTTTTAAAAGATTTTTAAAAAATAAAAAAATTAAATTAAAAAAAAAAAAAACAAAAAAAACTGGAGATGCTAAAGTATTTCATGGGGTTTAGATTAAAACTGTTTCCCTTTTTATGCTAATTTGAAAATTGTTTGGTTTGTAATTCTAAATAAAGCTTAGGAAAATTGTCTTGTAAGCTGGTTTCTTTTGCTCTTCCTTCCCAAATTTTAATAGAGGGGCTGTTGCTGGTTGGAGACAGTCTTCTTACCAGCATTTAGGATTTCACACCCTTAAACTTGCAGGGTGGGACACAGGCTAATGACAATGTGGGGGGGTCCTTATGCAATTTTCTTTGCTTCTTTATTTCACTCTATCCTTGTGTGTAACTCACACGTCAAATTTTTTTTATCAAATTTTGTTTTCTTGAAACAGTGTGGAGAAGAAAAAAATGCTGGTTTGGTTGCAAATAAATATATTTAAAAAAAAAAATACTAATTTCAGGATACATTTTTTTTCCACTGAAGGACTTCCAATTTTGTGTTTGGATGGTTGGGTATTTGGTTTTCTAATTCAGTTGTTGCTTCCCTTCACATTAACCTCTGTGTGTGTGTGTGGACACTGAATGGCAAGTTTTGTGCTTGAACACAATATTCAGGCCATGTATTTCAGGGGTGGGGGGGAATTGCCTTTTAAGAAAATTACTTCTGTCACGGTTTTGTTGGTTGGTGTTTTTGTCTGTTGGCAGGCTGCAGCAGTACATTTGGCATCATCTCAGCAGAGACTTGGACTTTTCCACCTGCAGCTTCAAAGTGGGAATTACAATTTTGTTTCTCGCACTTTTTTTTCCTTCTCTCATTCTCACTCTGCACACCAATAAATTATCTGTTAACAACTTCCACTCTATTGAGCAACATTTGTCAACTTGAAACACACTCCAAGAAGGATTTTTATTTTTCAGTCCAGTTCTTTTGGGAACTGGAGATGGACTCTCTTAAAGCTCCTCTTAGATTGATCTCTCTCTCACTCTCTCACTCTCTCACCACCACCTTTATCTGCCTGCCAAGCCTAATTTGTCAAATGGGTCACCTTAATAGAATATTCTCTAGCCGGGCCTTCTTCGTAGCATTTGTACTACCTATTAGAATTTTGATAATGAAACTTAAAGCAACTATTTTAACCTCCTTGCATATGCCTTTTTCATATGTATATACAATTAAACTTGTGTTCAGTATTTAGATATTTATTCATTGCAGCAGTGGCAACAGCCATCTATATTGTTTATACTCTCTTACCCTAATTTTAATTTAGTATACTTTTACAAAAGTCATATACTGAACTATATCTATAAATTTGATGAACAAGACAGCTGAATTAAAATTTCATAGAACTTTATATCTCGCTAATTAAAACAACCACTTTGGCAAAAGTTTGCTCTGTGTGTCTTTTCACAGTTACAGCATTGGTGGGTTCTTATTGCACACACACACACACACACACACACACACACACACACACACACACGGACAACCTCCCCATCTTGTTCTGGCCGATTCGAAGCCCTTCCTCTTCGGGTAATTTTAATTGAAATTCTGTGACTGTGCAAGAAAAAAAATAAACAAAGCAAAACATTTTAACACCTTCACAACCAACATCACCTGCTTAGTCTGTTGGCTTTGTTCTTACAGTGCTCATGTTTGTTTTTTTCTTGAATTTGCATTGCGTTAAAAGCAATAATTGACCCCCTCCCCCGCCCTCTACATTATGGGAGTTGCTAAAACTTTTGGTGGCTTGTTTCCCTCCTCTCTTTCTCTCTTCCCCCTCCCCTCCTAAAGACTTTGACTTTCCAAACTGAATTGTTAGTGTATAGCATTTGCAAAATGTTGAAATATCTCTAAATATATTTTTGGTTCATTTTGTATATTTTCTATTTCTCTCCCTTTAAATATTTCACCTGGATACTACTGCCTGCATCTTTTTAACAAGAAAATCTCCGCTGCCGGGATTTGTGATTTTCATACCCGACTTCTCTGTATAACTGTGTATTGTCCTCGGAAATAAACTTGATTTAACTCCAGAAAGACAGTGCACTCGGTCTTCCTAACTTGCTTGCTCGACCGCAGTCATGCTCTCTTTGGATATCATTTTTTTAGATGAATCATTGACACTTTTTAGTTTTTTTGTTTTTTTTTTTTTTTTTTTTTTAAGATATATACCAGGGAATATGATAGGCCTTAAGAAATTTTGCTTAGCAATAAAATGAATAAGTGGTGTGTTCATTTTTTTTTTTTTTAATCTTAGCTGATAATGAGTATCTGAAAGCAGATTTCCATCCTTCATATAAGACGTACTAAAATGCTTAGCTCTACGGGTAAACCTCATGTAGTTAAATAACTATGAAAAGTTTAAAGCTTCAGTCGGATTAATAAAGTTTAGTACTAGGGGAAGATGCAGACAAACTAGTTAATTTCTATCATTACAATAGTTGTAGATAATCACATGGGATATTTTAATTAAGGATAATTGTCTAAAATGTTTAGTTTGATTTTGGTAAAAATTTGGCATAAATTCCAATATAGTATACAAGACCAGGTATGGGCACTTTAAAGTTTTCACCTTGTCCCATTTACTAAAATCTGATGAAACAATTTTTTCTTTTAGTCTCTTGCTTAAAACCACTTGGATATTTTAAAAGAAATTAACTTTGTAAATACCATTTCATTAACTTTACTTATAATTTTGAAATTTGGCAAAACCTTTGGAAGGAAAATGAACTCTGAAAGGGAGATAAATACTGAATTTTTATGATTACATCCGGAGAACTTGACTTTCCTATATATCCATATTCAAATTTGACTAAATATTAGGTTTTATTTTCCATTTCTTGGTATGTGTGTTTTTGTTTTTTTTTTTTTGTTTTTTTTTTTTTTTTTTTTTTTTATTCATCACTTAGGGGAAGCACCCTGCCTTTTCCTGTTGATCAATTTCTTACTGAAATGATTTCACTTCAGTTGATATTCTGTCAGCTCCTCAAAGCGATTCTCATTTACCTGCAGACTTTCAAATGCCAATTGTGCTTCTTATGTCTTTGGGGTTTCTAGATTTTTATTTTATTGATAAATCAATGTTTGGAGAAACATGACAAATAAGGCTTGATTGTGTAGGTTTCTGTTAGTCAAAAAGTGAGAAGTTAAAAAAAAAAAAAAAATATTGGCTGGTGAATTTGACAAACAAGTCATGAAATCTTTAATATCTTCATCTTTGGTGTCCTTTTCATCCTACCTGTCAGCACATAAGAGTGATTTCAGCAGCTAATTTCTACCCAGGAATTTATAAAAGAACTGGGAGGCAATAATTGACCTCTAATGTGTCATTTCTTAACGAGTCTTTGTCATCGCTTTATGCTTGACACTCAGTGAGGATTGAGCTCCCTACAATCCAAGACTAATGAGCTAACTATTTGTTCCATAGTAAGGTGTTAGACAAGAGCACTAAGTTATTTATGTGAAGTCCCCTAATAAATTTCAGTAGAAATTTTTTCCATTTCAAAATTAATTCAGCATGTAACATAGATAATCAATAATTTGATATACATGATTCAAAGCTTTTTTTTTTTTTTTTTTTCTTTCTTTTTTGCTCAAGTTTATAGCATTTGCTGTTGTGAGTTAGGGTTCACAGTGCAATGATCTAGGGCATTACAACTGAATAATGTGTTTGATCCTTCGAAAGTGCCATGGCTAACATTAGTATCTTGATAGTTACAAAGAACAACAAAACTGAAAAGATGGTAGATATGTACAAAGCCTTGAGCACCTTTTGGTTTATAGCGGAGAGTAAGTGCATGGTATCTGTTAGCAGGATTTAATGGTGGGTGTAGAAAGATGGGAGAAATACTGTCAAAAATGAATGATGGTGTATGTCTATTCATTAAGGAAACTGGCTTATTTTAAGTTTAAAATAACAGCATAAAATGGTGTCATCAAATAAGACAGAACTTGAACACTGCATGCCAACTCCACTTTCCACTAGTCTACTTGCACATTCACATTAATGCCAAACAATTTTTTTTTAACACCAAGATTAGCATGATAGTATTTCACTCACGAAACAGCACTTATAATTCTGTTGAAATTTTGTCAGGTTGTCAATATGTAATGCTGAAATTAGTTTAAAAATGCATTTAAATGTCTCCTTTCCAGTAAAATTGTTTTTGATATATGAAACATTAATTTTACATATTTCAGTAAGTTTTAAGGAAATTTTTAAAACCTCAGTTAATTTATTGATCTGTCATTTTAATTGAGACAATTCCGAAATATCTCCTTATTTCTTTTGAAGAAAATTAGTAAAATGAAGGATTAACAGAAATTTGGCAAAATATTACTTTACATTTAAAACACGTTTAAAAATAATGATTAACCTTAAGTAATAACTTAATATATTTTTATTCTCTAGGCCTTTATGAAAACTTAGAAGTCCTTATATTAATAATCGAAGGAAGTAATTCAGAATTCTTTCCTATTAGATCTTACATCCCAAAAATGATGTAACAGTTTCAAAAAGAAAATATTTCTGATATGGAAATGGCTTCTTTTTCTTTTTTTTTTCTCTTTTTATTCTTCAACGACATTTATTTAATGAAAAAAAATTTTTTTGTCATTTTAAAATGAAGAAAATGTTTTATTAAATTATGCAAGTATCAATAAATTATCTTTGGAAGGGTTCAGGACAAATTTTAAAAATGTTCTCATTTGACATTGAATAATTTCTCCCAAGTAATATCTTCAGGGAATTTTTTTTTTTTTTTTTTATAAAAAAAAAAAAAATTGGTGCTCACTGCCCATATATATATATTTCCTTCAGGTACACTTACAAAATGTGCCGGAAATATTTATTTTATATGTAAACTAAAAAGTTTTTAATTTATACATTTTAAATTATAAGAAATGCATTAACTTGTGCAACATTACTTTTTAATTAAGTACCTGAAAAGATTTGCTAAAAAAAAAAAATGAATCTTAATTTGCATTTTCTTATGTCAACAGGTGATTTTTTTTTTTTTTTTTTTTTTTTTTTTTCCTTTCTTTCTACATCTGTTACAACTTTGATTTTGAGAAATTAATTTTTATAGCATTTAATGTTTATTTTATAAGAAAAAGTCCTTGGGGAACTAATTACTCAGGAACTAATTTTGTCAAAATGTTTTATGTAGAGTATTAAAATGACTAAGGGAGATAACTACTTAAATTTGATACCTTAAGTTGATTTACTTCCCTTTCCATGACATTAGTGATATAAATTAATACACAATGGTGATTATTATATAGTAGATATATAATTTATTTGATTACTTTCTATCATTTATAATTTAATAATAATTTTATATTTAATGGACAATCTGTTTACTTTAACTTCCAGCAAATAAAAAAAAAAATGCCTAATTAGTTCACGTTTGGCACTGATTTATGCCAACAACTTTGTGTAGTAGCTTGAAATCTCGAAGATTTCAACCAATAAATGATAACTACAGTGAATTTTGACTGGTTGCTGGTTAAATCTGCATTGAACTATTGGCTGTCTATCCAGAGTGTGATGACATGGCATAGCTGGGTGGAGGTATTTCTAGGCGTCCAGGCTGGGGAATTGTTCTGATGGAATCAATGGCCATATTTTTGTAGTAGACTTATCACTTTTGAGACTAAAAGTAACAATTGATTAAGATTTGTTCCTCACTTCAAACCGAATTTTACATAAGGCCAAGTTTAGAAGTGGGTGTTCTACACATACATGAATCTAGATGCCAAGATAGTCCAATTTCCTTTCATATTTTGGGAGTGTCTTAAGCATCAAGGACTAGCCTTAGCTCTCCCTTGTGGGAGAATTATTGTCAGCTGATGATGGCCTCTTGGTACTGGACCATTCATGCTTCAAAGCCAAAAAGATGAAATGTATTTACTGCGTAATACCCCCACCCCCCAACACCCATGGTGGTGGCAGGATGTGACACACTATCATTGTAATGTAGCATGTCCATCAGTCAGTTATGTGCCATCCGTGATACTGACGAGACAGATTTTTTTTTTCCCCGCAGTAGGTTGCCATTTCTTTCTACAGTAGACCAGTTGCCATCCAAGGCTATAGAACCCAGTCTGTCCTGCTATTTATCCATAGCTGGGATAGAAGAGGATTCATACCTTTCCCATTGTCACACTGGCATCAGTATCCACTACACATTCCTTTTTACTGCAATGTGGGAAATGCTGTTGCAGGGTTGAACTACTCAGGACAAGGCATCTGCTCCATTAATTAAAGCAGATACCACGCATTGGTATTTATCACCTCATCTTGTTTTTAATGTGGGATGCTAATCCCAAAATTGCCCACTGTCACGCGGGTGTTGATATTCCACCGATCCCCCTCCTTTCAATGTAAGGCGGGAAGGCATCAGGCGAGGTGCTATCATGATGTTGAATTGCCATAACCAGACATTTTCTCCATTGTTTCATGAGAACAAATAGAAGGCAGAGAAGAAAAAAAGAGCGGCTGCTGTATTCTGCCTTTAGACAGAATCAAGAACCACATTTAATGGAGAGGAGGCTGGGAAGGCAGCGGGCGATCATAGCTTGGTTGATCTGATCGGCGAGTTTGGGCTCGTCGATAGATTCCGGGGCGGGAGATGTGGACCTGGGCTCTTAAGTGGCCCTCTCCCCAGGTAGCCAGTTACCAGGACAGAATGCTAGTGAGAAAGGTCGACCTAGATTTACTAGATTGTCCCACGTTCCACCACTTAGAATATTCGGATCACATACACGTCTGTGCCCGGATGGCGTTAGGTAATAGACCTAGAATGGCTGAACACTGGAAGTCCTTACTGGACAGGCGGGACAACAGCTGATGACATTAGTGCAGAGGGAATTAGAAGTATGTCAGGGAGTTGACGGCTCGCATCGGCCCATGTCCACTTATCTCGCATAGGCGTGTGACAATGTGTCGCCCCCGTTTTCCGGGGTAAAACAGATGGTGTTTTTTTACGTTGCTAGCCGTGGTAAGAATGGTGGTGTAGACATCACGAAATGAGAGAATTTTGATGGACGAACGCCATTAGCATCAGGATCTGGTTCTTTAAGCATAAGATTAGGGTAAAGATTAAATCTGTTAGAAAGCGTTTGATTTCGACAGATTTTAACGAAAGATAAGTGACCGAGGCGAGTCTGGTTCGTGTGGACGGAGCTAGCCTTGATTTTCTCTCTCAAGTCCCCTTGATGCAATGGGGCAGTTTCCTGTGAACCTCCTGATTGAGTTAGACAATATATTTTCCTAGTTAAGTGTTGTTCCCAACATTCTCATTTGTTTTATCTTTGTGTTTCATTTTGAGTTTGTTTTTTGGGTTTATCCTCCTCCACCCACCCCATCATTTAATGAATCATGAAATTTTCATATAAACGGACTTTATGGACTATTAAATGAATTTTTTACGTCATGGGATGTTTTGTAGGTCCCCTGTGAATATACGGTATTATGGTATATGCAGGTTTGAGATGGTGATGGATGAGTTGTGGTGAATGAGCAAATTGGAATGAATGAATGGGTCGTGATTCTGATTGACTAGGATAGCTAATGAAGACCAGCCTCTCCCCTATTCCTCCCCTCGGCCTTGTGCCACAATTTTCTATTTTTTACAAAATAAATAATCTTACTTGGAGAAGGAAGGATTTTTTTTTTAAAAAGTGATGTAAATAACTGAAATAGTTTTCTTGATTGTTCATGATGTCATAGTCTCACTTGTTGAAGATGGTTTCTTTATGACATCATCATTTAAAGTTTGTATCTCTTGATAAAAGTCTTGTCTGCTTTTTTCCGACAGTTATTTTTTTTTTTTTTTTTCATTTTTCTTCCGACTAAGCAGAGGAAAAAATTACAATTTCAAAAAGGCCGTTAATCGGTGAAGAAAAAGTATTATATTATTTAAAACATTTCACCCTTACAATGTCTTCTAATTGAGCACCCAATGGTATATATTGTGACTTGCTTTGAGTTTCAGACAAAATGGAGGTGGATTAGTTTTGAAGCGAGATGAAAAGAAAATCAAGGTTCGTGTGGGTAAATTAATTTTGAAATCTGGAAAAAATATTTTTCACGCAACACACTGGAATTTGAAATTCATGCATATACACTACGCCGTATATAAAGCATGTTTTGTATACGTGAATTAATATCAAAACAACACTAAGTCATATTCAGTCTTTACTATACCATAAGGTCCTATCTGCGTTCAACGATAAAAGTATCAAGCGTACAAAATAAATACAAATTGTAGAAAAGATAGACACAAAAACATTAACAAACGAACATGTACGGATGCTAACGCGATAGTCTCATTATTATAATACAGATATTGTAAATTTTATATGGTTCCGCTTTTAAAACATTACGTAGATATCAAAATCATTGTTTAAAAATAACATTCTAATTCGTTTGAATACCATAAAAAAAATGAATCAACCTCGCACCCTTGAAATGGGGCCATCCGCAGCCCAGTCACAGCCAGAAGCAGAGACTTTAAGTGTGTTATTGGCCCGAGCCGCCATTTTCATCTTTCTTTTCGGTCTCGTTTGTCTTTTGCTTAATGTCGACAAAAACACGCTGGGGACCATCTTGATCGGAGTGGCCTTAGTTTTTGTTATTCTCTCCTTGAAAAAAGTCATCAAGGGAAACTGGCATCGAAGGAAGACAAGACGCAGTTCGACCGTCAGAATTTGCATGCCCACCCATCAATGGAGGAGGATTTTCGAGGGAGAATTACCGATCCAAAACAATCAACCCCAGCAAAGCCCTTTTAATGACCTGATGCAGTTGTCCGAGGGTTTGAGTCAAGCTATGAACCCAACGCCAGCCTTGTTACCACCTACTTATGAACAAGCTGTCGCTGATTTGGAACAACCTCTCTCTGCAACTGAAACGAATGGAATAGAATCAATTGAGAACAACAGAGAACAAAGAGAAGCCCAGTATTCAAACGGAGAAGCCGATGTAAAACCAATGAGTATTGCCACGGAGACAAACGCCGAAGAGATTCACTAAAATAAGACAATAAGAATAACCAGATGTTGAATCCTTTCATGTCATAATATGCGATAAACGATGTATTTTAACAATTCTATGTGGTTCATCATCTTTTCGCTGTGTCTGCTTAAGGTAGATTAGGTACTAACATAAAATCGTTATTTCTAAATATCTCAGATTTGTTTGATCATATTTATTTTGCCTCCGGTCGCATGTAACACACCAATTGGTGACTGCTGAAGTAATCTCCTGATCGCCATTATAACATCAATCTGGAGCTGCTGATCCGCGCTCTTGGTCGCATAGTTTTTAGTGCTAGTTTTTCTAGTCTGGAAATCTAGTTTGACATTTTCATGTTAGTTTTATCAGCCTACTCTTCCCTGCTGGCTTAGAGCAACTTGGAAGTTGGAATTTAATTTAGACTGCTTCCCGACTCCAATGTTTTGATCGTGTATCTGCAGCCTTCCCTGGGTATTTGTTGGCGTTCTGGAATATCAACTCTGAGTAAATATGTGCATTCATTTTTATACGAGTTATTTCCGAGGCTTGCAGCATTCCATACTGTGGTAGTATTTAGTACAAGGATGAAACCCTTTACTCCTTCAAAAGAAGACTTAAGCACACCGACAAGCAGAAATCCTTGGACAACCCACAGGCAAAACATCGCCAGCCTCGCACTGTTTTATCGCTATTTCCAGGGAAGGTGTTCAGATGAACTACATGCATAGTTCCACCAGTTGTAAGTGTTGATACTAAGAACTACCTTGCCACCCACATTTTAGCGAACCAACCTCATTTCCTTTGTATTCTATTGGTGAGATGTAAGTTCCATTCAAGTAAGTTTCTTCCCACAAACAGTTACTTTATGAAACCGACTCTCAAGAGAATGCTCCCCTGATCACTACAGTCTTAACCTGTTCAAGTCTAGGGTAAACCATTTATCTTCCCCATAAACTGTTTCTTACTTTGCAACCCTCTATCTCAAGTGACTCTTGGGTCTTGTACAGGATGAACAGCATTTTAAAAAGTAAGGTATTTTAAAATCGGTGACAGCTGACCATTTATGGAAGTAGAAGGGAGTCACACCAACCTTTATGGCATGAAGTTAG
>OZ010601.1:85785806-85820806 GCA_963932145.1 Acanthosepion lycidas
TTCCCGGGGCATTGGCTAAACCGAATGGCATCACCCTGAACTGAAATAGTCCCAGGTGACACGCAAATGCGGTCTTTTCCTTGTCAGCCTCATCAAGGGCTACCTGCCAATACCCGGACTTCAAGTCCAACGTAGAGAAGTACTTCGCTTTCCCCAATAATGCCAATATGTCATCGATTAGTGGCAATGGCACCGCCAACGGCTTCGATATAGAATTCATTTTCCTAAAATCTACACAAAACGGTGCCCGCCATCTTTCTTGCCTACTATCACGATTGGAAGGCTCCAAGGGGAGATCGATCTTTCGATCATCCCAGCTTCCAACATCTCTTCTACTGCCTCTTCCATAAGGGGTCTCTTATGAATAGGTGTTCTATAAGGCTTCAATTTCACAGGGGGGGGGGGGGGGTGATCGCCGGTGTCGATTTTCATTTTTACTGTGTGGGTCTGGCCTAATTCCTTATCTGATTTGGCCACCACATCTCGATTATTTCTCAGCAGACCTCCCAGTTTGGCCCTAAATTGATCAGGTGCCAATATCTCTTCGTCTACTATTCCTTTTGGTTGTTCTTCGTGTTTTTCTAGCTTCTTCTCTAACCTCACTCGATTCAGAGTTCGTAGGGGTAGTGCTTTTCCTATCTCTTCCTCTCTCTTAACCATTATCGTCTTTTGGGCCTGGTTCACCATCATAATGGGTACTAATTCAGCTGCCTACGAATATCGCCTGAAGATACACCAAAACCAGTTCCTTAAAAAAAGACAACTTAAGATATTAAGACTCGTCTAACGAACACAAAGCTACCTCACACAGAGCTACCTCATTCTCTTCTAGGTCTCTCCCTTCTACAGGGACCAATTGCAGGGTTCCTCTTCCTATTTTTCTTCCCTGTCATCAGCCTACCCTTGCCTGACACCGCCGTTCTGGGGGGTAGCTTTATATCTTCCTCCACCACTATCGTTATATCTTCTTCCGGTGGGCATCACAATGGCGTTCTCTCGCCATTTACTACCAGCACAGTGGGGTTGAACTCTATCCGAGCCCTCTGGCTCTGAAGCCAATGTTCTCCCAAGATTGCTTCCATACACAGGTTGGGGGTTACGTAGAAGCTCTGGGTACTTTTTAATTTCCCAATCCTCACAGGGAGCCTCGCCATCCCTTTTATCTCCAGGGGGGGGGGGGGGGCTCCATCTGCCTGCGTGACCTCTATGTCCGCTTCCTGCAACCCATTCTTCTGTTTCACTCGTCTGTATGCTTCCTATCTCAGCAATGAAACAGACGCTCCAGTGTCTATCAGGGCTTTCATTGCCCTACCCCCTATCTTTGCCCTACAATATAGCTCCTTCTCTTGCGTCAGCGAAGAGAATACTTGGGCTTTCCTTTTCCTGGGTTCCCACCTTTGGGTCATCCCAGCCATAGGTGCCGGTAGCAACAAACTCCTTTCATTCTTCTCACATGGGGGAGTTCTGCGTTTTCTGCACCTGGGCGGTCCCGGCTGGACCTCTCCCAGTCTCTTGCGGCTGTTCCTAAGAATACAATTCCTCTTCAGGTGCCCTGCTCTCCTACAAAACCAGCACCTGCTTGTTGGACAGTTTACCGTAAAGTGGCCCACCTGACCACATATCCAACATTTTACTCTTCCTCTCTTCAACTGGGCCACCCTCTCCCTTATTCCTGGGTGGACCTGCCCTCTACCTAAGTGGCTCTCCTGACCACATGTTCAACGTTTTACTTTCCTTCTTTTTAACTGGGCCACCCTCCCTCTTAATTCTGGGGTGGCCCGCTGGCTTTTCCCTGGTTTTGTCTTTTGGGCTCGGCCTTCCTTAACGATATCGGTGGGGCACCTTTTCTTAACGCGCACCACTTGGCTAGGTGTCACTTCTTCCCACACCTAGTACATTTATCCTGTTCGAAGTCTGGGGGAAAACCCCACTTCGTCGGACATTCCGCTGCTCTGTGGTCCACATATCCAGCAGACCAGCCCGTATCGACCCGGCGTGGGATTATAAAACCCGTGCCTTTTTGACCAAGCCTTTCTATTGAGATCTCCTTCCCATCTCAGGCTCTTCCACCTCTAGCTTGACCTTCCGATTCCACGTGGGGGCCTTCCTTCCTTCCCCCTTTCTTCCGACCTCTCGACTTAGCTCTTGCTTCTTCCCACCTCTTTTTACCCTCTCCCAAACTCCCTGGCTCTCTTTGGCCAGCGCCACTGCTGCCGATAACCTTAGCGGTCATTCCTTCAAAAAAATGTGATGAACACGCTCGTCACTGAGCGCTTCAAAATAGAGATCAGCCAACTGGGCCTGCATGACCGCATTATTTCTCACTGCCTCTGGGAAAGCTAATGACGACAGCTTCTCCGCTCGGGCCCCCAATTCTCCAGGGGTTTCGTCCCTCAGGTGCGTCATCTTCAGGAGGGCTCTCATGGCCTCTATCGCCGTCCCCTCGTCAGCGAACTCCCGAGTTAATATCTCTTCCAGTCTTTCCCATGTCAAGTGGGGCTCACTGGGTAAGAGTCCTTTTACGAACTCAGACGCTTTCCCTTTGGTGGCATCATACGCCAAATATAGGGTTTCTTGGTCTGAGAGTCCATATATTACGCGGCTCTTATCCAAGATTGCCAGCCAATTCCTAAAATCCCTTTTACTACCATCAAAGGCCGGGACCCTCGGTCCACCCAATAATTTTCTTAGGTCTGCCGGCAATCCCTGTTCAACCCCCTCTTCCTCTATGTCTACCCTATCTGGCTCATAGTCAGACATATTTAACACAGCAAAAGAAAAACAATCAGAGCAGCAACAATCGAAATTGGGAGATCAACCGAAAATAAAGTGTCCTACCTGACAGACGATTTCCAGTTCGTTCTTCTCAGGTTCCGGGTTGTCGTACTAGAGTATCTGGAACCGTATGGTTATAGTTAACCAAAGTCTTTTGGTTCCCACTTTAGTCTGTTTCAATTTGAGTACTTGAGACGCCGTGCGTAGTCCTGGTCGAATTTTTCTGCAACTCCTGTGGCAGCGGCTGATCCCAGGGTCTTATCCTGCTGTCACGGCACCAATTGTGACGTCCCCCTGTGTCGCTGCGCCAAATGTGACGTCTGCCTGGCGCGCCCGCCGTGCTGTCCTGGTCGCGGCACCAATTGTGACGTCACCCCGTCTGTCTCCGCGCCATCGCTGTCCTATCTTGCCCTGTGACGATCAATGTGACTTGGTATTCGTCGCGGCACCAAATGTGACGTTCTAACCTTTTGCTGATTCGGATGGGAATCTGGTTAGATTCGGTATCAGCCTTGCCATTCCCAGCTCGCCTCCAACGTCTGGTTACCGAAGTAACTCTTTTGATTTCTAGTGGAACCTACCCACGTTGTCATTTGATCTTAGGTAGACGAAATCAATCAGTCGCCGGGCCGTAATGCAAGTCGAGTTCGAACAAGGGTAATACCACACAAGTACATGTAAAAGAAAACAAAGTAATAACTCAAAGTTGAAATGGTGTTAAAAAAGGATAACAATATTTTATATCTGATTTCTGAATACAGGACTGCATCTTTCTACCAACCCGCTTATATGGATTCATGACACTTTGTGTTCGTTAGACGAGTCTTAATATCTTAAGTTGTCTTTTTTTAAGGAACTGGTTTTGGTGTATCTTCAGGCGATATTCGTAAAACTTGTTTTGGTGGTGTGAGTCTAAGTCATTCTTCAAAAATAAATTGTTCTTGGTTAGAAGTTGAGGTCGAGAATGCGTGGATCTTTCAGTCAAGTTCCTGCGAGGCGGGCCTGCAACTCCAACCCAATTCAATTCAACTCAGCTGCGAACTCCTTAATTCAACTGCCGCAACTCGTTGCGACTCTGCTTATATGGATGCCAACCAAAATCGGGGTGGGCCTGTCGGGGTTTGAGGTTCCTTGATAATTCTAAATCCGCATTAAGAATTTTCTTTGTTTGTGGTCAGGAAAATTTAGTAATTTCCATTTTTGGAGGTCTTTACTTTCTAGGGTAGGGAATCGTCCGCCAACCTTCTGTTCTCATATTGGTATCTCACCCATACCCTCAGAGGGTGTCAACGGGTTTCCCCCCTCTCTCTCTCACAGTGGCATCTCACACCGATCCCTTCAGGGGGCGTTAACAGGCCTCCCCTCCTTCTTCACGTGATTACGTTCGCCTACCGCTCATGTCACCATTCAGCCAATGGGCACCCAGCAGTGTGGGTGTGGCCAGACTGGCCTCGGTTTAAAAAAATCTTGCTCAAAAAAAAAAAAAAAATTATCTCTTTTTTTTCTTTTCTCCTGCCTGACTCTTATCTTAATCGAATGTCACCTGGACTTTATCAATCGAGACTTTTCGCCAATTATCAAGTGGGCGGTCATCTGGTGATTTCGCATTCTGGCGCTAATTATTCGTTCTGATGAAATAATTTTCCTATTGTGGCCAGCTTCGACATAAAACAGGTCTTTTTTTCCAAATGATGTGGGGGTGGTCCAACGGACATTTTGGTTTCGGTCAGAGCTTGACCTAATTAATTCTTATCTCAGTACTCTGCGGGAGGTCCAGAGACATCCTTCTCGCGACCAAATTAATTTTTCTATCTCTTAGCCTTCTGCCTTAGAGGCCACCCGACCGACCTGAAATTTTCATCATTACCATGGGCAGACTGCTGTCGTCCATTCGGTGCGTCGTCATAAATCAAATTAAATCCAGTGTCTTACTTTCCTCGATAATGAAAATAAAATCTTACTTTTCTTTGTCAGAAAAATAACATCGCTTAGTGTCCTGTTCGTGATTGCTTCTTATCACCTAAATTTAATTCTCGCCTTTTCTTTCTAACAACCCTAAATAGTGTCACACACACCCACACATATATATATATATATATATATATATGAATACAGGTAATCGTTTGTTATGGAATCCGGTTGGATCCTAATGACATTACTTTTTAAAACTGATCCACAGAGATCTTGATGTTTTTATTTTAACAGAGTATATTTATTTTTTACATTAAAAAAACTCTATATAAGATATTCAACAGGAAATCTCTCAAAATTAGCTCATGCACTGATATGTACTAAATTATTTATTCCCATAAGTTACATTTTAAGTAAATTCTACGGAAAAAAAACCCTGTTGAATTGTAGAATTTAGGAAAGCTGCCCAGTACAGGGCAAGTGCTGATCCACTTGTGTAGTATACCTGGCAACCATTTATCCTAAAGAAAATATGAAAACCATATTTACATCAGCATTTCTTCCGAAGAATTTCAAAAGAGAATCAATACAGTTATACTTTCATTCACCAATCCAAAATTAACAGCCCTTTCGTAAAAAAATTTGGGAATTGAATTGAAACCGTCTGATTTCTCAAATAAATTGCAAAATTCTAGCTTTCGAATACCCCCAATACTTTTAAGGTTAGGTGCAAGCTATGTTCAGAAGAAAAAAAATCAGGATAATAAAATATAAAGTTCAATGCCAACTATTAAATCAACGGACAGAATTAATCATGTAATACAGACACAAAAATAAATTCCAAATTACATATACTGGTGCATATATGTGGGGGTGTATATGCACGTACAGCCGCATATGTGTATGATCAGGTAAACGTACACATGAATGTATGAAGATATGTACGCATATAAGTCTGTTGTACAGAATGCGTTATTCCATCGGGATGACTCAACTAATTTACATTAATTTTAATAGCCTTAAATTTTAAATCCCGGATCTCTTAGTAGTGCAAAATATATTTACTGTAAATCCCAGAAAAAGACACTCCAGGACCTTTATAGGAAAAACCATAAAGCAGGAATTGATGTTAACTACAAACAAAAGTCCTAGCCGTAAACTTCAAACCAAGACCGCTTCGCCCGAGATAATATAACTTACACCTCCATCAATCGCTAACACAAACCCACTCTCATTAAAAAGCGCTTACCAGGGAGACACTGACTTTGAAAATGAATTTAGAACAGTGCTCCAAGACAAGCACTTCGTGGCTGACAAGCCAGTGAAGAACAGTTTGCATTCGTCTATGCCGATGTCGGGGTAATTTTTTTTTTTTTTTACTGTAATATATATATATATATATATATATATATATATATATATATATATATATGTGTATAAATGGGTTCTAATACAGCTCTGATCAGACAGGTGTAAGGTAAGGCATCTGGATAAGCTTGTAATTGTGTGATAGATGTAATTATTTATGAGTTCGGTTTAATCAGGAACAGTTCCTTAAGGGGAATTTGGACAGTTTCTACACACTATGTGTCCAAAAAAGAAAGCTCTTGTGCAAACACAAGAAAAATTAAATATACATATATAACATATGTGAAAAGTTTATATGTGTGTGTGTGTGTGTGTGTGTGTGTGTGTGTGTAATATATTACATATACACACTTTTCACATATATTTTGCTCGCCTTCATGTTGAGCACTCTCGCTGTTCTTTTTAAAGAAATGGATAAGTTTGACCTACGATACTCACTGTAAAACATCCCTATACCCATCCAAACCTCATATAAACTTCAAGTAACAGAGAAAATCGAAAGTCTCAAGAATGAGATGGAAGGCATACTTCTTCCTCAACGACCCCCCAAAAAACGAAATAACTGAAAAACCCGAGATATTCAGCTTTAATACAATGAAATGCCCACCAATATGCAAGGAAATGCTAAAATTCGAGGAAAACGTGACAAATATAGTCAGAAACTTAAAGTTCAGAAAACACTTGAACAATTTCCAGATGAAAATTATAGAAGACATGAAAAAAGGGCTGACAAAACCACAAACATATACACTATGGAACCCGCAACCTACAATAAACTCTTAACCATCAAAATTACACAAATATACAAGAAGACAACCGCGAACACGATAAACATGATAAAACAAGAAGGTAAAGATATCGCCGTCAAATTGAAGATAGATGGAAGGATAAACAAAATAGGTGAACAACAAGCTTGCATGACGGCAAAGGACCACAAAACCAGTTTTGTAGAAAAACCCACATTCAGACTAATCAACCCGGCGAAGAGCGAGATAGGAAAAAATAGTAAAAACATACTGGAAGCTATCAACACCAGCCTAAGGGAAAATTACTTCTCAACCAGTGGAAGAACACCAAGGCCGTCATAGAGTGATTTAAATCGATAGAAAACAAAAACAAATCAACTTTCATCCAATTCGTCATAGTGGATTTCTATCTATTCATCGTGGAAAAAATTAAATGAAGCTATACAACTAGCACAGCAACCTGTAAAAATCACAGACGGGGATATAAAAGTAATCAAACATTGCCACAAATCTCTGCTGTTCCACAATAGTGAACCATGGGCAAAGAACCAAAACACGACCTGTTTGATGTAACAATGGGTAGCTACGATGGAGCTAAAATATGCGAATTAGTATGCATACTCATCCTCTCAGACCTGACCAGAAACCTAGAGAGAAAGGACACGGGATTATACAGAGATGACGGACTTATCTTAATAAGTGAACCCAATGGCCCCAAATTAGACAAATTTAGGAAGAAAATAGTGAACGCCCTAAAAAACATTAGACTGAAAATAGAGTTAAACGCAGGTACCACAACAGTAAACTTCCTTGATGTCACTCTTAACCTGAACAACAATACATACGAACTGTACAAAAAAGATGACGACACCCCAACTTACGTATACACATCCTCCAACCACCCACCTTCAATCATCAAACAAATACCGATATCAATCAGCCGCAGACTGAGAACTCAGACATTTCCAATAACAGAAACAAAAAAAAAAAAAAAAAAAAGAAAACGCCATACAACGAAGCACTAAAAGCAAGTGGATACACACAACTACAATATACACCCCGACAGCCAGAACGCAAAAACAGAAAAATATTATCTGGTTTAATTCAACATACCTATGTTCGTTTTGACGGTTTTGTTGTAAGATATTCTTAAACTTAATAGAAAAGCACTTCACTGAAACAAACCATTTAGCAAAAATATTCAACAAAAATAACGTTAAAATCAGTTACAGATGCACATAAAATATGACAGAAATATTAAAAAGCCACAACAAAAAAAATTACAACCTACAAAAATGAAACCCAAGGATACAAAATGCAACTGCAGAAATAGAACATGTCCACTCCAGGGAAATTGCCAACATAAGAATACAATATATAAAGACAAGGTAAGTGCAAACAACAGCACAATGTACTACATCTGTGCCACTGTGGGTCCATTCATAAAAAACAACCACCTTTGATTCACCAACAGAAAATACTCGAACAGCACATTAACCGCATACATATGGCATCTAAAAGACAGAAACATCACACCAAGAATAAGCTGGAAAATATTGGAAAGAGCACCTGCCTACAGCAACATTACAAAAAAATGCCTACCTTGCCTGCACGAAAAAGTAGCAATAATATTCCATACCCCGCAAAAGAATTTACTAAAAAGATCAGAGATAATTTCCAAATGTAGCCATGAAAAAAAAAAAAAAAAAAAAAAACTTATTAGCAGAATTTATACCAAACGGATTTAAAAAAAAAAAAAAAAAAAAAAAAAAAACCCCAACACTAGTTCAAGCTACCATCACAAGAATTACATTTATTATCACCCCACCACCATTAGTAATCACTTCTACCACTTTACAATAACTATTAGCTACTGAAATTATTATCACCAACACCATTACTACCACAACTACTCTTACCATATTAGTCCACTAGTTATTAACAGAAATTCACACCTCCCTCCACTCAGAAAATTTAACACCAACAAATAACCAATAAGGATTATGAACTGCAATTTCTAAGTTACATATACGCAGTCATCAAAAACAAGCAAATAACCAGCTTTAAAATAACAAATCAGCCTTAAAAAAAAAAAAAAAAAAAAAAAAAAAAAATAATAATAAAATAAAATAAAAATAATAGCAATTTTTACCTATCATTTTTTTTTTTTTTTTTAAACACAGACCCCACCACACGTATATATGTGCGTGGAAGAAAATATTATTCAGCAGAAAAATAGAGAAATGGTGTGATTGTTGACATGACTACATTCAAGAGAGAAATGGATACACATCCCATCATTGAATTTCAACAATCAAATGTATATGTATGTAGACAACAACACATATACATACATATGTCAAGTCCCATAATTTGCACATAGGTTTATGTGAGCGCTGGCGGGTGAGCGCCTGTGTACGTGTGTCTGCATACTCAATGTGTGTACGGGCATGAGTGACATTGCGATGACGATTTCCCTCCCACTTCAATAATTACACCAATACACGCTTTGTCTGACGATCGCAAAAGCGAGAAACCCAGGGTCACAAACTGACATCAATCCATCCAAAAATATATATATATATATATATTATATAATACATGTATACTATGTATACATATATGTGCCATGTGTCCTTGAGGATATCTGTGTATAACTTTTTTTATACTTATGAACATTTTTTTTTTTTTACTAGAGCTCATATTGCAACTTTTGATTGCTTTTATCTAAGACTATATTACTGGTTATATTCATTTCTATGCTTAGATTTTTGTCGCATAGCATGTATGCAGATTCCTTAAGTTTACATATTTTCCAGTTATGTTCTTTGTCTACCTCATTCCAAAGAGGTATAGTGATCTCACTTTTCTCTCCATATGTGGTCAGCGACATTTGATTTTACTATTTTCCCTTGTGTTACAGCTTTACAATGTTCTTGCAGTCTTACCAATCTTAGCGCCATGACCAACATCCATTTTGATGGCAAGAAAAAAAAAAAAAAAAAACCCCATCAGGCAATTCTGCACTCAAGTCCTCATGGTTTACGGATTGATTTTTGAGAAGAGGAGGAGTAAATGCTTTCCTTGCACATATGCCAGATTCTTGGAAACTAAGTTGGTCAAGTACTGAACAATAAAAGACAAAGTAAAAAAAAAAGTGAAACTTTACTTATGCCACCCCCCTTCCCCTATTCAGCTTGGCTGCACAAATTTCTGAGAATATGGGTTCCATCAGCCTGCTCTAAATTCTAAGATTTCCTACTTCAAAATATCTACATTCGTCAGCTAGACTATTAGGTGCCAGTCCAGCTCTTGTAGTAGTTCTTTACTCTTTTGGCAAGTTAATATAGCCAACCACTGACAGGTTCCAAATAGTTTTGGCTACACAATTTCACTCATAAGACCTGGATCATTTGTATAGTTCTCAGGCACTAGACAAATCGGTTACAGTGGAATGAAATGTTCAAAACACTGTTGTCCCAAGAAAAAAAAAAAAAAAAAAAAAAAAAAAAAAAAAAAGAAAGAAAGAAAGAAAGAAAAACAGACAAAATTTAATTTTTAGAATTTTCATTTATTATTTCACCTTATAGAAATTATAACAACAGAAAGAGACCTGCTTCATCAACCAAAGGAGGAGGAGGAGAAAGAAGAGATCTCAAATTTGAAAATGATTTTTGTTTTTCAATTTAGGGAAAGGGGGGGGGGTTGTTGAGCCTTTAACTTTTTATATTTTCCAATTTATAATTAAATTTAATTTCTTTTTTCCATATTAATATTATCGTTACACATTTCATTATCTGCCAGTAAATGATGCTTATGCTCCTCCTCAGCATATTAGCTACCCCCCAAGGAAATGGGGGGGAAAAAAAACTGGGGCAGGGTGGGGCTGAAAGGAGGAGTGGAAATAGAGAGGGCAGGGCAGAAAGGAAGGAAAGAAAGAAAAAAGGCAGCAGACACCACCAAGGTCTTTTGTGCAGCCCCCTGGCAAATGTTTAGTAGCAAGAAACTGGGCAATGTGTGTATAGGTGTGGTGGGGGCAGTGGGCCTTCCCTCTGGACAAAGAGAAGCTAGCAATCACAGTTTTCAAAGAGAAAAAAAAAAAATGAAAAAGGCATGGAGGTTTAAAGAGAGAAAAAAAAAAAAAAAGGAAAAAGGCAATAAGATTGAAAAGCTGGAGAAGGCTGAGTGTGGGTTTAAGAGGTGCAGATATGAGCAGCCAGCCCCCAAGATGAGGACAGGGTGAGAGCAGTGTGTGTATGTATGTGTATAATATATATATATATATATATATATATATATATATATATATCTATATATATATACAGACACACACAGACTACATAAACATTTGTAAAACTTGTAACCAAAAGTATAAGTTTCATAAAGGCAATAGAAGAGGAGAGAATTGTCAGAATTGTGTTGGCAATTTGTTGTTAAAAGATTAGGGTGTGGCTGATCATAAATCCCCCCCCCCCTCCACTCACAGTACCAGTTTGGTACCAAGAGTTTTACCGGTATAATAATTCTAACTGCTGGAGATTGCATAGCTTACTTAAAAGAAACACCTGCCATAGTTATTTGTTAGATGTTATTACATAACAATTTGTGTTTGCTTTTGTTTTTACAGTGTCAAATGTGCTCCTCTTTGACATGCAACGAAGAGGAGAGCAGAGAAGAAAAAAAAATGCCGTGTGCATATCATTTACACACAAACTTGTCTGTATTAGAGGAAAATGTAACAGCACACAGGACAATCACAGTTGGGATACATAAAAGAATCAATACAAAAGATGAGCTGCCCCAATCTACAATACTATATTATATATACGATACTGTAGATTTATGGAGACTACAATATAAAAAAAAAAAACAACAACAAAAAAAAAAAAAAACCCCCACCTCATATAAAAGGTGGACCCGTAGGATAGCCATTAATTTTGCCTGCACCAATTCAAGTGTTAAACACCTGTTTACAGCCATGTGTTAGAGTGAGAGAGAAAAAAAGTGCAGTTTTAGATTTTAGGCAGAATGTGAAAAATACAGATTACAAAGCGACCCTCTTATCTTCTCTTACTCAGAAGGGGAGGTGGATAGTAGGGAAAGGTGAAGAAAGTGGGGAAGCTGGCTGGCAACAGTGCCCTTAAAGCAGGAGCTGACTATTAAAAGATTAACCTGACCAATGCCAAGTTGAAAGTTCTGATACATTTATTCCAAGCATTGTTATTTACAAATGTGTAACAAACCAGACTGTCTTTTTGTTACCAATTATGAACCTTGAAAAGAAGGCAGACAGATTGGCTATAAAAAGTAATAGAAATATTTTAAAATATAAAGAGTCCTTCAAGACAGGAAAAAAAAAAAAAAAAAAAAAAAAAAAAAAAAAAATCTTTTTTTTCTTTTCTATAGCCTGGTATCAGATTCTTCAATTCTTGACTACAACTGCAGGAATAAAAAGGTGAGGAGGGGTAATAGCTGCACCCCCGCCAAAAAAGAAGAAAAAAATACATCTACATACCTATTGAATCAGTAACTTTGTTAAAGTAATAACTTTACTAGCTGAGCCACTACACCTACCGATGTTTAACAAAATAAAAAGATCAAATCAGATATTGTGAATTATTGATTTTATGACACACTGATACTCCCAAGGGCCATGGAAAAGTTGGCATTTGAGAGAGAGAGAGAGAGAGAGAGAGAAGAAATAGGAATTAATGCTTATGTGGACAATGCACAACTTAAAAAAAAAATTGAGAAGCATATTTGAACAAAACTGGATATTTTGCAAGACAGGCATACATGAAATTTTAGAAACATCCACAGTGTACACCATGTACACAATCCAACAAGATGACTGGCTAAAATGGCCAACACTGTTCAAAGACAAAGGGGAAGGAGAAAAAAAAAAAAAAAAGTTCAACAAAATTGAATAAAACTGAATTTTAACAATTATCACAATTCCCCAACCCTTTGTTAGAAAATGCAACATGTCATTTTCCTAATTTAGGAGAAACATTTTCATTGTTTTGTGGGGAAAAAAAAAAAAAAAATATATTAATTTGCTTTGCTGCAATGTTCTGGTTGACATACTCACTGGTTCAGTTTCCCAAAACAATAAAATGATCAAGAAACAGTACCAGTGGTAATAGGAGAACTTGGATGAAGAAATCATTAAATCTGGATCTCAATTATAAATCAGTATCATATATATATATATATATATATATATATATATATATAAAAATGAAACTTGATATCAATTACAAATATTTGTTTTGTTTTTTTTGTAGTAACATGCTGTATTACTTTACCATAACAATGGAATATCTTTTAAGTAGCGAGAACAGGTTGCTAATACTTTTTTTGTTTTGTATTACTCTTTACCAAAGAAATTCTTATGTGAAAACAGTTAATGTTATAAACAAAATTCTAAACTATGCAGAAAATATAGTGAGGGGGGTCAACTAGTGTGTGTAAGAGAATGAAGGTGCTATACAGCATTGGATTTACTGCCCAATACTTATTAATTTATACAATGGTAAAAAAAAAAAAAAAATAAAAAAAAAAAAAAAAAAAAAATTACAATTGCTTTCATTGTTTAAAAGAGAAAAAAGATTGTAATGTTGGAGTGTAGGGAGGAAAAGTGAAGTGCAGGAGATTTGAAAAAGGTCAAAACAAGCCCACTAAGTTTTAAGCTCATAGTTGCAAACAACTATTTCAAAGCAAACTTTTTTTTTTTTCGCGTCCCTTGTTTATAGGGAAGACCATAAATACCCAAATTGGCAATGGTGAACAATCAGTTACCTTGGATAAGTTTCAGTTGACAAATTCAAAGAAGCCATGCTGAGGTCTTCAAAACAGAAAGAACCTTTCATTTTTGGAAGATTTAAGGAGGAGAGTACTTAAAACCAAGCTCTCATTTTAAAGAAATTCTTTATTTTTGTTATGCCAACTCACCCCCAATTCATTTCTTGTAAAATACTTCTCTATACATTTCACAAACCATTTGTACTAATATCCTCAGCCATGTTGCATATTAGTCCAATTAGCTTGTGGAATGGCTTCAGAAATGATACACAAAATATGACTAATTTTCTTCCTTTCTTTTGGATGGGGGCGGGAGAATAAAACAAATCCTCAATGTGGTACTTTTTGTAGACCTTCCAACCTAATAATTCATTGCATTAACAGAGTTAAACAGCCAAGTGATTTGCTTATTGGCAAAACAGTGACACAAACTGACCAATGAATCTACCATCAAATTGGTTTCTTTCAAATAACTTAAGAAACCAGGGTGGGGGGAGTAGTAAACAGAAATAATAGGAGTTGTGTGACCAACAGAAAAAATCTGTTTAAACAGTTGGCTTCTACTTGAACACAGCAAGCACTAAATTGACCCACCTAAGTGGGCAAAACACAGCCAAAAAGATTGAGAGACTGCATACAGATGAATTTTAAGTAAAAATTGCAAAGCCAATCAATCTGAAGGGTAGAGAAAAAAAAAGTTACAGTCTAAGAAAAGAATTGTTTCATATTCTAAATAATTTCTTAAGTGGTTGTAGAAAACAAGTGAAAAATACAGAAAATCATGGAAGGAAACTGAGAAGTATTTTCCTTTCTGCTTAACCAACCTGTAAGCAACATTTCTAGTCAGTTTAAAGAGGTTAGTTTTTTTATATATATATATATATTTTTTTTTTTTTTTTTTTTTAATTAAAATGGTTCTGCCACCATTAAGAAAAATTACTTGTACCTTTGAAGTTTGTTTGCCATGAAAATTTTTAAAATGTTCAATATTCAGAATATGAAACAAAGAAAAAAATGAAAACCATTTAAGTAGAAATGTGTGCATTATACCATCACATTTTATTTTACTCTTCAAAGTTTTAATAAAAAATAAGAATTAAAGTATCCAGCAGACTCTGAGATTAAACGGTATTGTAACAAAAAAAAAAAAAAAAAAAAAAAAAAAAAAAAAAAAAAAAAACTTAACAAGTGTTTCACAGGGTGAAAGGTATTTGTAAAATGTTTACCTTTTAAACAGAGGCATCTACTTTTATTTATACAAATATATACACACAACCACCCAGCCAACACCAAAGAATAAAAACGAAAGAAAAGCAAAAAGGCAGTGAGAATTTAAAATCCAAAATAAGGATGAATAGCCAGTTCAAGAGAAAGTTTAATTTCATTTAAAGTGGAAGGGGGATATAAATAAATAGAAATCTATATTACTTTTACTTTGTCGTGGAGAAATTTAAAACAAACAAAAAAAAGATGCTGTGAGAGAGGGGGGACGAGAGAGACAGAGGACACGAGAGAGACAGAGAGAGGGGACACGAGAGAGACAGAGAGAGGGGACACGAGAGAGACAGAGAGAGGGGACACGAGAGAGACAGAGAGAGGGGACACGAGAGAGACAGAGAGAGGGGACACGAGAGAGACAGAGAGAGGGGACACGAGAGAGACAGAGAGAGGGGACACGAGAGAGACAGAGAGAGGGGACACGAGAGAGACAGAGAGAGGGGACACGAGAGAGACAGAGAGAGGGGACACGAGAGAGACAGAGAGAGGGGACACGAGAGAGACAGAGAGAGGGGACACGAGAGAGACAGAGAGAGGGGACACGAGAGAGACAGAGAGAGGGGACACGAGAGAGACAGAGAGAGGGGACACGAGAGAGAGAGAGAGGGGACGAGAGAGAGAGAGAGAGGGGACGAGAGAGGGGACGAGAGAGGGGACGAGAGAGGGGACGAGAGAGGGGACGAGAGAGGGGACGAGAGAGACAGAGAGAGGGGACGAGAGAGACAGAGAGAGGGGACGAGAGAGACAGAGAGAGGGGACGAGAGAGAGACAGAGAGAGGGGACGAGAGAGAGACAGAGAGAGAAGGCTGCTGCTTTCTGCTGCCCACCTCAAGCTGGGTTTGATTGAGTTAAGAGAAAAATTTGGAGTGGGAAAAGGGGGTTTGGTCTGGGTGGCAGCTTACTCCCTTCCCCTCCCCTAAACAAAAGGAATTAAGGTACAGAACAGATTGTTATAAGGGGTGGGGAGTTGAAGTGGGGGCAATGGATTGGGTAGACATGACCTTACTTAACGGTCTGAATGCTACCCTGTAGTTGCATCCGGTGAAAACGCTGGCGAAGCTTCTCTCGCAGTTCTTGCCGCAAACGCAAATTGGCTGTTTCATTCTCTCGGAATCGTTTTATGTCTTCTTCTGAGATGACATCCTCCTCAGATAAACAAGATGACTGAAACAGAAAAGAAAATCATGTCAAAAGAAAAGAAAAAAAAAAAAAAAAAAAAAAAAAAAAAAAGGCAGTCAATTACTGATATCTCCTGATGAGCGGGCCAAACAGTTACAAAAGGGGAAGAGAAAGAGAAAAAAAAAAGCGTAGTCAATGATGAATATCTGGAATCAGGGTGTAGAATCAGCTAAGAGACAAATACGTGCATGTGTGTAAATATATGAGAGAGAGAACTTACATCTAACATGGCCTGCAATGATAAAGTCATTTTGTGCTGTCCCAAGTCTAATCGTTTTTGCAAGCAGCATTCACTTCTGTTATTCATCTGCTTACACTGAAATGAAAATTTATATTTTGAATTTTTAAGAGAAATTTGAATCACAAGTTATGAAAATTTTCATCCCGTCTACACGCACAAAGACAAACAAAGACACACACACACACACAACACACACACACACACAACAAAGACACACACACACAACAAAGACACACACACACAACAAAGACACACACACACAACAAAGACACACACACACACACACAACAAAGACACACACACACACAACAAAGACACACACACACACAACAAAGACACACACACACACAACAAAGACACACACACACACACACACACAACAAAGACACACACACACACACACAACAAAGACACACACACACACACACACAACAAAGACACACACACACACACAACAAAGACACACACACACACACAACAAAGACACACACACACACAACAAAGACACACACACACACACAACAAAGACACACACACACACACACAACAAAGACACACACACAACAAAGACACACACACAACAAAGACACACACACAACAAAGACACACACACACACAACAAAGACACACACACACACACAACAAAGACACACACACACACACAACAAAGACACACACACACACAACAAAGACACACACACACACACACAACAAAGACACACACACACACACACAACAAAGACACACACACACACACAACAAAGACACACACACACACACAACAAAGACACACACACACACAACAAAGACACACACACACACAACAAAGACACACACACACACAACAAAGACACACACACACACACACACAACAAAGACACACACACACACAACAAAGACACACCCAAAGATATTTTCAATAAATTGTCTTTATAATTTGACTTAATGTAATTTTAATTAAAATAGATGATTTATAGTCAAACTTATATTAACAAATAATGCAATGAGTGCATGGTTTTTGTAAAAGGTCATACAATCCTATTTAAATTCCTAGAGGTCTTATATAGGAATTGCTAGAGACTTTCTTTGCAGTCTATTTTATAAATTTTTACTTCAGTTAATATTTTTTTTCTAAATCTGTGACAAAATTTATTAAATTCAGACAATTACCCCAACACCACTATCATATTTATATCCAATATCATACATTATCACTTTAATATTTCAATTATTTTTACATTTCTTATTTGCGTGATTCAGAAGTTTGAAGATACATGAAAATCTAAATTATTACCTGTTCTGGGGAAGATGGGTTCTTATGTGTTGAGCCTCTACTTCCTCGACAATTAGTACATGAAGAGAGTCCCAGACACTCAGAATTTGACAGACCATCACAGTCACCTGAAGAGAAGAGGAAGAAAAAAAAGTTAAAAAATTAAAATAAATAAATATTGTAAGTATTTCTATAAGTAATTTTAAAATTAGTCATTTGTTAGATTGCATTTTGTATTTGCTTGGTCAATGCTGTTAGCTACTAAATATGCTAAGAGATCCAATTTCCACTACCATGTTCCTGAAAAGATCTTTCAACATTGTCAGCCAAGCAGACGGGTCATTTTCTCCTTACATTCCTGCCTCAAGATGACCATGGCTAGATCATAAGGAAGATGTAAAGAAAACTTTTGAATGGTATCCAGAGAACATATCCGAGTTAGTTTACTCATGACAACTACACAAAATGGAGGATTGAGTTTTTTTTTTTTTTTTTTTTTTAATGCTTATCAAGTTTTTGCTGTTTATTTAAAGACAGGGAATTTATTTTAGATTGTAAGAATTTTTTTTGTAGATAATGATTTACTGATACAAGAGGTGGATTGCTACCCACTTTTCCAAGGGTATTTTCATGTAAGTGAATATAACAAACCTGACTGGAATTAGAAGACTTCTCCCAGATTTCCAGTTCTGAGCAGTTATTACACCACCTGCATATCCAAGCTTAAAGCACCCAGTATTCCCAAGCAGTTACCAACCTAAGTACTGTCCAGGCTCAATGTTGCTTAACATCTATACTAGCTTCATGTAGCAGACAATGTCACACAAGCTGAAGCAAGCCACTGAAATAGGTTCTTCTCTTGGTGACAATGATTAATATCTCTTCCATCACTAGTCAAGTTTTTTGGAGGTTAAAAAAAAAAAAAAAAAAAAAAAATATCGTAGAGCCTCACCAGATATGACCTCACTGTCAAGGAATCAAAAACTTTGGTGTCATTTCATTAATACTGGCCATATATCCCTTCAGTCTCGCAAGAGAACATTGCATTTTGTTGAACTCAGCTTCAAACTCAAAGACTTCTGCTGCATTATCCGTGACCTTATCCTGCATTGCAAGATTGAAACATTCTCAACAAGTGCAACATTATCTGCAAATTCTAGGTCTTTGACAAGTATACAGTTTACCTAATTGGTTCCCATTGGAATATTTCAAAATAGCAAGCCATCTGTGTAAATTTCTGAGATGATTGTTTATTTGTTTTTACCAGCATATCAAAATCCCAGAGGGTCATTTAATGCTGAAATTGGATTTTTATTCAGGAATGTTTCAAAATGTTTCAAGTGGCTGTGAGGTTTTAAGATTGATATATCACAAGTTGTATATTTTGGGAGTATTTCAAACCAAGTTGTATGGTTCAAAATCAAAGCCATTTTCTAGAGAAGTTGGATGTATTTAATTGCTTTCAAATTAACTATTGTTTGGGCAGTAGGAACATTTTTGAAGAGCAGGTTAAGATTTTGTTTGGTAATAGTTGCTATGTATTTTTTTGTTCTTACATTCTATCAATAGTTTGACTGAAAAATTGATTGCAGTGGGTACACCAAGGTGTAGTTTCTTCCTTGTGGGTGTGCGTGTGTGCACCCCCCTTCTCATTCTGTTGAGCACTATGTCTTGTCTGATCAGCTAATGGCTATCTCCTTTCTTATTGTTGGATGATGCTCATACAGTCTGTTTAGGAAAATGTCCCTAATTGCTAGCCATTTTCTTTTGATGTTTGTGTAATTTTCTTTTTTAATCTGCATATGAGAGTTTGATGTTGGTTATTTTCATTGCCCCCCCCCCTTCACTAGTGTGTCTGCTTCATGATTTACCTTGATGCCCAAATGGCTAAGAATCAAGGCCAATATTATTGTTTTGTGCTTTATTAAATGATGACAACTTTCTGTTAAACTAGATGAGAAAATATAGTATTCTGACTCCCTAGCTTTTGAATTTATCATTTTAAGTACGCTTTTCATGGCTTGTATTAGGTTGGTACAAAAATAATGATGTAATAATGTTGTTTTTTGACGTAATTTTTAACGTCAAAAAACGACATTATTACGTCATTATTTTTGCACCAACCTAATAGTTTAGCTGTATAGATGCATGCATTATTTGGTAGCCTAGTTTGCAAATTCGTCTGTGGCTGCTGTGCCTATTCTATCTAGGATTTTTGATCCATCTGTAGAGAATTTGGGGGATGAAGAGTTATTTACAGTTGGGACTAAAAGATCATAGCAGTGATCTATGGATTTGATGGCATAGTAATTAGAAGTTCAATCCCTGGACCGAGCGGTACAGACAGTAGAAATGAGACCAGCAATAACCAGTTTAAAGGCTATATGCAATCTATGTAAAAGTTGAATAGATTCAACACTGACCCATTTTGCTGTGTGCATGCAAAAAGCCTGTAGAATCCAGATAGAAATATAGAAATTGCCACAGATTAGGTGTCTGGATGGAGTCAAAGGTGCATTTGAAAGGCTATGCAAGCCACAACTGCTGTTGGTCTCCTGAACTTTTTATTGTTCCAAGTGGGAGGGCAGTGTCAAATTCTGCTTAATACAGCCACAACTTGCTTTGAAGAGATCTTGTCACATGCAGACCTTTTATTACTTCAAATGATGATAGTCAAGGGTAGTGATATCTGCTTTCCTTGTAGAAGAGTAACAGAGAGAGAGACAATTTGTTCCCGCCACATATCTGGTTTGAAAGTCTGAGGGAGAGTCATTCATGTATAGAGTAGGTACCTCCAAAAATTTGCATGGTGAAAAGGTCCCAAACTCAAAAATAAAATTTTAATGTCAAAATGTTTGTTATTAAGAGGAAACAAAGTATTTTTTAAATTTTTTTTCTCCTAACACATTCTAAATTTTGGTCAAAAATCTTTTTGTCAACTTTGTAAGAGTTGTGGTAATGGGCATTTTTAGTGTAGCAGTTTCCAGTGAAAAAACACCTTCATTTGGAAATTCTTGCAAAAAAAAAAAAAAAAAAAAAAAAAAAATAATAAAATAAAATAAAATAAATAAATATGAAATAATTGTCTGCTTTTAACGAAACGTTCAGGACTTATTCAAAAATTCATTTTTGAAGTTTTTATTTTTAGAAAAACTTGGCAAAAACAATTATTCTATGTCTGATACCCCACCCTGAGAGTGAGTTAATTTAATTTTTAATTTAATAATCGAGATAATTAAAATTATATTATCTCTGTTACCAATTTAGAAATTTAATAATTGAGAGTGAGATAGTTATTAAATTAAGATAATAAAATTATCTCATTTATCAATTTAAACAATAGCTGAGCGAGATAATTATTAATATAATTTTATTAATTATCTTGGTTATTAAATTAAAAATGTAATAGCTTAATGTAATATTAATAAAATTATCATTATCTTCACAATTAAATAATGAAATTTAATTATAGAGGTAACTCAATAAATGCAAGAAGTTTTTATGGTATTTTAAAGAAAATATTTTTCTAAGAAAAAAAAAAAAAAAAAAAAAAAAAAAAAAAGTTCTTACTTAGAATTTGTAAATTTATGTCAATTCTGGTGCACCATACAAAACCTGTCAACACATTCAGCCATAAAATCATCAATGGAGATGTGAAAATAAGATCTAGAAGTCAAGAAATGTCTGCCTAGAAAATTTTATGCTACAAGTGATGTTTGTTTCAGAACAGATTAATTTAACTTTAAATTTGTTAATTTTATGAAAGTAACGTTTCAGAAACGTATATTTTATTTTAGTGGGGATTTTCAAAACGAGAAAATAAGCTCCGTTTACATTTCTCTAGAAAAGTTAGAAATAGAAATGGCCGTTTTGATTGTTGTTTTTTTTTTTTTGGAAGAATCATTCAAATTTCTGTTTGAATTACTCCCCCAGTACATTTTTTTTTTTTAAGAATTAGAATTAGAAAATTTAATCCTTTACCTTTCAATTGAAGTTGGGTGAAAGCTTCAAAATGATTTTTCCTTTATGAAAAATAAATTTAAACCTCAGGTATAGAAATTTTTGAGAGGTACTTATGCATAGTGTGTAAGGGAAAGTAAATCTGGCAGAGTCCATCCCTCTCCAGGTCAAACAAAAACTAATGTCCCACAACTTCAAAGCTTACCATGGTAACTTATACGTAGCCTTTGATTCAAAAAGAAACTTCCTTCCTTGCCATCGATTTCATTATATGAAAACTTCTGCCCACCAAAACCATGTCATCTTTGCATGGGCTGCATACATAACTAGGAAGCTCAGTTTACTCCACTGTGCTAGATGCCCATTTTAACAAAGTTTATCTACATCTTATTTTTAATCCTGCTGGGTGTCTAGCCACCATCTTTACCAGAAAAGCCTGGTGGAGGAAGCAATTTAGCTGCTCATGATTGAGACATGTGACAGGTTGTACTGAGTTATAGGTTACCAGTAACACAATGTGACTTGCCAGAAAACAGCTTTGCATCATTTTTTTTTATAAAAGACCAGGCATAGATGAACTGGTGAAATTCAGTAGTTGTTGGTTTAGAGGCATTATATGAATCTGTTCTGTTCTATCAAGGAAAGGCCTTTGGATAGCGAGTGCATCATGCTGAAATTGCTGTACAAAACAATCCAGACACCTTTCCTAGTTAATGGTCAACTGTTCATTAGCTTTAGTTTTCACCTTGCTGACTCCAGTCTTAGACAAATGAATGACAAAGTGGAGAAAACACATTTTTTTCTGTAGAAGTTCAGACTAAAGTAATGTTTTCCTTGAGTTCTATATGTGATGGGTAAGGGGGAGCAGACAAAAAAAAAAAAAAAATGAGTGTTGGCTATAATTATGTACAGAGAGGAAATGCTCCAGTCTATTTGTAGGCTTATGGCTACATGTTGAAACACTGGTTTTTGTACGACCAAAGTTAAGCTAAGTCAAGAATAGTCAGAACTTAGATGGGTGACTTGGGAACATCAGGTTCTGTAAACTTAGATGTGCAGGTGATGCAGTGGATAATGGCTTGGAAATTAAGGAGCAGAGTTTCAATTTCAGCCATGTCTGTTATATTCACTTGTTTTAAAATATCCTTGAATGATCATCTCCCAACTATTGGTTAATTAGCAGAACTAACCATCAGATATAGTATCTTCAGAGTATTAAATAGAAATTCATAAATATTTTTATTTAGCGGTAGGATATTCAGAAAATTATCAATCCTATGACCAGGTGTAGTTGTAGAGACTACACAGCCAAGCACCTCTACAGATATGGGTTGGAAGCTGGAGAGATTCATTCAGGCATAGCATGTTATGACATGCCTTTGGCACTTTTGAATAATGTAGAGGTTTATCCCTGGTTTCCTGTTTAGGATTGGGTTCCCAGTTCTTTCTAAAATCTATTTGAATTTTATACTTATAACATCTCTGAAAAAGAAGAAGAAGGAGGAGGAGAGAGAGCGGGGGGCATGGTGGACATCTTCCCTCTCCAGGTCAAACTGAAATCAATGTCCGACAACTCGAAGGCTTAACTTGGTCACAGACACCCAAAAATTGATTCCACCAAAATGAACTTTTACCTTTGACTTCAGTTCCAATGATGCAGTGTTATCACTGCACTGGTTGCATCCATAACTAGTGAGCCCAGTCTATCCCAATTTGCTAAATGACTGTTGACACAACTAGAGTCCACCTACATTTTGACAGGTCTTGTGTAATCCTGTTGTGTGTCTAGTCAATCTTCTCACCAGAAATGCCTGGTGGAGGAAATGGTTTAGTTGCTTTTGACCAAACCATGCAGAAGATGGTACTGGGTTACATGGTACCAGAAACAAGATATTAGAGGGATGTGTAAAAAATTAAAACATTGTCTTTGCTTCAGTTACTTTAAATTCTAATGACATTATGTCAATGTAATTTCACTGGTAACTTATCTCCTTGAAATGCAGTATTACTTCTTGAACATATAAAATTATTTTGGAAATTATTCATTTGTCAACTGAAGAGAATACAGAGTGATATCAGCTGAAATTTCATATTTATACTCATGAGAGTATTTATACATATGAGAGAGAGAGAGAGAGAAAAAAAAAGGACTTAATAAGTGAGGAATATACCAAAACTGGGAAAGTCATTTTAAGGATGCCTTTTTGGTAATAAAACAAACAATTACATGCAATGTGTGAATTTTGAGGCTTGATCAACTGGGAACAGTCATCGTATTGCAGTCATGAAAAGATTAATCCATATTAACACTTTACCAGTAAAAGCATACATCTCAAGTTTATAGTCCATATCCTTAGGAAGAGGGTGAATTCCGTTAATAAATCAAAATGTCCGAAGACAGATTGAGATTCTGGTCAAACCAGTTGTTCAGAAGTGTAAAAGGAAGCAGTTCTGCAAGAGTTCAGATCTCAGAGTCCAACGGGTTAAACACCACATCTGATTTTGCTGTTAGCTACACGAATATTATATTGAAAAACTTAACTGCAATCCTAAATGGTTACCAAATATCAATGGTTATACAGTAATTCAGACTTTGCTAACCAGATGCTTCTCTGTAGCCGAATGACACAGCATGCCAAGTCAAATGACAGTTTCCATATAGGAATACAAGTTTGATTCCTGTCAGAGAATGCCTATTTTCTATGAAATGTCTTGAATATTCAGGTTGGTAAATGTAATTAATACAGTTTAACTAAAAATCAAAGCATTTATCAGGTCATCCCATAAGTTCGTCCAAATTTTGAATAAAGAAAACAAGTGACCAAATGTTACATTTAATTACAGATTCAATCTACAATGTATTTTCCCTGATTATCTATGACTTCCTTCCATCTATTAACAAGCTTACTAATTCCATTACTGTAAAATTCTTTTGGCTTTGATTCGAAGAACTCACAAATGTCAGTTTTAAGCTCTTCCTGTGTTACAAAAGCTGTTTCTTCCAAATGATTCTGTAAGCTACGAAACAAATGGTAGTCTGAAGGAGTAAGATCGGGAGAATAAGGTGGATGAGGAATTTTCTTCCAAGTTCTTTGATCTTTTGTGACGTGATTCTTGCTGTGTATGGTCACACATTGTCCTGATGAAACATCACCTCTTTTCAATTCACTAGAGCAGGTCATTTTTCCTCAAAACTTTGTTCAAACGCTCTAATTGCTGACAGTATATTTGAGCATTAATTGTTGCATTAGGTGGTAAGAATTCAAAGTGGATTATTCCTTGGCGATCCCACCAGATTGAAAGAAGAACCTCTTGCCCATGAAGTTGGCTGTGACTGGGGTCCTTCCCCTTTACCAAGCCACTGTCTACGACGCTTAACATTTTGATAAAAGATCCATTTTTTTGTCGCCAATCACAAGTCTATCCAAAAAAGGTGAAAGAAGTTGGCGAGAATAAAGAGAAGAGCAGATATCAAATCGGGATTTGAGGTTGCTTTCAGACAATTCACGAGGCACCCATTTTCCAAGTTGTTGAAGATGACGTTGAACAGTTGTATGGTTTGAACTGAGAACCACTACCAATTCCTCAACTGATAAAGCAGGATTTTCTTCAAGGAGCTTTTCATCAAACTCAACTGGATGTCTGGTTCGATCATCTCCAAGGGTGAAATCTCCACCTCTGAATTTTGCAAACCATCTTCTGCAAGTTCTTTCATTCACACATTCCTCTCCATAAACCGAGTGAATGTTTCTAGCCACTTCGGCTGCTGAATTTCCTTTCTTGAACTCATAAAGCATTATGTGCGTCAAATGATTCTTGGGTACTTTCATGTTAGCAGGTTTTTAATCAAACAAAATTTAATTTTATTGTTCTCCGAAATAAAATTTGATCAGTTTAAATATGCATCTAAACATAAAAATAATGTTCAGACATTATAAAATACTCTTTAAATTTTGTTCATTTTAAAAAAAAGGTAAAATTCAGACAGAACTTATGGGATGACCTGATACGTAAATTGTATCTATAAAAATAAGATATAAACAGAAAATATATTAAACTGTTGTACTTAATTCATTTTATTCATATATATATATATATATATATATATATATATATATATAAACTTAAATCTACAAAGCTCATGAAATTTCATATAGAAATAAAACTTCCTTTAAAGAGATCAAAATAGAAAATCCCTAACTAAGAATACACTTAAATGCTTACAGCCTTCAGGATAAATTATTTACTAAAACATATGTTAATAATGGATGCAATAAAATTAGATTAAAACCTTCAAGATTCTCCCAGCTGTGGATTAAATAGTAAGGCAAATTAAGACTCTTCAGCATTGGTTGGCAATTGATCTAGAAGAAAAACAAAATTCCCAAACTCAGGTAGATGGAATCTGTTAATTTGGAAACATGGTCATTTAAGAAAAGGAAAACACTGACAAAAAAAAAAAAAAAAAAACTTTGTCAGAGTACAGAAGTTGGGTTAGTGGGCAATCACCCTACCCCATGAAAGAAAAAGTGCGAAGAGAAACAAAATTACTAACCTTGTTGTGGAATATAATCGTCCAAGCACATCACATCTGTGTTGTCAGTGGACCCTTGTAGGCCACAATTTTCACAGCCTTCTGCCCCTGATGAGTAACCACAGTCACTACCATTGCTAGTCGGATACGTTGAGGTCACCGAGTTAGAAGAATTTGTAGTCGAAGATGACGACGAAGATGAAGACGTGCCCATGTGGTCCCCATTGTGCACCAAGTCACAGCATCGAACCATGTCGTAATATTCATCTTCCTCATCATCACCTTCTTCACCCCCACCACCACTAGCTGGACACCGGCTACGACCCCCTGCCCCACATCGCAACATCAAACTGGAAGGAGGTGAAGGAGGAGATGAAGACTGTTCTCGCTGGTGAGGAGGCAATCTGGAATTGGAAACTTTCTTGCCACAGCAAGGTGGCCCTTTAGTCTTTGAGACTTTGCAATATAGGTCATGGTCGGCAGGAGGACAGTTCTCAATGGACATCAGTTTTACATCAGGATCTCCATAACTTAAACCTTTGTAGCGCTCACTGTAGATACGGGAAGAATTCTTCTTTGGACTATTATCACACTGAAAGGAAGAAATGAAAAAAAAAATTAACCATTTCTTGAGTTTAGGTTGCCATTCAAAATCTTTTACTAAGGATAGTGATTGTGTCTTTAATTCAAGAAGTCTTAATCAGTTTTAGTTTCTTGCAAAAAGACAGACATTACCGATAAAAAGATTCACTCTCTCTCAAAGACACTGTCTTTCACTCAAACATGGATGCTGAAAGATTTTTTATATTAAGTAGGTGCAGTTTAACACCAACAGCAGCTAATACTTTATTTTTCTATAAAACATTTTTCTAATTCCAGGACAAAATAAAAATGTCCAAAGTTTAACTACTTTCAGCATTTATAAACCATTATGAAAGAGCTTTTGCCTATTTGTTCATGCAAGTCTATGCATTGTATTTTCTTTAGCAATGTTTTTTTCAACTATCACATGTCAGTTTGTGAGATAGTCATTTTAATTATTTTTAGTATTATTAATGAACTATTTCTAAGAATAAGCTGAATGAAATATCAAAATTCCATTGATATGGTAACATGACACTTTTTTTTTCAAGCAGTACCATAACATTTTTAGTAGTTAAACCAGCTTTCTAATTGCCTGACAATTAGCGAGTATTGTTATAGACAGAGAAACATCAGTCACAGTTCCTTATATGTTTAAGCATGATAATTTTTACATCTTAAGACATTCAATCTGAACCAATGAACATTAAAACTGAATTTTAGTAATGGATAATTAAAAAAATTGTGCAAAATATTTTTTGCATAACTTTCATGTCAAATTCAACATCTATCATTTTTAACATTTTCTACATATTAGCAACATTAACAACCGCCACAATGACTTATCAGGAATGTCCCATTAGAAAATCAAAGTATTGTTTACAGGACCTTAAATAGCTCCATTCATTCATTCATGTGGTCATGCAAGACAATCCAGTTTATGAAATGTTTTTACTTTATGATCACAACTAACCTCAGCAGTTTATACAAGGTGAGATGAAGCCTTAGAGTGTGTGTGCTGTAGAAAAGTCAGGGGATGGTAGGAACATGACAATTCAAGCTCTTATTGCTTTGGTTACGCAAACAAATAATTTGGAACCTCATCAATTATTAGAACAGTACAAATTTGCAGTGATAGTGAAGACAGTTCTTGAAATCAAAAAATAGAAACCAGAAAACTTAGGTATATTAAAAATAAAAAGTTTCATTCATCTCTTTCCACCCAATGTGCTTACCTTACATTCTGAGGACATTTGTTGTTTGCTGTGCGTTGGGAAGTCGGCCTCTGACAATTGGATTTTTGCTCTACGTTTTTTTCGTTTCTCCCTCTTGAGCTCCCTCTTCTGTTCTCTCACTCTTTCCTCTTCTAGTAACTCTTCACACATTAACTCCAGATTAGACACTCCTTGTTTCCTTTCCAATTCCATCTACAAGACAAAAAGAAAAATTAAGAACCACCAACACAAGAGACATTTGTCTTCATTTTATCAATGCACATCACCAATCACTTTCCACTTACATTATTCAATCCAAGCAATTGTTCTTGACAAAACTCAAGAAAGAAAGCATCAAGATTGTAATAATTTATTCTTGATTCACCATACAAAGTGAGAAGTAATAATTTTCAGTGTTGTCAAAATGTTCAAACGTGCAACACTTCAGTGAAAGACTTTCTAACACCAGTTAAATAGCTGGGTCCACAAAAATAGAAAAAAAAAAAAAAAAAAAAAATCGTAAATAATTTTTGTAGCTTAGCATTCAATAGACTGTCAAAGTGCAGTAGTTTTCAGAATAAAAATATTTTTAGTAGTTGCTTTATCAATACTGTAAATTCAATCCCTGGCTTTTTTTTTTACTCATATTATGTCTGAAACTACTATTTTGAAAGAATAACCAGATATGTACATTAAAAAAATTGCCAGTCAGTAAAAAAAAAAAAAAAAAAAAAAAAATTTAATCCCCTCCCCCTCATACACCATTTTCTCCAAAAATATAAAAAATGCTCCCTAGCATTCCAGAGGGTCAAAATCAAGAATTTCCAAAGAATATTTAATATTAAAAAGAGAGGAAATCTTCAAATTATATTATAAAAGTATAGACATGTTGTCCTTTAAGATAAATAATTACTATCCTCCCAATGTTTGTATGTGTGCCTCCAAAATAAAATGTTTTTAAAGAAGTTTAAAAATTCAGAAAATGAAAAGTTACAAACAAGTCCAGATAACTCTTTAAAAAGTCACTGAACTGATTTTACAAACAAGAACAACCCTTATGTGCATATATTTTTTTTTTTTTACTCCTGAAAAATGATGTCTTAAGGAAGTTCATATATATGATAATCTACAAAAATTATTCCCCACTATTTTCTTTTTACAAGTGGACCCATCTATTTGGGTAGCACTGTCCTTACCTCAAAGCCTTTTTTGAGAGCGTTTATACCCAAGTAGAACAGAATTTGCCAAGTTTGTTCTTCCGCTTTTAACTCTCGCCAGATTCGGTACATGCGTTCATGCAAATGGATCCCCAGGCAAGTAAGTACCTCCTCTTGTGCAATATCCAGAGTCTTTGCATGCCGATCACGGCGACTGCTGTAAGGACAGAAACAAAAACATTTTCATTATTTCCTTTTTTTGTGACTTGGTGGAGAGAAGGAAGCATATTAGGACTGCAATTTCATTCACTAGAATGACCTGTAAAAATTTCAGTTTACCTATTTGAATTTTCTGATTAGCCAATTCTTAATTTAATGATTATATAAGCTCTTTGAGAGCTCCACAACTATAGTATATCCAAGGTAATTCCACTATTGCATTATAAAATATTTGAGCTTAACTTTAACAAAATATTGCAATAAACAATCCTGTGTATGAATGTAATTCATTTTTAAAGTAGTAAGAGAGTACAAATAAAAAGCAGGATGATGATTACAATAGATATCAACAGTTGAACCAGCTGATGAAGAGGGCTACACATAATGGACATGCTACAGAAAGTGACACTCAAAATTATAACAGTTAGCAACAATCCATTGCAGTTTCCTAACTGGATTTTACAGGTCTCATTCCATGTGTGCTGCAGGGGATGGTCATGAAGTGTGTGGGTCACAGGACCAGGTTTTGGTGCAACTGGAAGCTTCTAGTCCTGAACCTGCATGTTGGTGGCAAATTTAGTCATCAATGCCATCATGAAAGAAGCAATCAGCAAAGAAATTAAATTCTTAGATAGGAGATAAAAGCCAACAATGATATCTGCTCTTATAACAGACTAATTTTTGTACAGTCGACAAAAAAAAAAAAAAAAAAAAAAAAAAAGTGGTTATTTTAGCTACTAATGTTTAGAGGTAAGCATCAGTAATCATTACCAAGCAAACCGTTTGTGTCAGATGAAGCTAAGCATTGTATTGCAGAATCTGTTCACAGTATTCAACCATGTATTGTCATCAGGGATTAATTTGGCTAAAGTTGGCCCTCCATCCAATATACAGGGTATCTCCCCGACCACCACAAAAAAAAAAAAAAAATTAAAAAAAAATTCAAGATATTCAATGGGATGTAGATTTTATAACATATTTCACAAAGCTTCACAAATATTCAATGTGTACACCACCTGTGACATGACACATGCCAAGATAGTAGGCCAGCATCTGCCAAACATGCTGTAGCATTCCCCAGTGCCTCAGTGTTTCTCTGCTTTAGTTCCTCTGTGCTTGTAGGAAGAAGATGGGAGGGGGGGATCAAGCAAGAATTGACTAAGTTATCTTTTTTTTTGGGGGGGGGGGGATAGAGAGAGAGAGAGAGAGACACCCTGTATTTCTAAAGAATTAATTGAATTAACTTTAAATCAGACATTTTTATTACTTCAAATGTTATAGTGGATACTCTATATTCAAAATAGATGCTTGATTTTTTTTATTTATTAAATAGCAAGTATTATGTCTATTGGCCTGTGTATTAGAGAAATCATTAAGAAAAATGCAAAGACAATGCAGGTTCAATCCCTGCTTGGAAATGCATTTTTCTTTAGTAAAGTTTTTCAAACATTAGGTTGGTGCAAAAATAATGTCGTTTTCTCACATATGTAATTTATGCACTAGTTGTGATGATTTTATTAGTGTTAGATTGAGGTTTTTTTTTTCTCTTTCTGTGCATCTATCAAATGTCATATCTCTATCTCGCTATATAATTGAACATAGAAGTCAACACTTAGAGGCAAAAAATGCAATCGTCAGGCCTGACGTCTAGCATGAAAGACTGTCGCCTCTATGTTCACTTTTACATATACACACACACATATTCTGGAAAAACAAACAAGGCTGAAGTAATAAATGACAATATCTGTGACTAAACAAGTAGAAAAGGTCCCGACTTACCTGCCTGCTAATTCTGGCTCTGCTCTTCCAATCAGCCTGGAGAGGAACTCTGTGTCACACTCTACATGAATATGCCTTTCCTGAGGACAACAACGTAGATGTTCATACAGAGATGGACAATAACCTGTCTCACTGGTGTAGTCAACTTCCATTATTAGAATACTGTATGCTTTTAACACTTTTGACTTACATTCTGCACAAAACCTGTGAAGATGAAAAGCAAACAAAACTATGTTAAAAAAAAAAAAAAAAAAAAATATCCAAATTTATAAATTTGTGGAAGTGACAAGTTGATTTTTTTTTTTAATGTAGCTGAAACTTAAATCAAGAGTGAGTATGTTTAGTGGCATAGCAAATACAGAAATTTAATTATCTTGGGAGTTTTTTTTGTTTTTTTTTTTAATACGAAAGTTTACATACTTTCATAATGTTTTGAACCTAGTTTGCCCTTAGCTGCTACTACCCCAGTTCAGTTTGAACCTGGGAACAAAAGCAATTAAGAGGTGGTCCCATAACCCCTCGAAACCTGATCAGAGACCTTTCTGTTGAATGTAGTTTATCGTCATACTCAGGATGGGATATTTCAAGCACTTCTTACCATGCAAGTGCGCTTTTTTGAAATTATATTTATAACAATAATATTGGGTCATCTCTAAAACTATCTTGTGGTCTACAATAAGCATTTAGTTTTAACTAAATTCATAATGGAAACTATCTCCAATCATGACAGTTGTTACATCAAGTATTAAAAAAAAAAAAAAAAAAAAAAAACTCCTCTTATCTGTATTACTATGCATACTTTTTCTTACTAAAAAATAAACTGTTTGGCATCTTTTTCTTGGATACCAATCAAAACAGAATAATCCATTATTTATTAGGAGGTAATGGCAGGACGTTAATACACATTCTAAACAGAGGAACAAGCAGAATTATGAAATTCAAAATTACCAAAAGAAACAATGTAAATAGATGCCTTGTCTTTAGCAAAGAAAATTATTTCTATAGTTTTGTCAATATTTAACTGCAGCAGAAATTTCAATCATTCACAGCTGAGCCAGAGAACTACAAAAGATGGAAATTCTAGTGTCAAATGTCAAGATTCATTAATATTGTACAATTCTTGGCAGAAACTTTCCAAACAAACCACTGATTGGAGATAAATCTGGTTCATTTCTTTCCTGACATTAACAGTAAATATTTTAAAAACTAGTTTAAAACCAGTCCTGAAATCAAGGTATATATATATATATATATATATATATATATATATATATATATATATCTCCCAAAGATTTGATGAAACCCACAAATTTTCTGAATCAATGTAAAGTCTGAGATTTTTTTTTTTTTTTACCTATGTTTTCGGAGGTAAGCATCTAATGTGTCTTGTAACCCATCCACATCAACCAACACAACTTCTTCCCGGCATTCTTGTGACAAGAGGTCCCAAATATCAATCCAGCTACTGAAAGATAAAACAAGGGAAATAATTGAAAAAGAAAGAAAACTGATAAGAGGAACATTACATCGCCAATACCATTTGATGTTAACAAAAACTGAAGTCAGTAACCCTTAGTTTAATCAAGGGCATATTTCTTCCCTCAACACACAAAAAAAAAAAAAAAAAAAAAAAAAAAGAAAAAAAAAAAAAATTTGATTCAGGGCATATATGAAAGTGATATTTTGATAAGTCCTATTAGTTTTTTTTTTACAATGTTTTAATTATTTTTTTTACAGTTAATTTTGTATTCTTTTATAGAGTTTCTTTTCACCTGCTACCTTTAAAAACCCACTTTACACAGCCCACCATTGTTATATATATATATATATATATATGTGTGTGTATGTATATATACATATATATATATATATATATATACACACACACACTGTATAATCATAAAATGCCAATGGAGACAGCCAAATGTATAAAACAGTACTACATTACCTAGATACATATCAGAAACTTAGAAAAAATTTTACATATGTACTGTGGGGGAGAAATAAACATTTGTAAACCATGAAATGTTTTAATAGTTATAACTTATGAAAAAAATAAAATCCGTACAATATTTCTACACCATTGTATAACTCTGCAATATGCAAAAAACAATTAGAAAAATGTTATAAATGAAATTATGTGTTATTTATAAAATTTCAAGGCAAAAGATATTCATAGAAATGTCTAAGATCAAAAGGCTTAAATTAGAAGGAATTATGTAAATAAAAGGTAAGATTTTGCTAGATTTTTCCAATTTTCTTATTACCAGAACAATCTAGAATATTCCACAATTCATTTCTTATATAAAGTTACTTACACACAATCATATACAATTATCATCATGGGAAAAAGTAAGGAACAAAAAGAATTGATCAATTGATCATTAAAAATAGGAAGGAGGACAAAAGCTATTGGAAAATAATAGATATCTTGAATATACCTTTTACTACTATTAGTCCATTATTACTTAATATTACTTAGTATAAAAAGGTGAAAACTGTTGAGAATAAATCGAGATCTGGTGAACCCCAACAAGATTTCTCTCAAATCAATGAGAAGAATTCAGGGTAAAATTCGAGAAAATCCAATGACAATTCAGAAATACAGGAAGAATTAAAAGCATCAGGTATTGTTACGAAGCAAACAATAAGCAATAAGAACTTCATAGAAGTCAACTAGGATTGCATTCTCCAAGAAAATCTCCACTGCTATTGAAGAAACATAGGGATGCCCAGATATTTGTTTGTGAGAATAAGAATAAATCTGAACCATTTTGGGAAAATGTTTTATGGACAGATGAAGCAAAAATTGAACTATTTTGGTATAATTCAAGAAATCACATTTGGAGAAAAGAGAATATACATAGGCACCAAAGAGCACAAACCCAATAGTGAAATTTGGTGGTGGCAATAACATTGTTGGGGATGTTTTTCTGCTAATGGTATGTATAATTTAGAGATAATAGATGGTAGAATGAACTTAAAAATATATCAATGTTTTGAGCCAATTTGTTTGACTCAGTAGTAATTTGGGATTCACAAATGAATGGCTTTTGTAACAAGATAATGATGCTAATCATACAGCTATCTCATAATATATATATATATATATATATATATATAAAATGATATATATATATATATATATAAATATTTATTTAAAAATATGATTCCAACACGCTACATATGAGCTCTCATGTTTCAAAACAAGAGCCGAAAACTTAAATATAATTACTTGAATTAAATTGAGATCAAGTAAGCTGTGTTCCATGTTCAAGCGAAATTTTTTTTGGAATAACTTATTTCTGAAATTTACGTGTTTTAATAGTATATTCACAATTGAAATGTCCATGGTAACAGCCAGGGCAAATTGTTTAAAATAGTTAGGGTGTTAAGTGTTAATTTCTATCAGTATAGAGTTACTTTCATAGATGTCAAGTCAGGGTAAGGTGGGGGTGTCTAAATTTAAAACGGAAGATGTTTTCGCCTAGTCTGGTTTACGTGTCTATGGAGGTTTATTTATTTATTTATTTTTTTATTTTATTTCATTTCTTTATGAAAGGGATTTGTGCATATAAAAAAAAACTGCCGTAACATTTGTTTTTTGATGACTTCATAAAGGATTATCTTTTTTGTAGGGTATTTAAACTATTTATTTGGGCTATAGATTATAAAAGTTATTTTATTGTATGCTTGTTTTTAGCTAATTATTCAATGCATAAATCTGATGATGTCGGCAAAAAACTTAACGATGCCAAAAATATTTACAGAGAAGTCTGATTTCTTTTATTTATATTGTTGAAAGAGCACTTATGTTGCCTCCATCTGGCTTTAAATTCATTCTTCGTGGACCCAATGTATATCATATTAGTATTAGGACTCAGTACATTGGTATACCACAGATTTGATGCAGCGTTTATTTTCAAATGGGCAGTCTTCTGGGTTTCTACAATCACACAATTTTTCACTGTTATTATCCG
>OZ010601.1:85825806-85980806 GCA_963932145.1 Acanthosepion lycidas
TTTTACAGACAACACAGCGTCGTCTGTGATAATAAGTGGTTCTAGGGCAGGATGTTGGAACTGGACCAGTTGGTTAAATAGACGCTCAACACTGAAAGGTAAAATATTTAATCAGAAACAGCACTTATGACATTTCAATACTTGAAAGACAGGCACACAAAATGCTTTCCAATATTAAACTATTTGAATTTCAGAAAATCAAGTGTGTTTTCAGATTCAATTTCACCATTTTATTATAGGTGTTAAGACATAAATCACATAGAAAGAGAAATCATTTAATAGTGAGGATTGGTAATATGTAAGTTAACTTCCAACAGAAGAAGTAGTAATTTTTCCTTCAATCTAAGAGTGAAGAGGAAAAAAAAAAAAAAAAAAAGAAAAAGGCTGAAAATCAGAAACCAAGGATGTGGAGGGGAGAGATTATATATATATATATATATATATATATATATATATATATATACACACACACACACTTGGGAACACAAAGGAAAAAATGCTTATTTTGAAAATCATACTGTGCAAAACAGTATGAAAGTAAATAAAGTTATTTTTTATGCATCTTAAAAAGTGCTTTTGAAAGCATTTAAAAGTACAATATATATATATATATATATATATGAGAGATAGAGAAATACTTACCTTCTCCGACAGCCAACACAGGGAACTGTTTGTGACAAAAGATGCAGTATACCTTTACTTGTAACCATCATAGCAGCCCTTTTTTCTTCAGGAGTCAACAGATTGAATTTGTGGACAAAGCGTTCTAGCTCCCGTTGCTTCACACCACACACATGATCACAATCAGCACATTTATCACTGAACTGTATTACCATCTGAAAAGAATTCAAAAGGAACATTAGAATTTTTTTTTTTTTTCCATTAAGTTCCTTGTATATTCTGCAAGTATAATCAAAGGAAAAAAAAAGAAAATTCGTTTAGATTTTTCGGACTTCAAGAAGATAAAAAAAAAAAAAAAAAAAAAAGCAAAGGAAATAAATTCAAGGGGTGGAGGAATGCAGAAATTCAATGAAATTAACTCATTAACCTATTGGTATTGCAAACCAAACAATCAGTAATTTGGCTATAAATGAAGGGCAAATATTCTCTGGAAAAAAAAAAAATTTTTTTTTGCAAGTCAAATATTTCTTTTCCTGTATTTGACTTGAGAAAAGTATACACTAATTTACTGACAAGTGTTCTCATTGTTGTTACTGTCCCATTTCAGCTGTTGTAGTGTCTACCCAAAAATGTGACATGCAGTGAAGATTAATACTCATCAATCAGTCACTCTATAGACATCTTTTTTTTTTCTTGTATCTAACTTCAATTGGAACAAACAAAAGAAAAAAAAAGAAAAAGATAAGAAATCAAACTGACATAAAAAACAAAATCTAATGCAATGAAACAAGCAAAAATATTTTCTGTATCATATTCAAATGAATAAATTGAATGGAAATAAAATATAGTCAAAAGCAGACGGAAGCTTTTTACTGTTTGGGCAAGTATTGTTTAATTTGCTTCCACTTCCCAAATTTTGAAAGCAGCTTTGAAACCCATGAAAATAGTGCCTGAAAATTACCAGAATCTGAAAACTTGTATTCATCAAGTTACCGACATTCCACTGTATTGTAAACAAAAGGCAAGGAAGGAAACCTTCATCAATACTGGAAAGAGCATTGAGAAACATTTTTCTAAAAGTTTTCTGAAAGAGTTTTTATAAAATTTCAATAAGTCTAAATGCTTGGTCAAAGAAAAAAAAAAAAAAAAGTTCAATTTATTTGCCCAAGTCAGTAACTTGTATTTTTTTCATTCTTATATAATTCTTTCACAGAAGAACCCCCCCCCCAAAAAAAACGAATTTTCTTCAACTTGTTTTTTCAGTATTCTGTTTTAATCAACAAGGAATTGAACTCAAGACTTTGTGACTACCTGACATAAGTTGTAACTACTGAGCTATTAAAGAGAATGAAAAAAAAAAGAAAAAGTGTTTTGGAGTTTAAAATAGATCAATCACTTGTTCACTTATCTTTGCCATAGGCAGACAGTGATAGTTTCGGAATGTAAACATGCAGAGTGGAAAGGGGTGGGGTAGACTAATTGGCCAGGTAAGAGGGTTTGGTCACATGGAAGGTATCTGTCTTGGCCAGGTAAACAGACAGGATTAGAGGCTAAAGCAACACAACAGTGCTTAAGTGAAGCCAGCCTACCTGACCAGGTAGGCAGGTTAAAGTCTGTATGTGACAACACTTGTTTATTCCCAGGAAGAGAGAATCAAGCATGAGAAGTTAAATTCTTTTATTAGAGACAGATATCAAGGTCATTTGGACAAATAATTTGAAAATACAACAGAAAATAAAAACAAGTACTAAAAAGTTACTCATAATTTTGTTTCAAACCAAAGAATAGGACGTTGGTGCATAGATGTAAAGTCTTAGTATTTCTAGGATGTAAATTATGAACATTGTTTTATCAATGAAACAATAGTAGAAATAAAACAAACTTAAATAGTATCTCTCTGTAAATCATATCCAGGTTTTTTTTTTGATTTTTTCTTTTTTAAAGGAACACTTTAATTTTGGCTACTTCCAGAGAGCAAAAGAACACTCAGCAATGAGACATTGCAAGAAAGGTATTAAACTTATAGAAGGATCAATATTCCATTTCAAAATTTTCATTAGTTCAGCTTTAACTTTTGCTAAATTGTTTTATTTTAATATTTTCACAACACTTGTTACCTAGTTGTTTATCTTCAACATGTCTACTTTTGCAATAATCTAGTAATCATTGGGTACAAAGCTACTTAGCGTCTTTCAAAATTACAAAAGAATTTTGAGATCTGCATGGCACTAGCCAAAATTGTTTTGTAAACTGAAAACAACCTTCATTTGAAAAATTGAAGGCATGCATGCATATTTTTTATATATATATATATATATATATATATATATATATATATATATATATACACACACACACACACAAAGAGAATTGGAAATAAATGTAATTGTAAAAAATTTTTTTTACATGTTCATTATGTTCAATTTTTAAAATAGAGTTATCACATTTTTAAAGAATAGCATATATCTCAATCCATTCCAGTTTTGCAATGCTGTTTCCTTCCTAGATTCCAGAAAATTGGTTATGTTAACTTGTTTCTGATAAGCTTATGTATGCTTATTTACCAGATGATATTCATAAAACTAGTTCAAATCAAAATCTGATAATCTGTTAGTGACAATGAAGTTTTATTATTATAGTCAAACTAGCAAATAGAATTCTGTATATAAATAGTGGTTTGTGCAATTAAGTTAGTTCTATTAGATTTCCTTGCACAAATTTGGATTAAAGGGAATAGGAGGAATATTTAAAAATAAAAAATATGAAAGAGTGTAAATTAAACAGACTAATACAGGGTGCAGATGTAATTCCCACATAATGGTAAGGTATTAGCTAGACGAAGACACCATTAATGTTTTCATTATGTGGGAGGTATTTCTGCTGCACCTATAAAATTAAATTTAAATAGAGTTTAACATATTTCATTTGATACATTTTCATGAAGTATCAAACCAAAATGAATAAGCTGATCACAAACAGTAGATTAGAAATTGTTGCTGGAATCAAAGTACAAGCACTGTGCAAAATTAACCAACACCATTTGGTTTAGTAAATCTAAATAGACAAGATGGTGTAAACTTTGCAAAATTAACAAACATGACAAATTGGATTTAATTTTCATAAATTCTATAGTTTGCCAAAGAACTTGAATAATTACCTTATTTACATGCAAGCTTACCTGCGTCTTTTTAGTCGTTATCACATCTCGGACACTGTGTCCTTCAGTCTTCATCAGTTGCTTCTCGATCTGGCTAACCTTCAGGGAATGTTGAACCTAACTGTTCATTTATTAGGACCTTCAAGTTCTCGCTGATTTTTCATGAAAAGTAGTGTTTTATTTAGAAAGAAACAGTTCATTGAAAGTATTGTTCATTGCTAGCTACTACTTTTCCCCATCTTTCTAGCAGCATTTGAATTCCACATTGGAAAAACAAGTCTTGAGGCTAACCATGAGTCAACCCATTTTTTTGAATCTTCATAAGAATGAAAGTGCTGCTCAGCCAGGCCATGTGCCATCAATCAGAACAAGTGAAAATCTGACAGGGCAATGTCTGTTGAATATGGTTTGTAGGACTTCCTATTTAACCATTACCAAGTAGGTTTTCAGTTTTGTAACATGTGGCCTAGCATTGTCATGTTGCAAAAGTCACTGTGTGTCTGCTCATAACTGCCAATTTTTCTTCAATGCTCAGCTCAAATGCATCAATTGTAGTTGATAGCAATCTCCTGTGATCATTTCAGTCAGCCTGAGCAGTTCACAATAAACTACACCCAGCTGATCCCAATAAATGCAGAGCAGAAGCTTTGAATCATGGATATTTAGCTTTGTCACAGACATTGATGCAAAAAAAAAAAAAAAAAATTCCTTTTCTGGCATTGTTCATATGTTACAAGATTCCATCCAACATCTCTCGGCTTCAACTAATACAGCACCCAATGTTCTTGATTTTGAATCATTCCTAATGCTTTCAAACGCTTTGAAGCCATTGTGTGATCAACTCCTAATGATTCTGCAAGGTTAACAAGTCTTCATGAAGTAAATGCTGCCAATTCTTTGTCTTGGAACTTTTTTGGTGCGCCAAAGTGTTTTTTATCTGCAATATCATTTTGAAGCGTCTAAATTCCCTGCAAATACACTTTCTTTGACAGGTTTAATGCTATGAAAAACGAAAACATACACTGAATTTCAAGCTTGCTTTAATACTTCCTTATAGATGCGTTACTATCTGAAACTACATGCATGCAGTTCTGGAAATGCCATCTGTTGGAAAACAGCAAGAACTTATTCAAGGTCCTAATAATTTACAGAGTTAGATATATCCAATTACACTGGACATGTGTAGGGATATCTTATCTAGTTCTTATATTTAGTACTACTGTTATTACTTGCCTCTATTTTCATTGAATCCAAGTATACACTACCTGGCCTCAGGCTTGAACTCAATTACTCCGTCACCCAAATTCATGAACCCAATCTTTAACAACTGATAGACAAGCAACTGGTAAAGGCTAGAAAGAACAATGGTCAAAAGTGATAGCAATAAAAATGAGGACAATAGATCACATGTCAATAATATTTTAATCCAACAGAAATGGAAATGTTATTTCAGTAAAATTTTACCACAAAGAAAGTCAATTTCAATACCTGTATTTTAAGAATATACAATTGAAATCTAAAGCTTTGTTGGGACTGTTATGAGATTGCTGGAAAATGAGCATAGCATGATAAAAAAAAACAGCCTAAAACTTGGTGAAAATAATTTTTCATTATCTAAATGTTTGTTATTATCAAGAGGAAAGATCAAAGTATTTTTTAATTTTTCTTTTTTACATTTTTTAATCATTTGTAGCACGTTCAAAAATTGCCAAAAATCAATTATACATTTTTAAATTTATTTTAAGATAATTAGAAAATATAAAGTTTATTTAAAATATTTTTAAAACAAACATTACTTTCTGCACTGAAAAAAACGTAGTTTAAAATAAGAGAAAGAAATGACGATTGACAAGTGATGATTTCAACATGTATCGACATCTTTCCAGAGGAAAAGTTATATGGAAGGACAGAATTGACAATTTAACTTTAAGTAAACCAACTTATTAAAAGTGTACGGTCTTCTGTACATTTGAATTACAGCTGTTTTATGGACGCGCACACACACACACACAAAAATAATTATTAGATTTTTATCTATCTACTTAATAACACCATTTTCATTAAAGTTATTAATTCTAGAATTAATTTAAAAATGACAAAATAATTTAAATTTTTCAGGGAAAAAGATTTTGGCTTTCAGACAAGATACATTCATAAAAAACAACTAGAAGCAACTAAAAGCTTTTGAAATATCTTTGCTTTACTGAGTTTGGTATGTTACAATTCAGAGCTGATTTTAATGTAGAGGTCTAACTATAAAAAAAAAAAAAAAAAAAAAAAAAAAAAAAAAATCACTAAATTGTACAGTATTGACTTTCTAGAGTTTACATAAAATTAGTTATTGGGGCAGGGGTTAATAAACAAAAAAATAACTAGATTATTTTCGAGAATATTCACAAGTGGTGACATTTGTAATTTTATGCCAGTTTAGGTGACCACACTATTGAACAAGGAACTGTTGTCCTAACTGTCATCACCTACCAGTCAGAAAAGATTTGTGAAAATTGCTCTATACTAAACCAAATGTGTCAATCTGGTGGTTTATAGCAGAGCCTGATACTTTCGCCAGATGAGTGAAGCTCTCATTCAACACTTATTTGCAAAGAAAAAAAAAAGACAAATGCATTTAAGATGCTGCAAAGTTGCTATACTTGTATTAGCTGTTTATATAGCAAATGATATCGACTCTAGATCAAACAAGTTACTTAGTAGTAATTAATATAAGCAATAATTAAGAATCTAATTAAATAATTAGGTTGGTATTTACCAACCTTTTCTATATTTAGTGTATTTAAAAGAAAAAGAAATCATTTCCTTAGAAATTATGTAAAGAGATCAATATGTCTAAAGTTATTTTAAACAGCCATTGTAAATAAGTCAAACTGGTTTGAGGAAAGAAAATGCTATATTAGGACTAAGTGACCAAATTGTTCAAAGTCGACAAAGAAAATAATTTGGAAGATTAGTTTTTGTGTACAGGCTATAAGCATTATAGCAATAGTTAAACGACAGAGACAAAAAAAAAGAGACAGAGAGACAAAAAAAAAGAGACAGAGAGACAAAAAAAAAGAGACAGAGAGACAAAAAAAAAGAGACAGAGAGACAAAAAAAAAAGAGAGAGACAAAAAAAAAAGAGAGAGACAAAAAAAAAAGAGAGAGACAAAAAAAAAAGAGAGAGACAAAAAAAAAAGAGAGAGACAAAAAAAAAAGAGAGAGACAAAAAAAAAAGAGAGAGACAAAAAAAAAAGAGAGAGACAAAAAAAAAAGAGAGAGACAAAAAAAAAAGAGAGAGACAAAAAAAAAAGAGAGAGACAAAAAAAAAAGAGAGAGACAAAAAAAAAAGAGAGAGACAAAAAAAAAGAGAGAGACAAAAAAAAAAGAGAGAGAGAAAAAAAAAAGAGAGAGAGAAAAAAAAAAAGAGAGAGAGAAAAAAAAAGAGAGAGAGAAAAAAAAAAGAGAGAGAGAAAAAAAAAGAGAGAGAGAAAAAAAAAAAGAGAGAGAGAAAAAAAAAAGAGAGAGAGAAAAAAAAGAGAAAAAAAAAGAGAGAGAAAAAAAAAGAGAGAGAAAAAAAAAGAGAGAGAGAAAAAAAAGAGAGAGAAAAAAAAAAGAGAGAGAAAAAAAAGAGAGAGAAAAAAAAAGAGAGAGAAAAAAAGAGAGAGAAAAAAAAGAGAGAGAAAAAAAAGAGAGAAAAAAAAGAGAGAGAAAAAAAAAGAGAGAGAAAAAAAAAGAGAGAAAAAAAAAGAGAGAGAAAAAAAAAGAGAGAGAAAAAAAAAGAGAAAAAAAAAGAGAGAGAAAAAAAGAGAGAGAAAAAAAGAGAGAGAGAAAAAAAGAGAGAGAGAAAAAAAGAGAGAAAAAAAGAGAGAGAAAAAAAGAGAGAGAAAAAAAGAGAGAGAAAAAAAGAGAAAAAAAAGAGAAAAAAAAAGAGAGAAAAAAAAAGAGAGAAAAAAAAAGAGAGAAAAAAAAAGAGAGAAAAAAAAAGAGAGAAAAAAAAAGAGAAAAAAAAAGAGAGAAAAAAAAAGAGAGAAAAAAAAAGAGAAAAAAAAAGAGAAAAAAAAAAAGAGAAAGAGAGAAAAAAAAGAGAAAGAGAGAGAGAAAAAAAAAAGAGAAAGAGAGAGAGAAAAAAAAAAGAGAAAGAGAGAGAGAAAAAAAAAAGAGAAAGAGAGAGAAAAAAAAAGAGAAAGAGAGAGAGAAAAAAAAGAGAAAGAGAGAGAGAGAAAAAAGAGAAAGAGAGAGAGAAAAAAGAGAAAGAGAGAAAAAAAAAGAGAGAGAGAGAAAAAAAGAGAGAGAGAGAGAAAAAAAGAGAGAGAGAGAAAGAAAAAAAGAGAGAAAGAGAGAGAGAAAAAAAAAGAGAGAAAGAGAGAGAGAAAAAAAAAGAGAGAAAGAGAGAGAGAAAGAGAAAGAGAGAGAAAAAAAAAAGAGAGAAAGAGAGAGAGAAAAAAAAAAGAGAGAAAGAGAGAGAGAAAAAAAAAAAAGAGAGAGAAATATAGTAATTCTACAAATATTTCAAAGAATGGGATCTGTAAAATTACAGTCCAGAATTTCAACTTTGTTCACTAATTCCAGTCTATACAAATAATTGGTAACTACCAGCACATTCAATTTCAGTAATTATAAAAATGGAAAACAAGAACTTAAAATGAGTTTCATAAAATCTTCAAAGGGATAATGGCCATATGGTTAGAACTTTGAACTTGTGGGTGTAACATCTCTAACCAAATAGAAAATAGACAATGATATAAATAATGTCTTTTTCTGGTAAAGTCCAACATTATTAACAAGAATCATAAAATTTTGGACAAGAATGTTTATATACAATCTTTAATTTGGTACTGACTTTATATAGAATTGAAATTCTATTAATTTATGCCACACATTGCTTGAAAAAATTATTGAAATATGTTTGCAATGAGCTCTATATAAAACCCTTTATAAAATATTCAAGAAGCTTTCAATAAAAAGAATGGGATCAATCTGATTAAAACAAATCTTGCTCCCCCATTTGTTTAAAAAAAAAAAAAAAAAAGGGGGGGTGACAGCATCAGAAATTGAGCCTTATAACTTTATCAAATCCATAATATAAGATTTTACATTGCAACGTAAATTAGAGATTTATTCTATCATGTTAAAAAGTAAAATTGTCAAAGATAATCACAAGAGTATAAATAACTCAACTGGAGAAATACAAGATTACCAACTAATTCAGATGTTAATTTGCATGTCAGGAAGTATGGTGTTAGTAAGTATTAAGAGGGTCTTTTACTGTATTAGAAATAAAAGAGCAGAAACAACATGTGACTAGTTACGGTTGCCTGCTGACTCAAACCGCATAGTCAACTACTAGCAAATCTAAAAAATATACCTATCAGGTAAGCAAGCAAACAAGTTACCATGATGGTACTATTTCGTAAGTAGGTCACAGAGACACACAACTTTGGCTTGACCATGTTACCAAATGCAGGTAGATTTATTAAATGAATAGGTAGGTTGTCCAGAGGTAAAGAAGAAAAAATTTATATATTTAAGAAAGAAAATTCATATCTCTGACTGGTCTGTTAATTAAGCCTTTGAGCCCTGACCACTGCTTTACCGGTGGTAGAGAAAAATGATTTAATACCCAGTCACCAGTTGAATGCTGGGTAAACACTTGTAACTATTTTTATATCTCCATGTAACATTACATACCAATTATTTGCGAATTTTAACCGAGGAGCTCAGGCAATCAGGTTAAAATTGTTCAGGAACGCAGGCTCAAAGAGTTCATTATATATATTTAAAAAAAAAAAAAAAAAAAAAAAAGAATTTAAACTTGTTTACTTAAAATAAAAATACTAGCAAAGAAAAAAAAAAACTGACCAATCACATATCTGAATTTGCATTAGGGTTTTATTGTATGTACATTAGATTCTCACAAGTCACATATCCTAAATTTAAAATTTGGAATGGATAGAAGTTTGTGCAAAATTCTATATCTTACCTAGGGTATAGAGAATTTACTTCAAGAATATGTGTAAACTTTCAAATGATAAATTTGAAATTTGCACATTCTACAAGACTTGGCAATTTGAAATATTTTACAAAAAGTTTAATTTTCTAATTTAAAAAGACAAATGTTGCAACCAAAAGTTACTGTAATTTCATTATTATAAAAGTTAATTTCCAATTACTTATGTTTAAAAATGGCCAAACAAAAACTGAGTTCAGTAAGAATTCATCTTTATTTTATAGCCTTAATTTTCACACAATTCATTAAGATTAAAAAAAAAAAAAAAAAAAAAAGTCATAGAAAAGGCAGGTATGCTTTGCTAAGTATATTTTCTTTTAGCAAAAAATCTGAAAGTGTAGATTGATTGCAATACAAGTCAAACAATATTGTAATGGTTGAATAGAGAAATATATATCACAGCAAAAATAGCAATAGTCATACTAATGTTATTCAGAAGTAGGTCATAAATATCAGGACATTCATAGCAATTCAGTAGAATTAGGCAAGTGTAGAGAAAACCATTATAGAATGTTTTAAGTGAATCTTATGTAAGATTTGTATGTAGGGCATAACAAACAAAAAAAACTTCTTTATATATTTATGGTAGAGAGAGGAATTATGGTTTTTGAGTTTAAGATGCATGTGTTTTGCAGGATAGAGAATCCTAACAAAAGTGGAAAAATAGAAATTTTTTTTTTTTTTTTTTTAAATGACAGTGTTTCACCTTTGTGTGTTACATAGGTTATGTTCTTTCATTTGAACTGGAAGATGCCAACTTAGCAAACAAACTTGAATATATATATATATATATATATATATATATATATATATATAAATAAATAAAAAACACAAAGTTGTCTCATTCTGAACTGAAGATGCCTACCTTACACACAAGGAGACAAAACATGTTATTAAAAAAGCTTTTCCACTTTGGCCTGTGTAAATGTTCTGTTAATGACAGACAAGGTTCTGCAATCAGGCTTTTTATTCAATTTTGTTGCATTTGTAAAAGTGTTTACTTTTCTGAACATGAAGTGTATTAAAAAATGTTCTACACAGAGTTTTCAGCCATTCTACTAGTCATTAGCAACTATTTTTTTTAATTATGTAGATTTTTATATGTGTGTATCCATAGTGATGGAAATGTTAAACACAGTCAGAACATTATGGCAATGTTCATAAGTTTTGTTTTTTTTTTTTTAATGACGCCATTATTTTAGATGTAGCCTGCTTGTAAAATACAAAAAAAAAATTATTCATCTAATAAAAGACTGTCCAACATTAAATCAGTACAAAATGGTCAACTATGCCAGAATATCTGAGCTTATGCAAAGTATCTTTATAAGATGAAATCTGAAAATTAAAAACCTGCATAATATGTGCACAAGATTTGACTTATAAGCCACAGTGTCAAAGGTACATGAACATGAAAATGTAACAAAACACGTCATATGTAATGAGAAGGGCAGTTTGCTCAAGTTTTATTTTATGAAGGGGGAAAAATGATTCATCGTAATTAACTTTCAGATCAATTTAAATTTCTTTAGTGAAATGCTATATAGGATAAAAATGCTCTTTGGTAGAAGATTTTTCAAGAAATTATTACCAAGTGTAAAACTCAGTAAAGACAAAATTAAGCGATTCTATACAGAAGCAAAATGCAGTAAACATTTTGTGTTGTAATTAGTCATCTGATACTAGAACAATCCTTTCTAATGCTTTCAAAAGGAGGTCAAAGTTAATCTACTGGTGCTAAAAACATTGATTTCCAGGCAAGAAAGCAGCAAAGAGTTCTGCATAATCAAGGGATTAAATAAAAAAAATGTTATGGTTGGACAAATTTTGGAAAGTGAGATGGGTAGAGAATTTTTCAACGCCCCCACCCTTATAAAAAGTGAACAGATTCTTTCAAATTATTTCTGAAGTGGTAGCAAGAACATATTCAGTTCAATAATTATTGCTTGTCAAATACTGAGCACTATTAGAAATTCAGTTCATTTTAATATGTTGAATTATGTAATTTTAACTATATTAATTGCAAGTATTGCTTGCTATATATGAAAAATTAAATAAATCTCACTAAAACATGTCCCTGTTAAAATACAAATAATAAATAAAGGTTTATTACACAAGGTTTCAAAAGTGAATTTTAGGTGACCAACAGTTGCCCCATGGGAGTTAGTCATTAGACCCACAACATCTACCATAAGAAGGCAATAGGAAGTTAACAGACATGAGTAGATGTGGGGAGAGAAAGAAGTGACTGGGAGAAAGTGAGGTGTTAAACAACAACTCAGGACTCATCAAGAGTGTCTGGTCAACATAACCTCTAGTTATAAGTGTACAGCTTTAGAGAAGGCATTTAACAGGAAAGTGGGCAGCAACATAAAAGATAAAATCTATCTTTACACAAAAAAAAAAAAAAAGGATTAATTTAGTCAACAGTAAGTCCCTCTGTTTTACTTGCAGCAATCTAATTTTAAGTATATTTCTTACAATGGTATTGAAAATATTTGTAAGCACATAAAACTATAGGGTCTTTAAATTTAATATTTCAATAAAAGGTTTCAGAGTATCAAATTTTCAGAATACTGAATCATACCAAGTCATATAGTGTTTAAAAAAAAAAAAAAAAAAAAAAAAAAAAAAAGCTAAATTTGTCATAAGGTATTTTAATATCAAGTTTGCTGCTCCGACATTAAGCCCTAAAAAGAGATTTAGTGAAAACTTACAGTATCCTATATTGGTCAATTTTTATGAATCCTAAAACAACATTTTATACACAGAAGTAGCCAATCCGAGAAGAGGCTTTTGTTTTTTTTTAACTAATTGCTCCTCAAGCAAGACAATAATGCTAAGATGCAATGGGTTACTGAAACAAAGAAAACAAGTAAATGTTAGCAAGGAGATAGGACAATAAAAGAACTAGACTCAGGAAGACAAATGAAGATTGATATTGCATTTAATACTTTTGACAATCAGAAGTGATAGGAAAGGAGCTAGGAATGTGAAAAAAATTATTAGAATAGAATTTATGCTTACATCTAGCTATTTAAACAGTAAAGTGATGAGACCTAATTGCCAATCTAGTAGTATGCGTAAATTCATGCAGTTGAGGTACCAAGGAGAAAAGCTCATTAGAACTACCATGAAGATATAGAAAAGACACAAGGAAGCCACATAATGGTGATGGAAAAGTGATTAAAGCAGAGATGTCAAGTCTGACTCTTTGGAATTTATCAAGAAAATTGGGATATATAGCAGGAGCACCAGACCAGATATGGCAGCAATATACAATGCACGAATGAAGGGTACAAGACGGATACTGTAAGAAAAATTGTCTAGCACAGCAGAGTGAACTAACTTTCCTCACCGCAGACCCAGCAATTTGATTTGATCATGTCATTTCATATAAGTAGAAAACCAGAGACCAAAAAGGTGCAATAAGTTACTCTCCAGCAGGTTAGCATCAGCCATGCTGATGGAAGGCAGAAATGGTACTCTAAAATTTAGAAACCATTTCTTGTCCCAACTAATAGATTGAAGCCCATTTTAGAAATCAACAGCCAATTTTACTTACCAGTTCTATCAGACTATTAAGACAGGAGTAAAAAGTTGTCATAATAAATACCAAATTAGGAACTGATGACATCAAGAAGGTTACTGAAGACTTAATAAAAAGTCAAAAGATAAAGTCCTGAAGGAACGAGAAGTGGCCATTTAACACACACAATATGATATTCTGCAATGAAATGGACCTATGATCAATAAAACCTCAAAATACTATTTGTATTTGCGATAGAAATAATCTGTAAAAAGTGTTATAAAGTTTAGTGTACCTAGTTTTAAGTATAACTAAAATAACTAATGGGATTTCAGGCATTACTGTAATTCAGTTGGCAAATGTTTTCTGTGAACTGCAAAATTGTATTACCTTTTGTATTGCTAATGATGGGGGACATGTGGAAACTTAAATAAAATTTCAAAACCTTAATATAGATTTACTACTTTCTAATTCTTTTTACAAATTATTTCTATCGCAAATACAAATAAAAGTTATAAATTTTTTAAGTGCACACGAACTTTATGGACACTATATAAAGTAGCAAATTCTCAGTGTCCTGAAACCTCAAATTTGGTGTTCTTCCATGACAGTAAATTTTAATTTTCTGTTTTGGTTTCAGAATCATAAAAATGTGAAAAACAAATGCGTGTAAACAGTAAAACATACAGCCTACTTATATAGGCATTTTTTTTGTGCTTCAGCGATTTCTGATGATCCATAAGCATGTCCCTCTAAGTCCAATCTACAACAAAAACTGCAGAATTTATCACCATCATGGTAAAACTCATCACAGAAAGCTGACTCTTTAACTCTGTATTTTGCTGAAAGTGTGCACCCACCAAGTTTGATAGCTTTTCATTTACTCATCGTGAAAGATAATCAAACCGGCATTTAAAAATATAAATTTAATTACTAAACAAACAACTTTGATTTCTTACTAACCTTGATGGTGCATGCCATTAGAATAGTCTGGAATGGCATTTTGCGGGAATATAGGTTGTAGCGTTGACGTATAAGTCACTCACTTCACTATGTATTGCTAATTTATGCAAAATGAGTTCTAGCTCAGAAATTTTATGTTTTACTGTCTGAATATTATTTTTTTTTTTTTTTTTTAGCAAAAATGTCATTTTCTACTTTATTTCCATGCTTTTTGTATCACAGAGAACTTGCAGTACAAGATCAAATATAAACGAGGGATGCTAATGCTTTATTTTCAACTGAAGAGGGTAAAATATCTGTGTATAACACAGGATCATTATGATGAGGCACCCAAAGTAAATTCAGTCTTGAGAGACAAATAGAGTATGAATTTAGAAAATAAACACCCACACTGAATAAATCAGGTTGTGTTAGACTAAAATTGAACTATAAAATACACTGTTTTGGCTATTATGGACGCTTCTTAATCCCCCCCCCCCACACACACTTCTCAGGATACCTTTTGCAATCTTTTAGGGAATTGATTTTATTTTTTCATTAAAAAGCATTCTGTAAATACTAGAATAAGTAGTAATCAAGTGCAATATCTACTGAATATAGTAGATGAGCAAAAATTTTAGATTAGCCTTTTATATATATATATATTATAATATTGGTTTGTAAATTAGGCGATAGTAATTGTTAGTTCAATCTCTGGGCCAGGTAGTGCAGACTTGGATACAGTGAAAACAAGGCAAGTAATAACTCTGTAGTACTAAGAAGTAGAGAGGATATCCCTAGATATAATCAGCAGAATAAGAACAATATACCTCCTGTGATTAAATAGAGGGGTTCAGTTCAAGGGGTTTGAAATTCTCTGAAGGCTCCCTGGATTGACAAGCATCTGATGAAGGCCATAATAGGCAAGACATCAAAATAACATGTGGACTTTGACTGTCATTTTGTGTTATATGATTAACTTTCTCAAGTAAAGAGATGAAAATTAAACCCAACTGATCCAACCAACTGCAGATTCTCATTCAGCAAGAAACTTCACAAACCACTATATGTTCATTTAGTTACTATACCTTCATAATTTTATTGATTTGATCATGTCATTTCATATCAGTAGAAAACCCGAGACCAAAAAGGTGCAATAAGTTACTCTCCAGCAGGTTAGCATCAGCCAATTTAATTTTTTTTTTAAAAAGTCTTTTTTGAGAGTCACATTTTTACCTAAATTAAAAAAAAAACAATTCCTTGAATGTTAGAATCATTAAAAATATGCCCATTTTGTGAAATGAAATGAAATGTTTGGAAAAATATAACCCGATATGACAGATGTCACCACAGAGTCAAAAGCAATACTTTTTAAAACAAAGTTAATTAAAGCTAAATGATTCTGGTGCCATAAGAAAAACAGCTTTTAAAAGTTACTCAATCTTTGCAGGAAATCTCATTAGCCATGTTGGCTATTGGTGAGCATAGAGTGTTTCTGCAAACTAAAACAAATTTCAGTCACCTGACAATGCAAATCAGTCTGAAAAACTTTTCTCTTGAATAAAATCCACTGTTGCCTCAAATTAACCAAACTGAATTTCACTTAGAAAGAAGAGGGATATAGTATACAAAGTTAAGGTTAATTTACTCTACATTTTTCTTTTTAATGATCTCAATATCACCTCTTTGTTGATCAGTCTCAATCTTCCCGTTGAAAATACTTTATAATGAAGAAAATAGAACCTGCTTTATTAGTTGATAATCCAAACTTCTGTTAAAGCTGATAATGGATATAGCAGCTACTTTGCTGTCAGCAACAATTACAAAAATTGCTTTATGTGTGTGTGTGTGTGTGTGTGTGTGTGTGTGTGTGTGTGTGTATATATATATATATATATATCTTTTCACAGTAGTTAAAGTTAATGGCAATCCAGGGAGTATCAGATTCATACCTCTCCAAGAACTTTGAAAGGCAAAGTTCTTCAGTTTTCTTTCAAGACAACAAACCTCATCTAGTCATTTAAGATTTTAATTTAATAAAAAATTGGTTTTAATCCAGTCACTTAAGTCCAGACCTGAATAGAATATCAGTCTTTTTGAATGTGCATCTAGAATGGGTAATTTTTCACAAGTCAAAAGCAATACACAGTCTTCACTTATTAGAACTAAAAATTGTGTGATGGTCAGGTGGGTAGAGTAAGGTACATAGAACAGCCAGATTCTAATTTCTTATATAGTTCATCAACAAATGTACTTTTAAGAAAGGTAAGAATACAATTAGCTGATTTTTGGCAATGTTTAACCTTTGTGCCCACAAAAAGTGTTAAAAAAGAAAAAAAAAAAAAAAAAAAGAAAAAGGGGACATGTTTTTTTTTTTTCTTATTGACACCATTATTACTTTAAACTACTGAGATTTCCTTGTTAAATGTTTATAAACCTATAAGAATGAACCAGGTACAATATAATTTTTTTTTTTTTTTTTATTATTTACCATTTTATAAATATTTAGTATCTTAGGAAAAATTTGAAAAATCTTTATTCAAAAATTAAATAAAAACCTAATTCTCCGATTGTTTTCTCGGGAATATTTGGCAAAACATAGGTGAATCGCCAATCGATTCAAACTTTATAAAATGACAGATTTCATATTTGGCTCACATTTATGATTTAATAAATTTACAGGTATAAAAAAAATATTTATTTCTTTGTAAATTGGTAAATGATAAACACTTCATTGTAATTTTCTATTTATAATTTTAAAAATGGAAATTAACTATTTCCATTTTTAAAATTATAAATAGAAAATTATTCTTGTAAATAATTAAAAATAAAAGTGTTTAATATTTTTGTGGTAAATTCTCAGTTCATTTTCATGTGTTTGGTTTTTAAAATTCTAAATCATTGCTATATAGAAAAAAAAAAAAAAAAAAAAAAAAAAAAAAAACATTGCTGAGGGAGTGAAGATAGAGAAATTGGGGGTGAGGGCAAATGTCCTTTTGACAGTCTTATTATGGGTACAAAGGTTAAACTTTGCTGATTTTTTTCCTTAATAATTGGCATTTAACAGTAACAGAAGTAGAGTTGGCTGCAAATATTAATTTTGAAAAACAGTGCAATACTAATTACAGGAAGAGAATCTTTAATTTCCTGAAATCAAAAATCCAATTAACATGTGTGATGGCAGCAGTTTCATAATCCTAATGATAGATAAACAGCTCCGTTAATGAACATTTATCAGAGTCAGGCTAATAAGAAAATGGTAAAGTTATATAATTATCCAGCCCACCATAACAGAGATGTAAGGCAAATGGAAAATCTTGTACAAGGTTCTAACTAGCAGGAAAGAATAAGATCACATCAAACAACCAATAATAATAATACAGAGATTAGATTCTGCTTGTGACAAACAGTAGCAGGCACACACAAAAAAAAAAAAAAAAAAAAAAAAAAAAACTGTCCAGAGATTTAACAAAATACCATTAAAATTCTCCAACTTTAACAGTTGGAGTACAAAATTTTAATGTAAAAACGGACATATTGAAATTGTACAGACTAGAGAGGGGGGGGGGTAAATGTGTGCACAACATATCAAAAATATAATCATACTTCAATTACATTAAGGCCCAGCAACCATTCCTTTTGCTTGCAAAGGGAAGGCTTGGTAAATGACACAGCACCTACACCAGATCATTTATTAAGGGTTCAGCTATCACTGAACTCAAAGTATTAACCAGATTATGCAAATTATTGCATCTACCATGAAGGATCTTGGTGGCATGTGATTTCTTATAATCATTAACCTTTGTATAGTTCTGCCTATATATTCCAATTTACACCGACATAATTGTAAATAAATGAGTTCACATGTGAGAGCAGAACATCTTTACAGATATCAATAATTCTATCTATCAGCCTTCACATTCAAGAAACTTTAAGAAAACATGTTCTCCAGCAGAGTTCAAAACGCCCTACCAGCATTGTAGAGGAAAAAAAAAAAAAAAAAAAAAAAAAAAAAAAACCACAAACCACAAACAACAGCCATTTATACAGACCAACACTGAAAATGTTTTACACATGGTTAATTGTTGGTGAATGAAAAGTTTAGTTTAATTATTCTGTTAACATAAAAAAGTAAATCATGAAATATAACACTGATACATTTAATGAACAGTTGGCATTTAAGTAACTTGAATGAGAAAGGAAGTTAATTATTACAAACACAAGTGATACAAATTCTAAGTGCGTAAAGTACTTATAGTATTGAATTCAACATGGCTTGAAGAAAAAAAAAAAAAAATGCATAAGTTTCAAATTACAGTGACTAGAGATTTTTGCTGTTTACTGGTAGAAAATATAAACACTACCATATTATGTCTAATATAGACCTTAATAGTGACAAATATGCTCTAAAAATGAGACCTGCACCAGAGCATCCCTTTAAAAGAGATAATTTCTAAGTCTTGAAAAGTAATAGAACTTCCTACAGAATGCAAGACTCCAAGTGTTGTATGAAGGCCTTTAAAACTATCAACATTACAAAATTCTAATGAACCCTTGAATTTGTTCCAAGGTACAAAATCCCACATGTTTAAAAAAAGAAGAAAAAAAAAAAAAAAAAAAAAAGAAGTTTTTCTGGCTTTTGATGACTTTAAAGTTTCAAGGTATTTCAAAGAGAAAGTAAAGAAACCCAAAGAAAAAGCCAACCTTACTTATTTCTAATTTTATAAGGACAAATATCAAAATAATAACTTTACAGAAACTGAATGAAATGTACACTATACAAAAATCATGCTAGAGAATTCTGTCCAAGAGAAGTTATGTGGACAATGGCGAGAAAGATGCAAATAAAAAATACAGATTTTATGTTAAAAGTCAATGACATTCTTTTTAAAACCTTCCTTCTGAGAGAGACGATTTTTCCTTGCACATCAGATAAATCTGACTTACCTGATATGATGTTTGTATAAGAGAATTCAGTTAAAAAGTCAAAATATTCTATCCCCCCACCCCCGTAAACTAAGAATCTGAAACTTTAAAATACATTATTTACATATGAACTGTCAAAGAAAGTACAATATAAACAGGTGCATTGATTAATGAAAAACAGTACCAGAAAATAACCTTATAGGCTTCCCCACATACAATACCTGTAGGAGCCAAGTAGAGTAAATCATTATAATAAGCAGAATAAAGAATAAATTCATTAATATACAAATGCATAGAGTAAGTACCTCCCAAAAATCATTTAAAAAGAAAAATTAACAACTCTTATCAAGAGGGGGAGGAATAATTTTACATCAAAAAACCTTTTTTTTTTTTTGGAAATTTTGGTCAAAAACCGTTTTTCTGGCATCAGCATGGAGCCTTAAATTTATAAAGGAAGTTTGAGAAAGTTTCAGTTATTTAGAAATTCTTGCAAAAATCATAATTATCAGATTTCAATTAAACTTTCAGGACTTATTCACAAATTAAATTTTAAAATTTTTTCTTTATTCCCCCACCCATTTAAATTGATGAAAACTGGAGACTTTTTCTATCACTTAATGTTTATATTTCGTATAAGTCCTCAGAGAATTTGGATTACTGTTTTTATTTTGTCAAACAGAACCCTCAGTTACAGAAAATCTGCTGAATTGTATGGAGAAAAAAAAAAAAAAAAAAAAAAAAAAAAAAAACATCAGGCTTTCAAATAACTCAACATGTCAAAAAATTTGCACTGTTAATAGACGTTTCAATTCAGGTTAAGCTTTAAATCATAATTTTCAACATTTCAGAAAAATTTTTATTTTTGAAAGATTTTTTTTTAAAAGAATTGTGTTCTGTCAAAATAAGGATTAGTTTATAGATTTTGCTGATAAGTAGGGAGGAAAAAAGGGAAAGATTCCAATCAATTTAAATTCAGTTTTAAATACACTGAAATATTTTGTTTATTTGAAATATTAAATGTAATCTATTAGGTTGGAATTAAAACTAAAATTAAAGCCTCAAGAAAGATTCTGCTTTTTTTTCTTTTTAAAAAAAATTTTAAATTTAGATATCCCTTTTCTTTTGAAGTACCTATATAGATTGGTTTGGTTTACAGCATATCAACCTCAAGGGGTTATTTAATGCTGGCAAAAATGTATTGCTGGCAATAATGTTTCTTACAAAAATGTATTGATGGTATTAAAACCTATTTTTACACTTTCATAGTATTTTGACCCCAGTTTGTGGTTAACTATTTGCCCATAGATGGGTCCCTAACAGGTGATACCACTCCAAGTCAAGGTGGACCTGGGAACACCAGCAATTAAAAAGGTGGTTTCATGCTTCTCAAAACCTCTTGATCAGAGGCTTTGAATGTAGCTTATCGCCTTACCCAGGATATCTGACTGAGGAAATCCTTGTGAAATTTGTACTCTACTTGAGCCATCATTGTTAAACTAAAAACCATTTGTGAGCTCAAAATTAGAACCAATCATTATAATTAAGTGATGTCCACATTTACAAATACCATTTCATTTTAACATTGTGTGATTACATTTGATGGGGAAGATAGAACCATGTCTATTTAGACAAGAAATATCTGATTATATCATGCAGTTGTAAATCATATATATATTTGTTTAAAAACCTGTCAAGTAATGAGATTAGCATTGCTATTAAGTCAGAGACATTTAATGCCTCTTACAAACAATATTAACCTTTCATGAACCAGCAGACCAAATTTGTTTAGCATATTTTATCAGGAATTGTAAAAGGTCCATAAGGCTAAACAAAAAGAAAGATTTTCCTGAAAATCCAATTTTCTTGCATGTTTGCAATTGTATTAGTTTTCCAGAGCAATTTACTGTTAAAAATGACTTAAAATTAACTATTTTTCTATCAGTATGTTAAGGCAAAATTTCCACTTTAGCATGGATAATTAAAAATAAAATGATTCCCAATACTCAAACTATTTAAATGTCTACTCTTAAGACAGCAAGCAAGAAATAAACCCAGTGCCAAAGCAAAAATCATGTCAATCACCTCAGTGAGAATTGAAATTTCAGTTTATAATGCACTGAATTTTTTTTTTTTTGGGGGGGGGGGTAGAGAAGCTTTTTTTATTATTATTATTATTAAAACCAGACACCCAAGAACAGGAAGTGGTTGATTTTGGCTAAGTTGCTCAAAAATGATTGACTTCTGACACTTGGATAATTGCCATCTAAAGACTTCAGGATTGATGGATAAACTGGACCATTATTAGCAACAGGGTTCAAGTATAATTTTATCTGGTATTGAAACAAGAATACTAATTGTTGCTTATCTAGCAACATAATCCCTCATTTTCAGCTTGTTAAATGGATATTTGTAAAGGTACACATTAACAAATGACAATTTATGATAGGAAAAGATAAGGACCTAACTTTCAAAATAAATAAGTTCCCCAAATCCTGTAAAACATTAAAAAATAGATAAAACGAAAATAAATAAGAATAAAATTATAAATAAAAATAAAATTAAAAAAAAAAAAAAAAAAAAAAAAAAAAAAAAGCTTATTTTTCAATATATTCATCATTCAGTGATATCTTTTCATAAATGTCCTTTTTTCATTCTATTTCTAGTTCACTAATAAAATAATTGTGAACAAGTTTCAAAACTTGAAAAGTATCAGACTTTTCAATATCCACCACATTCCAGAAACAAAAGTATGAATTCCAAATCTGGTCTACATAAGAGCTGACTTTCAGGTTTCTTACCATTTGTGTTATTCATTGACTGCAATGCAGCCTTGCAATCTGATGGTAGAAACGTTCTCTTCTTTAGACCTTATTTAACAGATGTTTGGGTAGTTGTATAGTTTTACAATACCTTTCAACCCCCACCCCCTTCAGCATACATTCTATACTAATTATTTTGTATCCCCCAAAACCCCAGGTGATATTTTATAAATTGTTATCCTGAAAATAAAAGGCATTCATGAACCAATTGCTTCTATACACCCCCAGAATCGACTCAGTCAAACTTCTAGTGCCAAATATCATCAATTACCGATTGATATGTAACTGATATCAGTATTCATGAGTAGAAAACTTACTAGATGTCATTATATGGCAAACTGACACTAAGCATGCTTAAGAGATCAATCAACCTGTGTTTCACAATCCCTACTTACAAAAATATACAAATTAGTTATAAATTGTTACAGCCAAATGAATATCCGACTTTATGTAAGGATGAGTTTAGAGACTGCAACAACGGCAAAAATCCCTCAGTACCACGTTTAATTTAATGCCGAGGTGCCCTTCAAAAATAAGCCATGTCCACAGCAATTTTGCCTTGATGAATATTTGGAGGAATTGTAAAATTGTAATCAGTTAGAAAAACTAATTTGGAGAGAAAGTGACAAGATTTGTAACCAAAACAAACACTTATGTCTCCAATGACACACCATGCTAAAAACATAAAAGACTTGCTGAACTATTAAAAGAGAATAAAAAGTGAAAAACTTTGGAAGCCTTTTTCCAAACAAACAAGTTCTCATTTTTTATGAACTTTAAAACTTTACAAGAAAAAACATTTAAGTCGACTAATTTTCTGTCTTCTTTGAATAATCGTAAAAAGTGACCCCCCCAAATTTTCAATAAGAAAGAAAATGTTTTTTTTTTTTTTTAAATCTTTCAAAACGGTCTCGGTTATTTTACTATTAAAATATAAATAGTCTGAACTTTCTTTTTGTAACAAAAAAAAAAAAGAAAAAGAAAAAGAAAAAAAAAAAAAAAAAGAAAATTAATGAAAATGTTACGTTTTTCTTAAGGTAGTTGTGGAATTTTTTCAAGAAAAAAATTTGACTAGTCTTATGCACATATTTTGAAAGAAAGAGGTAGATGAAAGGAATTTCAACAAATGTTACAAGTTTATTTCAAACTTGCAACATTTATATCTACCAGAAATGAAAAGATCATATGTATACATACAGTACATAGTAATAATGCATTTCATTTTAAAATAGCAATACAAATTGACTGGTCCCCTCAAAAAGGAAAGAAAACTACATGCATGTCAAGAAGTCAGGGATCAGTTTGACATATTTATATTGTAAACAACCACCCCACCATCTAAAATAAAAAATTGTTTTTTTTTTGATTCTGACAAATTGCCTGAGTAGAGAAGTTCTGAATGTTAGGCAACAAAAATTAGCCATGAAAATATTTTTATCTAGAAGAAATTACTAATTAATATTCATGCCAAAAAGTAAAGGATCATTTTGACATTTACTGTACATATTGTAATCATTACAATAAACAAGTCTAAGCTCAAAAATATTTCGTTATTCTATTCTTTTTAATTGGTTGGTTGGTTGGTTGGCTTTTATGGCATATCAACCACTGCCTATTCTTTTTAGTATTTCTATTTAAATATTTCACTATAAAAACTTGATTCAATCCTAACAGTACAGTTTCTTTATTCAGAGCTTCAAATGGGAAAAATGTTTTTCAAAATATTCTGCCAATACATTAGTTCTTAGTTTTATATTTTCTCCACAGATCAACTCTAAGCATTTTTGTCAAAGGTTTAACCTGAGCATTCATTAAGTTCTTCCCATCAGCCTTCAGAAAGTCAACACCCTCACAAAATTTAAGATTAAGTTAAGATTTCTATATTGAAGTCATGTAATATCTTGTCTTCATATTTTTTTTCATTATTTCAATGTTGATCTTTAATGATACTGTTTCTTTTTCTAACAACTGCTCATTTTGGTTTTAGTAGTTATTTTGATTTTATGCTGAAAAAGCTTTATCTTTATAGGGTAATACGACAATCTCGTTCTTTCCACAACATATTCTATGCTCATTTCTAATGTTGTAATGTTTGATTTCTTTGTCAAAACTGTTCCACTGAAATGTATCATCCAATAATTGTAATCATAATTATGGTATTTGTTAATAAAATACTTGATTTTAAAGAATTTTTATCAATATTTCAAAGGATTTTACATTAATATTAGTTATAACAAAAAAAAGAAAAGAAAAGAAAAAAAAAAAAAAGAAAAATATTGCTGCCGTGCCCTCATTTTTAAGGCAGGCACCAAGACAATTTTTGCCTGCCACGATGTTAGTCTAAACTTATCCCTGCATATGGTAAAGTCTTTTTTGGTAAGCATTAGCTTTTTAATAAGATGTGACAAAAACATAACATTTACATTACATGTTGCTCAGTTCATGGGATATTCAGCATGGTTAAAAAAAAAAAAAAAAAAAAAAAAAAAAAAAGCAGCTTTATATATATATATATATATATATATATATATTTAAAAATTATAACATATGTTATAAAATCACTACAAAAATAGCCATTTTGTTTCAACACCTCTGGTGTCTTATCAAGTGATGTTGAATGTAGATTGTAGAATAAAGGTTTTATAAAGTTCTAATTAACTAAGGGGAAACACGCTGTTACATGAGCTGGAATGACCAATTGAGCACTCTTAAGAATAGTAATTGTTGGTTATTGGAATTTATTCCATATACACCAATCATATACTATATATCAGACAGATATTTCTTCAAGTAATTTAACTGCAAGAAATTTGTAATAAATAAAAGATATGTTGTCAACCATCTGACCAACAGAAGAGTTTAACAATTCTATCATGGCTAGGTGCTTGGAGAAAAATGGTTAAACGTACTAACAATATGCTTGTTTATAGAATTTATGCACCACTGGAGTGACTGGCCAACAAATAGCAATATTGTATATTCAATTAAGTTTAAAAATTGTAGGTTTTGTTGACTAAAATTGAAAAACAAATGAGAAAACTAAGCTATTTAATGTAATTTCCTCAAAAAATGGTTTCTAAACAGACAGAGTAAAGGGTAATGGATTTTGAAGCTTAATTGGAGATTGACAAACAAAAGTAAAGTGATAAGCAGGTCAAACTTCTGGAGGTTGAACATTAAATAAAAAAAAAAAAAAAAGCTTATTTTTCTACAGTTACTCGATACAATGGATGGATATTGTTTGACCAAAGTTGAAGTTGATTCAGTCACTTTTTCTCTTTAAATAGGACAGCAAATGGGTTAGGAGTCAATTCAAAGATTATCCTAATATGAATTTCCAAGTTAAGAATGAAAAATGTATTTTAAGCCAGTATAAACAAAACTGGAGATATATATATATATATATATATATATATATTATACACACACGAGAGTGATGTTGTGCAAACATAGGGATTAAAGAGAGAGGAGAAAAAAAAAAAAAAAAAAAAAAAAAAAAAAAGTATTTCATGAAGTGCAATTCCCAAACTTACTCATTGATACAATGTAATAGCATCTAAGATTAGATTTTTGAAAGCCAGTTAGATATTTCAAATTGTTTATTTTATTTGAAACATTTCACTCTTTGATAAAGCTAGTACAGAGCAAAACATTGACAAAGTAAATTTTAAACAGCCAACTGGTTTAGAGGAAGAAAAAAAAAAATCCATCTTCCATACCTTTTTTCATATATATATATATATATATATATATATATATAAAAAAAAAAAAAAAAAACATATGAAAGGTGTGTGTGCGCACCCATGTAAAAATTACTAAAAAGTTCATATACAAAGTAAATCACTCCTCAGCTAGTAAGTTAAAAAAAAAATGTTAATATAGATCCATAAAATTTAGATGCACATAACAATATCCATGTTCCAATTTCATGTATAGACTAATTGCTGTAGTTAACTATACATCATAAAAACACCACTTGCCCCCTTTACTAATTTTCAGGCATGGGAGAAGGCAACCAATAATTGTGGGGGAGGGAGGTATGGCTGAGATGGTGAAAGTCAATAAGAAAATTGATTTTCACTGGCTGAAAACCAATCAGTCAGGTGCTGGAGTAGGACTGTAGCCAAGTAGGAGACCTGACCCTACAGTCAATAACCAAACAAATACATTAACATAGGCAAAAAGTAGTAGCCTATAATACAGGGAGGTCAAACTTAATGTAATAGCCACATGATTAAAGTTCAGATGTTTGAGAGCTGCAAGACATGAACAAAATTTATGCATAAGTGTTTGTTACATATACATTAACATTAAACTTGCATTTTAATCCAATGGTGGATCAATTCATACCCAGTAAATAATTATAAAGCCTGTAATTTTCCTTATTCCAGTCAGTTATGTGCCATGCGTGATACACGCTTAGGTGATCATGTGTTTTTGATACACGACTGAAGAGTCATATCCCCTCCACCCGCAGTAGGTTGCCATTCCTTTCTGCGGTAGACAAGTTGCCATCCAAGGTTATAGAACCCAGCTTGTCCTGCTGTTTACCCATAGCTGGGGGGAGAAGCGGATTCATAAGTGAATGCAATGGACTTGACTGGAATTCAAACTTGGCTCTCCAATTCCTCAATCCGAGCCACTATCCATTACCACACTGTGCCTCCTATTTCTTATTTACCTTTTATATAGGTACCTCCATGAAATGTAAACAAAAAGAGCATAGCATGATGAAAAAGACGCCGAACTTGACGAAAACAATTTTATTGTCTAATGTTCATATTAATATGAAAGAGGAAAGATCAAAGTATTTTTGGGGTATTTTTTTTTTTTAATCGTTCCTAGCACATCCAAAAATTTGTTAAAAATCCTGTTTTTTTTTTTTGTCAAGAAAAAAAAAAAAAAAAAAAAAAACCATCATTTTTTCCATTTTATAAAAAAGATGAAAATCTCACTTTGACATTCTTTTAAAAATCAATTATTTTTTCAAAATTTATTTTAACAGAATCAGAAATTATAATGCTTAAAATATTTTGAACCAAGCTTAACTTAGCTTCTGCGCCAAAAAAAAAAATTTAATTTGAAAATAAAACAAAGCAGGTCATAATCTTTTGCGTCACTTGACAGGTGATGAAAGACATTTTCATGACGTTTAGATAACTTACGGGAGGATAATTCTTTCTACGGATGGAAGGAAGTGAAATTATTTAGATTTAAGTGAACAAATTATTTACCTCATTACTTTTAAGGAAAACTTTCAGCGCTCTAATTTTTCATTTTTTTTTTGGTACTTAGCTTTCATCTTTACGTTTACGATGCTTTATGGAAAATATAAAGAAATTAAAAAATAAGACTCAAGAGTGAGATTAAATTTCATAAGAAAAAGGTATCTAATTAATTTATAGGTACCCTTCTTATGAAATTTTATCAGAAGTGTACAAAAAATACTATAATTTTATGTACATTTATTACATTTTACTGTGTTATTTGTATTTCCATTCATTTTATTAATTTTGATATTTCATTTATAGAAAAAAAAAAAAAAAAAAAAAAAAAAAAAAGAGAAGTCATAACTGAGATTAATATAAAAAATAAGATCATAAATTAAAGTTTAGCAGCAGTAGTTAAATTTCATAAGATGATACTGATACTTGTAGGTACCCTTCTCAGTTGAAATTGAAAAATCAAATTAACTTCTACATATGTGTTTCGCAAAAGTGAAGTCCTTAACAGCAGAGAACAATGCTGAACTCAAAGCAACTTAATTGTATTCTGGTTGGTCTTCCATACTTTATAATTACCGCCCGATTATAAACACAAAATTACATTTTTTAATTACTGCGGATCTTCTGATTGGACAAAATGTTACAATTTTCAAAGCACTAGAAAATGATATATCTCATAAGGACACTTAGAAAAACCGATATGGCTTTTAACTAATTTTATATTTTTTTTAAAAACTTAATGTAAAAATCTATTAAAGAAATAACAATTGAATTAAAAATTCAATTTTCATAGAAAAAAATTTTGCTTTCAGAAAATATTGTCCATATTCATAAAAACAAATAAAAGCACTTGAAATTAAATAGTATCTTTGTTTTACTGAGTTTTGTATGTTACAATTCAGAGCTGATTTTCAGGTACCGTGGATCCAATAAAAAAACAAAAAAAAAAACAAAACATGATTTGCATTCTTCAAAGCCTTGTGCTTTTAACTATTGTAATCACTAAAATTGATGTGATCAAATTTCTAGAGTTTTTCATAAAATTAGTTATGGGGGTGTTGTGTTTTTATATTATATATATATATATATATATATATAACATCTGTCATGACTAATAAAAAAATTTATAATTTTGATCATCTGTGAATAGTTTCTGAAAGTTTAACATCCGACAATTATTTTTATTTTTGCAAGATTTTCCAAATTAATGTGTGTAATACAAAAAAACGTGCTAAAAATTGTCTGTTATTTTACTATTTTCAGTTGGTACAAAGAGCAACAAGGTTTTTTTTTGGTTTTTTTAAATCAATTTAGAATGTTCTAAAAAGGAAAAGTTTTAAAAAAAATAAATAAAAAATAAAAAAACTTTGGTCTTTCCTCTCCATAATAACATAAGCATTTAGACGATAAAATTTTGTTTTCATAAAGTTTGGCGTCTTTTTCAAACTTTTTTTTTTTTTTTTTTTAGCGATTTTGTGAAGTTACCTACTTTTATATTTACTATGATGAAAAAAGGAGCTCAGCCAACATATTTCCATGAGCCATATATTAAAAGCTGCATGTGGCTCAAACTGCAGTTTTGGCTGCCCCTGCTATTTTTCGAATAAATAAAAAAAACATTCATTTTAGCATAAAATTGTAACAGTGCAAAGAGTTAATTTGAAAAGCTTCAAATACTTTTGAACATATAGGTCTATATAAAATTAAAGGTTATTTGAAATTGTTACTGGTAATGTCTCAATTTTCTTTTTATTAGCATATTTTGCTTACTGTATTTTTGTTTGTATAATACAGTCTCATGTGTCTGAAGTTAAAAACGGAATAAATTATGCAAGTGTGTGTATGTATGTGTGTATATATATATATATATATATATATATATATAAAGTTATGAAGAATTTGGTAATCTGTATGGGTAATCCCAAGGAGGATGAAATATATAAAATCATTTATGCTGATTCCCCAAGAACAATATTGCCCAACATATAAAATACCTTTTGTAAACAATTATCAACAACTGCCTACTTTGTTTTATTATCTATTGTGCTGAGCATATCTGTAATATTGAAGTTTTCTAAGCCGAGTAAAAATTTCTGAAAATTTACGTGTATAATACAACCCACTTTTTGCTTTTGTTCAAGATTTCTTATGCACAAGAAAAATAGTATGTTTGATCCAAGAAATTATCTTCAAATCAGGCATGCTTTACCATTAAGCGATAAGGCTTAGTTATCTTATTCATAAAATAAATTAGATACAGATTTCAAGATACCAGTAACAGATGTATATATATTTTTAAATTTGAACCCAAGAGGTTTAACAACGTAATTATCAATGAGATGTATGAAATGACACTAGAGACCATACTGATCCAAAAAGATGACCGAACCATTATCAGATTCCAATAATTAGTGATTGGATAGATCAAGTACCCTTGAGCAGAAAAAAAAAAAAAAAAAAAAAAAGCTGATCAAAATTTTTCTACATTAAGCATTCATTTTTTTTTTTTTTTTTTAAATTTTTATAGTGAATTAAAGAAATATAATTTGCTTGTGATCAACTATCTGAATTCATCAAACCAGAAATAAAAAAATGTATTGGCCTCTCTTGGCTTTATTATTTTCTTTGACAATACCAGATTTGTTGCTTACTACAGTGTAACCTGGATATAAGAGAAATCTGGATATAAGAGAAATTTTCTCTTGTCCCAAAATTAGAGCCATACTTACCTAAACAAAATAGACCAAACCCTGATATAAGAGACTTCTCCGGTCCCAACAAGTCATATCCGGGTTACACTGTAATAATGAATTTGTGGATTAATTTGTTTTATGAACTCTTCGTGGGTTACTTAAAGCTGAAACATTGATTTTTTTTTTTGCAAGTAACTATTACATAAACAATTTATTGGATATATTTTTCCAGATACAAGTCCTACTATAGAACCCATAGCCAGGGAGAGAAAAAAAAGATGGATTAATACATTTCCCAAAGGTATTTACACATAAATGAATAACAAACTGCTGTTTTTTCATTCAAAAGACACTATCATTACACCACCTGCACATCCCAACTTCTGGAAATTGGAATTCTACAAAAGTTATGTGCCAAATTATATTTAGTAAATAGATTATGCCCAAACATTTCGATTTTGTATAATAAAAAAAAAAAAAAAAAAAAAATTATATATATATATATATATATATATTCTGTGAAACTAATCTTGCAGAAACAATCTTGATAAAATTGGTCAAGTCCTATTTTATGAATTCCCATCTTTCTGGCTATTAGTTTTTCATAAAGTTTTCTATTGATGATATCACCACCTTTACCACCATTATTCCCCACTCCAATCTCAAATTCCAACCATAAGAAGTTTACTGGTCTGAATAATAAAGCATACAAAAACAATTTTTCATCTTAAGTTTTCGTTTTTTTAAACAAATAGACAATAATCACTAAAAAAAACCCTTTGAAGTTACATTTAGTCACTTAATAAAATGGTGTGTATTAAAAAAAAAAAAAAAAAAAAAAAAAACACACCCACAATGTAACTGTCTAAAAGTGCAGAGTGGTAAACGGTGCAATGTTCATTGCAATGAGGGACAATGGTACCAACTTTACCAAGACTTTGAAGACTAGCAAGGTAAAAGAGCATAGAGTGAAGAGACATCAAATCATGTGTACTCATATTTCCTGTCCCATCTATAATGAAAAAGGGGGGGGGGTAAATAAACAATAGTAAATTTATGAATGATTACTTCCCTTAGTCATTATAATAATTTATAAAGAACCATTTAATTAATTACTTTACTCCTACATTTCTTTAACTATAGTCTTATTTGTTCAAGCCTTTCATCTAAGGCATTCAGATACTTCTGTCTATTAAGTGATCATTGTGCTTCAACTCAGTCTTGAATTAAGCAATTAAACAAAAAGCAATTAAACAAAAAGCAATTAAACAAAAAGCAATTAAACAAAAAGCAATTAAACAAAAAGCAATTAAACAAAAAGCAATTAAACAAAAAGCAATTAAACAAAAAGCAATTAAACAAAAAGCAATTAAACAAAAAGCAATTAAACAAAAAGCAATTAAACAAAAAGCAATTAAACAAAAAGCAATTAAACAAAAAGCAATTAAACAAAAAGCAATTAAACAAAAAGCAATTAAACAAAAAGCAATTAAACAAAAAGCAATTAAACAAAAAGCAATTAAACAAAAAGCAATTAAACAAAAAGCAATTAAACAAAAAGCAATTAAACAAAAAGCAATTAAACAAAAAGCAATTAAACAAAAAGCAATTAAACAAAAAGCAATTAAACAAAAAGCAATTAAACAAAAAGCAATTAAACAAAAAGCAATTAAACAAAAAGCAATTAAACAAAAAGCAATTAAACAAAAAGCAATTAAACAAAAAGCAATTAAACAAAAAGCAATTAAACAAAAAGCAATTAAACAAAAAGCAATTAAACAAAAAGCAATTAAACAAAAAGCAATTAAACAAAAAGCAATTAAACAAAAAGCAATTAATATAATACCAGGAGTAATCAATGAATTAGATACCATTTAACATAAAAAATATAAAGGGAACAGATCAATTAAAAAGAGTTCATTGGCCTCTATTTAGTTGCAAATTCTTTCTCTCCACTTTATTGAATCTCAATACAGTTTTAACAAGACATTTTATTGAAACTCACTATTAAGACTTTATAATAATTGCCATCATATTTTTTTTCTTTTTTTAAAAATGGCACAGGTACATTAGTTACAATAAATAGCCAATAGTTTAGGATAGAAAAGTGAAGAGGGTGACATTACACATTTTGTACTAAAAAGGTACAGAATCACTTTTCAATATAGACACATAGAAATAAAACTTGATAAATTAATAAAAGTTGTCTATAACTTGATATTAGAGTATAAATGCATGGTATTGAACTTTTGTAAAAAATTAAAATTTCCGTCAACACCACTATTTTAACTACCTTCATCACTTGGCAATGTTTATAATATTAAAAAGCAAATATTAAAATTGTAATAAAACCTAAACTTATGAAAATTAATTTATAAATTTTCTTTGTTCTTGAGAATTAACAAAAATAAATACTTATATTGTTTATTGAAATGGTTGGTAAAACATCAGCTAATTGACAATTGATTAGAATTTTTTAAAATGGTAAATAAGGATTTCCTTATAGTTGATTCACATTTTTATAAATTTAGTAAAGGTTTATAAATTTGTGAATAAAAAAGTTTTTATACTTTATAAATTGGTGTTTTAGTTTTAAGTGTATTAGTTTTTAGAATGCTGTAAATAAAAAATTCTTGTAAATAGACAATCTAATAAATTAATAGTGTTTAAAGTTTTTGTTGTAAATTCAAGAACAAAATTCACTTTCATATGTGTAGGTTTTATTCCAATTCTAATCATTGCTTTTTTAAATGAACATTAAGCAGTGACATTAGTTAAAATAATAGTAGTGTCAAGGGAAAACTACTTTTCACTCAGGTTTTTTCTTGTGGGCACAAAGGTCCAAGGTTGCTCATAGCATTTAAGATTATCAATTTGATTTCATTTTTGGACATCAATTATGGAAAAGTTTAAGTTAGAGAAATCAAATAGTTAAAATCATATAAAGATACAGACTGTAAGACTAGATTCTTTTTAAGTAGTTAAAAAGAAGTGACAATATCCTAAAACAGCTTATTTCAAATTACAATATTACTTGACCTAGTCAACTATGGCATAAAAATCAGTCAAGGAACATGCAAGCAAACATTGAACAGCAACAGATGCCTTGACTTGAAAACAAATCATGGCTCTACGGCAGGTAGTCAAGGTAACCTACAATAAATAGCGGATGCAATTAAATCTAAGAAATGGACAATTACTTTTAAGCAAATACTTAACTAAGTTATAAATAAGCTAAAATGCTCAGTGCTTTACCATGTGGAACAAAGAAAAGGGGATTGAAAATCAATACTTGTAAGAAAGTATAAGGTCAGCTGACATGTGGTAGTAATTAAAAATTAATTCAAATAAAAAGAATTTAAAAGATCTCCAAAGAGATCAACTGGGAGTGATCAGATAACATGCTATTATGGGATATGATCATTTTATACCTTGGTAGTATGTGTTTTTTTTTTTGTTTTTTTTTTTAAAGGATTTTAAAAATCTATGATTCTATTATATATGCAAATTTGGCAGGTAGCATATTGGCTGGCAAACACAAGAGAGAACTTGGTAAGCTGAACTCTAATCTGTTCAGTTTTCTACATTCACTTTTTCACAAATATCCTTAAGATTAACTCATCCCCCAGCCATCCACTAAGTTAAATAGCAGGATAGAAGGCACTCACCTTGGTTGGCAACCAGTCTAAATAAAGGAAAAATTGAATTCAAACCTGAGCACAGCATAATTTTTCTGTTATCAGCCCAAAGATGCAGCTGCTTGTACAAGTATTCATTCCATCCATCAAGCAAGCCATTTAAAAATGGGGGTGGGGGTACAAGAATGTTAAAATCCCACTTATAGAAAGTGAAATTTAGTTCTGTCATTAGAGAAGTGAAATCTGGTTATACCCCAGTTATTTTGTGAAGACAATGAACCATTTACTCATATCAGTTTAAGTAAAATGATCTTAACTCTTCGTGAAATAAAGAACATTAATTTAATAAAAAGATATTTAAGAATTCAAACAGCTTTTTAAATAAAAGTGTAAAAATGAGATGCAAGTGAGTGTTAAAAATCTTGAGACAAGAGCCACCCCAATCTTAAATTTTGAGAAGGAAGTCAGATTGAACTTTCAGCATTCCCATAATCGCACTTGACTGTCATTCATAGCTGAGCAGTGTAAATGCATGTCGAGCTATACAGTGGTATTCCCCTACAGGAGAGAAAGGTTTGGATCCTGCCAGAAAGCACATTTTAACACAGGCTGGTAAATGTAGATTTACGTTGTCTTAAAAACATATTCAAACACTTGTAGACAATAACATTTCAAATATATATATCTCAACCACCTTGCCGATTACAGAAACCATGTTCCATGGTGACTTGTCTCCAGCAAAGCTAGCTTGGGCAAGGAAGAATTTAATCATGTTGATAAAATCATGAGCTAATTTTAGCTGACCCAGGATATTGATTTTGGCTGATGGGGGAGAGGCAGAAGTGCAAATGTGGTAGTAGGGGTTTGCAGTTAGAAAAAACAAGATTCCAATTCATTAACAGACACCCTCCAATCAGGCAAATTTCATGATGCATACTAAACTCCCTAATCACAACACTTGACCACTGGAGAACCAACTCACCTAATAAGCAAAGAACAGCAAAACAAAATAAAGAGCAACTTTTAAACAAGATTTGTTTGCCAAGAAGCAAACTAAAAATGGTAATAAATGCAAAGCAAACAGGATATGAGAGAGTGTAAAAAAGAAAGGTGTAAGTCATCAACAACCAATGACAATAATTCCTGTAATGCAGTTACAGTCAAGAATTTATGAATGATCAATCATTTGCATTTTCATCAGAATTTATAACTTGGTAAAATTCAGTAGGAAAACAATAGAACAGAAATGTTTTGAGGTGACCCAGTTAACACGAGAATGAGTCAAACTTAAAACTCTGATCCCTTATAAAATAAAAAAGGTAGAAGAGAATAAGCATGCTACTCATGAATAAATAATCAAAATTACTATAAACAGAATGTTTATAAAAATAAATAAACTCTGAAGGTGTTAGGGAGAGGGAGAAAAGTGTTAGCAGCTGTTGAAGTGTCCATACATTTTTTTGGGACACCCTGTGTGTGTGCGTGTATGTATGTATATATATATATATATATATATATATATATATATATTATATATATTACACACACACAAGGAAAACTTAGCTGACATTTCATCCTCTGAGGAACTTTATCAATATGTAAGGATTTTATTTCACAACAATTAAAAGAAAATAAAAAGGTTAAATTTTTAAAAATTTCAATTTAAGATTCATACTTAAGGTTAAGTCAAAATTAAAGTAAACTATGGAGGATGCAAAGTTACGTAATGTCTATTAAACAAAAGTTAGTAAATATTATTGAATTTAAAAATTCAATATTTATTCACTTTCATTGATTAGATATATCATTTAGCATCCTCCATAGTTTACATTAACTTTCAGTTAGCCTTAAGTATATTTATGAGCATTATTAAATTGAAAAGTTTTGAAAAATATTTGTTGCATCTAAAGCAAGTTTTTATATATATATATATATATATATATATATATATTACACACACACACACACACGTGTGTGAGAGAGAGAGACGGGAGGGGGCAGCACGAGCTCTGTTTTCCCGTTGTCTTGCATTAGTAATTTCAATATACCCACCCAGCCTCCAAATTACTGGGTCTTGTGTGAAGAGATTTCACGATTAATATTGATATCTATACATGCAAAAGATCAATGACCAAATCAGGATAGAAGTATCAATAGTTGAATGACTGACAAGCTTCCTAATATTGACTGCTTAAGAAAAAGTTAACCTAATCAGTAATGAAATTTTAAAAACTTTTGTGAACAAAATACAAACTAAACTGTTATTGTAGTTCATGTGTTAAGCTTAACAAGCATTCTGAGAGAGCGAGAGAAACGGTACATGAAGACAAGTTTGAAGCACAATTACAAGATTAATCTTGTTCAGTAAAGGAAACAGCTTTGATTGAACTTTTATTAAATGTTTAATCTGGCATTGTGCTTCTGGTTATATTGTATTGTCAATAAAGATACAAGATTATTTGCAAGCTTGCTACAGGATATATATATCCTGACATGATATGAGCAAGTTTTATCTTATGCAGCTTTGTAACTGAAAGCTGAAGCAGCTCGGAATCTGTAGACATCCGAGAATGCCCTAACCTTTGATATTATGCATACAGACTTCAAGCATGTTAAAAGATGACTCAAAAATAGAAAAAGGAATCAGGAGCATAAAGCAAAGCTTTCAAGAGTTAATTTGATGAAAGAAAAAAATTGAAAAATAAGACAATCCAAATTTTTCTTAAAAATGCAAACATTAAAGTTAACCTAGTATATAAAACAAAATCATACAAACATTTGAAAGACCCTGAATAAAGTACTAAAATCTATATGAATAAACCCTTTCAGTAACAAGTTTCATTGGATTAAAATTACTCTTGAATTCAAGTCATTTTCCATGATCCTGCTCAAAACTTTCATAGTTTTGGATATGATTATGATGTTCTTATTCCAGAGTGTTATGTTGGTTGTTCAGTTAGTTAATGAATTTTGTACAAGACATGGCCAAATAATGGATAACGGCACAGATTAAGGAATTGGAGAGCAGAGTTCAAGTTCTGAATCAATCTCTTCTCTCCACAGCTATGGGTAAATAACAGGACAAACTGGGTCTTATGGCCTTTGGTGGTAAGTCTAAGAGAAGGACAACTGAATTCAAAACATCCAATTGTTAGATAGCCAATTGCAGGTTGGTGAGGCTAAGTGTGGATAGTACAATTACACCCCTGAAGGCATGGCCAATCAGAGAGGGGGTTCCTCTAACAGGAGTGAGGAGGCCTTTGATTTAGACCCAGTGAATTCACTCAGTACTAAGTCAACTAGATTAGCCTAGCTAACCATTGTGTAATGTCAAGGCAGCTTTAGAAAATGTCCAGCTCCTGATCTTACAATCAAAGAACATCAATAAATCCTAGTGTTGCTGCCTTTACTTTGCCAATAAGACAATCCAGAATTGTTCCAATAAACTAACATTACACATCAAAGTGACAAGAGAGAGAGAGAGACTGCCAATCAAAAAGAACAAAGAAAAAAAAAATCATAGGGATAGAGCATATGTAAATACAGAAATGGGCACTGAAATCAACACTGCATGGCATATATGTGTGTGTGTGTGTATATATATATATATATATATATATATATATATATATATATATATATATATATATATATATATATATAACAACATCTGTTACCCCACTACTTATTTAATTTTATGAAATTGAGCAATTAAATTTTTACCTGCTTACATTAGTTAAAGCAGAACTTCAAGAATTTAAATCAATTTCTTTTTGTAAGACGGGATCTAGTTACTGAAAATCTGCTCCGAATAATAGAATAAAAAAATGCAATAAAACTAAGATTAATTAGAAAAGCTTTTAATTGCTTTTATGAATAAGATTATAGACACTATTAAGAGATTTTTTTTAAAATTAATTTTTACAAAATTCTTTTAAATTTTAATAATTTATAAAGTTTTAAATCTTTGAAAATCGTCTTTGTCCTGATTAGGGGATATTGATTTAAATAAAAACTATATTCACTAATCATAAACAGAAAAGCTTTGTACAATTAATTGAACAGCAATATTTTAAGACTTCTGAAATTTATTTATTTTTTTAACAATGTCCTGATTTTTGTAAATACGGATGTCCATACATGACATTATCAGAAAATAAAAGCGACAACTATAGTAAATTTAAAACCAAAATACTTTAAATTCAATAAAACATTATGGAGAATATTTTTAAGGATTCCTGGGTAGTTAAAAATTATATAAGACAGCACTCACGATATATTCAAGTTATTTTTACAGATATATCCATTGTAGAACAAAATTAAACTTGTCAGTCAAACTGTCAACACCTTAAACACCTACTGCCATGTTCAAAAATGCATTTGTGAAATTTTAAACTTAAAGTAATGTTTGTGTCTATATTTCTGAGATGAGGTGTACACTATTTACATTATTCGGACTATTGTCATATTTGTCGCCATTTTTATTACATTTCGGCCGTTGTACACTCCGGCCTTCTTCAGGTGGTAGGAATGTTGAACTGAACAGTTTATTTCACTAGTTGGGGTAGACTGCTCTAGTTCCATGTGCCATGTCTAATGGATGTCAGTTATTTTATTAGTTATCTCCTGTTAATTCCCCTCTCCAAGTTCTCCACTGCCTTAACCAGAGTATTGAACTCACGTTCTTTGGGTCCTGTTATGTAATGTTTCAAATCAAATTAATTAAACGTTAATCAGCTAATATTCCTCAATTTCCAAAAAGTACATTTTATCTTTGAAAGATTTTTAAACAATGAGAATTACATGTGATGACAGATTGCTAAAAATCAGCTATTTTTTTAGCAATGTAAACAAAAACTCCCAGTTATTTATTAGTTTCGAAATACAGAAAAGACACTTAAAATTTATTAGCTTGAAATTAAAACTGAAATAAAACTAAAAGCATTGAGAAAGACTTAATTTTAAAAAATTAATTTTAAACCTTGGGTATCGCGTTTAAAGGTAATATAGGCACACACACACAGGAGAGACGGGGGAGGAAGGAAGGCAGGCTAAAAAAAAAAAAAGTTTTACTGTATTTCATGGCATATAAGATTCCAACAAGGAAAAAAAGTCCTCCGTAATTGCACCAAAATTAATATTGTATTAAAATAAAGAGGGGGTCCGGTCTTAAGATATCAAATATCTTCATTACAAAGTGAACTTTGCAATGCAACATTAAGAAAAAGAAAAAAATTGTTCAATTTAAAAAGTTAATTTTATTTTTTAAAAAAAGTAGCTTTCATTTGAACTTTTGTCTTTTTCAGTTTCAAGGTTTTTTTTTGGGGGGGGTGTATTTTATAAAAGTTGGCATCCATGAAAAGAATTTTTCATTGAAAAATGCTGTCATTGATTTTCCACTCATCTATACTAGGTTGCGTCATTGTCTTTAATTGACCTTCTGTTTATCGCACCACATGTTAAGGGTCAATATCAATAATCAACATTAGCTTCAAAATTGTGTCTTGTTATATCCATAGTTACATAAAAATCTAGATAAAAAAAGAAAAAAAAAATCGAATAAAATAATGAAGCCGAAAAGTACCTACACAATGAATTAATGAAAATTTTGACTAGCAGTTTTTTTTTTTTATAAATATGAAAAGTTTCCTGTACTTAGAACCTAGGTGCTTTAAATTCAGGAGGCGGAGTGCAATCCGATTTAATTGCAACTTTCCTATTCAAATTTGGAGAAAAGAGAAACTTATTTTAAAACTCAAAAAGATTAAACAATATTCTCTACAATACATACACCACATGTACTCAACCAATGAGAGTAGGTCACACATACACACTTGTGGGTGTAGGTGTACGGAGTGATACAAATTTAATAAACAAGTTATAAAAGTAAAACGAAAGCTTTTAGTTTTTAAAACAAAAGTAAAACCTATTTACTAGATAATGACGTGTAGCTTAAGCAGAGCACTCAATGCTAAAGAAAAAAAACAATTCGCTAGACAATAAGAGAAATATTCCAGCCCCTCCTTATAAAGGTGTCCCTTAGGCCACTAAGGGAAACTAAACACCTGGCCCCTTTTATTAGAGAAAAAAAATAAAAAAATACAGACAGAAAAAAATTTTTTTAATTCAGACCACTGATGATTATATAGACTGGGACGGAATTTAACTCACTAATCTATGCTATGCAGTATTACTAGTTTAAAAAAAAAAAAAAAAAAAAAAAGAGCAAGCAAACCATATTTATCCACATGGGCCGTTATGTTGAACCCCATCTATTACGTTTATTTTTGAAAGCAAAAATTAGCATAAAATAATAAATATTCCATGACTCAATATAATAATGATAATCACGTTTGAAAGTAAACAAAATAAAAAATAGAAATAAGGTCAGTATTTTTATTTCTTAGTAGTAATATTTCTATCAGCGTATGTATATATAAATAAAAAGCAATGCTTATGGACAGCTTTAATTCCTAATTGAGTAAAAGTTAAACAAAGTTGGCAAGAAGCGTATTGTTTTACTTCTAATTGCATTTTACACAGGAATCTAATATGCTGACGCGTGGGTTATTAAAAAAATTCTAACAGGAAGACGAAGTGATCTCCCCTTGAACTCCAAAGCATAAACTAAAGTCTGCATTTAACAATATTTTTAAGTTTATTGATCCGATATTAAGAATTAAGAGAATAAAAAGGCAATACTATTTAAAATTAAATAGTACAAGGAACAACAAAATTTATATTTTATTAATATTGCATAAAACGTTGAAATATTTGTATATATCAGCTATATCTCCACCCACATTCAGTTCGAGTCATGGCAAGTAATTCACACGACACACTACAGGTCACAAGAAAATTCTCAAATCACTTTAGGAAAAAAAAAAAACAAAAAAAAAAACATGAACAACTAAGGAAGTTTTAGAGTTTGAAAATGGAAAATATTTAACAACTTGCTGAATGTTTGAAAAGAAATACTGCAATATCCTGATAATTAGCTATTAAAAATATATCAGTAAGACAAGAAGACTAACGCAGATTAGGTGAAAAGTGCAATGAGTTCTCTAAAGGCAGTGCATAAAATCGATAGTCATACTGTATGACAATCGATACAAGAAAAAAGAAAGAAAGGGGCAGCACTTTTAAATGTCTTTTTTTTTTAGTCATCTAATTTCTTTTTAAACGGTAATATTTTTAAAATAAAGCTTACAGCAGCAAATTATACGAGTAGAGAACATACCGAGAAATAATTATGCTATGTTGGAACTTAAGATAGTCACGCAAATACAAGTGCAAAACTAAAAATCCACAATTATATATATACATTATGGTGGAAAAATAAGCTTTCAATAAGGATATTAATTTTTGAAAAATATATCAACGATGATTTAAAAAATTGTTACATAAGGTTCTAAAGATAGAAAGTCAAGTAATAGACAATTTAATGTTAATTCATTAAATAAACAAATCAAAACAAGTTATGTTGTTAACAAGAACAGGACAAGCAGTATAATCAGCTGTTCGAGAGCAATGAACAGCGTGTCCACGTCAATTGTTGGAAGACTAGCAAGGAAATAAAATATATAAAGTAGCTACTCCTACCATTATAATACAGAACTGCAGTACGTATGTCGTTTGTGTATAATACAGAGTTTGTAAACTATATTGCTAATAATTAGTGGCTGACTTTACGATAGAAAAAAAAAAAAGTTTTAATTAATATACCACATTATCAGATCTACACAAATTTATAGAAAAAAAAAATTTTTTTAAATGTGGCATAAATTTACTCCAGTTAATTAAAGTTGAAAAAAATTAGAGATTTAATATTAATATTAAAAAGGTTTTATTACTGCATATCAATCGCATACGGAAAAAATTTAAAAGCAAGAATATAAAAGTCTACACGTGAAATACAAAACTCCATTTTTTTTTTTTTAAATAAATAAGATTTATAAATTATAATTTTTAAAGGTGTTATACTCATATGAAATTACCATCTTTAGTATTAAATTAAAAAACAAATCGAATTAAATTTGTTTATAAAACTTGATAGTTTGAATATAATCACAGATGGCCGAGCTTGAGGAAAAAAAAAAAAAAAAAAAAAAGAAAAAAAAAAGACACTACCCCTGGAGGCTAAAAGAAAAAGACTTAATCTTATAAAACCTGACAAAGCAAATATGAAGATATATCCGACATTTTAATCACGAAAGATACACATGCAATTAAAAATTGCATAAAATATGAAAGCAATCTCAGGACTGATAGGAAAGAAATAGTGAAATAAATTTCACTTGTCTTAAATTTACAACGCCATTTACTCGACACTTTCGAAGGGGAAGAGAATATTTTAAAGCGAGTCAAAAAGAAAAAAAGTCAAATATTGGAATAAGTTTTTACAAAGACAAACCATTCCTTTATTTCATCACAAAAGTTTAGAAGTAAAGACAAAAGCAGTTATTTAAACACTTATTTTGTTAGTTAAAAAAAAAAACTAAAAAAAAACACGAAGAATATGGTTACAAAGTGGGGGATAATTTTATAATGTATTCCTAATTATGAATGGTCCCCCACTTTATGACCACGCGATACAATGGAGGAACCATATGACGATTGCGAAAAAGAAACGAATATATTTAAACAGTTTGACAGAAAAAACTTAAATGAAAAATTTGAATATTTATGCCTGAAAAGATATTTAATTTCATTTGAACCTTAAAAGCAATATAATATCTTTGTTTTGAAATGTTAAAGTCGAATTTCTTTAATCAACTTTGTAGTTTCATTAAGACAAAATATAAATAATTTTTTTTTTTTTTTTAAAAAGTTTAGTTTTAAAGACGAGATTTTAAAAAAACTGAATAAAAAAAAATTTAGAAAAATCATTGATTTTTTTTTTTTTTTTTTTTTATACAAGAAAAAAAAAAAAAATAAAGTTTTATATTTATTCGAGAAAAAAATAGCCTGAAAGAGTTACTCGAATTTAACTTTTTGATAAAAAAAACACTTGTTTAAGATCAAGAGTTTAAATAAAAAGGTAAAAAGAAAAATATTCAATCGTTACACAAAAAGTATAAGAAAGACAAATAACCAAAATTATTTTCAATAACAAAAATATAGTCCGATGACCCACACAAGGAATCGAACCTACAATTCGTGAAAAAGTGTTAAAGTCTTCATTAAATTAAATATCAACTTGGTTCAGGTCAGAGGTTACGTCCTTTAGCTTATGAAGATTGGATTAATCTTTAACAATTTATAAATAAAAATGATATCCCGTACAACAGAACCACATTTTAAATAAATCGGGAAGAATTGTAACGAATAATAATACACATTTAATTTGTTATTCATTTACGAATAGTTATACATAATTTACGATAAGTGAAAGTCTATTCCTTTACCACTTGTCTTAGGAAGAGACTCAGGGTTATAAAGTCGGGGAACAGTTATATAATAAATTTAGATCTAGAATCTTAAAGGAAGAGAAATACTACAGTATAAAAAGTGATAAATTACTAGTAATTTAATAAGACAGAAAAATTCTCTTTATAAATTTTACATTAAAAAGTAATCAAAGTATTTCGCTCTTAAAAACCATTGTACAGTAGCCATAACTGGAGTCTGGAGAGAATAAGACGAAAATATACTCTCCAGAAAAAATACTTACTTCAGAAAATGCATAGGAATTTTAGTATTTTTCTTGCATGGAGTATAAATAAATCCTTCTGGACAATTTTTTTTTAATAATTATATCGAAATAAAGTAAGACACTCGACATTAAATGAGGGTTTATTTGCTGTGGAATAAAGGGTTTGTTTTACAAAAACAAACAAAATGGGTGATCTTTTTTTAATTATTTTGAAGTTATAAATCGGACCCCCAGTATAGGTCCACTCGAAACAAGCTTAGGAAAGCACTCTGAATGAGAGAGATAGGGGTGTCAAGAAAAATGAATAGAAAACGGGTAGAATTACGGGTTGATATATAAAATGAAGGGTTAGAATTGATATCTGAATGATCGGGTTTGCTTTTAAAAAGATTAACTTACGGTGAGGGTGTCGTCCATAACCAGGGGAAGTTGTCGTCTCTCGAACTGGTAGTCGTCCGAGCGACACACAGCCACCAGTTTGGCCATGTTGTTTTTATGGAGAGAAAAAAAAAAAAAGTTACAAGAAAGAAGAGAAGAAATTAATTTCTAACTCTCCTTTTTAGAAAAAAAAAAAATAACAATTAATGTCTTTTTCTTCCCTCGATTATTTCTTTTTTTTTTTTTTTCTTCTGGTCTGTGTCAACACCAGAACAGAAGAGAACCATTCAAGAACTGGTATAGGCAGCCCGTCCGAGAACTTAAAACTAAAATATATCACAGATTATTAATGTCATTCACTAAGTGACTGATCCACCACGTTTTGCCTTACCGACTGAAAAACTAATAACAATAGATTAAGAGAGAGGGGAGTTGAGCAGGAGCAGCTGTTGGTAGAAGGAGGAGTAAGAGGCATACAAGTGAGGGGAGGAGTTAAGGTGAAAGATATATGTACCTCACTCTGTTGTTTATTATTGTCACTGCTCTTTCCTCCCCTTCCTGTACCTCCGTCTACCGCATTAAGCTTTCACTTTCTTTCCGTCTTTTTCCCCGTCTTTTTTAGGCACATATACCTATGTCCTCTTTGGCTGTCTGCATAGAATACCAACAAGAAAAACATAGAAATTAAAATACATATCATAATTTTTTTAGTAACTCAATAAGTAACTAAGAAGCAGATACTTTGTCTATTGTAAATATTTGTAAGTGTTTTTTTGTCATATACATTAACTTTTTTTTTGTTTTTTACCTACAGAGTCCAAATAATATAAACTATTTCAATTTTTTAGTATTTGGTTTTTGATCGGATAATGCACTTTTTTATTTATAAATGCATACACAACAACATGTTAGATTCTTCTTACAAATCTTAGCCGAAACAATGAGACACCCAGTAAGGATTGAAGTTGAACTCACACAATTAATTGTATGCTAGATCAGGTTGATTACAATCACTTTACATTGCAAGAACTCAGCATGCAAAGTAAATATGTAACCAGCAGTTCTGATAGACTATATGAAGTATAAATCTATAAAAAAAATCTTTTGCTAGTTGTCTAGAAAAATCATTAAGATGACCATTTGTAAAAAAATCTGACTTGTATATCCACTTAAAATTTCCATATGCATTTCTGTCAGAGTTCTTTAAGGGGTTTTTAAGAATTGGTACCATTGGTCTTGCTGAGGTTACCTGTACAAGGAGGTATTCTGGAATAGGCCCTGAAATAATAAATGATTTCCGATGTGTATACAAATATAATTAACACCAGCAAATAATTTCTTTGACTATGAATCAAACTGACATGAAGAAGATAATTAAAATTATAGATAGTGAAAATTAAATTAAAATATAGCTATTTTTTTATAAACTATACACAAAATTTGGCTTTAATATAGTGTATTTATTTCATTATTATGTATTTTTATTTATTTATCTAAATGTATTTTATTTCATTATTAAGTAGTTTTAATTATTTATATGTATTTTATTTCATTATTAGTTTTATTTATTTATATGTATATATTACTATATAAACAAGCAATGTGAAGTTATGTTCCAAGGATGATTGGAACAAACATTGAAGCATTCACAAAATCAAACATACTTTCTGCTTTCAAAATAAAGTATATTTTTCCGAATTGTTATAATCTCTTACCCCAACAGTGGGTTAAATAACCTCACCGACCCACAACTGGCTAAGCATGGTGAATACAGCTGCACCCCAGAAGACATCAATCAGGAAGGGGTTCCTCCACCAGGAGTAAATAGGCTTTGAATTTGGATTAGGATCTCTTATATTTACACTTCTCTTCTGATGTAAATTATTTGCAATGTATTTCTGTAATAAATCTATTGCCAATGTATTTTGTCTACCATTATTTGCATTATTTTCAATGCATTTTTATATTAGAAATCATTTTTATAGTAAAATTAATCTGGAATACAGTAAAATCCATTTATAATGCATTTTTATAGTAAAACCCAGTGGTAATCTATTTTTATAGTAAAATCATTTACAATGCATTTATATAGCAAAAATCATCCACAGTGCATTGTTATAATAAAAAATATATTGCAAAAAGCCAGTGGCAATGTATTTTTATAGTAAAAAAAAATAATTAGCAAAGAATTTTTCATAATAAATATCATTTGCAATTCACTTTTATTATAAAAATCATCTGTAATGCAGTTTTACTTTTATAAAAAATCATTTTACAGTAAATAATCATGTGGTGCATTTTATAATAAAAATCTGTAGCAATGCATTTTTATAGTAAAAATCATGTCTAATGTATTTCTATAATTAAAAAAGTAAAACCATTGACAAAACTTCATAATTAATTATTAATGAATTTCTTTATTAAAATTATTTGAAATGCACAAATGATAAAAAGACAAACTGAAAGGAAATGAACATATAATAAGTAAAAAAAAGTTGTGGTTAAACATCAAAATACTAATCAATTCAACTAGAGACTCTTGCAAATATTAATCAACTACAGATTTTTTTTTCTAGAGTTACTCTATATATTTTATTTTTACAGCCTCTTCATAGAAACTTAGATTTCTCCATTTTTTTTTAGTCTCCTGTTGTGTATGAGCTTAAGTTTACAAAATAAAACTTATTTTCTCCATCTTTTATATAAATAAAAATAAATAAAAACAGAGAACTGGATCCTTTATTTCAATTCTGGTTATTTTTTTCTTTGTTGCTATGTACATACTTTTTTCAGATGATGTTTCTCTTTACCTTGTTAATGTTCTCCCTCTCACCACACATGCAAAACATCTCTCATTATTTTGTACTATACAATATGCATAAAAAATCTCTATTAGATAAAAAAAAAAAAAAAAAAGCATGGTATATCAATTTTAGGACAAGAGATGAAAAGTCACTTAAAATATCTTTCTATGTGGCTAATCAATATGCTTAGTTTTACTTTTCAGTACACGTGTTTTTTTAATTGAATAATGATTTCCAACAACATGCACTCAGGGTAACTTTGGCGTGTGAATAAAGATGTTTGTAAAAATACAGAAAAAGGTAGGCTCATTCATAATGAACAAGATGTATTAAGTACAAAACTTTAGTTTCTAAGACCTTTTTTTAAACATCAATTTTCTTTTTCAGCTTCAGTATATAAAATTCTTCTGCACTATGACATGTAAAAAAAGACTATGCTAAAGAAAGAGTAATAATAATAATAATAATAATAAACTAGACACTACTTTGTAACAAAGAGGTATTTCTTAAAAATCAGAACCAACTCATCCTTGTTTTTCATATACATATTTTAATATTATATATATATATTATATATATATAAAGAAAGAAAGCGTGATTTTTCCCTCCCACTCGGCCCAACAAGTTCGACGCTAGAGGAATCACATGCCTAGTTTTAAACTCCACACATCCACCAGCCGTGCACCACAAAAAAGAAGAAAAAAGACGAGACAACCTTAATTCCGTCGTTTATTCATCTAAAATATTATATACAGCATTTCTAAGGGTTTTTTTTTCCATAAATCGGATATCTTCCCACAATAAAATTTTACAAAATAAAAATATTAATTTAACTCATAAATCTGCGAACCAGCTCTGAAGAATTTTTTAGCTAAGTTAGTAAGCGGCCGATGTAAACCGACCTGATAAAATAGTCAATTCATAAAACAAAACACCTTTTGTAGTTTTAACTTTTTTAAATAGTTTAATTTTGTTTTATTTTCTATATTTCAATTACTTTTATACCTTTAGTGATATTTTAATTAACATCGTATTTATTTTAGATGATATAAGGGACTTGTTGACATTAGACATGTCTACGTGGTTAGAGTACTGGATTTGAGTTCAATTCTTCAAATAAGTTTGTAGCTAAAAAAAAAAAATACAAAAAGAATTATTCAGAAAATAATTTTAGCTTAGAGTTAGAGACAGAAGACTTGTCCCTCACACAGCACCTTGCTATTGATTGAACGAAAGCGGTCAAAGAGGGGTAGGATCAGGATTATGCCATGTCTGCAACAACATTTTTTTATCATTTCACCCCAAGCAAAGCAATAAAGCCACTAAGACGCAAGGCTACTGAGTGAAAAAGAAAAACATTATTAAGGAGCGAGCACAATAAAAGAACAGGCATTAAGAAGATGCCGATGAACATTGCATTTTTAAATTTTTAACTATCACTCTTGACTGGAAAGCAAACAAAAAGAGAGCTCCACAAGCCAAAAATGACAGACTTTATATAGCATTTTGAATTTGTACATATGCAAATTAGATAGCATGAAGAATCTCTCTCTCTCTCTATCTATCTATCTATCTATATATATATATATATATATATATATATATATATATATATATATATATATATATATAATAATTAAAACAAAAGGTGACTCACATATGCTTATAATATGTAGATTTAACAGGCTGATTGTTTAAAATCTTTCTCTTCATGCTTCAATTCAGTCAGAATGTTATAATAAATATCAATTTTATTGACAAAATTGGTATCATTTTATTGACTATTTTATTCTTAAAATTTTATTAATCAGCCTATATATATATATATATATATATAATTTACATTCAAACTAATGTCTTTATCTTTGTTGTTATTATCACATTTTGGCTGTTGTACACTTTGGCCTCCTTCAAGTGTCTGTCAGTACAGGTAACCTTCAAGGAATTTCAAACTGAACACTTTTATTTAATTTACAGGTTGTATTCTGCTTGTTAATATCTAGAGATATCTCATTCCATTCTTATTTAGTACTGCTCAATTATTTTTTCCCTGTTTCAACTATCCAGCCCAGCCCAGGGATTGAACTCACAATGACTATGCCACCACATTCACAAACCAATACTTAAATCCACCAGGGTATTGTTCTGTGGGACAATCCTAAACTTAGAAATTGGAGCTTTAAACCTAATATTCTATCTTGCCTGTTGCTGTTGTTTCTGCTACTGTTGTTGTCACAATTGATATATATATATATATATATATATATATATATATATATATATATATATATATATATATATATATATATATATATATATATATATATATATATATATATATATCAGTTTAAATGTTATCTTTAGTGGATACCCATATTTGAGTAGACACTCTGTTTATTTTAAACAGTATATTTATTTTCATCTGCCAGATCAAATTCAAGAAATTTTATTAAAGAAAAAGATGGACCTTCCAGATTCCTTGTGTCTCTCTTTGTAGGAGAAACTGTTGTTAGATCTGAAATGCTTTTAACTTTTTCAGCCACAAAGGGTATTGCTGATCAAGCAAGGCTGAGTAATGCCTTTAAACACAATCTCTCTCATTCCAGAAGTAACAGATTTTTTTATTTATTAATCTGATATTTTTTATCATTTTAAATGTTATTTTTAGTGCATGTTCATATTTGAGTACATGCTCTATTTATTTTAAACAGTATATTTATTTTCATCTATGAATCTGAATATATACATGGGAGATGGGGTAATGAGATCTATGGTTGCATGTTTGTGTAAGTGTGTGCATGTTCACATATAAACAATTAAAGAAGAAGTAACAAAAGCTTGGGTTTCTACTATGGACTGTTTATTCTTTTTTTAAGAGAAACTGTAGAGAAATAAAGTTCTCAATGTCTTTTGGGTATATCCATTTTCTTTTTCTGGTCCAAAAGTAAGTTAGGGCAAGAAATGATAAGAATGGCTATAATGGTTGAGTTCAAGTCAGCTTTGCATTGAGTTTGAATGACCAAAATAAAGGTTGTGCTTCCTTTATCAGTGGAGGTTCTGCAAAACACGTCTGAATGCTATGTATTGGAAAATGGAAAGAGAGTGTGGTTCTGTCCTTTTTGGAAGTGGGAACATAAAATTATTTTTTTTATTCTTCTATAAAGCCATCTTCTTTGAATACAAGTATCTTAGACAGTTTATTGAAATATTGATATTTTTTTAATAATCATTTTATCCCAAGCAAAGTGATAAAGTCACTAACACACAGAGTGAAAAAATTTGAGAAAAAGTTATATTAAAGAGATAGGGCATTAAAAAAAAGCATGAAGTAAGGAGACAGAAGATAATTAACATTACATTTAATTTTTTTCTTAATTTTCTGTATTGTACTTTAAAATTGAAACATACCCATATTGGGTTAACTTTCCTTCCACTTCTCTAATTACTATGCAACAAGTTTTGTTAGTCATGTGAGCCTCAATGGCCAATGAACAGGGCCCTGTCTTGACAGAGAGGAGTGGCTTTGGATAGATGTACATCATAACTTGTGAGTATAAACATCTTATAATGTGATGTGTCAGACTTATGTGCAAAGGCAGTTTGTGTAAAATCTGCTAGCTTTCCTTTTCAGTGTTGGAAAGAAGTCATGTAACACATTTCTATCCTTTGTGAGCATGTTCTCTTTCTAGAAAATAAAATGGTTATTCACATTCTTCCAAATTCTATCTAGGTGTCTTTATGTGTTTTTATTCTAAATGTTATTTATCTGCTTTCTATGGACAGATACCACCAAGGCCATCCAACACTCAGAAGAATTTGACACAGTTTCATGACAATGACCAAGCATTGATACTGCCTATTTAAACATAATAAGGTTTAACGATTTATTGAATTGTTTTATTTTTAAAAAGAGAATCAAAATTTACAACTGACCAAACCAGATTTTGAACTTTGTTTCTACTGTTCAAAAAGCTAAATATATGTGCTCTCCTACTTACAGACATTCAAGTTATGAACCTTTAAAGATATTGTTATATTCCGTGCTAATAGGAAAATCTACTTGAAAAACATAGTGGATAAAATAAGTAAAGGTTTATTGTAAAAACCAGTACAATAAGAATAAAGGTAACAGTTATGCACAAGGTCGTCACAAGTCAATCCATTAGTGAGCGCTACTATTGGTAGGTCGGCAGTTATTGTGTAAGAGTTGTACTCAACAGATCCCAGCTAGTCTCTGTAGTCTGTTGACTTACTGATACTTATAGGTAGGTACTACCTATAGTGTAGTCACTCATGTGGGTGACAGGTTATTCCATTACATCAGATATGAACAAAACTTTCAGGTCTGATGCCAGGAAAATTGCTTAACTATGTTGTGCTGGATAATTTTTTCTTGCCAGAATCTGTCTTACACATTTATAAGTCTATCATTCATCTGTGCATTGAATATACTGCCATATCTAATGTGGTGTTTCTACTATATATCTAGAGATCCTGGACAAAATCCAAAGAATTTGCAATGTCATCAATCCTGACTTGGCATCTCAGCTTCAGTCACTTTTCCACCACTGTAACATAGCTTCCCTGTGCCTTTTCTATAAATATTTTCATGGTAATTATTCTGATGAGCTTTCCTCTTTGGTACCAGCTGGCAGTGAGAGCTAGCTGTGTGTGAAAATCTTAGATCTTGTCGAACTCTCTGCCTGAAGGCAGAGAGTAACCCAGACAAGGCTATGCTGAAGGGCAGAGTCTTGTCTGGGGATGTAGACAAACCCGACCCCGTGTATGTGGGGAATTTTTGCCTGAGCATATGGGCTAGGAATGCCCCACATAAAAAACGGCCTTGTGCCACATCCAGCTTTGTGGGGAGGTTGGTAAATACTGCTTTCCTCTTTTGTACCTTGACTTTATGAATTTAAGCATGATACTAGGTTAGCAGCTAGGTCTCATCATTTTACAGTTGAAAGTTTTATGCTAATAGTTTCTTTTCTCACCCTTTTTGCTTGTGGAACTCTCTTCCAGATTCTTGCATTCCTGTCAGTTATAATCATCAAAAATTTAAATGCAACGTCAACCATCATCTTTCATCTCCTTTGGATCATGTCCTTTATTATCTTCTCTCAGTGTCTTTCACACTCAGTACCCCTTTGCATCTTAATTGCTTTTATTGTCTAGCTAGGGGTAAAATGATTACAAAAAAACACCAGTTCAAAATTTCAACTGTCAAGCAATATAACCATAGCTGCTCATTGTCAACCTGTAAACATGACATATTTGCCATTGTCTCTCTGTGAAATCACAATATTATCTATGATTATCTGTCATTTTCATGAATATATATGTTACAGACAACTCAGCTCAGTTTATCTTCTTTAAACATGGTCACCATTGTTTATTAAAAAAAGTCATCTTTGCTTAAACATCTGATACTCTTTTGAGGCATTGTTATATGTTTGCAATTTTAAGATATTGTAATTTCTACAGTTAGAAATTAGTCTTTAACTTTCCTTAGCTATTTGGTAAGCAGAAGCAATATAAATTGTTCAGTGTGAGCAGCAAAACTTCAAAAGGGACAACAGAGTGGTAAGGACACATCAGAAATATGCTGCTAGAAAGATAGTTGGATCCTTGCACCACTCCAGAATATGCTTGACCCCTGCTGCCATGTTCTATTTTTACAAGAGTGGAACAGATCAAAAATGGAGTATTACAGCCATATCTGGGCTGAAACTGCCCAGTCATAACTGTTCACCTTTGACAGAGTTAAAAAAAAATCATTTACATGGCCTTGTGGGTGATGAATTATTTTCCATCCTGCAATCCCTTTCCCACAGATAAAATGTTGCTAGCCTCTCACTACTGTTACTATTTCCATGGCAAATGTTCAGATGAGCTACATTCTTTAGTTGAACTAGTTCAGACCTTAACAGCTGGAATGTGCCATGCTACATACACAAGGTCAACTCATATTCATTCTCTTCATATTCCATCAGTAAGTAAGACGTTTCACTCTGACAGCTTCTTTCCCAGAACTGTTACTTTGTGGAACAGACTCCCAAGAGGATGCTTCCTCAGTTACTACTATTTTAATTTCTTCAAGTCTAGGGTCAACTGTTATCTATCAAACATATCCCCGTAATATACACTTCCTCTCTTTACACCTTTCCAACAAACTTATTCAGTAACTGTCTGTCTTGGGTAACTCTTAGGATTTTTGTTGGGGTGAAATAGTATTAAAAAATATTAGAAACAGATAAATCATCAACAAACTTTATTGGTAGGAGAAGACACCAGTGAAGGAGTGTACAGATATTTATAACAGGATTTTTTTATATCAACTGAAAGAATTGAGATAACTTTTATGTAAACAAATATATTTTTTGTTTGAATTTCCTGGATGAAGAGTTACTATTATTTACATTTTAGCTAATGTTACCATCTTTGTTGCTATTAACAAAATATTTTGACCAGTGTCTAGACTTCTTCAGATGTCTCTCATTCAGGGAATTTTGAACTGAAACCTTCATTTAATCTACAGAAGTAGATTGTTCTCATCCCATTGTTCATGTCAAGGGATATCTCATCTTGTTCTATTTTGCACTGCCCAGTTATTGCTCGCCTAAGTCTAGGCCAGTACAACCTGGCCCAGGGATTTTACTCACAGTTACTATACTCACAAATCCAAAAATCAACACTTTATTCCACTAGTCTTATTGGACAATCCTGAATCTAGAACTTGGAGCCTTAAACCTAATGTTCTTATTCTTTGCTTGTTCATGCTTCTGCTTCAGCTGTGACACTTGACCACCTTTGCCACCACTTCTCTTTTCATACTATTGCTGCTATTGCTTGCTGTCATTTCTATTTTCAGACAAAAACATCAATAAGCAGAGAACATCCTGTATTGAATGAAAGACAACAATATTGAAACTTACAGAATTTTTGTCAAACATTTTTGTCAGAGTACTGGATAAAATAGATTAAATTATACATTACCAGTTTAATTATTTGTGTCCTAATTCACTTGATTATAGGAGAGGGGACATATGAATCTATGAGAGTGTATCAAAAATATTTATTACAGACCTTTATTCCCAAGTTTATTTCATGTATATATATATATGTTTGTGTGTGTGGAAAAAACCTATGACTCGCCATTTCCTGTTTGAGAGGAATATGTCTTTGCTAGTGATGTAGAAGATAAATCTGGCCTATTTGAATATCTGCCAGGGAATTCTAAATCCAGAAACACAGAAGAACCCTCCAGTAACTCCAATTCCCACTGAGAATTACAAGTAAGCTTCTCTTTTTTCATCATTATCACACTGCTTGTTTTTGCATAGATCTGTTATAGTTTCTCTACATGAGACATATGTAAATATGTTTATATAATTTTGTGTATGACTTAGTGATATGAAAGTCTCTCTGGGAACAAAGCATGTTTGTCATTCCTTTTCTTTCAGCTATTCCATTTCATCAATGAAATGAGGTGTTATTATATCATGGATATAATAATGCCCACAATGGGAGACTATTCACTTCTTCTATAGCTCACTCATTATCTGATGACCTTCCCAACATGATGTGATATTATTAGTACCCTATTAAAAGGGTGCCACAATGTGGTATTATTTTAACTCCTATTAATAGTATTGATACAACATACCCTAAATCTATCATAGAAATTCAGTATGTAGAATTAGTAAATACTTAACACTTCAAATATCTTGGTGTATGGATCAGTTATAACAAATTTAGTATAGGAGATAAAGATAGGTTGCACTTGACAAATACCATTAGATGCAACAAGACCAAAATATTAACCTGAGAACTTGTTATGTTCTTAAATAGACCTGTCAGCCTGGAAACTGGTATAGATATCATGTATGGTATCCAATTTGTTTAGGACAGGTTATGCTAAGGTTGCTTTTTTCCAATGCTACAAGACCAAAATATTAACTCGAGAACTTTAGTCACATTCTTAAATAGACTTGTCAGTCTAGACTCTCATATGGATGTAATGCATGGCATCAGGTTTGTTCAGAAATGTTTGAACTATCAGCTGTATACAAATGTTTTCTCAGATCAATGATTAAGAATGACTTTGAGCAAATGATGGTCACTTATGTCTTAAAGAAAACAATCCTTCACCAGATCCTATAAACTGGTGTTACAAATGTACAAGCAAATGGCTTTATGAAATAATAAAAACACATCACTTGAAGTCTTCCAACAACAGCAACAACTAAAATGGGTAGCACATGTAATCAGAAGTAAAAATAATGATATAATCATGATACTGACTTTTCACACTATCTTAAATAAAAAGGTTAGCAAGAAAGCTCCCATTGATACTAGAAAGAGCAGTAATAATGGACTTGAGAAGTCCACTGAAAAACAGCTTCAAGAGAAAGATTTTATAATTTCAATCAATAGTAATGCTGTTACGTTAATGAATATTTCTTGCATGGAAATGGCTAATCTCACTATTACCATTGCCATTATACATGTCATACCATTATCAATACTATTATCCCATTATCATGCCATTATCAATACTATTATACCATTATCAATACTATTATACAATTATCATACCATTATAAATACTATTGTATCATTATCAACATTATTATCCCATTATCATACCATTATCAATGCTATTATAATCAATACCATTATCAATACTATTATATCATTATTAATACTATTATACCATTATCATACCGTTATAAATACTGTTATACTATTTTCAATACTATTCATCTTCATCTTTGGTTTCAGATGTTGTAATGGCAGATACAATTATTGAGATTCTATCAATTCTGAGGCATTCTTTTACACTGGGCCTCAAAGATGCTGAATCTGCTAAGTGAAGTCTTTGTCATTTGATACATTAAACTGGATGCTAAATTCCTTAATCTTTATGAAGGAGTGGATAATCCTTGCTATTTTGCCTTCCTCAAAGGAGTTAAATCAGCCATTATCTGCCTCTCTGAAAAAAAATAGATTCTATATAATTCCCTTTAAATAAAAACTGTACCGCTAATCTTCTTTGGTGATGCTAAACCAAAATGTCATATTTTCAAATTTTATGTCTAATTCTTCCATATTGAAATTTAAGGTGCACCTTAGAGTTTTAGTTATTCTACAAGAGCACCATGAAGTAAAAAAAGGTTGAGAAAACTGAGCCTCAGAAAGATATGACAGCAAAGCAAGGGCCTAATTATCATATAATAGAAATATACATCTTTTGTTGGGACATTTTAAAGTCTATCTGCTAACTTTATTTTTGTCATTTTTTTTACAAAGCTTATTGTAAGTTCACATCTAAAGACAATCTATGATGCCACTCTATTTTTAATATTATTACTACACACACACACACACACATATATATATATATAAACGGGTGTAGCAGCAAAATTGTCCAAATCATGTAAACGCAAAATTGTGTATTTGTTAGATTAAGCTTTGAACTGTTGTATCTTAGAAATGATTAAAGATATCTTACTAGAATTCTCCAAAGTTTTTATAATACTATTGGGCTCTACTTTGAGCAATAAGAATGTATAATTACTCTCCAACCTTGACAGAAGAACCATGATAACATTGATCATAAATGAAAATGACATGTTCATCATTAATTAATCATAGCTAAGGATCAAAAGCTCATGAAGGATTGAAATTAAGTTCAAATATATTCAAGATGATCTTTGCCCACTCTAACCTTCTAACTTTCTGTCCTGGAGTAACAAGGTACCTCACACATTTCATATACAATTTCATTTTCAAGTCTTTTTTCACTGTTCTTTGGACTGTCATAGCTGAAACTCCTCTCTCATGTGCCAAACATCTTATGGATTGAGTTGGAGCTTTTCTAATTGACATCTTTAGCTTTAAGTTGAAATGATGATCCCTCTTCCTGTTGTGACCACCTGGTCCAGTTTTCCTCTCTACTGTTCCTATTTTTTTAAACTTATTCACTGTTCTCTAGGTTCTTGATTGTACTTTTAAGATGGAAGAGTATGAATGCTGGTACTGAAGGCCTGAATGTTCTTTTTCCTCTCACCATTGCTCATTTCCAAAGATTGTAGGGCTGACACAAAATGATTTTAACCTGTTCTCTTTCTAGCTGAACAACTCAAAGGGTTCTTCAATGATTCTTATGACAAATGGTGTCAAGATGGCTAAATTTCATATCTGAAAACTTAGTTTAGTGGTTTTTTAGATATTAAACATTTTGTGGGATGGACAATTATGCTGTTACATGATTTGGACAATTTCGCTGTTACACTTGGTATGTATATTTGATTTGATTTGGTTGTTTAACAGCATATCAACTCCTTATGTGTCATTTAATACTGAAATTTGATTTTTGTTTTTTTTGAGTAATAAAATATGTTATTCTGCTTTCACAATTGAATACATGGTAGATGATACTCAGCTTTTGTGCATATAGATGTTTGTGTGGACATGATTACTATGGGCAGTGATATTGTGTTTCATATTGTAGTTTTGTTGAAGTTATATTTTGGAATACAGTTTGATTTCTTTAAGAAATTGTAGGAGGTTATATGTCATTAAAGAGGACTTTCATGTGAATTGGTTGATTTTGTTTAGCGTTATATCAACTTCTATGGATCATTTAAAGCTTAAATAGAAATATTTTGAACTATTTTATGGCTTCAACTAAATATATTTTCAACACAATTGTATGCCTTCAACTACAGATAAAATGTATTGTTGGTAATTCTGCTTTAAAAATGTATTTTTGGTAATTTTACTATAAATATGTATTGTTGGTAATGTTTTATATAAAAATGTATTGCTGGTATTTTTACAATAAGAATTTATTTTTATACTTTCATAGTGTTTTTTGGTGTGTGTGTGTGGGGGGGTACTCTCAAGCAACTGAAATGTATTCTGGTCACCTGACAATCACAGTATCATGAAACTTGAGTAGTGGTTTGAACTTTGCCTCTTTTAGAGTCATCACACTGGGAAGCATATTTGCTCTATCTTGATAATCTAGACATAGATCACTGTGCATTACTGTTTTGGTAGCTGTCTGTCTTTTGGTCTTTGTTTCTTATTCTTTCTGATTTTTCGTCTACCAGGTTTTCTCTTGGCTTTTGTTTTATTGGTTAACTTCTTTTATTGGTTAGGTTTTTCTTTGGTCACCTGGCAGGCATTGTTGGTTTTACTAATACTTTGGTTTTTGGTGTGTGTATATATATATATATATATATATATATTAGGTTGGTGCAAAAATAATGAAACGACATTATTTTTACACCAACCTAATATATATATATATATATATATATATATATATATATATAGTCTCAGTTACAGTGGACTGGTCAAGTCATGAGAATGTCTGATGACAGGATACTCAAGATCCTAATGTACAGCCAGTTAGATCAGGGCTACAGGAATGTAGGACGCCCATGGCTAAGATACAAAGACAAGCTGAAAAGCAACTTGTTAGCAGTTAATATACCACATAACACCCTCAAGCGTTTAGCTTTGGAGCAGGTAGAATGTAGATCAACGTGTTTTAGTGGACTCAGCAGTTTTCAATCTGCTTGTCTGAATCATCTTCAAGAAGCGAGAGCAAGATCTAAAAGGTCAACCAATCTAACAGTGATTGCATCTCACAATCCTCACACTTGCTCCATATGTGACCTTTATAATTCACTAGCAGGTCTTAAATGCCACTTAAGATTAGCGCATAAACTTTCATAACTGAATCAATAATCTGGCAGATCCTCACATGTCAAAACCGATGAGAGAGTCCATTATATATATATTAAACGGAACGCCGATCATATAAAACTTTCAGTTATCTGTTTGAATGAGTCTTGTTCTTATACCTATCGTCTTTGTCATGTTGAATTGATAATGTTAATTATATTTTATGAATATGTCCTGAAGATGGTTTATTAGACCGAAACGTCTGACGTTGACATTATATTAACATTAAAACAGCATAATTGCATATAAGGATTTTTGTTTGTTTTTTCCGTATATTTTTCTTCATATGTATATATATATATATATACACGGTGGTGTAATGAATAGCGGCTTGAATTGAGGAATCGAACAGCCGAGTTCAAAATCCAGTCGAATCCATTACATTCACTTCCATGCTAATACCCTTGGAAAAGGCATGAATCCTCTTCTTCTCCCTCAATCTATGGGTAAATAGCAGAACAGACTGAGTTCTATAGCCTTAGATGGCAGCTGGTCTAGGAGAAGGACAACTCTGAATTCAAAACCTTCAGAGGGTCATTTTGAGAACCTGTGGCACATATTCGGCCCTTCAAAAAGTGTGGATGGTCCTGCATGGAACCTTCCCCATTATAATCAAATTTCATGTGCTGTTGTCGGGCTGTCAGTTTCCTAGGAACCAATCTTCTTGACCCTCACACGTCAAATTTGACATGGATAGTTGAGTATATATATATATCTGTGTATATATTGTCTGTGTATTTAGGCAGCAAATGTTTTTAAGGCAAATGTTATTAAAGAAAAGAGACATTTTGTGTAAATTAATTTTATTGATTGACTTTTCCAAATTATGAATAATCCTTCTCACATTAGGAAAAAACTTTGGAACATATATGGTCCAAGCTTTCAACATACTTAAGTCATCATCAGGGTAGGAAGAAACAGTTTCTTAATTCATCATCAGAGTAGGTAGAAACAGTTTCTTAATTCATCATCGGGGTAGGTAGAAACAGTTTCTTAATTCATCATCATGGTAGGTAGAAACAGTTTCTCAATTCATCATCATGGTAGGTAGAAAGAGTTTCTTAATTCATCATCAGGGTACGTAGAAAGAGTTTCTTAATTCGTCATCACGGTAGGTAGAATCAGTTTCTTAATTCATCATCAGGGTAAGTAGAAACAGTTTCTTAATTCATCATCGGGGTAGGTAGAAACAGTTTCTCAATTCATCATCAGGGTAGGTAGAAACAGTTTCTTAATTCATCATCAGGGTAGGTAGAAACAGTTTCTTAATTCATCATCAGGGTAGGTAGAAAGAGTTTCTTAATTCATCATCGGGGTAGGCAGAAACAGTTTTTTAATTGGTCATCAGGGTAGGTAGAAACAGTTTCTTAATTAATCATCAGAATAGGTAGAAACAGTTTGTTAATTCATCATCAGGGTAAGTAGAAACAGTTCCTTAATTCATCATCAGGGTAGGTAGAACCAGTTTCTGGATTCATCATCGGGGTAGGTAGAAACAGTTTCTTAATTCGTCATCAGGGTATGTAGAAACATTTTCTTAATTCATCATCAGGGTAGGTAGAAACAGTTTCTTAATTCATCATCAGGGTAGGTAGAAACAGTTTCTTAATTCATCATCAGGGTAAGTAGAAACAGTTTCTTAATTCATCATCAGGGTAGTTAGAAACAGTTACTTAATTCATCATCGGGGTAGGTAGAAACAGTTTTTTAATTCATCATCAGGATAGGTAGAAACAGTTTCTTAATTCATCATCGGGGTAGGTAGAAACAGTTTCCTAATTCGTCATCAGAGTACATAGAAACAGTTTCTTCATTCATCATCAGGGTAAGTAGAAACAGTTTCTTAATTCATCAACAGGGTAGATAGAAACATTTTCTTAATTCGTCATCGGGGTAGGTAGAAACAGTTTTTTAATTCATCATCAGGGTACGTAGAAACAGTTTCTTAATTCGTCATCAGGGTAGGTAGAATCAGTTTCTTGATTCATCTTCAGGGTAAGTAGAAACAGTTTCTTAATTCATCATCATGGTAGGTAGAAACAGTTTCTCAATTCATCATCATGGTAGGTAGAAAGAGTTTCTTAATTCATCATCAGGGTACGTAGAAAGAGTTTCTTAATTCGTCATCACGGTAGGTAGAATCAGTTTCTTAATTCATCATCAGGGTAAGTAGAAACAGTTTCTTAATTCATCATCGGGGTAGGTAGAAACAGTTTCTCAATTCATCATCAGGGTAGGTAGAAACAGTTTCTTAATTCATCATCAGGGTAGGTAGAAACAGTTTCTTAATTCATCATCAGGGTAGGTAGAAAGAGTTTCTTAATTCATCATCGGGGTAGGCAGAAACAGTTTTTTAATTGGTCATCAGGGTAGGTAGAAACAGTTTCTTAATTAATCATCAGAATAGGTAGAAACAGTTTGTTAATTCATCATCAGGGTAAGTAGAAACAGTTCCTTAATTCATCATCAGGGTAGGTAGAACCAGTTTCTGGATTCATCATCGGGGTAGGTAGAAACAGTTTCTTAATTCGTCATCAGGGTATGTAGAAACATTTTCTTAATTCATCATCAGGGTACGTAGAAACAGTTTCTTAATTCATCATCAGGGTAAGTAGAAACAGTTTCTTAATTCATCATCAGGGTAGTTAGAAACAGTTACTTAATTCATCATCGGGGTAGGTAGAAACAGTTTTTTAATTCATCATCAGGATAGGTAGAAACAGTTTCTTAATTCATCATCGGGGTAGGTAGAAACAGTTTCCTAATTCGTCATCAGAGTACATAGAAACAGTTTCTTCATTCATCATCAGGGTAAGTAGAAACAGTTTCTTAATTCATCAACAGGGTAGATAGAAACATTTTCTTAATTCGTCATCGGGGTAGGTAGAAACAGTTTTTTAATTCATCATCAGGGTACGTAGAAACAGTTTCTTAATTCGTCATCAGGGTAGGTAGAATCAGTTTCTTGATTCATCTTCAGGGTAAGTAGAAACAGTTTCTTAATTCATCATCAGGGTAGGTAGAACTAGTTTCTTAATTCATCATCGGGGTAGGTAGAAACAGTTTCTTAATTCATCATCAGGTTAAGTAGGACCAGTTTCTTAATTTCTCATCGGTTTAGGTAGAAACAGTTTCTTAATTAATCATCAGGGTAGTTAAAAACAGTTTCTTAATTCATCATCAAGGTAGGTAGAAACAGTTTTTTAATTGGTCATCCGTGTAGGTAGAAACAGTTTCTCAATTCATCATCACAGTAGGTAGATGTAGTTTCTTAATTCATCATCAGAATAGGTAGAAACAGTTTCTTAATTCATCATCAGGGTAGGTAAAAACAGCTTCTGAATTCATCATCGGGGTAGGTAGAAACAGTTTCTTAATTCGTCATCAGGGTAGGTAGAAACAGTTTCTTAATTCATCATCAGGGTAGGTAGAAACAGTTCCTTAATTCATCATCTGGGTAGGTAGAATCAGTTTCTTAATTCATCATCACGGTAGGTAGATGCAGTTTCTTAATTCATCATCAGGGTAGGTAGAAACAGTTTCTTAATCCATCATCATGGTAGGTAGAAACAGTTTCTTAATTTATCATCAGGGTTGGTAGAAACAGTTTTTTAATTTCCTCATCAGGGTAAGTAGATACGGTTTCTTAATTCATCATCAAGGTAGGTAGAAACAGTTTCTTAATTCATCATCAGGGTAAGTAGAAACAGTTTCTTAATTCATCATCAGGGTAGGTAGAAAGAGTTTCTTAATTCATCATCGGGGTAGGTAGAAAGAGTTTCTTAATTCATCATCAGGTTAGGTAGAAACAGTTTCTTAATTCATCATCAGGGTAGATAGAAACAGTTTTTTAATTAATCATCGGGGTAAGTAGAAACAGTTTCTTAATTCATCATCGGGGTAGGTAGATGCAGTTTCTTAATTCAACATCAGGGGAGGAAGAAACAATTTCTTAATTCATCATTTTGGTAGGTAGAAACAGTTTCTTAATTCATCATCAAGGTAGGTAGAATCAGTTTCTTAATTCATCATCACGGTAGGTAGATGCAGTTTCTTAATTCATCATCAGTGTAGGTAGAAACAGTTTTTTAATTCATCATCAAGGTAAGTAGAAACAGTTTCTTAATTTATCATCGGGGTAGGTAGAAATAGTTTCTTAATTCATCATCCGGGTAGGTAGAAACAGTTTCTTAATTCATCATCGGGGTAACTACAAACATTTTCTTAATTCATCATCGGGGTAGGTAGAAACAGTTTCTTAATTTATCATCAGGGTTGGTAGAAACAGTTTTTTAATTTCCTCATCTGGGTAAGTAGATACAGTTTCTTAATTCATCATCACGGTAGGTAGAAACAGTTTCTTAATTCATCATCGGGGTAGGTAGAAACAGTTTCTTAATTCATCATCAGGGTAGGTAGAAACAGTTTCTTAATTCATCATCGGGGTAGGTAGAACCAGTTTCTCAAATCATCATCACGGTAGGTAGATGCAGTTTCTTAATTCAACATCATGGTAGGTAGAAACAGTTTCTCAATTCATCATCAGGGTAGGAAGAAACAGTTTCTTAATTCATCATCAGGGTAGGTAGAAACAGTTTTTTAATTCATCATCAGGTTAGGTAGAAACAGTTTCTTAATTCATCATCGAGGTAGGTAGAAATAGTTTCTTAATTCATCATCGGGGTAGGTAGAATCAGTTTCTTAATTCTTCATTGGGGTAAGTACAAACATTTTCTTAATTCATCATCAGGGTAGATAGAACTAGTTTCTTAATTCATCATCGGGGTAGGTAGAAACAGTTTCTTAATTCATCATCAGGGTATCTAGGAACAGCTTCTGAATTCATCATCGGGGTAGGTAGAAACAGTTTCTTAATTCGTCATCAGGGTAGGTAGAAACAGTTTCTTAATTCATCATCAGGGAAGGTAGAAACAGTTCCTTAATTCATCATCAGGGGAGGTAGAATCAGTTTCTTAATTCATCATCAGTGTAGGTAGAAACAGTTTTTTAATTCATCATCAGGTTAGGTAGAAACAGTTTCTTAATTCATCATCAGGGTAGATAGAAACAGTTTTTTAATTAATCACCGTGGTAAGTAGTAACAGTTTCTTAGTTCATCATCGGCGTAAGTAGAAACAGTTTCTTCGTTCATCATCAGGGTAGGTAGAAACAGTTTCTTAATTCATCATCAGGGTAGGTAGAAACAGTTTCATAATTCATCATTGGGGTAAGTACAAACATTTTCTTAATTCATCATCGGGGTAGGTAGAAACAGTTTCTTAATTCATCATTAGGGTATCTAGGAACAGTTTCTTAATTCATAATCGGGGTAGGTAGAAACATTTTCTTAATTGATCATCAGGGTAGGTAGAAACAGTTTCTTCATTCATCATCGGGGTAGGTAGAAACAGTTTCTTAATTCATCATCAGGGTAGGTAGAAACAGTTCCTTAATTCATCATCTGGGTAGGTAGAATCAGTTTCTTAATTCATCATCACGGTAGGTAGATGCAGTTTCTTAATTCATCATCAGGGTAGGTAGAAACAGTTTCTTAATCCATCATCATGGTAGGTAGAAACAGTTTCTTAATTTATCATCAGGGTTGGTAGAAACAGTTTTTTAATTTCCTCATCAGGGTAAGTAGATACGGTTTCTTAATTCATCATCAAGGTAGGTAGAAACAGTTTCTTAATTCATCATCAGGGTAAGTAGAAACAGTTTCTTAATTCATCATCAGGGTAGGTAGAAAGAGTTTCTTAATTCATCATCGGGGTAGGTAGAAAGAGTTTCTTAATTCATCATCAAGGTAGGTAGAAAGAGTTTCTTAATTCATCATCGGGGTAGGTAGAACAAGTTTCTCAATTCATCATCAGGGTAGGAAGAAACAGTTTCTTAATTCATCATCAGGGTAGGTAGAAACAGTTTTTTAATTCATCATCAGGTTAGGTAGAAACAGTTTCTTAATTCATCATCAGGGTAGATAGAAACAGTTTTTTAATTAATCATCGGGGTAAGTAGAAACAGTTTCTTAATTCATCATCGGGGTAGGTAGATGCAGTTTCTTAATTCAACATCAGGGGAGGAAGAAACAATTTCTTAATTCATCATTTTGGTAGGTAGAAACAGTTTCTTAATTCATCATCAAGGTAGGTAGAATCAGTTTCTTAATTCATCATCGGGGTAGGTAGATGCAGTTTCTTAATTCATCATCAGTGTAGGTAGAAACAGTTTTTTAATTCATCATCAAGGTAAGTAGAAACAGTTTCTTAATTTATCATCGGGGTAGGTAGAAATAGTTTCTTAATTCATCATCCGGGTAGGTAGAAACAGTTTCTTAATTCATCATCGGGGTAACTACAAACATTTTCTTAATTCATCATCGGGGTAGGTAGAAACAGTTTCTTAATTTATCATCAGGGTTGGTAGAAACAGTTTTTTAATTTCCTCATCTGGGTAAGTAGATACAGTTTCTTAATTCATCATCAGGGTAAGTAGAAACAGTTTCTTAATTCATCATCGGGGTAGGTAGAACCAGTTTCTCAAATCATCATCACGGTAGGTAGATGCAGTTTCTTAATTCAACATCATGGTAGGTAGAAACAGTTTCTCAATTCATCATCAGGGTAGGAAGAAACAGTTTCTTAATTCATCATCAGGGTAGGTAGAAACAGTTTTTTAATTCATCATCAGGTTAGGTAGAAACAGTTTCTTAATTCATCATCGAGGTAGGTAGAAATAGTTTCTTAATTCATCATCGGGGTAGGTAGAAACAGTTTCTTAATTCTTCATTGGGGTAAGTACAAACATTTTCTTAATTCATCATCAGGGTAGATAGAACTAGTTTCTTAATTCATCATCGGGGTAGGTAGAAACAGTTTCTTAATTCATCATCAGGGTATCTAGGAACAGCTTCTGAATTCATCATCGGGGTAGGTAGAAACAGTTTCTTAATTCGTCATCAGGGTAGGTAGAAACAGTTTCTTAATTCATCATCAGGGAAGGTAGAAACAGTTCCTTAATTCATCATCAGGGGAGGTAGAATCAGTTTCTTAATTCATCATCAGTGTAGGTAGAAACAGTTTTTTAATTCATCATCAGGTTAGGTAGAAACAGTTTCTTAATTCATCATCAGGGTAGATAGAAACAGTTTTTTAATTAATCACCGTGGTAAGTAGTAACAGTTTCTTAGTTCATCATCGGCGTAAGTAGAAACAGTTTCTTCGTTCATCATCAGGGTAGGTAGAAACAGTTTCTTAATTCATCATCAGGGTAGGTAGAAACAGTTTCATAATTCATCATTGGGGTAAGTACAAACATTTTCTTAATTCATCATCGGGGTAGGTAGAAACAGTTTCTTAATTCATCATTAGGGTATCTAGGAACAGTTTCTTAATTCATCATCGGGGTAGGTAGAAACATTTTCTTAATTGATCATCAGGGTAGGTAGAAACAGTTTCTTAATTCATCATCGGGGTAGGTAGAAACAGTTTCTTAATTCATCATCGAGGTACATAGAAACAGCTTCTTAATTTGTCATCAGGGTAGGTAGAAACACTTTCTTAATTCATCATCGGGTTAGGTAGAAACAGTTTGTTTATTCATCATCAAGGTAGGTAGAAACAGTTTCTTAATCCATCATCATGGTAGGTAGAAACAGTTTCTTAATTTATCATCAGGGTTGGTAGAAACAGTTTTTTAATTTCCTCATCTGGGTAAGTAGATACAGTTTCTTAATTCATCATCAAGGTAGGTAGAAACAGTTTCTTAATTCATCATCAGGGTAAGTAGAAACAGTTTCTTAATTCATCATCACGGTAGGTAGAAACAGTTTCTTAATTCATCATCGGGGTAGGTAGAACGAGTTTCTCAAATCATCATCACGGTAGGTAGATGCAGTTTCTTAATTCAACATCATGGTAGGTAGAAACAGTTTCTCAATTCATCATCAGGGTAGGAAGAAACAGTTTCTTAATTCATCATCAGGGTAGGTAGAAACAGTTTTTTAATTCATCATCAGGTTAGGTAGAAACAGTTTCTTAATTCATCATCGGGGTAGATAGAAACAGTTTTTTAATTAATCATCGGGGTAAGTAGAAACAGTTTCTTAGTTCATCATCGGGGTAAGTAGAAACAGTTTCTTAGTTCATCATCGGGGTAGGTAGAAATAGTTTCTTAATTCATCATCGGGGTAGGTAGAAACAGTTTCTTAATTCTTCATTGGGGTAAGTACAAACATTTTCTTAATTCATCATCAGGGTAGATAGAACTAGTTTCTTAATTCATCATCGGGGTAGGTAGAAACAGTTTCTTAATTCATCATCAGGGTATCTAGGAACAGCTTCTGAATTCATCATCGGGGTAGGTAGAAACAGTTTCTTAATTCGTCATCAGGGTAGGTATAAACAGTTTCTTAATTCATCATCAGGGAAGGTAGAAACAGTTCCTTAATTCATCATCAGGGGAGGTAGAATCAGTTTCTTAATTCATCATCAGTGTACGCAGAAACAGTTTTTTAATTCATCATCAGGTTAGGTAGAAACAGTTTCTTAATTCATCATCAGGGTAGATAGAAACAGTTTTTTAATTAATCACCGTGGTAAGTAGTAACAGTTTCTTAGTTCATCATCGGCGTAAGTACAAACAGTTTCTTCGTTCATCATCAGGGTAGGTAGAAACAGTTTCTTAATTCATCATCAGGGTAGGTAGAAACAGTTTCATAATTCATCATTGGGGTAAGTACAAACATTTTCTTAATTCATCATCGGGGTAGGTAGAAACAGTTTCTTAATTCATCATTAGGGTATCTAGGAACAGTTTCTTAATTCATCATCGGGGTAGGTAGAAACATTTTCTTAATTGATCATCAGGGTAGGTAGAAACAGTTTCTTAATTCATCATCGGGGTAGGTAGAAACAGTTTCTTAATTCATCATCGAGGTACATAGAAACAGCTTCTTAATTTGTCATCAGGGTAGGTAGAAACACTTTCTTAATTCATCATCGGGTTAGGTAGAAACAGTTTGTTTATTCATCATCAAGGTAGGTAGAAACAGTTTCTTAATCCATCATCATGGTAGGTAGAAACAGTTTCTTAATTTATCATCAGGGTTGGTAGAAACAGTTTTTTAATTTCCTCATCTGGGTAAGTAGATACAGTTTCTTAATTCATCATCAAGGTAGGTAGAAACAGTTTCTTAATTCATCATCAGGGTAAGTAGAAACAGTTTCTTAATTCATCATCACGGTAGGTAGAAACAGTTTCTTAATTCATCATCGGGGTAGGTAGAACGAGTTTCTCAAATCATCATCACGGTAGGTAGATGCAGTTTCTTAATTCAACATCATGGTAGGTAGAAACAGTTTCTCAATTCATCATCAGGGTAGGAAGAAACAGTTTCTTAATTCATCATCAGCGTAGGTAGAAACAGTTTTTTAATTCATCATCAGGTTAGGTAGAAACAGTTTCTTAATTCATCATCGGGGTAGATAGAAACAGTTTTTTAATTAATCATCGGGGTAAGTACAAACAGTTTCTTAGTTCATCATCGGGGTAAGTAGAAACAGTTTCTTAGTTCATCATCGGGGTAGGTAGAAACAGTTTCTCAATTCATCATCACGGTAGGTAGATGCAGTTTCTTAATTCATCATCAGGGGAGGAAGAAACAATTTCTTAATTCATCATTTTGGGAGGTAGAAACAGTTTCTTAATTCATCATCAATGTAGGTAGAAACTGTTTCTTAATTCATCATCAAGGTAAGTAGAAACAGTTTCTTAATTCATCATCGGGGTAGGTAGAAATAGTTTCTTAATTCATCATCGGGGTAGGTAGAAACAGTTTCTTAATTCATCATTGGGGTAAGTACAAACATTTTCTTAATTCATCATCGGGGTAGGTAGAAATAGTTTCTTAATTCATCATCGGGGTAGGTAGAAACAGTTTCTTAATTCATCATCAGGGTATCTAGGAACAGTTTCTTAATTCATCATCGGGGTAGGTAGAAACATTTTCTTAATTGATCATCGGGGTAGGTAGAAACAGTTTCTTAATTCATCATCGGTGTAGGTAGAAACAGTTTCTTAAGTCATCATCGAGGTACATAGAAACAGTTTCTTAATTCGTCATCAGGGTAGGTAGAAACACTTTCTTAATTCATCATCGGGTTAGGTAGAAACAGTTTGTTTATTCATCATCAAGGTAGGTAGAAACAGTTTCTTAATTCATCATCGGGGTAGGCAGAAACAGTTTCTTAATTCATCATCTGGGTAGGTAGAAACAGTTTCTTAATTCATCATCAGGGTAGGTACAACCAGTTTCTTAATTCTTCATCAGGGTAGGTAGAACCAGTTCCTTAATTCATCATCAGGGTAGGTAGAACCAGTTTATTAATTCTTCATCAGGGTAAGTAGACACAGTTTCTTAATTCATCATCGGGGTAGGTAGAAATAGTTTCTTATTTCATCATCGGGGTAGGTAGAAACAGTTTCTTAATTTATCATCTGGGTAGGTAGAGACAGTTTCATTTCAGATGATTAGATGTTGAAGGTTAAGATTCTAGCAATTTTGAATCATTACAATAAACATAATCCATGAAACTCTTCACAGAATTTTGATCGATTGATTTGTTTTTTTACAGCTCATCAACAATTTGTAGGTTATTTAAAAACAGAAAATATTCTTAGATTACAAGAATTTTTTGGGCAATAATGATTTTACTGATACATGTCCTACTACTTAACCCATAGATGGCGAGTGAGGAGGTGGATTTGTGTTACACTGTAAGCCCACAGAATTTAGGTAGTGCAAGAAAATAAGCAATATCTGACAGTACTGTTCCAAACTGACTCAAGCATTTTAAGAGAGATGGGGAAAGGGTGACATGTCCCTTGGAATCTCAGAAATGAACATCCATCAGCAACTGATGGTAATATTTTAGAATGTAAGGTAAAGAAGAACATGACTTTTCAAATGATATATGTAAGCATCATGTAAGTTTCTAAAAACATACAGAAACTCTTAAAATGAAAATGCTTTTGATACACCCAAATACTTTACAGAAATCATCAGACAGATATGTATTCATTATTTCATTCCTCAGTTATATATCAAAAGTGTTTAGTATGAGACACTTCCAGAGCCCCATTGGAATAGTGCCTTCTAAAAGCTAAACAAAATATTAAGAAACAAGAAAAGTTAAGTAGCTAAGAGTGCTGAACTGCTGTGTAATATTTATTTTCCTAGATGTCAGTGAATACCAGAATAATGAAGAGAAAACTTGAGGAAACAAAGATGCAGTTCTACAGAAGGATGCTGAGAATACTGTGGATCGGGTATTCTTATGTTGTAAATATGAAAGGTTGACACACATATAGAAAATAAGTAGTTTATTCTGGAGAATATGATACATGGTAGATAACACAAACTAATATAATAAACAGTTAATCATTAACTCCTCTCACTCAATAAAAGAGAGTGTTATTTAAATAGTCTTAGACCAGTCTATCTTGTGGGGGTGTTCAGCTACTCTACAACAGGTATGTAAGCAACAAAAAAGTTTTAAGGAAAATAGAACAAAATGAGGAAGAAAGGCTTGGAGAATTTGACACTCGTAGGACATATTGAAGTAAAGAGGGGAAATAGTAAGTAACATATCCAATGAGAGTGTTTAAATGGACGGCCGAGAAGGGACTTGGAAATTAAAAAAGGAGACAAGCATTACTTAGAGCTATGAAGGATAGGAAGTTGTGAAGAGCTATGGTCATCATTGTCCTGAAGGGACACACCATAGAAAACAAGTGTTCACAAAGTAATATTGAATGTATTTCAAAACAAATTTATTCATTCACAAAACAAACAACCAATCTTCTATACCTAATTACATGCTGTTTAATATCAATCCCCCTATATGGCAGTGAATTCTTTCTGAGTCCCTGCTGAAATAAAGATGACCCCCCCCCCATACACACATATGCTGTGAAAGATTCTGATGTTCTTTTGTTTAATCCAAGAAGGCATTTTAAAAAATGGTCCTTCATGATGGTTCATAAAGCTTTGGTGGATTGAGGATAAGCAATTTCTTGGTCATTTGCCAAGTCAATTGATTGATTTGTGTTTTACAGCTTATCAACCTTTTGCAGGTTATTTAAAACCAGAAATAATGATTTAATGATAAGTCCTACTAATTTACCCATAGCTGGAGGGAAGAAGAGGTGGATTCATTCTGTTCCAAAGACTATTTACGTGTAAATGAATATAACAAACCTGACTAAAATTCAAACTTGGCTCTCCGATCTCTAATTCTGAGCCATTATCCATTACACCAACCAAACATCCAAGTTTACAGCTCGTGATTTTCCCAAGTGGTCATCCATCTAGATACTGATCAGGCTTGTTGCTTAACTTTGGTGATTGTATGAGAACTGGTGTTTCAACATGATATGGCCATAAGCCTTTGTCAAGTCTAACATATCGGAAAAAGTACTGATCATATGCAGGAGTGTTAACAGTTTCCAGTCCCAAGAAGAGTAGTATGCACACTTCTTTGGGATAAGAACATACAGTTTGGAAGAAACATCGGTTTTACTATAACCCTTTGGATCTAGCTGTGTGTGCTGAGCCATGCCAACAAAGCCCAAATATAGTAGTAGTATAATGTTTATTTTTAACACCACTGTTGTTCACTATGAAGTCCAACAGCTGATATTGATTATGACATTAAAAACGACCTCCTCTTGCCTGAGATGCTGACAAATCTAACCTATTTAAATAATACTTAACTCTTTATAAACAGCCTTTTCTCTATGACAAATGTAATAATAATGTATTATTATTATTATTATTAATAATAATGATAATAAATCTAAAAAATGTAGCACATCAAGACATCCATAATTCTAGTTGTGGTTGAGGCCTTGGATTTGATTGGAAAAGGTTCTCTTAAACTCATTAAAGGGATCCTTGTTGGCCCTGCCTTAAAGAAATACAAAAAATTTCTCTCACAAGTACCACTCACACCTTACAAAGGGATTTATCTATGTAAAATGTGTGTGATTTTAGGTTGTTTTATTATTATCTTTATTTTTTTACAAAAATGTTTCGTGGATAATATCATGGTGCCATTTCTGACCTTTGGTCTTGGGTTGGGACCCAGAAGGAAATGGCTATACAACAGAAATCAAAGGAAATGATGATGATGCAGATGATGGTGGTGGTGTTGATTGTGGAAGTGGTTGTAACAATGGTAATAATAGTTCTGTAAAAAAGTATATGTTTGAATGTAGTGATTAGTATTATGAACATGTGATCACAAACGAGTAACAGATGATCAAGAATAGCAAAGGGAAAACCTTGTGGGATATTCCGATAAAGATAGGGACAAATTTAGAGCACAATAAACCAAATATAGTCATGCTGAACAAACAAATGAAAAAATGTGTCATCTGATAGAAATCTCCTGTCCATTTGACATGAGAAATAAAATCAAAGAAAAGGAGATTGATAACTCATACGATTTAAAGTATGAAATCTTGAAAGTTTGGGAAGGACTAGCAAAAAAATGCAGTTACTGCACCAGTGATCATTGGAACATTGGGGTGTTGTACAAAACAAAAACAGAAAAAAATTGCAGATACTGAATTGTGATTTGGAAACGGAGACATAACAAAAACTATACCTGCTTGGAAGAGTAAAGGTACCATGAAAAGCCTATTGATGAAATAACAAATGACTGATTTATTTTCTTAAGTCATGAGAGATGACCTGAAAATAAACTTCTTACCAGCAACTAACCTCATATTAGGTTGGTGCAAAAATAATGTCGTTTTTTGACGTTAAAAATACGTCAAAAAACGACATTATTTTTGCACCAACCCAATAGAACATGTAGATGAGAAACAATAATAATAATTATAATTTATAATTTTCTCAATCATCTTGTTTGCTATATTTGGGTCATTTGGTAATATGACAGTTCTTGGTGCCTTTGTCTAGCTCAATATTAATGGTGGATGACTCTGTCTGAAGATCATAGTCCTAGAATATTGTGAGATTTCCAAATTCTTCAAATGTTATGCAAGTCACATGCTCGTATTCTGATTTGAAAAGTTAGATGACAAGATTATCTGGAATGCAGGAAGGAAATGTCAAAGTGGTTCCAGTAGTAATTGGCACATTGGGATCAAAATCCCATTTGTTGTATTGTACTGTTCTACCACACAAGATCAGTAATCAACTTCTTTCCTTTTTCTTAGCTTACTATAGATTTTATATCACTTTGACTTAATATATGCAAATAGGTACAATTCTATTTACCAATCCACAACGTGATTAAAAATCTGTGACTTCTTTGACCCACTGGGGATACCATACCAACTTGGAGTCATCCAAAAATCAGCTCTTTTGAGCACTCCACATATCTTGAGGAAATTGTTGTCTGTCTGAGGTGTTTGTTGTGACTTAAGAGATAATTTAATGTACCTGATGTATTCATAAACTTACACTGTGTGACAAATCTTAATAATAACAATAATAATTTATATTTCTTTAAAGACATTTTTATGTTTAACATTCTTTTTATAGATACAAGTATTTAAGTAAATGCTCTGTTTATAATAAACAGTATTAAATAACATTTACCAGCCTGAATGTCCGAGAAATTTTCATAGAAAATATTCGTCCTTTGACAGGATTCGAACCTGCATCCTATACGGAACCGTCATTTACGCTGACGTGCCTTAACCGACTCGGCCACAAAGGAGCATTCGGTAGGCAATTTACTGCTTATAAACTTCAATCTTCCATGAATCTCGTACATTCATAACTGCTCATGGCGTATCAAATGTAAACAAATGACATCATACATTAAGAAATGGACAAAGTCCGACAATTTATTTATTAAAGACATTTTTATTTATAAAAAGAACGTTAAACATAAAAATGTCTTTAATAAATAAATTGTCGGACTTTGTCCATTTCTTAATGTATGACGTCATTTGTTTACATAATATATAGCAGCCATTTTGATTAACATGGAAAGCGATTTTTAAGATATTATCAACCTAAACCATGATGTATGGTTAAGGACCATACTTAATGAAGATATAGCAGCCATTTTGATGCACTCAAAATTGACATGGAAAGTGATTTTTAAGATATTATCGACTTAAAACTGGATGTATGGGTAAGAGCCATATTTATGGTAAATATAGTAGTCATCTTGATGCACTCATATTGATATAGAAAGCTGTTTACAAGACATTATCAACCTAAAATTGAATGTGTGAATAAAGACCATATTTAATATAAGTATATCTCAAGGGGAAGTTGCTTGACAAGAGCTTTTATAATACTAAAATTCACCCACAACAGGGCTTGAGAACCACTCAAGGTAGAAGATTACCGTTAAAATGGTTATGATGAATGTGTGTCATATGAATGAAAGAGGAGGTGGTAGGGGGTAAAGATTATGTGGATAATTAGGATAAATAATGATTTAACCTTAATTTGTTTGTTGCAATTAAATTATGATGCCGAGAACCAAACAAATTTCAAGAAAATGGGTGCCTATAACTTTGGCAGAACAATAAAATCCTCAAACTTTATCCATATTTTTATGGAATAAAATGTGCTTGTTATTAAATTCTCTCTTTATATCATGATTCTTTCCAAGACGAATAGTCCTGGGTATGACAATAAACTACATCCAGTAGCAAGGCCTCTGATCAGGAGATTAGAGGTTTTGAGGAGTGTGACAGCAATTGCTGTTGTTCACAGGTTTACCCTGACCTGGAGTGTTAGGTCCCAACTATGGGCAAATAGTTAACCCCCAAACAAAAACAAAACACTATGAAAGTATAAAAATACATTTTTATGATAATAAATACCAGCAATACATTTTTATATAGAAAAATTACCAACAATTCATTTTATAGAAAAATTACCAACAATTCATTTTATAGAAAAATGACCAAAAATACATTTTATCTGTAGTTGAAGGCATACAACTGCATTCAGAATATATTTAGTTGAAGCCATAAAATTGTGTTCAAAATATTTAGATTTCAGTATTAAATAACCCATAGAGGTGTTGATATGCCACTAAACAAATCAACCAAATCCAAGAAAATAAATCATATGGATAAAATAGAGAGACATCTTTGTTTCTAAGTAGATTAAAACCAAATGTAACAGACTTTTTTTAATTAGCATTAGCTATAATGCTCTCCTTAAAAGGCGAGTATTAAATAAATACTTATTTTTTCTCATATAAACTTGTGATTTCATTTTATATTTATAGGTTGGCTAAAGACTTATGAATTCTCAAAAGACATCAATACAAGCATTGCTACAGCTCTAGTAAAGGCAGTTACAGATTTGTTTTATTGCTAACTTTTAGGGTTATTTTCATACAGTATTCTATGCAGTGAAAATATTTTTAAATTTTATATTAGCTGTCCAGTCGCATACTTTAATCTTTTTGAAATATGTCAAATTAAGTGCCAAGCATGTTATCAACATGAAAGGTAGCTGTTGTCTCTGTTTTATTGTAATGAACCCTTACCTCAAAGGTGGAAAGAAAGTTGGATAGAGCCTACATTTGCATGCTAAGGGTGACTTTGAACAATGGCATTAGTAGCATGCAGAAGTGGGTGGGGGGCAGAAGGTGCGATGGACTCAGGCATCCAATCAAAGAGCAAAATAAAAATTTAGTTTATATTTAATTTCAATAAAGTGTTTATTTCATGCTTCATCTGTTTTTACATATTTAAAATGTATTCCTTTCTCACATTTCTCGGTATTAGACCCCCCTCCTCCCACTTGAGACTCAGTGGTGTACAATCAAAGAGTTGGCCTCAGGCATCACCAAACATTAAACTTCTGCACATCACTGAGTGGCATGGGCCAGAGAGGCTACTGCCTTGGACACTAAATTTTTAGTGGCTCAAAAAAATTAATTAGGTTGAGAAAATACATATAATTTATAACAGCACATGGCTAAAGAAGAATCCACCCTTCAACACTGACTTTGAATGTAAGTTGGAGGGATTTGGTCAATGAGGGACCTTTGTTCAGTATCAGAAATCATCAAAGAGCATAGTGTCAGATTCACAGGGTATTGCTGGAGAGGTAAATACAAAATTATTAGTGAAGTTCTTTTATGGGAGCCTACACAAGGATGAGCTAGCAGAAGATGATGAGCTAAGACCTACATCAAGTAGATTTGTGACGACAAACTGCATTCTCACAGAAATTCATGCAAGCAGTGCAATCAGATGATGATGATGGGTGCTGAGCAAAAAAAAATCAGTTCTATAGCCCAGGTCTAGACAATGAATATGCTTGAGGAAAAGTGCAATATTTGTGCAATGCAGGAAGCTGAAATTTATTTAACTTCCTGTAACAAATTTATCACTATGTAAACTGATGTAATGGAATAACCTGTTACCCCCATGAGTAACTACACTATAGGTAGTAACTACCTATAAGTATCAGTAAGTCAACAGACTACGGAGTCTAGCTGGTATCTGTTGAGTACAACTCAGACTTACGTGAGAACTACCAACTTTCCAATAGTAGCACTCACTACTGGATTGACTTGCGACGAATTTGTGTATAACTGTTACCTTTATTCTTACTGTACTGGTTTCTACAATAAACCTTTACTTATTTTATCCACCGTGTTTTTCAAGTATATATTCCTATTAGCATGGAATATAGCATAAACATACACCTGTCTCAAGAAATCACCACAGTAAGAAAAAAATATGAATCCAGTTTTCAGTATACTGGGTTCTTTATGGATTCACCTGGCACTGTCTGGATGGTAGGTAAGTGACACTTGGGATATTTTTGCTGCTACTTCTGTTTTCCATTATGAGAGACTAATAGACCAGATCTTCTCTTGAGCCAGAAAGAACTCCATCTTTACATCTCTTATTGTAACAGGTGATTTTGACTACCTCTATGACTCTTGTGTACATCTTGACAAACAGTTTGTCACTAAGTCCTTATCATGAATGCAACCTGACTATATAAGCCAATGACTAGGATTAACTATCTAATTAGGTGGAGATGTTAAAAATGTAGAGTTGTAGAAGATTTTAGAAGGAACTGAAAACCCAATCCTAAAAAGGAAACAAAGGATAAAACTCTACTCCTGTTCAAAAGGCCAGGGAGGAGTGTGAACCAGATGATAGGCAAATCTATCTACTCCTATTAATGGGTAAATAGGTGTTAAGATAGAGTTGACTCCCAACTCTTACCATCTCTCTGCTCATCTCTACATCACCCTGGATGGTTAGTCACTCACCAACAGATGGCTTCTAACTAGTAATATTAAAATGCAACCTGATTATATAAGTCCACAACTGGAATTCTCTACCTTCCAGCTGAGTGGTACTTTATTCCAATTTTTTTATTTACTTAATTAGTTTATTTCTTTTTTCCTTGTGGACATGTGGTTGCTTTGAATGTCTCACTTCTAGATTTTACTGTCTACACGGTCATAAAACTTCTAGTGTGTCAGGCCCAGATAAAATCATTTACATCCATTTGACTTTGTGGGTGTTCTATCCAATCTAGTGGGGAATCATTTTATCACAAATTTTGTCTGGCAAAATCTCAATCATTGCAACCAGATGTAACCATACAATTTAATGGCTTAAACACTTGGGATGAGATTAGAATTTGGAAACTGATCTCATCCTGATCACTGACTCCAAAATGTAGCACCATGGCTGGGGGAGAGGTATCTCTTAAACCCTTAATATCCTGGTTGCAGCTACAAATGTAATGTTATATATTCCTCTGTATGTGTTTTTGTGCTAAACTTAGGATCAGAATACTGGATTATGACATTAAGCAGAATGCTATAGGTGATTAATTGACCTATATTGTGACATTATGGAAAGAAACTCCTACATCTATCTGAAGAAGTCCCAAGCTTGGGGTTGAAATGTTGCAAGCCTGTGCATCAAGCAAAAGTAAAGTTGACAGATTTTCAAGATTGATTGAAGTATGGAATATTGATGAAATGTAACATTGTGGGTGTAGAATAAAAGAGAATAATTTAAGGTTAAGTATTAAAAAGAAAGAAATATTTGATTTTTACACTAGAATTCATCTTGAAAGACTCTCAAAGACACTGCTAAAATATTGTGTGTATAAGAACCAAGTGTCACATTGTGTGTGTAAAATAAAGGAGAATAACATAGGGTTAAGGATTAAGAAGAAAAAAAATCTCGAAACTAATAAACAGTCACGCAGATTGTTGGAAATATATCATATTTCTGAAATAATTTGATAGGGTTAGTTGATGGTCACAAGTCCCACAAGAAAGAAGGAAAAGAAACAGGATGTGGTAGGATCTTTTCATTGGTTCATGAATTGACTAATCAGCAACTAGTGAGAAGGCAAGATTTCTTGGTAAATTCCACTATTCAACATTTTTCTGTAAGCTTTTTGTCTTGGTAGTAAACAGATGGACTAAAAAAAAAATGATTGGCTAGGGAAGTTCTCTCATTCACTTTACCCTCTCTGTCACTGACAAGTAGTCAGCAACATTTCACTGCCGGAGACAATAAAAATGACTGATGCAGACCCCATTTCATTTGCAATTTATTATTACCAGAAAAGTTGAAAAGAATGCTTTTGACTTTCAGTGAGAAATTGAGACAGAGAAACTTTGGATATTGTCTTGAAGACAGCTGATATGACCCACTGCAAAGAGATGACCATAGTTTGCCAAACACCAGTTTGAATCACATAGGCTGTTTTATTGTTGAGTACTAAGATGTTTCAGATTAACAGCTTCTTTCCCAAATTCTAAAGCTTAACGGCGGTACATAGGGGTTTTAACATTGAATCCCATGTTTGCAAGTATGATGATAACAGAACAAGAGTAATCTGCATCAGTTAGTTCAATTTTCTATGAGAGAAACTTTAGCATACTATTATGATCGGGGCTTGTTTTTCAATTCACACATCTCACATCTACCCATGTTCTTACATTTCTCTGGCAGCTTAAGTGGAAATATCTCCCCCTGTCTCTTTTCTCTGGTAGCTTCTCACAAACTAATACTTTAGTCGGCTCACACTCTTTATATGGAAATACAGTCAGTAGAGGTTCAATTTGTCCATTAATTTAAAAATCCCATGGCTCTTAGCCACTTGACTATCTTTTGATAACCAACTTTTCTGAAAGCTATTCTTTCTATAAGATCACTGACAAATATATTTTCATGTGAACAAACCATCATCCATTAGCTTCAACAGTGTTTTTTTTTTTTTGGAAAGCCCCTTTCTTTGAAATTATTCTACCTAAGTAAAAAGACTACACCAATACAATGGATAGGTATTTATACAAACAACTTAGTCTCAAGGGCTTTTAGAGATAATTTGTGATTTCAGCTAAGGAAGCAATTTATTATTGGTCATAATTTTCTCTTGACTTGGAACAGGTTAGTATAGGGTTGCACAAAGTTACCTAGTTATTTCCAAGTTAATATTCAGGTTTAGTGGGCACATGGCCAAGTGGTTAGAACATTCGCATTCTGATGATGAGACCCGGGTTCGAAACTGACAGGAAACTTCCAGATGTTATCGGACTGGCACTGGCATGTGGCACCTTTGGAAAGTGTCTGAAAACCATACCCACGGGTTGACCCAAGTCTTGTGAGTGAAAATGTCTAGATGGAACCCTTGGGGGCTGTTGATAGCTGTGCTAGCACAAAGTCACAAGTCATCATGGTTGAGGGATTGAGCATGCTGGCCTTGTTTAAATCGTTGATCACACTAAATAACATACTCTTTCCCAGAAACTGTAACTAAGATCTGCTCAGTACAGTTGCAGTATAAACTACAGATAGGTTCTGTGGGTGTTGAATAAACACAAATGTACCTGAGCAAGTGTCTGCAATAGGGATTGGCTAGCCACCCTAGTAGACGGGTATCTTCGAATACAAGTAGCCAGCTATACATTCAGGTTCAATTCCTTAATTTGTCAAAGCTAATTAACTGAATTATATTTTCACATTTAATTCTAACAATCATTAAATGAAAAAATTTTCTCATTTTTTTCTCTGTTCAATGTTGGATATGTAGGTAGTATAATGGTTAGCAACTCAAAACGAAAAAATTAGCGAGCTAAGTTTAAATTAAGGTCAAATTCATTGCATTCACTTTCACACAAATACCTTTGGGAAAAGTGTGAATCCTTCTCCTCGCCACATATGTTAAAAGGCAGGACAGAAAATGTGTGTTAATATATAACAGAAACATACTCGGCTCAATTGGAATGTGTGTTATTTGAAGAGTATACAATTTTTAATAACTTAATAACTATAAATGCTTAAAAACAGCTATTTGGTAGATTTATAATTTGATATATATTTTAAGTAATGTGTAAATTTTATCTTTCTCTGTAAATTACAAGGTAGATTTTATATTAATTTTGAATTTATTCAGTAGGGTATTAATAATTTCCAATAAAATGATGTTTTTATTTTGTCTGAAATTGATTTATTAGCAAAATATGTTTTAATAATGTGCCAGCTATAATTTGAATCTGATTTGTTCATTTTAACAAATCTTAATTTCTACAGATTTTTAAAGGTTTTTCTTACAAAACACTACAAATTTTTTTTAAATGTTTGTTTTACTCTGTCAAAACATTTTTAGTGCTCACTTCAACACCCACAGCTCATATAACAAAAACAGACCTTAATTTCTCCTGGCTTCTCACACCCCCTTCTGGAATATCATCCAAAAATACCAAGGACATAAAACATCTTTTTGGGCCAATCAGGAAATGGCCCATATAGTTTTTCCAGCAGCCATTTTTGAGCCACTGTCTCGCTATAGAGCCGATACTGATTTCACCTACAGGGGCAGATCCAACCAAGCTGGCATTAGTACCCCACAGCAGGCAAGCTTAATCAGGCCATCAGCAGTGACACCAAGGTGTTTCCACCAAGGGTGATATCTTTGGTCAGTAATGAAACCAGTGGCAAAAGCATAGACTAAGTTTCAACTACTACAATGCAATAATTTGTGAAATATTTCTCCCATGAGTCTGTATAACTTGATTATATGTGTGTTGATATTTTCCATAAGTCTATCTTGACAAATATCTTGTATTATACTTCAAATGAGCTCTCAGTCCCTCATGATTGATATATGATACGCCGGAATGAGCAAACAGTCAAACTTTGTAAATCATGGGGAAATAAGAATTTGTTTATTTATCTTAACCATGTCTTATCTCCATTCGTTGTTATTGTAGTCCCTTTGCTGCTCTGTTAACATGATCAAGGGCAGACATTATATATCTTTATGACCTTGACCTTTTTCTTCATTGCATTGCCTCACTCCCTTCTATTTAATATAGCAAATTCATTTAGATTTATAATAAGCCTAATGTTTTTAGTTGTTGCAGTATTACGAACTTAGTCTGAATACTCTTTGTAAACATTTTTATACTTTTTATACTTTGTAACAACTCTGAATTTATTTTCTTGAGATTTTAGATACTTTGCAGGTGAGGACAAGGAGGAAGTGAAATGCAGGCACACTTGTCTGTGTGACCAGGAGGCCTGGATGGGTTATGTATTGAGTTATGTGCCCATTTATTTTTGTTCTGCCAACTGGATGCTAGTTGGGCTTTCCTATCCATTCTTCCTTCCGGCATCCATAGCCTTTATTATTTCCAGCTACCATGGACTCATACTTATTTGGGTACACAGGCCATTTTATATTGTGCACCTTCTAGAGCATGCACTACTCTGTTCACATGATCAAGAGCAGACATTATATATCTTCATGACCGTGACCATTTTTTCATTGTCTTGCCTCACTTTCTTCAATTTAATATAACAAGTTCATTTAGATTTATAATAAACATAATGTCGTTTTAGTTGTTTCAGTATTAAAAACTTAGTTTGAATACTCTTTGTGAACATTTTTATATTTTTTATACTTCATAACAACTCTGAATTTATTTTCTTGAGATTTTAGGTACTTTGCAGGCAAGGACAGACTCATACTTATTTGGGCACACAGGCCATTTTATATCATGCCCCCTCTAGGGGGTGCACTACATTGTTTTGCCATTTCCATGTTTTTTTCTTGTTAACAATAAGGGCACTATTACATGTTAAAGCATATTGCAATGATTTAAATATCTTTTTGGTATCTTAATTTTGGTTTAAATTGCTAGAAAATAACAGAAAGTCTCTCATAAAAGAAAAAAAGGAAAATTATTTATATGTACTTATAAGTAGTTTTCCCAAGGTCTTTATTTTGATGTTTTCTTTTTTCACAGACATAACAAAATAGTTTAATAGTTTATTGTCAAAATATGTCAGTATTTTGTTATATAAGTGACAAAATGAAATACTGAATTAAAAACAGTCTGAAAACTTCTTTGAGTATGCAAAAGTAACTTTTTTTTCTTTTTTATGACAAATTTATTATTTTCTAGCAATTAAAGCTAAAATTAAAACTCCAATGACAGTATTTAAATTATTGAAATAAGTTTTAATATTAAAAAACAAATAGTCTATCATGATGCCTTCAAAATATGGTTTTAAAATTTATAAATATCAAAAAAGTATCACAAACTTCTTGTGATTATCTTTCATCTAATAAAAAATGAAGTTTAAAGGAAATATAAGTCAATGTTAATAATGGTTTATCATGTTTCATTGAAGATAAAAGTAAATGCTAGTCAAAAATTAATAACAAAGGTTAATTCATTTCATTTAAGTTCATTTAATAAAATATAAAGATAGAAAGTAAATATGAATAAAAAATAATAATATCTGACAATGCTTTATCTCATATATATGAGTAAAAAATGAATAAGATTTGGTAATGCTTTGTTTAAGAAAGAATAATTAAAATAATGTTTTGAATTCAGAAGGGTTCATGATTTGTTCTTAAAATAGATTTAAGCAATTTTACATTGTTTTTCATCTTATTGTAAATATAATTACCATATATACTCACATATCATGCAACCTTTGAAGACCTAAGTTTGAAGCTAATTTGACTATAGTAAATGGATATATAGTTTGGTAAGCAGCGTAGCCAGGACCAGCAGTACATATGCTAATTTTATATCCCCTTAAAGTTAACTTCAAAATTACGTCTTCAGAAGTTGCATGATACACAAGTATATACAGTAATCTAATGTTGAACTAGGCTTTGAGCCATTCTTTTTTCTTCTCTCATCATTTCATCTCCAGTAAGGTAATAAAGCCACTAAGATGCAATGGGTTATTGAATGTGAAAGAATATGACAAAAGGAAAAATATTATTAAGCAGGGAGAACAATAAAAGGACAATTATTTAGAAGACAGAAGATAATGATTGACATTGCATTTAAATTTTTGAAGATCAAAGTTGACCGGGAAGCCAGAAGCCAGAAGAGAGTCCCACAAGCAAGAAGTAGGAGAGAAGAAATTGTTAGCATAGAACTTACGATTGCATGTAGATATTCCAACTTTAAAATGCTGAAAGCTTTCTGACAATCTTGTACTTCATTTAAATTTGTAAAGTCTAGGTACAGAAGAGGAAATTTTATCAGAATAATTACCATGAAAATATTTATAGAAAAGGCAGAGGGAAGCTATGTTATGGTAGTGGGAAAGTGACTAAAGTCGAGGTGCCAGGTCTAGACCAATAACACTCCAAATATAGCAGTAATATTCAATGCATAGACAAAGAGTAGACTTATAAATGTGAAAGATAGATTCTGGCATGAAAACCTTTCTAACACAACACAGTGAACCAACTTTTTTTAGCAGCAGATCTAGCAATTGATTCAATATAAGTCACTCTTCCGGAGGTTAGGCTCAGCCATGCTGATAGAAGGAAAAAAGACAATTAAAAGAGAGCAGTTTTGCTTTGAAGGTATTAAAATTACCAAGTCTTTTCTTGCCACAGTTAACAACAGATTGTAGGTCATTTTTGAGATCAGCTTCCAATTTGACGCCATTGAACCGATCAGACTTATCATTAAGTCACAAGTCAATAGTTGTTTCATCAGCATAGATGATGAGTTGAGAACTGATGACATCAGGGAGATTGTTGATAAGAATTAGGAATAATGTAGATCCAAGGATAGGGTCCTGCAGGACACCTGCATTAATGCAAAAAGATCTAGAAGAGTGGCCATTCAAGATAACTTTCATTTCGTGATTTGATAAGAAAGATTGAATCAGATCAAAATTTGTCCAGAAATATCATAACCTTTTAACTTGTAAAGGGAACCAGCATACCAAAACCTGTCAAATGCCTTCAAGATAGCCACTCTTATCTAAACTATGACAGATTCATCATAATTTTTATTATTTTCCTGAAATCAAGAAAATGTATCTTTTTGTATCAATTTAAAGTGGGCAGCCAAGTAGTGGAGTAGAAAGTGTAGAGTAAGTGTAAGTGAAATCAAAGGAGCAAATGACAAAAATAAACATGCTGCACAAGGACTCCATACAGCCTTCTGGAGTTTCAAACATACTTCAAATTTTCAATATAATAAAAATACATAGCTGATAAAATCAGCTCCCACTATTAAATAAGCACAGGCTTCTGGAGCCTACACGAGGCCATAAAAACCAAACATTCATTCAACACAGTAGAAGGACTGTGAAAAGATATGAGTCAACTTCATCATCCTGTCTTTCTCACCAAAGCAACAGTGGGCTCCCTTTGATCTTGTCTCCCAACCACTTTCTCTCTTCCTCACTAAAAGACTATTTATGTTCATTTCCTTACAGTCAAAGAGAAGAACTTTTTAACTTCTATTTCATGATAAGTAATTACAGTTTAAATTTGTGTATCTTATGTTTAAATAAATATCATTTTATTTGAACACACAACAATATTTTTTGTCTCACTTTTTTATTCAACAAACAGTGACCCATAGAATCTTTCTTCTACAAAAGAAACTATAATTTAACATTTGAGGATAGATTAGCTAATGAATGAACAATACAAGAGTTTCAGAAATTTCAATCCAAAGATGAGGACAGATAAAATGAACTGCAAAGAGATTTACAGTTGTTATCAATAACCAATTGAGAAAAAATATCATAATCAATCTATCTATCTATCTATCTATCTATATATATATATATATATATATATATATATGGGTGCGTGGCCAAGTGGTTCACTTTCTGATCATGAGGCCCGGTTTCGTTTCTCACTATGGTTGATCTGTCAGAAAGGAGACTTCCTGATGTTATTGGACTGGAGGGGTCAATCCCAGCATGTAACACTTTTGGAAAGTGTCTGCAAAACCATACCACAGGTTGACCCAAGCCTTGTGAATGAAATTGGATAGACGAAACCCTTGGGGATTATCGATAGCTGTGCTAGTACAAAGTCACAATTCATCATGGCCGAGGGCTTGAGCATGCTGGCTTGTTCAAATTGTTGATCACACTAGATAGCATGCTATTTCCTAGAAACTGTAACTAAGGTCTGCTCTACATAGTTGCAGTATAAACCACAGGTAGGGTCTGTGGGTGTTGAATAAACACAAATGTGCCTGAGCAAGCGTCTGCAATAAGGATTAGCTAGCCACCCTAGTAGATGGGTATCCTCGAATATGAGTGGCCAGCTATACATACATACATATACTACCAAGGCTGACTCAAGGTACTGGCAACTCGAGCAGTCACCTGGGGTGCCATCAAGGCCAAGAGTGCTATCATGCTGCCATGTCATGTGTTTGGAATCTTACAAAACTAAACATTATAAAAACATACTTGCAGTTGTCCATGACTCAAAACAAATGAAATTCTTTGGCTATTTTGTCAATAGAAAATGATCTTGTAAAGAAGATAGGTGCCATGGAAAGATTTGCAGATCTAAAGACTAGAAAAGAAATGTTTCAGGTAGGATAATGGATGACTTTTTAGCTTGTATTAAGTTGTAGATTGTAATAAACTTATTATTCTACATTTTCAGTTTTTCTCCTTGTGAAAATTTTAAAAAGTTATACTTGTAAGGGTGCTGAAGTTCAGCTTGGCCAAGGTACCAGCAACCCTAGGGCCATCACTGCATGCTACAGTACCTTAGTCATCAAAAACAGCAATGCTAGACATGTAAAAAATGATACTGAGATTGCATCAGGGACCAATTATCTTAACCTAAAATTTATTGTTACTTTATTATTCTCAACAATCTTCTTCTCCTACTACTACTACTACTCCCACCCTGTGGTGTATAGGGTCACAGCCTCACCAGGCTAAATCTTGCTGCTGTGCTTTCCATAACAAGTAAGTTTTTTGGGGGGTGAGGAGGAGTTACTAGCCAAGTTTGAATTTAGAGTCCTTTTTCTCCTAACCTAGTTGCTAAATAAGGCTAGAAAGCCCAGTCTTTCATACTAGTGAAGGAAAGAAGGATTCATGCCTTTCCCTAGTGTATAAATTTGTGAAAATATGAATGCAATGGTTTCAGCAGAAATTTGAACTCAGCCCACTAATTCCATTTTCCACACTGATAACCAGTATGCTATGGACACATTCAGAGACTAAATGATGTTTTATATTTCAATATTTTTATGTAAAAGTTCACCTATCGCTCAGTTCATACTCCTCCTGGGTCTTTTGAACATCTGTCTTTGTGCCAAACACTTTATTCAATCTATCTAGACTGTAGTTTGTTTCCATGTTTGTTACTCACTATTCTTATTCATCTTTGCATCAGTTATTTGTTTCTTTCATTCAACAAGAGCATGTGACTTTTTGGCACTGCTAGATTCAGGGATGGAACTCACAACTACTAGAGAACCCAATATGTTTTAATCAATTTAATTCACAAGGTCATATTTTTTGTGGTTGGATGATGGGTCTGTATAAGTGTGGTTAAACTTCTTTTTTTCTTTCTGTTTGAATTTCTTGTATATTTACACAACATACAGACTAGTGTCCTCATCTTTGTTGTTGTTATCACATTGTTCCAGTCACTGTACCATCCAGCCTTCATCATGTGTATGTTGATCCTTTTCTTTCTGTACATGATCAGCCATGCCTGATTTTATTGTTTCACTCCTCACTCCGGCTTTTTGATGTGACTCCAGCCTTATTTTTAGTGGGTGACTTGTTTCACCTTTATATTCTTTGCTTGAGCAGCAGCTGTAACAAAAGAGAAAAGCTTTAGTGAATGCACTCCAGCATAACAAAGCAGCACTCATCAGCAGGCAGGTTAGGTTTAAGGTACCAAGTTCTTTTTTTAAGTTCTTTTTTTCTTGATCAGAGATGATGATCATTTCTATGCTAGGTCTATTGAGGTGATTGTCAGTAACTAATATGTGTGCTCATTCTTTCAGTCATCTTATCCTCCAGTATGGTTCTTTATTATCTTAACTTCATTCCACAGGTTGATGATCACATTTTCCCCTTCATATATGATCAACCATTCCTGATTAATTTCATGGTCTCTCCTCAAACAACTGCTTTTTGATGATGCTCCATACTTATCTTTTGGGGTGAGGCTAGTTTTTCTTTGTATACCTTGCCACAACTGCATAGGATGGAATATATATAGTTCTTGGTCATGTCTTCTTCTAAGAGCAGCTTGTTTCAGGAAAGAGTTTAATTATCAGAAAGATTACTGAGTACAAAAACAGATATCTGAAGAAGGTCATAGGGTACAACAGCTGAAGCATTGTGAGTATAACAACTGAGATGAGAATTTTGGTTAAAAACATTGTAACTGTTACAGTGATAATATTTCAGTCATTGTACTTTTTTGCTTCTTCCAGGTGTGCCATTTGTAGTTGGTAAAGTTCTCAATATTTGTCTCAGAAGCTGTTTCAATTTGAGGTATGCCCATGACTGCTTATTTGTAACAATAATTACTATTCATGTGCTATTACTGTATCAAAGAGAACTCACAACTGCTGAAAGAGAGCCTTTTTTGGTAAACTTCATGAAGGAAAGTACAATTGAGGTGGGTAGGCCTAGAAAGCACTTCAAAGACCAGCTGAAGAAAATTTTTTTGCCTGCTGCATCAAATCAATAAGCCTCAAGTTTCAAACTGACAGATGAACATTCAGAGAAAAATATGAAAGGAGTAAGCTACTCTTCAATTGCACTGAAGTGTGAAACTGAGTCACAATGCAGTACTGATTCCAAAGCCCACATTGTCTATATCCATAAATGCTTTAATTCTTATAGCAATAACTCTTCCCTTATAAATTTTAAACAATATATATATGTGTGTATGTTAAAATTTCAGATAGCATATATCTGTAAAAGGACAATATGAATAGAGACAAAAGTAAAAAAAAAATATTTTGCTGCTGCTATTAACACACCACACTTCATTAATGAATTGAGCCCTCTGGCTGCTGTTGTTTGTATACATCCATATATAAAATGTTAAAATTTCCCTTTTTCTCTTTTTATCCCAGAAAAATTGGAGTGTCCTGGCATTTGAATATTGTTTATTGGTAAGAATCACTTTATGATGGTAATATCAAGTTTTCCAGTGGTTAGCAGTGGAACTGAAGTAACAAACATAGGTATATGTGTATTTATTAATAGATACTTTATAACTCTGTTTAACTACATTGAGCACTGTTTTGTTTATACCTTAAATTAAATAAATGTTTATTTGCTCATCTGTATATGTATGTTGGCACACGCATATGTAGTTGGTAATATCTCGTTTAGTTTATGTTCACACACACGCGCGCGCACACACACATATACATATATATATAGATGTAGATATACATACATACATACATACATACATATATATATATATATATATATATATATATATATATATATATATATATATATATATGTATATTTGAGCAGCAACCTTTCTTTTAAACATCTTTCATTAAATATGACAGACAAGGAAAATTTAACTTTTTATTTAGTTTTTCCAGTGTTTTTACAAAAATTAAATGGAAAATTAATTATTAATTCTATTTGGTGGGAGTAAAGGAGTACAAGAATGTTCCATACTTCTCTTTGTTCCAAAAGCTTTCAGCCACTTCTTTTGCTATTTTCAAGGGGTTTGTTTAGGTGTTGTTAATTTCTCTTCATGTTTTTACTGTTCAAGATGTATTTTATTTTTGTGTTATTTAGTAGGAGCATTTATTCTGAGCTTTTGCATTTTGAGCATGGCTGGAATTTGAGTGAGTGTCTTTCTCTTTAAAAATAAAACTTTTAACACTCCATTACCACTGTTAAATAAGGTGAGGTTGATAGTGTGTGAGAGATGTTCAATATACAGGGCCTCTCTTATGGCAAGATGTTTCTGGTAATGTGATTTATATAGAATTTTTGTGTTTTCAACCAGAATTTTTCTTAAAGGTTCTTGTAAATTGTGGGTAATATATATATATATATATGGAAAGAGAGAGAGAGACATGGTGGAGTAGTGGATAGGGGCTCGGATTGAATAAATGAAGAGCCGAGTTTGAATTCCAGTCAAATCCATTATATTCACATGTGCTAATACTCTTGGAAAAGGCATTAATCCTCTTCTCTCTCCAGCTATGGGTAAATAGCAGGACAGACTGGGTTCTATAGCATAGGATGGCAATGGGTCTAGATATTTTCAAGAGCAGAGAGAGAGAGAGAGAGAGAGAGATAATGGTTGGTTACTCATTTTTGAGTATGCTCATCTAGGTTGCCAAGCTAATCCCTGTTGCAGATGCTTGCTCAGGTAGATTTGTGTTGCTTCAACCTCCATAGAGCCAACCCATGATTTATACTGTAGCTATATTGAGTGAACTTTGGTTACAGTTTCTGTAATTGTATAATCTGGCATGATCACTAGTTTAAACAAGGCTAGAATATTAAAACCCTCGGGCACAATGATTGATAACTTTCTTTTTTTATCAATTCACTCCAAGCAAGGTGATAATGCCATTAAGGCCCAAAGGGCTACTGGGAGTGAAAGAGAATGAGAAAACTTTAGAATAAACAGGAAACCCAATCTTAAAGAGGAAAGAAGGGATAAACCTCTACTCCTGAAAAAAAAGGCCAAAGAGCTCTGTGAAACTGTTTTATGCTTTATGTAATGCATATATTTAAAAGTGAATGTAATGTTCTAAAAAGTACTTGGATGTAGCTAATAACTGTTGTCTGTGATTCTGACAACATTTAGTTCCTGATAATGACTGAGATGATCAAAAGTACTCAAAGAAAGACATGAACTCTGGGCAGTTGATCCACTATTTTCATCTGGATAGCCAATAACACATTTGAAAATTGGAAAAATACAATGAAAAAGTTAACAGATTTTGTCAGTTGAAGTTAATACAATGTATTTAGATCAATCAATAGATAGATAGATACAGAGAGAGAGAGAGAGAGAGAGAGAGAGAGAGAGAGAGAGAGAGAGAAGACAAACTGTGATAGATAGATAGATATATAGATACTTATGTGCATACAGGATGAAAGTAAATAGAATTTTATTGTTGATGAAAAATCCTGAAAAAAATAACCAGGGTTCACTTGAAGGCCAAGTGATGATCAACTTTCATTTATCAAAGCAAGTATTAAAATAGCAGCAGAGGCAGCAGCAGTAAGCAAAACTGAAAGTGATGACTAAGTCCATAAAATTCATTTCCATACCAACAGTTAGCTTCTTTCTAATGGATACAGGATAAGATGATCCCATGGGCCTCTTGACCAGTTACTGAAATTAGATGCACCCATTTGATGTAGTGAGTGAGGGACATAGATAGATAGATAGATAGATAGATAGAAAGACATAGGGATAGAGCAATATAAACATATATAGAAAGATATACAGTTAGATATGAGCAGATTAATTGTTGTGGAGTAAAGAGTACATCCCTGGTGACTCCATGAACTCATCCAATACAATAGAGTTCCATGGTATGAGGTTAGTAGTAGTCATATTGGAGTCAGTCTTCATACTAACTGTACATACAGCAATAGCCTAAGCATTACATATAGAGAATATTTATGTCAATTATGTTATACCAAGTATGAGTGCATATCATAACAATAACCTTACAATAGGAAGTTATGATAGTTGGCAAATACTCGAATAAAAGCACAGGATAAAATCGCAACATTATAACTGAAATTATAATACTTGGCAGTGAGGATCTTTAAATCAAGTGCAACATTATAACTGTATAACTGGAGTTATAATATTTGGTGAGGAACTTGAGCTCAGGCATGGTATAACAAGAACCACATTATAACTGGAGTTATAATAGTGGACGGCCAGGTTTTCGAAACTCATACATGTGCAACAGGAGTTACAAGAATTTCAACTACATTGGTTTAAAAAAAATATTTTCTTGCAAATATTGAGAAAATTTTACCTTCAATAGTTGAAATTCAACAGGAAAAACAGAAGCAATTACAAAATACCCACCATAATTAGTCAGTCCTAAAAAAGCTTGTAATTTTTTTACATTTGTTGATGTAGGCATATTTCTAATTGCATTTAGCCTTGATAGGATCTGGTTTCCTACCATTTTTATCAATAATTTGTCCCAAGTATTTTATTTTTGGCAAAAACAATTCACATTTTTCTTCACTAAGCTTGAATCTGTATCTTCTTAGTTTTTGCATAATTGTTTTGACATGCCCAACATGTTCTTCTTCTGACACACACTTGATCAAAATATTGTCCAGATATGCCACTGCGAAATCACAATCCACCAGCATGATATCCATAGCTTGTTGCTGGTGCAACCTTTATACAAAAAGGAAGTTGATTAAACTTATATAAACCTCTGTGTGTATTTATGGTTGTCAATTTAGAACTGATTTTTAATCTGAATTTGTAAATATGCTTCAGGGAGATCCAGTTTTGAAAATATTTTTCTACCATTCAACTTTGAAAAGATTTCTTCTGAACCTGGAAATGGGTGAGTGTGTTTCACAACAACTGTTTTATCCAGTTGAGAAATTTGCACAAACACAAATTTTGTCATTTTTTTCTTTACATACACTGCTGATGCAGCCCATTTTGAATGGTTTCTTTTCTGCAATACACAAATTCTTTCTAGTCTGTTCAAGTCTTCATTTATTTGTTCTAATACTGCAAATGGTATGCTTCGTTTCAGTTTAAATACTGGCGTTGAACATTTTTTTTAATTGAAAATTCATTTTGAATTTTGAACACCAACCCAGTTCATTAGAAAGAACATCAGGAAAACATTTTTTTAATTTTTCCTTTAGTTTTTTGCTTTCTCTTTTTAAATTTGTTGCTTGTCCACTTACATTTTTACAATAAGCATTTATTGGCAAATCTCACAGTTTGCATAGTTCCATCCAGTCCATACCGAATAGATGTGTCAGATTTCTTAGAACATAAGCTTTTGTTTTTACTATGCTTATTTCAAAAATTAACATCACATATTAATTCTCCATACCCTTAATAATTTCTTGCCAGAAATTGAAGCTGTGACTTTGTAAGTCCTTTTTAATAAATATTTTCCAATTTCTTTCCATGTGGTTTCATTTACTATTGAAATGTCACTCCCAGTATTTAGTAACATTTTTACTCCCACATTAGTGATTTGCACATTAATAAATTTTCTTTTTTTTCTTGTGCCTATTTTTTCTGTCGCAATTTTGTGCATTGCAAAAATTTTTTCTTAGTTTAGTTCTGCAGTGTGATTTGATATGTTCTTTTTTACCACAATTATAGCATTCTGCATTTTTCCATGAACACATGTGATGCTGTTGTAATGCACTAACAAAGAATTATAATATAGAGTTTGTTACAGAAATGCATATTAAAGGATTTTCATTCTGGACATCCTGGCATTTCAAGAATGAAATCCCTCATAAAGAATTTGGTATATTGGACCAGAATGGACCAAGATATTGAAAAAAGCATGTAGACATTGTTTTCTAGCAGCAAAACTACCTATCATAATGATAGAACCTTGGCCAAAGACACACACTTCGTGGTTAAGATTGCATATACATTTTGCAGGTCCTATGGATGTAGCATATTATCTAGTGTTAGGTAGGTAGGTAGGTAGGTAGATAGATAGATAGATAGATAGATAGATAGATAGATAGATAATGGACAGACATAGATAGATAGATAGATAGATAGATAGATAGATAGATAGATAACGGACAGACTGAGATAGATATATAGATAGATAACGGACAGACTGAGATAGATAGATAGATAGATAGATAGATAGATACAAGTATTAGAAAGAAGTCTGCATTTGTGTCAGAAAAACCAGAAAAGATGAGAACAAAGAAAGTCAAGAAAAAAGAAAAGTTTTTTTTTATGACTTTTTAAAGAGAAGTGTATGTTTTAGTCATGCCTTTTTCACTGTGTTCACATTTCTTTTTCTTTCTAAATTTGACTCCATCTTTATTTTAGTCCATTCATATCAATTTTCTTGGAACTAAAGCTAGTAAAGATAAGAACATAGAAAGGAAATATTTCAAAAGAAACAAGTAAAAGTGTCTTGATTACTTGATGAAAGAAAAGTATTTTTATTCATACATTTTTCATTGCAATGATATTTTTCTTACTCCTTTAATTTGTTTCTATGTCAGTCTCTATTCCAAACTATCTTTTACACTTTGACCAGTTCTGGTTTGCTGTTTTTGCTGTTCATTATGATAAACTACATCTGGGTGTCATAAGGTCAGTTTTTCCCTTGACACCACTATTATTTTCACTGCCTTCACTCCTCAGCAATGTTTATTTTAAAAAGCAATGATTAGAATTTTAATAAAACCTAAACATATGAAAGTTAATTTATACATTTTCTTTGTTCTTGATAACTGACAACAAAAAATGCTTATATACTAAATATAACAATATAGAAGGATAAGATGAAAGTTGAAGTTTCAAGAGTTTAAATGTTAAAATCCTGGTGCATACGAAAGAGAAAGAGATAGGGAGAAACAGTCCAGGTGGAAGCAAACAAATATATGCATGTATGTATCCAAATGTTGCAGCTGCCATTTGAGAATGTCATGAATGAAAGACAGTATGTTTGTTTTCAATGTAACAAGGATGGTTTACCTGTCTAAGGTTGCCAGCTAGTCATGTAAATGTCATATTTTATCTCTGGTTATGTTATGATGACTGCAGCATGGAGAAAATTAATTTATTGAATCTGATTTTGGTTGATTTTCCATTTTTCACATCTATCGAGCCACTTTGAACAAGCTGCTCTGCTTTTCATTGGCTTATAGCCTATATCCTGGTTGGGAAAGCTTTCTGATTGGTTTGTCAAAATATTTATTTTGAGAAATGGTGAAATTTTAGTCTCCTTGTTATTATTTGTTTATTGCTTTTCTTACATCTTGGTTGGGAAAGCTTTCTGATTGATTCATTGAACTATGGCTTTGTTTGACTGGTGATTTTTATTACCCATCTATTTTTAAAGATGGTGGAATTTTTGGTTATCTTGTTATTTATTTTTAATTACTTATTTCTCTATCACCACACATTCTAGAATTTTTTAAAATTACCAGTACTCCAAATTGCTCCCTACACCATAACAAAAATTACCATGTTTTGATAATGGTATGCAGGTAATTTAAAGATAATTCTTGGATAATCAATCTCCAGTTCTATATTAAATTAAGTACATGTCTGAAAAGATGTCAGTTGCTGAAGCTTCAGTGATTTGTTCATTCTCACACTTGCCCCCTGCTTTTTGCTATTTACTAAGCTTAGCATTGTCTGGGACAAGGTTATTTGTATTGAGTACCCAGTGAAATGCAAATTCACTACAGTAATAAACATGAAAGTAACTTGTTAAACATCATACTTTTTGTGATGTCAACAAACACTCATTGACACTTTTGTAATGTCAATGAATACTCATTGTCACTTTAGTAATGCTTGTTGTAGTAGAGACTTTGTAATTGCAGATACAACTATAGTAATGCCATTGAACAATACTGGTGTCAGATGCCTTCAAATAACACTCACACTAACAGTACTTGCTCAATAATACACGCTCAAAAGTAACCACCAAATAGTAACCCATATAGAGAAATAGTATAATGAATAATATAGAGAATGACGATCTGTATAGTAATAGAGAATAGAGTAGAAATAGTGAAATAGAATAGAAATGGTAATCATTTAAATGCCATGCTAATTCCCATATATACATTTCCTTTACTATCATGTGATCTATTTATTCAAAAATGGAATTGCCTGTTTTTGCTCACTGGTGATCGATGTTCAAACTACAGTGTTGGCAGCAACACTTTATTCCTATATAACAATACTATAGGAAGCACACTTATTTACTGCTTTCTCTGTTGAATGATTGCCGTTTGAAAAAGTGGCTTTCTTATGGTTGCTCTGCTATACTAAACTATGTAACGAATAATATAATGTCATTTTGAGAATTTTTTAGACATGGTTTGCTGGAGGGAAAAGAGTTGGTCACCAAACTCTGTGGAATGAAGTGAAAATACTAGACAGAGAAAAAACATTGGAAAATCAAACATCTGATGGAATCAGTGTACATGCTAGGCTATGATGGTCTCCTCAGTAAGCCTAGCATAAACATAAATACCATATGGCAGTTATTAATGAAGAAAGTAAGAGAAATGCTATGAGAGGCAAGCTTGACGGTAAGTCTTCAGTAGGTAGCTTCAGCTGCAAGGAGATAATAAGATTTAAAGCTCAAAGTTCTAAACTCAGGATTGTCCCAGGGAACAATAGCCTAGAGGATTAAAATGTTGGTTTGTGAATTTGTTGGCATAATAATTATGAGTTCAATCCCTGGGCTGGGTAGTGCAGGCTCAGATTCAGTGGAAGCAGGACTAGCAATAACTGATCAGTTCTAAAAAAGACAAAAGATGACATATTCCAATATATGGACAGAAGACAAGAACAATCAATAAAGGGTTCAGTTCAAAATTCCCAGAGATCAACAGACGCCTAAAAAAAGGCCAGAGGACACAAGGAACAAGATGCTCTGATATAAACAACAAAGATAAGGACAACAGTTCAACTGTACAAAATATAAATAATATTCTGCTCTATCTTGTACTTACAAGAAGAGTTTATTTTTCAATTTCTCATTTAATAAAATAAAGAAATGTTTCTGATGGCACAGGTTGACCTGAACAGAAATGTTTCCTTTCCCTTAAGGCTGAATCGTATGATCACATATCTCCCTCAAAATAAGGAGATTTGCTAATTTAAATGTTGATTGCTGCTGGCTCATTCCACATTTTAACTGATCAAAAGTATATCCTTTCTTGAAATAAATATGGGTAATACCATGAATTTTTTATTTAACATAGATTTTATAAAAGAATTTTATAATCCATACAATATTTGTATACCATGGCATAATGCTGCAATATAAAAAAAATATTCAGAAAAATGTTATATTAATGAAATTATATGAAATTAAAAAATTTGGAGGTGAAAAAAGTATTTGTACAAAATGATAATACCTATTTAATACTTTATTGCATATCCTTTACTCAATTCAACAGCAATCAGTCTCTTTCTTTAGCTTTTAATCAATTATTTGCAAGTTTCTGTTGGTATTTTACTCCATTCTTCTTTGCCTATTCTCTTTAGGTCCAGGATGTTTTTTCAGAACTCTTTTATTAACTTGAATTTTTAATAAACCCCACACATTCTCTAATGGATTAAAAGAATTTTGTAAAAGAAATTACTAATTCTCCCAAGAAAATTAAATTTCAGCATTAAATGACCCATAAGGAGTTGATATGCCGCTAAACAAACAAATACATCAAGAACAAATAACCCCCTGCTAGATAAGGCCATCTCCTTAGCATAGTGATACACAAATTTTCTCTTCTTTTTTTAGTTATATTCTTCTTTGTTTCCAACCTAATATTTATGTTAGGAATGTGGAAAAATATTTATGTCTGTCACATTTCATCCTTTAGGGTTTCATTGGACTACAGTGGTATTTATGTTGATTACATATGCACACAAAGAGGAGGAGGGGATACTGAATTTTTAAACCTTTAAATTTACATTTTTATTTTTTTAACGTGTGTTTGGATATATAGTCTGGCTAATTTCATTTAGTTACTTTTTGTTTTTGTTTATGTTTTTAACACTTTTGTTATTAAATATCTCACATTGTGATAATAGAATATCTGCCAAGAACCTGGATGCAAATTTACTGTGGATGATATAGAGATTAAAGTACTTTCTATCCACTTTTGTCGTAGCAAATTGCTTTCTCTTCTAATTAAAAAAACATTTTTAAATCAAAGTTTTGTTCAGACTCATGGTGAGCAACTAATATATTGAGCCTGTTTTTTGTAAAAGAACTCTTTTGTCTTGGTATAATCTTTTATTTAAATTTCTTGTGGTTTCTCCTATGTATTCTTTGTGGCAGTTATTACAGGTGATAGAGTAAATTCCTCCTTCAAGTTTTAGCTTATTTTGTTTTGCATTAATTAAGTTTTTTATTGTTTTAGAAGTAGTTGTAACACATTTTATGTTAAGCTTAGATAAATTCAATTGTAGTTATGATAGAGTTGATGGGTAGAACAATATATTTTGATTCATTTGTTTTGTCAGAATGGTCTGCTTTTTTATTTTTAAATATTTTAAAAGCTTTTTGTATTGCTTTGAATATGGCATCATTAGAGTATTAGAAGAGCTTCAGTACTCCCTCCTGTTACTACAGATATTTACCTAAACATTTAAAATAAAGAAATAAAGATGACTAAGGATAAGTCAAAACAATTTAATTGAAGGTTTTATTTTTTAGAAAGAGAACATGTAAACAAAGTGTAGAAGTGTGTTACATGCCTTCTCTCTGATTCTGAAAAGGGAAGCTAGCTGATATTATAAAAAGATTTATTGGAGAAAAGGAGAAGGAAGAATACCAAATCCTTTATCTCGAGTACTGAATAGCACAAATGAAAAACTCAAGCCTTTTACTCTGGTATGAAATTTCCAAAGAAACAAATATTTATTACAAAGACAAAAGTATTTTTCACAATATACAAATAATAAAAATTATAATATAGACCTTGCACAAAATTTCCCTTGTGCACTTTACATTATCAAGACAGGTTAACACTTCTTTCAAATAGAAATTAGTTTTTTCTTAGAAAAATAAATTCCATGTAAAGCAAATGTTTTCTTGGGATTTTAACAACTTTTTCTTGGAGCAACAGTTTATATAAATCAATTTCTTAGCAACAACAAAAATTTACTAAGAAAAGTTCACAGTTCAAAATGTTGTTGGTTCAAAGGTTAAAAGTTGAAATTCGAAGGTGAAAGTTGAAGTTTGAAGTGGGGTGAGAAAAGGTTGACCTACCTTGGCAAAGCTGCTTTTCTGGGTCCTTTTGATGAAAATTCAGGCTTTTGCAACAGGCATACTGAAATTTGAGATAAAATCTAGCAAGTCTATGGAAGTCATTCTGATGCTAAGAATTTAGATTCTTCTTTTTCTATTTTCTTTTTCAGTAATAGTCTTTTATCATCCATGGTCTTTTATCAGCAGCAGCTGCCTTTACACATAGAGAGACAGTTAAATTTTTCTGCCGATAACAACAGCCTTTCAACCAAGTGGCCCAATCCCTTCTCATTAGAAGCAACCTTTCATCTGAGTATGGTATACCACTTTCTGCCTTTGTAGTCAAAATTTTCCCTCTTATATAGCAAACACACAGATCAAAACTGACTCATAAACCAATTCCTTGGGACCCTATACTTTTTATCCCTATGGGTTAAAGCATCAAGTCACCATCCAATCAAATGGCACTTGTTTTTAATTCAAATTTGGCTGTTTTCAAAGTTGGGTCCATCCTGTAAAATTTTTGCCATGAAAAGTTTGAACTATTTTGGTGGGTCTTTTTTATAATATAATTTTGGCGCTTATTTTTTTTACACATTAATGCTCATTCATATTTTTTTAAATATTTATGTTCTTTTATCATTCTTATAGGAAATAAACCCTATTTCCAACACAATTACATACCCACAAACATATGATACTAAAACACACCCAAACTTTATTTTCTACCCAATTACAAACAATATTACAAACATGTAAAAAAAGATTTCACAATACAACACACACCATTTAAATCATAGTGTCTATTGGTTAGAAATTAACATCACCATGTGTCATATTTGACCAATCAGAGAAAACTAAAAACCTATTTTTCTCAAGCCTGCTTTCAAGAACAATTTCTAATAAAAACACACAGATTTCAACTTTCAAGCAGAGAGATGTGTAACTGTCTCTACACTGTGACTGTTTAGTTTTTTCTTTCCTCCACAGTGCATGTTGAAAGAAACATGTGTGGGTGAATTCAAATGAATCAGCTCCAGCAACAACAACTTGGATGGTCAATGAATCTTCACTCATGATAAAAGTATTTTTTTTAACCAGAACCTTTGACTGTGAAACAACTATTTAAAGGTTTTTTCTAAACTACAGTTTTTTCTGTGAACTACCTAAAGACTTTAACTCAATGAAAGACTATTTTTACTCCTTTTTGACTCTTTTGAATTCATTTACATATATTTTTAAATACAAATTATTTATTTAACAAGAATACTCATGCTTTCTTTATTTTTATCATATTGTTTTTAAATTTGGACGTTTGGATTTTTAATATAAATAACCTGAGCGACTGAATTTCCTACATTCTCTCTCTGTAATAGTGATTTTTTTCTTCTCATATTCTCTCACACTCAGTAACCACTTGTGCCTTAGTGGCTTTATTGCCTTGCTTGGGATGAAATGATTAAAAAACTACATATATAAAGTGTTTGGCTTTATTTTGGCAATTTCTTTGAAAAAGAAACTATGTTAGTGATATTCTAATTTTCTTTATCAGTTTTTAATACAATTCAATATTAACTTTTTTTTATTAAAATAGTTTCTATATTAATTTTTACATAGTTCCAGTATTTTAATCATTTTCTTTCCTCATATAATTTTAATATTATCATTTTTATTAAAATAATTTTTATAGTTACAAAATCTGTCATTATTCACAAGTTCAACACATCATATGGCAAGATTTTTTTTTATTATTTATTGTAAAAATTTAATTTCCTACAAAAACCGAAATATTTTTTGGGGGCAAAATTTAAAAATTTAGTTAGTAGGAATAGAATGGGAAAAGAGAACACGTGTCTCATTTATCCATTTATCATTTTATAAACTCTTATCCATAAAGTTGAAGAAGGCACAAATAAGACCCAACCATTACATGAAATCTAAAAGGACAAACATTTATTACAGTACACAAAAAAACAAAAACAAATACAAAATTTACAAACAAGAACTTGTACAAAAATTTTCCTTATACACAACTAAGGCTGGATAACAAATCAAATATATGAAACAAAAAATGGTTACACTTTTTTGAAAATGAAAAGAAAAAGACTTTGAGGAAGCAAGTAAAAAAAATTAAATAAGGTAGAAATACAAAAAGGGCACTCAACTAATTTGTACAACAGAATAGGAAAGTCTCAGAATGAAGGGAATTTTGTGGTTTGAACTGATTGGTGTCATGATGATTTTTTATGTTTGTCGTTTACAGAAAAGTTCAATTTGACATTTTATTTTTTTTAATTTCTTCTGTGGAAGCAACTCAAATGGATTACCCTCTTGGAACTTGTGCCAGCCTTCCAGTTGAGATTTTGCTGTCCGCTCATCTTTCTTTCTCCATAGTGATTCATGACTCCATTTTACTTGGACACTTGAAGTGTGGGTGCTTTCTGTCTTGAAGTCTGAATGTTTTCTGATCTTATCTGCTGACCTGGCTCCTTTTTACAAACTGTCTGGCTTTGTTTAAAATACACTTTTCTGAAAAGAACTTATAAAAAATATTAGGATGGTGCAAAAATAATGTCGTTTTCTCATATATTAACATGTGAGAAAACGACATTATTTTTGCACCAACCTAATATAACCTAGACAATTAAATATTTATTTCTTTATTTACAGTACTAAAATATAAAATTTTTATACCATGGGTATCTACCTCAAAACTAGTCTCTGTACAAATGGGTCTTTATTGATTGGCTATTATTATTCACATCAGGGGTCAACAACATTTTGCTAACGATGTGCCGACTTAAGGTTTTAAAATCATTCAGTGTGCCAACAGGATACATATTTTTATACAAGTCAAGGTCAATATACCTGTTCTACAATATTTTTTACATCATAATATATAGAATATATACTTTAGTATATATTAAAATTCAAACAGCTAAATGTCATTTTTTGCATTGTAGTAGTTATTGGTTTGGATTTTGTGATATTATTTGTTGCTATGTGCCATTGGAAATTGCTTGACATGTACCAACCCCTGGGTCACATGTCTGGCCAAGTGTAATGCATATTATTAGGTTGGTGCAAAAATAATGACGTAATAATGTCGTTTTAACGTCAAAAAACGACATTATTACGTCATTATTTTTGCACCAACCTAATAATTTGGGAAGAAGATGGAATGTTTATCCAACAAATGAAAAGTAGAGAGTAAGAAAGCTGAAAAAAAATGAAAAGAAATATGAAAGGAAAGAGCAGAGAAATGTATAGACAAACAGGGTTGATATCTTGAGATTTTATTACTCCTTTACCCCTTTGATCTTTAAAATAGGTGAAGTTTTATATTTTTCTTTTGAGGTGTGAAACATTTTATGTAGAAAGCTGGACAGATATTACAATATTACCACAATGATGAATATGTTGTCCTTCATATATATAATAACATATTTTGATTAAAAAAAGTTATCTGTTACAGGTTTTAAAGCAGAAAATTGAGTCCATTAAAAGAATTTCATTATAAAATTGGAAAAATTCAGTTGTTTTCTTGCTCTTCACTCCTTTATTATGACAAAAAGTGGAATTTTCTGAAAATTTTTAAAAAAGAAAATTTTAAAAATATTTTCCTTAAGAAAGCAATTTTTTGTTTCAATTGTATAATTAATTAAAAATAAATGTTCTTTAAAATTTATATTTTTCTTTTATTTAGACCTTTAACCAAAAAAAAAAGAAAGATTTTTGTGCGAGATTATTTTCGAAATTTGAATGAAAACTCCATAAACGTGTGAAATCCATAAAAAAAAATATTTTCAAAATTGACTCAATCAAATTGTGTCAATTTCGAAAATATATTGTGACAGTTTTGAATTTTGATTGAACTATGTTCATTCCGGCCCTAACACTGAAGTTTCTACTACCACATGTTTTAAATAAAACCATTTTATAATATGAAATATGATTAAAAAAAGGTAATTGTTAGGATTTAAACGACTTTTATAATCGATATTTATTTATTAAGGTCACAATAATTATTAAAAAAGCCTCATTAAAAGAAGAAACGGATAAAAAACAAATGTAATTGAAAAACTTTAACTATTGCCTTTGCAAGGGCGGTAACTAGGTTCGTCTAATTTATCAGCTGTCAGAGAAGACGACATCGACCTTTGTTTTAAACACGGGCTGAAATTGTCAACACATTTACAAGTGACTTTATTTTTTTTTTTTCAATTCCATTTCTTTTTGGAGATACGGTTATGTAGGCTACCGACTAAAGACAAGTAAGCGACAAATTCTCTTACGTACTCACGTACTTTGTTTTTGTTTTTTTAAATATAACCCTAAAATTGGAGGTAGTCGCGTTACCGAGAAGTGTGTTGAGGAGACAGGCAAGTGGTTGGCAGTACGCACATGAGTTACTTCCAATCCGACCAGAAAGTCGGGAACCCCACACTTCAGGTGAGTAATTTTTCAAATTAATGTTGTTATTTATGGCTGTTAAGAATTTTTTTCTTGGCTTCTGTTAGTCAACTGCTTCTTCTAAGTCTGTTCGCAACACTAAAAAAGATATTTAATTTATATTTCATAAGTAAAACAAATGAATGAAATCGATTGACTTCATTTCATTCTTCTTATTTCAATTTTTCAACTATTGGTGTCTTTGTGTACATAAAAATCGAAGTAAATAAATCATTTTGAAAATACAAAATTTAATTGATTAAAATTTAATATTAAAATATTTCATTAGTATATTGAGCATAAATTGTCAATATTTTTTTTTTCTTTTTTTCTCAAATATTTTTGTTGTTGTGTGCCGTTACCACCAACTTTGAATTCGACAAGGGTGCGACTGTGTATTTATTTATCTTCTATGGAGAAACTGTCATTTATTGTTATTTAAAGTTATTTTTATTTTAAATATCCCCCCTCCAAACATCTTCCATACTTGAACGCTTAATTGGTTTTCAATTGATTTCAGGTTTAGTGAATAATATTAATATGTCGCATTATTAAATTCCCATTGTTTTATTTAAAAATTATGTTTTTGTAGTTAATTTCTTTCTTTGGCAAATATAGGAGTCTTTAAAAAGTTGTCATTCTTTCAAATAGAGAACATGTTCTCATCAAATCAAGTCTATGCAACTTCCAACACAAGATTTCATTTGTACATTTTATAAACTTTTTTTTTTTTTTTTTTTTTTTTTTTTAATTAATAAAACTTGAGCAAAATAAAGTTAAAAGTAGTGAGTACTTTTTTTTTTTTTTTTTTATAATTATATATACAAAAATGCTCTTTCTTTTGTAAACAAAATATTTTTCTTTGTGTTTTTAATTTGAAATACAAAAACTAAAGACATTCAAAAAAAAAAAATGTTCTTAAATTCAATTTATTATTTATTTATATTTTAAATTTTATTTTTATTTTGACAAGCTCGAGACGATCATTAATATTACACGCTAATTAATTATTAGATTATTTTTGTTTTTAAAAACCTTTCTAGATTTACGTAATAATAAACTGCCACGAAAGGGAAGTTAAACAAAAAAAACAACAGATACTTTTTGAAAATCGGGCGCCTTGGCGTTGGGTGATGTAATGCCAATGATTAGCGAGCTGTTCTGTTTGATCCTTGTTAGTGACTCGGTAGTGAGTTCGATCCTCAACGGGTGCTTAATATCTGTGGCCTTACCAAACTAAGCTAAATTAAAATAAAGAACAACTCTTGAAAATGTCAACAAAGGTCTTAGAACTTGTGCACTTGCGTCTGTTAGTTACATTTAAAAAATCAGCCAAAAAAAAAAAAAAAAAAAAAGAATTAGAGTAGTTGCAAAAATTTGAGCTTTATTTTTATTTTTTTAATAAAAATTAAATTTAAAAGTGTTGAAAAGTTAACATTTTTTTTTTTTTTTTAACAAAAAGCATTGAAAATAATTTTTAAACCAAGATATTAATTGAATTGAATGATTGTGGTCTCTAAGTAGTGTAAGTAAGGCAACGCGTTTTTTTTTGTTTTTTTTTACTTTACTTACTTTTACTTTAGTTACTAAATTAGATTTTTAAAAAAATATTAATTTTAATTTAAACAAATTAAATTAAAATTAATATTTTTTTAAAAATCTAATTTAGTAACTAAATTTAAGTTGAAACAACGTACCTATTACCCTGCGCTTAATTAATTATTGAAAAGTTTTAATTTAAAACTTTTAAATTTAAAGTTATATTGTAAATAATTTTAAATGTAGCGATTATTTTAAAGTTAAACTAATCACATCTGATATTACTAATAATCGCTGTTTAGTGCTTAAAAGATTAAGAATGATAGAAAATTAAAAACTTTGAACGTTTCTTACGTAACCAAGGATAAGTGCTGATATTATATTCACAGGTAAAAAGGCCACCATTGTTTACTTAAAAAAAATCTCTAATGAATGGAGCGAAGTAAATGAAACTTTATTTTCCAGATCCATTAACTTTTATTTTTCATTTTTTTAGCCCAACACTTACAAGCTTTGATTACCATACAAAAAAATAGTTGTCGGACATTGATAACGACATCGCAGTCATGATTTTTGGATAAGTCACTGAAAATTGGTCAAATTTTAAGCGGTTGTGGTTCCTTGTCTTCAGGAAAACAAAATATTTTGAGTTGACTTTATTTTCGTGGAGAATAACTTGTTTTTAACAATAAAATTTCAGGCAATACACACTACAAAAACGCATGGAAACAGTACGCTTTTTTATTGGGATCAAAGTAATTTTAATTAATTAAGCTTTTAATTTGAATTAATTAAGCTTCTTTGTTATTCTTAGCTAGTTGACCTCCATGAGATCGCTAAAAAAAAGTCAGTGATGAAAAAAAATATGTTCAAAGTCCAAAAAAAAAAAAAAAAACATAATGAAAAAGAAAACCTAGTTTTATCGTCAAACAAAAAAAATGCTTGTTATTTAAGAGGAAGGGTCAAAGTATTGTTTGATTAGTGAATTAATTTTTCTTATTTTTATTCATTTATTTATTTAGATTAGAACATTCGAAATTTTGAACTGTTACAATGTAGTATGTACTAAACTTAAATTTATTTACCATAGCAAATTTTTGTCTCTTTTTCGGGTGACACACAGTACAATTTAAAATTGATGAATTTACAGTTTTTTTTTTTTTTTTTTTTTTTTTTTTAAGTTCAATTTCAACGAGATAATTCTTAGGGGATTAAATGAAACTATTTTAAAAGCTTATTATAATCTGAAGACCGAAACATTTTTTTAAACGAATTTCGATTTGTTTTTATGCAGAATTTCTGCAGTATGGATGTACAAACTGATTCTTAAACACTAAACAGTCACTTGTTTTAAAGGTTGCCCCCCACCTTACAAAAAAACAAAACCCTAAATGAAAATTGTCGTCTGCTACACCATTGATATGATCAAGTTCGGGGGGTCAATCTACCATCAATAAATCGATTAACACGTCAGAAAAACTAAATCCCATGGTTATAAAATGCTTGTATACAATATTTTATTTTTGTTATAATAAGTATTGTTTCAAATCAGATTAACTTAACTTTAAATTTGCCAATTTTCCTCAAATAACGTTTCAGAAATGTATATTTTATTTTTGCAAGATTTTTAAAACAGAAAATTGTTTTGTTTACTTTACAAATGTTCAAAAAAAAAAAAAATAAATGGTGATGTTATAAATTTTACTGAAAAAAAAATGGAAGTCTGTTCCAATCAATATAATTTCTGTCTGAAAATTACCAAAGTATTTTATTTACAGTGTATAGTAAATTTAATCCTTTAGCTTTCATTTAAAGCTAAACTGAAAGCTTCAGGAAAACTTTTTCGTTTTTTAAAATTCAAAAGTCCTACATTTGCTTTGATAATGTCACTCAGGATGAAATGTGTTGGCTAAGAACAGTTTTTCTCTTTTTTTATTTCATTCCTTTCTGGATACACTATCTGAAAATAATTTATAATTGTGTATTTTGTAGCAATCCCTCTTTTATATAAGTTTTGTAGTGGTGCTGTAAGGATAGTTGGCTAGGGTCACCGTGAATATAATCAAGAAGGAAAGCTGTGTTCTTGTAAAACAACACCCCACATGAATCATGTACAACATACATGAGAGAAAAATAATCAAGCTCAGTGAACATTAATAAAATATTGTATTAACAATGATATACAAAAATCAACAATAGTATAAAGAAAGTTGCTTCTCTTCTTCCATAATAAAAAGGGTAAGTTTAGCTAATTAATGTTGAGTACAATGTTGAATGTTATTTAACTACTAGTTCAATTGAAGTCTTAGCTAAATAAAGAATAATTCCACAGTGTGTTACCGGTGTAGAAAGATGTAATGTTCATGAGTGATATCAATAGGAATTAGTACAATTACTCGAATGAGTAATAATTAAGAATTAAAATGTCACAAGAATATGCGCCGTGCCATATTCTCCAAGAATTGAACTGCTACTGGCTGTTGGCTAACAGCGAGAGGGTTTTTATAGTTACTCATAGGCTCCAGTGAGCTTGGTGCCAAAAATATAGAAAGATACTAAAATACACGATTGGTCAGGAAATGGACCAATCCGTGATTTTAGAGAAAAATTCAAATTATGTGCGATGGCAAAATTGTCATATAATAAGTATCATATATTTATGAACCAATGACATTAAAGAAAGCGGAGGTGTGGCACATGTAAGTGATCACCACAGTTTCATTAAAGGTGACTGACAAGGTGCTGCGTTTAAGCTATTTATTCAATTTCTTTTCTGTTCGTATAGCTGATGTTTTGTATGTTCAAATACTTTTGGCTATTCTTTTAATAATAATGGAAGCATTGATAATAAAAGAAGAAAAAGCCAACACTCAATAACATCAACTATGAATATGATCACAATGTGCTGACCCAGTTTGGAAAATAAAAAAAACAAAAAAACATTACCATTACTCTAGATACATACATAAAAATCTACACATTCAGTTAGAATTAAAAATAAAATAAAATAAAACATTGATAATGGCTAAAAGAATTACCTGAAAGTGCTTGGACATACAAAACATGACAACTTTTATACACTTTGTCCTGAAAAGGGAAAACTTCTATGAAAACAAGAAAAATTAAATAAAAAGCTTACACACACACACTTTTTTAAAAAGATTTACATGTTTTTTTTTTCTGTTTTTTTTTTCTTGTTTTTTTTTCTGTTTTTTTTTCTTGTTTTTTTTTCTTTTTTTTTTCTTGTTTTTTTTTCTGTTTTTCTTTTTTTTTTCTTTTTTTTTTTCTTTTCTTGTTTTTTTTCTTTCTCTCTCTCTCTTTTAGTTTTCTTTCTCTCTCTCTCTTTTAGTTTTCTTTCTCTCTCTCTCTTTTAGTTTTCTTTCTCTCTCTCTCTTTTAGTTTTCTTTCTCTCTCTCTCTTTTAGTTTTCTCTCTCTCTCTCTCTTTTAGTTTTCTCTCTCTCTTTTAGTTTTCTCTCTCTCTTTTAGTTTTCTCTCTCTCTTTTAGTTTTCTCTCTCTCTCTTTTAGTTTTCTCTCTCTCTCTCTTAGTTTTCTCTCTCTCTCTCTTAGTTTTCTCTCTCTCTCTCTTAGTTTTCTCTCTCTCTCTCTTAGTTTTCTCTCTCTCTCTTTTAGTTTTCTCTCTCTCTCTTTTAGTTTTCTCTCTCTCTCTTTTAGTTTTCTCTCTCTCTCTTTTAGTTCTCTCTCTCTCTCTCTCTCTTTTAGTTTTTTCTTTTTTACTCTTTTTTCGCTCTCTTTGTACAAGTTTTCTTGGTTTTTATTCTCTATTGTAGCTACATAGTACAGTAAAATTTAATGCTTATCCACAAATACAATAAAACGTTTTTTCTGAAATGGTGTATGTGAGGCCGGTTTATATGCCAAAAAATATGGTCCATTATATAACACAGTTTAGTTTCTATTTTTTCCTTTTGTCATGAGCATTTGTCAGTTTTTGGCTATAATATCTAATATGATTGAAAAAAAAAATAAATTGAAAGATTTAAAATACATAATTAAAATTTTATTTATAGGGCACATATGACCCACTTATTTCTGAGCTGATTTTGATAAAATAATAATTGAATAGTACACCTGGTGGATATCAAAGTGTACAATTTATCTTTGAGATATTATTGTTTAGGCTTACAGATATCATTTAATGCAGACATCTTTTTTAGATCTTGGCTGGTTGGCATTAATTTCCTTGTTTAAGAAAAAAAAATTGGATGTCTACTCAAGCATCTCTACCCACTGAAAATAACGTTTACAGTAATAAAAAGGTTCAATTAAATAAAATTATGTAAAAATTACCATATTTATGTTTTGGGTATGAAAATAAAACTAGAAGCTATAGATGTGAAAAAGTACCAAGGGGAGATGTGCATTCCATAAGTTGGTAATTGAGACTTACATTATCATGATGGCCTCCCATGTTTTAATTGGTAAGGGCACACTTTGACTATAGGAACGGTCTTCATTATAGAAAAAGGGAATACAGGTTTGATTTTTGTTTGGAGGCACATTTTTCTTTATTAGGTTCTCAATGTAAGCTAGTTGACATTAATTTCACTAATTAAGGGAAAAAATAAACTATAAAACATAAAATGGGGGTGTCAGCTCTGACATGAGTATCCATGTTAGTTTAAAGTAATAATACCAGATTCAAAAAAATATCCATTTAAATATGACAGTCATATATATATATATATATATATATATATATATATATTAATACAAGTAAAAAGCTAGTCACTTAGCTGATTGATGTTACCTTCAGCATGCAGTCTCCAGAGTTTTGTAGACAGACCTGTCTGTCCACTCGTCAAGGGGTATCAGCAATTGACTGCTTATACTTCTTGATTTTTCTTTTTTATATGCACTTTTCATTGCTTCATTTTTTTTTTTTTTTTTTTTTTTTTTTTTTTATTATAGTGCATATATGTAGGGTGTTGTGATTTTGTTCTTTTTGTTGGGTTTTTTTTTTTTTTTTTTTTTTTTTTTTCTCCACTTGACACTCTTTACCCTTTTTCTTTTTTTTTTTTTCTTTTTTTTTTTTTTTCTTTTCCTTTTTTCTTTCAATTGTTGCCATTTGGCTTCCGTTTTTTTTCCAGACAGGCTGTCATTTTTAATTTTTGAGCATTCCAGTCATTTAAGTTAGGAAAATTGTATTTCATTTTTTTTGCATAAATGATTAATGTTAATGATTAGATGATATATAGGATTAATACAAATAAAAGTTGCCACTTAGCTGATGAATATTATATTCAGCCCTTTGACTCTTGAGTTTTATAGACAAACCTCATTGGGAAGTAAATTTCCCTAATAAATCATTTTTATCACAAATTATCTACCATCACCTGAAGAAGTACTATCTTCATACTGAAACATGAAAGTTTTTGTGTAGCAATGTAAAATGTTTTTATTGTAATATATATATATATATATATATATCAAATGAGGAGGGAAAATTGAAACATGATTAAAATTAGGGAAAATTGAAACATGATTAAAATTGTAAATAAATTAACAACTAAAAACAAAATAAAAGGTTCCAAAAAGAGTATAACATATAAAAAAATTTCTATGTGCCAACAGTTTCCTTTTGATAAAATGTTGGTCGAAAGGGTCTCCTGAAGGTAAAATGATGTCCTCTCTATTTAAGTCTATTTTCTTCTGTAGCTATAGGTCTTTATTTGTGTGTGTTATATATCTGTCGTTAGTTTTACAAGAAATGCTGGAGATACAAGGATGCTTGGTTTTAACTTTAGATGTTTTTGTTTTCACTCTAATATATCTAGATACACTCACCCCTCTATTGTTTTTAAATATCCCACATTGTAATAACAGTAATTTTGTTAGGAAAGGAGATATGTTTTATGATCTATGGCTTCTAAATAGTTTCATCTAGTTAATTAATTTCACTCACAAGTTTTTGGTTAAACTATGGTATGAGGTTGCATGAAGGAATCATTTCTTCAGGCTATTGACAAATCTACCCTGAACCTGGGTCTCATGGTCACAGTATTAACCTTCTAATCATTCAGACATACACTCACTATACAGATAGATATATAGATATACACTAGTCATACACAAATAAATTCAACCACAATTATCAAAAGAGAATTTACTTGGAATTAAAATTCTTGGGTGCTTCTATCAGATCTTATCAAAATATAAATCTATGCCCCAGTTTCTTTCCAATCTCACATTTCCTGAAAGACTACTTTCCCAAGCCAACATAAATGACCACAAATATGGTTAAATCCATCACCATCCATGTTTTGGAAGATGTACAACACACACATCCATCTTATACCATAACAATCTAATCACAATTTAAACAATATTCATTTAAAAAAATTCTTGAATATTACTTACTTTTTATCAGACTTTGAATTATGACACATTGTGTCCTCAACATATTTTGATTGACCTTTCAACTACCTGATGAATATTCATGAATATTCTCAAATTTAAAAGCTTTGATAAACCAATGACATCATTGCTTTTGTAGATAAACACATGCAACAAAATAAATCCTACATTGCCTTGATAAAGTGCCTCAGAATAGTTTTTCCTCTTGTCTCTTTTTATTCATTAATAAATATGTAAATAGATGCACAAGGACCCTGTTTTTTTTTGTTTTTTTTTTTCCTAATGAAGGTTTTGTAATTAATATCAGCAAATTACTCCTTGAAATCAACTCCATTAAAGAACTTCAATTTTACTCAAAGTCTAAACCTTAATTTCTACAGTTTATTAACGATCTTTCCAATTTGTCTCTTTTTACCAGAGTCTAAAATGCAGAGCAATCATATTAATGACACAGGACATTACATTATGGAGGACGATGATGATCCTTTGTTGGGCACAGAAGAAGCAACACCACTGTCCCAACCACAGAGGAAGAGCTTTTATACGTTACCCACTTGCCGATTTATCAATGTAGCCAAAACTTTTCTCTTTCTTGATGGTATTCTCACAGCCGTTCTTTGGCTCACAGGTAAGTAATTATTGATACTACTTAAATTACATTGGTTACATAATGTCAAAGAAGACTCTTACACACTTCATACCCATATAACTTTGCCATTTCTTCCTGTCCAAGGCAATCCTTTCAAGTGTCGGAAGTGGTACTCCTGTTTCCTCTCTGATTTGGCCTTCACTTCCTTTTAGCACTAGCACATAGTTTTTTTTGGGGTTTTTTTTTTTATACTAGGGAAGTTGTTTTTGCATGATTTATACATAAAGCTTAGTTCTCCTCTTCTTATTGGATGTGTGGGTGGTGTAATTGATAGTGGCTTGAAATGAGAAATTGGGGGTAAAAGTTTGAATTCTAGTCAGTTATTACATTCACTTACATGCTAATACCTTTGGGAAAGGTATGAATCCATCTCTTCTCCCCCAGCTAGGAGTTAAATAGTAGAAATAATTCTCAAAAAATTCACTTGCAAAAAGAATTATTATTCTTACAATCCAAAATAGACACCTAAAAAGGAGTTGATAAGCTGTAAAATACCAAATGAACCAATTTATCTTCCCTCTTCTAATCAGGGTAATTATGTCTGGCTTTGTATCTAGCCTTTTCCTTAAGGCATCCATCCTGATTTGTCTCTGATATTTTTCCCAACCATAATTCTGATCAGGCACTTGATTTTGAAGACTGGGAGACTTTGTATGTACTTTTTTTTTTTTTTTTTTTTTTTTTTTAGTGTCCAGGTTTTACAAGCATAAATTGCTATGAGGATAATCATGACATAATAGAGCTGTGTTGTGATGTAGTCTGGAATGTCTTTTTGATCTCAGATCTTTTCCTTCAGTCCTTGAAAAACAATTGAAGCAAGTACTATTCTTCACCATTCATCAAATGGCACTGAGCCTCTGAGGCAACTGATCCAAGAAAGACAAAGTTTTTAACAGCTTCACTATTATGATTTCATCATTTTTATTGCATTTAAACAAGTTGACTTTAAGCCCTGATTTCTTTCATTTTTAGAATGTTTCAGTTTGGCAAATATTCTTATTGATTTTAACAATTGTAAGAAGCATGATTTTGAAAACCGCATCTTAAATAGTATTTGATACTAATTGGATCTTATTGATTTTTATTGGAGAAAATAAAGGAATACTAGTGGGAAGAGATTTGGGTTTGAAAATTTCTTTTTTTTTTCATTTATTTCTGTGGCTCCTTCTTTTCGTTTTCCCTTCCGTCACTCCTTCCTTTCGTTTTTTTTCAAGTGGAATTTTGAGCTTAATAGTAATAGTTGCTTAATTTCCTACTCATCATTATTGTTCAATCCCATCTAAAAGTAAAGATTTTGAATGCTGATTTTCAAGGTATATAATCTAACTATGCCTCATTTGACTTCAAGCCAAACTAAAGGAAATTTTATAAATATCTCCAGTATAATTAATAAATTGGATGGGTATGATATTAGTAAAATGATCTAAGTTCATTACAAAAACATTGTTAAACTCCTCAGCAATTTGCAAAACCTCATGTGTTACTGTATAGAATAGCAGATATAAATTTGTAGTCAAGCTGTACTATTTCTGCCTGTTGCAGATTGTGAACTCGGAGGACTTTTTTTAAAGAATTTCAATCAAGTGTTTTCTAGGCTCAATACATCCCTGTGAGTGGCTGGACGGCTTTTTTTTTTTTTTTTTTTTTAATCTAGATAATAGATTACCAAGTAAGGCATGTTGTGTGTATTACAATAAACTACATCTGGCAGCAAGGCCTCTGATTCGGAGGTTTTGAGGAGTATAAAACCACCTCTTAATTGCTGTTATTTGCAGACTCACTCGGACCTGAGGTAGTAATACCTGTTAGGGTCTCAGCTATGGGCAAATAGTGAATCCCTAAACTTAGGTCAAAACACCATGAAAGTAAATAGATTTTAACAGCAAAAAAAAAAAATTACCAAAGCTCCCAAAGAAATTAAATTTTGTCATTAAATGACCCATAAGGAGTTGATATGCTGTTAACCAAATGAACCCAGGCAAAAACACTTCTATTTACTCATTTGGTGTGGACTTTATGTCAGCGCAACTATCAATGTATTCCTAATAGTTCTGTCTACCCAATTTTACTCCCAAGTATCGTCATCTGATGTTATGGGTGCTGTGAATCAAAATTTTGAAACTTTTATTTACACTTTTTACATCATTCAGACTGTTGTTCTTTATTGCCCTATTCACAACGTTTCAGCTGTTGTACACTCTGAACTTCTTCAGTTGAAATATGTTGGATTTTCAAACCAAACTCTTTTAGTCCCACCCTCCCATTCCCTCTCTCTCCCACCCTCATGGTCTACCCCTCCTCTCTCCATTCTCTTTCTCCCCTCCCTCCCTGTCAGTCTTGGTCTCTCTATCTCTTCCCCACTCATGGTCCCTACCTCCCCTTCATTTTCTTATGACTACTTCTGTTGCTGTACCATGGTTTAAATGTGGCTTGTTGAATACAGTGGGACAATTAACCTGACTTTCAATTTTTATTACAGAACTAGCAGTATAATCCGTCTTTGACTAGATCTTTCATTAATGGAAAATTTAACTGTTCAGTTGGAGCAGTTTAAGTTTAAAGTCAGCCCACCTGAAAATCAATATTAGTAACAACAATTGGGCGCAACTGAGGCACATCCCGAAATTGGCGGTTAACAATTTGAATGAAGTCGTTTTTGCATTCTCAATCTTGCAAGGAAGGAATCTCTTCTATGGACTGTTATGGCGGAAGAAGAGAATTGGGGAGGTGGGGGGGTAGGTTTCTTCAGAATGTAGATGCATCTTCTATTGTTATTCAATGTGCTGGAAATGTTGCCATTTCAAGGGGGAGGCAATGTGGTTGAAGGTGACCTGTGGAAGGAGAGATAGAGGAAGTGAATATCATATGGAAGGGTGTCGGGGTTGTAATGGAAGGCCAGGTTTAACCAACAGCCATTGCCGATCATTGGTATGCCATGCTGAGCATCCCTTCATGTGCTATTCACATTCAGTTTATTTTGACAGGTAGCAGACGACTCTGCTGACCATGCGATATCAGTAAAAGTAGCATTTGATTGTAAATGATTTCCGTCATGCTTCTCGGTTTCAGTAGCATGTGCAGCAGCAGTGGAAGAGGCATTTCTCTTCAGTTGTTGGGTTCTATGACTAGAATTCTCAGCATCATGCATAACAGAATTTGAGGAGGCCATTCTCCACAGCTTTTGAGTCCTTCAATCGGCATCCAGCCTTAGGCTTTTCGCCTCGGTCGTTGAGTCCTTTGATCATCATTTTCAGCTTCACACGCAGAAGCATTCATTTATGCTCTTCTGGAAAGCCGACGACTACGTTGTTCTTTGGATTCAGTGGCTCTGATTGAAGCATTCTGAAAGGCATTTTGAGATGGTGAATTGAACATTCTAAAGACGATTTGTTATCCCTTATTTGCATGGTGGAGCTGGCGTCAGCGATTTTGTGACTTAGGCAAGTTCTTTTCTTTGGTGGCATGTCTTAGGCAAATATGAATTGTCAAATTGAATGCATGGGCAAATACCAGAAGTGTGGTGAACAGCCCCGCAGAAGCAAGCGAGCCAGAGTGGCTTGCATCTGGTGTATAGGAAAATAAGGGTCTTACCTTAACGTGCAGCACGTGACATCAGCAAGTTTGCTTCGTGAAAATGGCATTACTCTCCCGTCCAGTCATTCTAATATTTATTGCTGTAATTACAACAAAGGGGGCTGGGGAAAAGGACGGTCATCACTTGTCTTAAAGTAAAACTTAGCTAGCCACAACCACTGACCCTATCATACTAAACAATATTCCTATCACCAAAACAACACATTTAACCATACCTTTCTTACTACATCCACCAAAATACCTCTTTGTCTCAATGAAAATCCTAACTAGTCCCCTTATGTACAAACATTGTCTGTGGGGGGGAGGACATAAAAATAACAATATTTTTAAAATATCCCCAATGAGTATATACAATATGACATAATATATTTACAAGAAACTAAACAAAAAGAGTGTTAGTAATAAAAACCCCCACAAACCTTATATGTGGCAGAAATATTGGTTAACCGGACGAAAATCGACGCGGGGCTTATGAAAAATAAAGGTAACACTCATTCTTCCAAGACATTCACACAGGCACACACACATTCATACACAACAACAAATACGAAAAAACACACACGCGAAACGAAAGGTGCCCCGCATCTACCAGAGAACTGACATCACTGACCACCTAAACGAGGGAGGGGATGGGGGATTAAACTAAAGTAAGAAAAAAAAAGGTGGGACAGAAATAAAAGGGGCCAATCAGCAAACACACCCTAGCTAAGTTTACAGAAAAGAAGAAAAAACTAAAAATCAAAAATAAAACAGACCTACACTAAACTAATCTCGGGAAGGGTTGCCCATGTTCAACCCAGGAAAACAATATCCTGATGCCTAACCGGCATCAAAATGCCACTCCAAGTCAGCCCCTTTTACACGGCACAAACATGCAAGATTCACCCACCTTTTGCTGAATTCAGATGAGGTGAGCCGCCGCCTTTCCGTCCTAATCTTGACTTTAAGCTGATGCTTAAAGTACAAGATCAGTTGGGAAGAAGTGAACTTCTCGCCCTCATAGAATCCCTTCTGACGCGTCGTCCAAATCACGACTCTCATAACACCTAGTAAGCAACAGAACACATAGTGTTCAGCCTTCGTCAATTGCAGCACCACATTGTACAAACAGAGCTAGCTTCAAGGACAAAAAACTTTCCCTGCAACATGTGGACAATGAGGTCTTCATCAAACTTGCACAACGGCACTACCGCCTTGCAATGAAAAAAGGCGTGACCAATGGTCTTGACTTCCCCAGTACAGCGACGACAGTTTGGATATTTCTCCAAGCCTGCTGAACAGAGTCTCTTGCCGACCCAGAGGGCTTCACGAATCACCAGCCAGGTGAGTGATGCCTCATCGTTATTGAGGCATTTCAACCCAGGCGCCCAAGGCCATATCGAGCGAGCCTCCTGCTTCGTAGGACCGAGCTCGCCAATTAGATCATCTTGTACGGCCCCCCTAACTAACACTTGATACAATGCCTTGCAAGACAACGCCTGGGCGTTGGAGAGGCCATCTGAAGCCCACAAGAGGAGCTTCAGAGCGCGACGATATTCACGATAGAAGGAGCACTCGGCTCGTGATGTACGGCTGGCCTCTTCTTCGCACGAGTGCACACTTCTCAGGGATGGGAAATGTTTCTGGACGTCTTCTTTCCAAAAGGCACCCTCCTCATTCGACCCGCGACACATTCGGTCTAGAAAGGTGATGCGAAGCATATATTGACGAATCTCCATGCTAGGCATACCCAGACCGCCCTCCGAGGGATGAAGGCAACAGATCTCGCGAGATACCATAGGGGCCTTGTCTCTCCACAAGAAAGAGAACAAGGTCCGAACTAATAAAATTAGTTTGGCATACGGGAGTGGAAGCACAGAGAGTCGGTACAGGAGAATTGGATATATGTTAGAAACACATACTTCCGCCCTTCCCTTCAGGGAAAGTCCCCTCCGAGACCACAGATTAACCGCGACCTCGGCCTTCCCTTGTACCTCCGACCAATTCATTTCCAACTGGAGATCAGGACCGAACCAGACGCCGAGAATCTTGATCGGCCCATCCGTCCAGAGGAAAGGTCCGGGCAGAGAAACTCCCTTCTACGCACCCAACCGCAAGCCAACAGACTTATCGCGGTTGATCTTGGCCCCTGTCACCATCTCATACCCACTGATCTCTTTGCTGACTTCGTCAATATCGGCTCTGCTCGACACAAGAACCGAAACGTCGTCAGCATAGGCAGAATACCTGGCTGAGGTGGAAGCCCCAGGCAGGGAAATTCCGCGCAGGACCGGATTCGCCTTTAACTTGCGAAGGAATGGTTCCAACGTAAAGCAAAGGCGAGAGCGGACAACCTTGACGAATGGAGCGAGACAATACGAAAGGCTTCGATCTTACCCCATTCACTTTCACCAGCGCACCGGGGGTCGCATACAAAAGTCGGATCCAGGAGCGAAAGTCGGCTCCGAAACCGGCCGCCGAAAGGACAGCCTCCAGAAATCGATGGTCAACCCTATCGAAGGCCTTGGACTGATCTAAATTAATCAGCGCGGCTTCACTGTCGACTTGTTCTAAGATCAAGCGTACCATATGAAGGTTATCCTGAATAGTCCTGCCCTTCACAGCACAAGTCTGTTCGGAGCCAATCAGACGAGACAGGACAAGCTGCAAACGGTTGGCTAAGATCTTTGCCAAAATCTTTAAGTCAGTATTTAACATCGTTAAAGGGCGAAAGTTCCCTAACCCATCCCCACCGTTCTTGTCCTTACGCAGCAACTTGATCACACCCCTGGTGAAGCGTTGAGGTAAAGACCCTTGCTTCATCCAGTGGTTGAAAATCAGTTCCAGCAAAGGAACAAAAACGGGCGACAACCTCAAGTAAACTTCGTAGGGAAGACTATCTAGTCCCGGAGATTTATCCAGGCCAACCTGCTTCAGCGCTTCCCAGATTTCCGACTCAGTAATGGGACCCTCGCACCTAGCTGCATCAAGGCAGGTAAAGTCAGCTAAATAGGTGTCGAACTGAGCAGAGCTCAGACCAGGCTCCCTGGTGAAAAGATCCTGAAAGTAATCCCGAAAGGCCTCACATATGCCCGCGTTTGTAGTCACGGTCCGCTTATCCGGCAATGTGACGCACGCTACATGTCACCTGGACGCGTTCCGATTCTCCTCTGCACGCAGTACAGCGGCCATGTTCGTCGCTTCAGAAGACATTCTTTTTAGCCTAGCCCTAACTACCAGAGCTTGATCCTTCTTGATAAGCAAGGAGGCCAACTCTGCCTTAGCTAAGGCTATATCCCCACTAACACGGGATTTCACGGCCCGATCAACCTTTTCCTCTAAAGCCGTTTGCGCCGCTAATCTCTCTAGATTGAGTCGACGACTAAAATCGGCAGCAAACGTTCTAATTTTGCATTTTAAATTATCCCACCAGGCGTTTCCCACAACCGCCCCCGTCAATTCCCTCTGAATGATTAGTAGTAGCTGGTCCCGGAAATCCTGCTCACCAAATAATGAGCAGTTAAATTTCCAGTAACCAGCCATTCTAACCTTAGGCTTATCTAAGTTTACACGGACCCGGACAAGCCTATGATCCGTATAAACTATATAGTGGAAGCTTGGACACCCTAAGAGCCCTACATCGACTCTCTTAACTAGGACTCGGTCAAGGTAGCTCGCAAGCGTCCCAGGAGCCGAGTTGCCACTAATTGTCCAAGTCCATGCTACCTTCCGAGGGTGTTCATTCCGGTACCTATCGACAAGATCAAACTCATCGATAAAGTCCCGAAATGGTTTCACGTCCGGGTTGTTAGTACCTTGTTTTTGCCCTATACGATCTATATCGGGGTCAAGGACGGCATTCCAATCCCCCGCTAAAACTACCCGACGAGATGTCGTCAAGTACGGCGCGATCTGCCGAAACAAAGCAGGCCGCTCGGCATGGTTATTGGGCGCATAAACCCCACTGAGACGTAGAACCTTATCCTTTATGGTAACATCCAGCACGCAAAGCCTGCCCACCGGAAGACAAGGGTACATGCAGCCTTCAAAGACCTGCTCACTAGCCAAGAGACACCCCTCGAACGACCGTCAAAACATGCTGAATAAAGGGCGAACCCCTTAGACAGTATGACCTCACGATCATGAGTAGAAAACCCGAGTCTCTTGTACACAACACACATTCACCCTGAGGCGCTGAAGGTCACGAGAGAGCCTCGCCCTGCGAGACTCGGACCTCAGGCCCCGGACATTTAGACTAGCTAACCAGAGAGCCATAGTGAAGACCGGTTAGGGTTGAAGTACTGGTTTGAACATGGACGGGGTAAGGATACCGACCGCCTCTCCCATTGACCCATGGCCCATCTCAGTCTTGATGGTACCGTCTTGGGAGATCCCGCCGATATCTCAGGGGAAGGTCAATTTAAGTGCTCTATATAGGGAGGGCTGAACTAAAACTGGGACCCTCCCTGCACAAAATTGTTTTAAATTTTTTAGCTGCTCGTTCTGGGTGATTGCGATTGGCAATGTCATTTTACAAGATTTCATGGCCTCCTCAAGCATTGCCCAAATTTGTTTTGCTCCGGTGCCAGTTCTAATCACCGTGAGAACCCTTTGGGCCAGCGAGAAATTTTGAGGCTCTTCAATGTCCTGGTCGGCGAACTGCCTTATTGATAGCAAATACTTTAATTCCTTAATACGGTTTCCATAATCCCTGGCTCTCTCGGCCTTGGCAGGGGAAATACGACAGACATCTTCTCCTGTATTGTAAAAAGGCAATTGTGTCTTTTTTTTTTTTTTTTTTTTTTTTTTCTTTTCCTTCTTGTGAGGGGCTTCTCTGTCGCTTGGAAGCGGGAGGTGGCATTTTAACAGGGGAATGACTCGGAGTATGCAGAGGAGTGCATGCTGGAGGGTTTATGTTTAACAGGGGAAGGGGTGGATGTGTTGAGGGGTGTGTAAAAAGATCTATGTCTGTAAGGGCTGGGATCTCGACTGAGGGGAAGCGATTTGGAAGGAGATATCTGGGGCGAGGGTCGTTTCTTAGGAGATGGGATGGACCGGGTAGAGGACGTGGAAGGAGTTGCATTTTGGGATTGCGAATCCAATTTTTTCTTAAGTTCCTTAATTTTTTCCGTTTTTTCAAATCCGGGGTCGTATTTCTTTTGCTTGTCCTTGAAAGATAATTGAGAGGCCGGGGTATTGCCCTTACTGTTTCCAGGGGGAGTGGGGCTGTTAGTGCCTTTCGTCCTTGGGGCTTCAGGGGACTGAGTTCCGCTGTCTGGCACTTCCCTCTGGCCTTACCAGCAACTAGCCATTCCCCCTCCCCCTTCTCCGCAACTGCACTAGCAGAGGGCGAAGGCTCTTTGGAGAATGTGGTCTTTTGACCAACCGGAGGATTTTCCTTACTGGTCTCAGAAGCTGGCATGCCCATAACAGGCGAGGCGGTAGGTAAAGACTCGGTCAGAGGGGGATTCTGGTCAACGGGAGATTGAATTCCAGAGGCCTTCTTCTCTGGGCAGGGAGAGGAAAGGTGACCAGTCTTTCCACACTTCCAGCATACTGGTTTACGGCCGGTCACAATGACCGGCAATTTCAATTTCCCTACTACCAGACAGTTGGGGATGGAGAAGAAGGCTTTTTGATCTAAACGAATATCGAAACTCCACCCCCCGCTCAGGCTATCGCAAGATGCGGCCAGTATTTCACCGAACTGTGACAAGTAGGCCGCGATATGTTCCCCGAGAACCTGAGGAGGGACCTCATATATTGAAACGCTGGTCCTTCTTCGGCCTAGGTACTCTGTTCTCAGGATCAGATCTTTTGTGATCAAGTCCCTGCTCGAAGCTGCCCCGCAATCTTCCGGCGTGGGTAACAATACATCCCACATGAAAAAGCTGGCTCCTTTCACAACTCTGAGGGGCTTGAACCCCAAGGACTCCAGTGATTTTGTCACTGTCTTTCGTCGAGCGACAAATTTTGCGCGTACGCTTGTCCACAACGAAAACTGACACTATTCGTGTTTCAATTTTTCTTAGTTCCTGGGCGTCTTCTAAGAGTCCACCTTCTACGACAAAGTGTGCGTAGCTCTTAGCTCGCTCCAAGAAATCCGCTACATTGATAATACAACTCGGGGGGGGGACTTCCAACAAGAGGGCAATTCCTCGGCTTCAGTCGTCTCTTTAGAGTCATTCTTGGTTCTCGAGTCTAATAGGGTTTTATGGCCATTATTGGCCTCCATACTTTTCCAGTTTTCTTATTTTCATTTTTCTTATTGCCATTACTGGCCTCCATACTGGAAGTAAGTGAACTTTCACTTTTCCCAGCGATATCATCCTCGCTAGAGGAATTTGATTCTAGGGCTGGGTAATCTTCAATACTGTCTTTATCCGGTGGGTCTTTTTTAGGAGGGTTGAATAAGTGCTTCCTTATAGACTTTCTATAGTCTGATAAGTTGGGCTTTTTTTTTTTATAGCTAAAAACGAAGGAGCTTTTTTTTCCTTCTTTTCCATTTTTTTATTTAAAGGGAAGTGGAGGGGGAAAAAAAGGGGGGCGGGGAATAAATAAAATAAAAATAACACAAAGCTCACCCGAAAGTGAGACAAGCAAATAAAAACACGGCAAGAAATAAAACTTACAATAAAAATTAGACAAAGATTAAAAAGTTCGCCTGACGGCAAAACAATAAAAAAAAAAAAAAAAAACGCTAGACAAAAAGGAAAAACAAAGAAAATACGAAAATATCAAACTAGGCAAAGCTAGTTACAAATTACAAAATGGCCGACACCAAAAGAAACAATAGAAAAATTATACAATATCAAACGTTAGAACAAAATAAATGGACAAATAGACAGCAAATAAAGGTTAGAAAAATTAAATAGACAAATATACAATACACAAAATAGAAAAAACACGGAAAACTTAAAGGATATTAAAAAGGAAAGAATAAAAGAAATATTCACGGTAAGTCAAAACAAAAACGAAACAGATAGTTTACAAAACAAAAGAAAACATAAATAAAGGAGAAATTAGAGTAAAAAAAAAAAAAAAGTGGGGAAATCTAGAATAAAAGAAAAAAGAGGGGGGTAAAAAATCAAAATGTTTCAAAAAAATTTGTAAGAACACAAAAAGACTAATAAAAACTTAACAAAAACGACGTTCAATAACCAAGGGACAATATCAAAAAGAGCAAACGGGCAGCAAAACAGCAGTCAGAAAAAGTCCAGTCAAGACAACCAACGTCACTCGAAGAACTCCTCCGTCCAGCCATTCTAGCAGTATGTGCAAGAATGAGGGTTTTTTGTACAGTTTGGAATGCTTCCACCAATAGCAAGTCGTGTGCTGATTGGTCGAACTGGAGGAGGCAATTTGCCTGTGTAACCGAGAATAACAGAGAAGAACACTGATTGGCTGGGGAACCGCGGTGTTGGCTTGATAAAAGAGTGCTGGAGCCGTGAAAAAGGGGACAGAAATGTTGGCTATACGTAGTGACGTGTGAAGAAAGCGAGGACGGTGAATTGAACAAGCGATATTGTGATCTGTACAAGTGACAGTTCGGAGAGCAATAGACTTATTTAATCTACAAGCTATTTCGGCATTTTCTCTAATCATGGCGGACAGAAGTTTCGATATCAGGCTGATACCTGAATTCAGTGGAGCTGCTACCGATCTACCAATTGTAGAATGGATTGAAAATGTGGAGTTGGTTTGTGAACTTTGCGAGATGAAGAAAGTCGAGTGGGTATTGCCACTGCGCTGGCTCTCTGTATATCGGCAACTGACAAAGGAGCAGAGGTCAGATCCAGAGCAGATTAAGCAGGCCCTCATAACTGCATATGCAGTGGATTCATTCCCTGCGTATGATCAGTTTGTGTCACAACGATTTTGGCCAGGGGAAACGGTAGACAAATTTTTAGCAGAGCTGAAACGGCTAGCTTTGTTGGTTGGCAGCCAACTGCCTGAACGATGGATGACGTGTGCCTTCGTTTCTGGACTGCCACAACAAGTCAAGCAACTTCTCCGTGCATCATCCAGAATGGACACTATGACGTTGGACCAGATCCTGACTCACGCTCGGGCTGTTATGACCGATAGCAAAGAGCCGGATGAATTGGTTGCCGCAGCAGCTTGACAGACGGACGGCATTGTGTGCTTTAAATGTTTTGGTCCCAACCACCTGGCAAAGGATTGCAGGCAAGGCTACTCAGAGAAGACAGCTACCCAAACCCGACGATCCCGCTGCGGGATACAGTGTTTTCGGTGCAACAAGGTTTGACATATTTCCTCAGAGTGCCAGGGAAACGGATCCGGGAAACGGACGTCAGCGCCAGTCTTTTCTCCAAGCAACTAAAAAACACGGTGCTACCTATCATTGAGGTGGCCGTAGACGGAAAGAAGTGCACGGCCCTGGTTGATTCTGGGTGCTCATGGACGTTGGTGAGCAAATGCGCATGTCACAATTGGCGACAAATGAAGACGCAAGTCCTAACTGCCAACGGTAAGGCACTAAAATGCTGTGGACAGGACAATATTGCGTTGAATGTTAGTCGTGCTCAACCCGTGTACATTGATGCCCTAATTGTGGACGGACAACTACTTGGGTTCAATCTTCTTCTTGGGATTGACGAAATTAAAGAAATAGGAGTGCACATCAATTCATTGGGAGAAGTTCAATTTTCTGAAGAAGAAAGTAAGCCCCAATGTGCTGCTATTTCTATCATTGAACTCGACTTTAGTGTGGAGTTCAACTGCCATAACAAAGTATGGACAGCCTCATGGAAGTGGACCAATGGACAACCACCTATAACCCTGAAGAATAGAGTGTCAGAATATTCGATACCTGACTATGCACGGGACAAATATGAAAGGGAACTGCAGTCCTGGCTGGATAATGGATGGCTGCGACCATACCCTGAAGATGAACTTGGTCCACCGAAGTGTCTAATCCCATTAATGGCTGTGATACAAGAGAGCAAGGAGAAGGTCCGTCCAGTACTGGATTACCGTGAGTTGAATGGTTTTGTAGAACCAAATATGGCTAACGCAGAGGTTTGTGCACATAAGTTGTGAGAATGGCGACGATTGGGGGCCGATGTATCTTTGTTGGACTTGCGGAGGGCGTATCTGCAGATACATGTGGAGAAGGCGCTGTGGCCCTATCAATCTGTTATAGTGAAGGGGCAAAGATATTGCCTCACTCGACTGGGTTTTGGTTTAAATGTGGCACCTCTCATTATGAAAGCCATAATTGACACAGTATTATTGCACGACAAAACTATTGTGAATGCCACATCAGCATATGTTGACGACATTTATGTCAACAAGAGTCTCATTCCTGTTGCACGTGTGAGAGAGCCCCTGTCCAAGTACGGACAAGGAACCAATGAGATTAGAAGACGGAGCTAAGGTGCTGGGCTTACAGGTCTGGAGTGACAATGGACCTCTCCGATGGAGGCGAGGTGGAGAAATCCCCGATATCCCTGTGAGGATAACTCGCCAGCACGTATTCTCGTGGAAAACTTGTGGGCCACTTTCCCATTTGCGGCTGGTTATGAATGGCCACTGCATTTGTGAAGCGACAAGCAAGCGCTTTAACCACAGGATGGGATGACGAAGTTGAGAATGCCTCTATTAATTGCATGTTAACCGACATCATAGCCAGAATACGCGAGGCCAATCCAGTAGGAGGAGACTGGTGTGTGAGTGGCTGCGAAATGAACGTATGGGTGGATGAGAGTTCCGTAGCCACAGGTGTCGTATTAGAGGTAGATGGAAACGTTATTGAGGATGCATCGTGGCTACACCCGGTTGGAGATGCACATCAATTTGGCCAAGCTAGATGCAACAATAAAGGGTGTAAATTTGGCTCTTCAATGGCAAGTGTCAATAATACATCTTTTTACTGATTCAGCATGTGTTCATCAGTGGATTTCGAACACCTTAACTGGCAAGGCTCGAATAAATACGGAGGCGTCTGGGGAAATGTTAGTGCGGAGACGGCTAAACACACTTCGTGAGCTTGTAGCTGAATATGGCTTGACGGTGGACATAATACTGGTCAAATCCAACATGAATCTGGCAGACCGGCTGACCAGGGTGCCAAAAAAGTGGTTAAACCTACACAAGGAGGAAATGGAGCCAGTGCATTCAGTATGCGTTACTGCAACAACCAAGGTGGACGCACGCCAAGTGGTTAATGTCCACCGAAAAAAACCGGACACCCGGGCATAAAAAGGACCCTGTATTTTGTTAGGTTTATAGACCCTTCAGTATCGTCAGAAGTGCTAAAAGCCATTGTCAAGGAATGTGAGGCATGCCAAACCATTGACCCGGCTCCAGTGCATTGGCGAAAAGGAAAGCTGAACGTGAGGGACAACTGGAATAGGTTAGCGATAGACATCACTCACCATGGTGGTAAGCATTTTCTGACAATTATTGATTGTGGGCCTTCTCGGTTTGCAATATGGCGTCCACTACATCAACAAGATTCTACTAGCGTAGTTCAGCAGTTAGAGGCAATTTTTTATGAACGGGGTCCACCACTTGAGATATTGACAGACAATGACACAGCATTCATGTGCAAACATTTCAAGAATTTTTTGAGTAATTGGGGTGTACGGTTGTGGTTCTGGTGTGCCTATGCACCTGCCGGGAATGGTATAGTAGAAAGAAGTCACCGAAGCATCAAAACCATTGCAGCTAGAAAGCAGTGCTCTATACCACAGGCGGTTTACTGGTATAACGTTACACCTAAAGATAATCATTCGCCTAGCACTGCACCAGCTGATGCACTTTATAGGTACCATACCCGTGTATGGAGCATCGAAGCTATGTCCCCCATTGAATCGCAGAATATTCAAGGAGCATATGAAGTGGGAGACGTCGTTTGGGTGAAAACTCCACATGGGAGGTGCACGACTAAATTTAGAATGGGTCACGTGACTCAGGTTAATAGCCCACAGTCAGTGCACATTGATGGAGTTCCACGTCATGTGAAGGACTTGCGTCCCTTTATGGGAACGGTCCCACAGATACACAGGACAGCGATTCTGAAGAGAGTGAGTGGTTAGTAAATTTGAGATCAACCCTGTTAGGAGACACTGATCACTCGCTTGATATTGAATCTGTTATAGATGACCCAAATGGGGAAGATGACTCCCTAACTGTTAGCGTCCAAAATACTAATGTGGTACATCCTTCTAGCTCCCCTGATGACAGTTCATCTGAAGATGAAGCTTGTGTTGCTCCACTCCCTCGACGAAGTACCCGGCAAAAATGACCTGCTCGCGACTGTGTTTTGTGATCATGAGATCAGGGGGGAGTGTAGTGAACAGCCCCGTAGAAGCAAGCGAGCCAGAGTGGCTTGCATCTGGTGTATAGGAAAATAAGGGTCTTACCTTAACGTGCAGCACGTGACATCAGCAAATTTGCTTCGTGAAAATGGCATTACTCTCCCGTCCAGCCATTCTAGTAGTATGTGCAAGAACGAGGTTTTTTTTGTACAGTTTGGAATGCTTCCACCAATAGCAAGTCATGTGCTGATTGGTCGAACTAGAGGAGGCAATTTGCCTGTGTAACCGAGAATAACAGAGAAGAACGCTGATTGGCTGGGGGAACCGCGGTGTTGGCCTGATAAAAGTACTGGAGCCGTGAAAAAGGGGACAGAAATGTTGGCTATACGTAGTGACGTGTGAAGAAAGCGAGGACGGTGAATTGAACCAGCGATATTCTGACTTGTACAAGTGACAGTTCGGAGAGCAATAGACTTATTTAATCTACAATTGGTGGCATGTCTTGGGCAAATATGAATTGTCAAATTGAATGCATGGGCAAATACCCGAAGAGAATGCTGTAAAGCTACAGGAATCACTAAGCTCGAATAACTTTTGGAAAGATTGGAAAAATAAATGTTGAGCAATAAAAAAGCAAGCTTACTTATTACTACAGTGAATGCAATGCAAGAAACTAGCAGGACAATAAAAAAATTTAAATTGGGAATGGCTATAAATGACAATGAAAGCAATGCCTTAAAACTGCAGTAGTGGACTTTATGCAATGGAAAAGGTAACCTCACTTGAGAGAGATTGAACACTTGGTCAAGAGAAAGGGAATATGTAAGCAGGGCTGGACATGCAAAAGCAAAATTGCAGAATTAAGAGGTAGCAATGAGCTTAGGACTGCGTAGACAATCAGTATGACACGGCGACATTTGGTTGGATGTGCAAAGGGGGCTTCATGCAGCCAATGGGATACTTGAACAAGTGTTGCATTCCGCTGGTCATGTATACGTGCATGCATCAGCATGTGACACAGGGCCTCATGTACATGCATTGCTGCACACATTAATTATGAAGGTCAGCAGCAGCCGATAGGCAATGTGTGGAGGTGTGAATCATGCCCACACAGCATGAGCTAGGATTGGAAGGTTATGTGTGAAAAAGGAAATGTATTAGGTGAATGAAACTGAAAACATACACAAACAAAACCTGGTAAATGGACACAGAGTTGCAGAATGGGTGGATTTACTCGTATATAGGCTTCTGCCTATATACGAGTAAATCCACCCTAAACGTTGAGGCAACAGGGCATCTGTAAAACTTATTTTAGGTTTGTTACAATTGAGCGTTTGTTTCACAGGAAAAATGATGAAATTAGGATGCCCCTGACAAAAGTTTTGCTTGAGGTATCATCAATCCCCCTCCAAAAAAAATGTTATTTTGCATGCCTGTTGCCTTGTACAGCCACTCATTGAACACCCCTGCAAATGCTGCATGACCGTCTCTTCATTGCACATCTTTTAACATTATATTTCAACTCTCTAAATTGATTGTACACTTTTTACAGGCATTAATTTTTGCTTTTGATATTTGCACAAAGTGTAAAAAATCGTTTTTTTTATTTTTTTTATTATTTTTCACCTTAAAGGTTGCAATTTTTTTCTAGCCAATTTGGACTCAAAACCAGCACTGAAGAATTATTTATCAAACAAAAATTTCATCAAAATCAGATGAAAACTGTGGAAATGCATAAACAACATCTGATCTCACACACACACACACACACGCATTTTGAGAATTATAGATAGATATATATCCAAGAACAGATAGTAAAACATTGCTGAGAGTTATAATGGACAGGAAGTAGTGGAGAGCCATTGTCACTAACAATCTGGACTCAAAACTGGCACTGAAAGATTATCTATATAAAAATTTCATTGAAATCGGATGAAAACTGGAAATGCATAAACAACATCACGCACGCACACATTTTGAGAATTATAGATATAGATAGATTAACTGTTTCATTTTTGTTACAGGAGGCGATTCCGAATATTTTGTTGATAACATCCTTGATTTCCACATTCGCGAGTCTGTCTTTGATCTTGTACTCATCACTGGTATCAAGATGGTCTTTCTTACCATTGTCTACTCTTACATGGAATTAATCTCTTTCCGGCAAATTGACAAACCATATGACATGATACTTGCAAAAAGGAAGTGTATCTGTCAAATAATGACAGTCAGTATCAGCATCCTCTGCTTTGCCTATGCTGTGGCAAAAGGAGGTACCATATTATATGCCATTATAAACCTGGGCAATTCCTACACGCACATGCATGTGGAATACAATGCACTTGTCATCTGCTCATTGGTGTTTGGTTTCCTGGAGTGCCTTCTATCTGCATATAGCTTCCATGCTATGAAGAAACTTCATCTGTTGCGCATTTTACATAGATTCAATGACTCGGGGCAAGAGGTGGATGATGAAGGGAAACCATTGAAAAAGAAAGCAAACCTGAAGCGAGTTTTACTGCTTGCTCGACCGGTAAGTAATATATATTGGATAATTGAATGGCTAAACAGAAAAAATTTATATAACCTGTTTCGTCCTGTAATAGGACTTCATCAGACTAAAGTAATGCTCTTATTGATGAAATTATATATATATATATATATATATATATATATATATATATAAAATAATACGAAGGAGTAAGGGGGTGGATATAAATGTAAACATTTATACATATACACTGAAGATATAGGGGTTCTAAATTTTTTAAATTTCTGGTGTCCAACATCTGGACCCAATTCTCAGCCAATTTTATTTGGTTTCCCAATGCTTTTATGTTTTTCTTTTTTGTTTTTTTTAATCACTGTTAAATATAACCCTAACTGTGACAAAAGATTTAAGATGAAATGTAAGAATCGTTAGTCTGATGAAGTCTTTGTAGAGGACAAAATTTGTCAGATGAAATTTTTTTTTTCCATTTTGTTATTACTCAAAATCATTCTACTATATCCAAATTTGTTCATTCTCACATCTAAGATTATATATATATATATATATATATATATATATATATATATATATATAGCTTACTTAACTTTAAATATTAATCTTTTGTTGTTTTCCCCAACTTTGAAGTTTCTTGGTAATGTCCATTCTTCAAGGAATTCTGTTTTAAAGATATATTTTAATCTAGTGATTTCATTTAGATTCTTTTTCTTTCCACCCCTTTTGTTAGTAGATATCCCACACTGTGATAATAGAAGTTCTGCTGGGAATAGTGAAATTTTGTAAGATCCTAAGTACACATTTACTGTAGATGACATTGTGAGCAAGGCACTCTCTAGACATTTTCGTCATAGTGATTTGTTTTCTGCTTTAATCAGAGTAGTATTTTTTTTATGTCAAAAATTGTGGGCAGTCTTGTCATGATGAGCAACCAATGCATTTGATGTGTTAATTCTTACAATGTCTTTTTTGTGTTCATAAATAAAAAAATTCCCAGCATCCCTTGTCCATGTGCATTTGTAGTCGCACCAACATAACAAAATTAGTTACCAAATTTATGGTTTTTGATGTACCAGTAATTTTTATATATTTGACTTTCTTACTTCAATTCGGGCTTACGGCCACATCATGTTGAAACACTGGTTCCTGTACAATCACTAAAGTTAAACAACTTCATGCCAGGTCAGCACCTTGATGGGTGACCACTTGGGGATACCATGTGCTGTAATCTTGGATGTATGGTTGATGCAATCAATGACTTGAAATTGTTGATTGAAGAGCCGAGTTCTAATTTCCATCAATTTTGTTATATTCACTTGTGCACAAATACCCTTAGGAAAAGTATGAATCCATCTCTTCTCCTCCCTGCTATGGGTTAATTAGAAACACTTGTATCACTAAGCCATTATTATCTCAAAAAAAATTTCTTACAATCTAGAAATATTTTCTGGCTTTAACTAAACTGCAAAGGGTTGATAAGCTGTAAAAATCAATCAATCAATCTTACTTTGATTCATAAGAGGAAAGAAAAAGGTTGTTCTTGAAATCATTTGTGAAACTCGCTTTTGGTTTCTTCCTACCTAATCAACTTTGAACTTCAAAAACTTAAATGCAATGTCAATTGTCCTCTTCCATCTTATTCTTTCAACATTCAGTAACACCTTGCACTTTAGTGGCTTTATTGCCTTGCTTTGAATGAAATGATTAAAAAAAAGAAAATAAATAAATGGAACTAATTTGCTCACATTTTGAAGTTTCGGAAAAATTATCCCTTTTAAGAAAATTTTAAGAATTGTTATTTTTGGTTTGTAATTGAGTTTTTAATGCTTATATATATATATATATATATATATATATATAATATAAACAAACCTCATTCCTCATGTTATTTTTTTTTTGTAGGAAGCTGGGCTGATTTCTTTTGCCTTATTGGCACTCGTTTTCTCGAGCATTACAGAGATGCTGGCCCCACTATTCTTTGGCAAAGTGGTTGATGCTGCTATGAAGTCAATGAGTGAGTAAACTCTAATCTGCTTTCTCTGCTTGATGGCAAGGTAATCTGGAATTGTCTGGGTTAAATAACTTTTTCAAACTTCACTTTTATTAGGTAATTTTATTTCATTAAATCTATTTTTCAGCAATGCAAGTAAATACGGAATTAATATAAATATTATCTTTAGATAATGCTGTAAAAACAAACTTTATTAGTGTCAGGAATATACATCTTTTAAAGTTACTAAAATACATTAGAATAGGTTTTAGTTCATTTCAGTTAATACAATATAATCTTAGGATTTTTTATTTTTTTTTATTATATTAGGTGTTATCAACCATTGTTTATTTTTTACTAATATTTACTTTCATCATAATCTTTAGATTGCCAATTTATTTAGGCCATCATTCTATGGCAGTGGATAAGCAGATCAAAAATAAAGTCTAAGTTCCTGGTGAGACTTAAACTTGCATCACTCTGTTTTAGAAAGTTTGGTTAACCATATCAGCTGTTCTACCATTTGAGCTACAAGAACTTTTCCAGCCAACAAGATCAAATCTAACAAGTTTTAATGATTAGATTTTATTCTTCCAATAATCTTGAACATCAAATCATAAAGTAAAAATTCAAATTCAGTTAAAGGCAGAGCTGACATGCCCCCCTCTGACCAACCAGATTTTGAATATGGGCTTGCTGGCAAGCAAGACCACACTCTACCTTGTAAAAGAAAAAACAAAAAAGAAAGGTGGATCCTGTCATGGTTAAGTATGGGGTTAACAGCTTAAAGTATTTATGATAGTGCTTTGACTAAAAGCTTGGATGTTGGGATAATGTGGAAACAAGTGTATCCATACCTTCGTCAATGATTTTCATGCAAAATGAATACCCGTTGGAATTCTTAAACTGTTCTTTTATTCCATTTTCCACATTGACAACCACTTTAACATTTTAACCTCCGCACCTTGCAAAAAAAAAAAAAATCTGCATATGAAACTTTTGTAGGGGAATCCTAGATCATTTGCAAAGCATCATCTATTACAAGAACCATTAGTAGTTCTTGTAATAAATGATGCTTTATAATAGTGTTGTATGAAAAGATGTTGGTGTGTCTTGTGGCCTCAGATGTGTGGGTGGTGTAATGGATAGAAGCTCAGAATAAGAAATCAGAGCTGAGTTCAAATTCTTTACATTCAATTTGACACAAATACCTTTTAAAAAGGTATGAATTCATCTATTCATCCCTCCAGCTATGGGTCAAATAGTAAGGCTTGTATTTGGTAAGATCATAGTTATTCTCCAAAAATTGCTTATGCAATATTCACTCACAAAAAAAAAAAAAAAAAAAAGAAAATATTCTTACAATCCAAAGGGTTCAGAAACCATAAAAACAATTCAGTCAATTTCATGTAATCTCAGTGGGAAACCAAAATAAAACTAGGAGACTTAGTATAAATCTGGCCTCTCTCTCCCCACCAAAAAGCAATATTATTTATTTGGGGAGGCTAGCCTAAAGAGAAAAGACAGAGCTACATCGACCCAGGTGTGTGTTTCTCATTCCCTGTGTTATTTCAGTGTAAAAAAAAAAAAAAAAAAAAAAAAAATAATGTATTAAAAATAAGGGATTAATTGAGCTACTTTTAAAAGAAATCTTTTGCAACTGAATATTGCATTAATATTTTAGGTGATAATGTTTTCTCCAGATACAAATCCTACAATTTAACCCATACCTGGCAGGGAGAAAGAATGTGTTCATGCCTTTCTCAACAACATTTATGCATAAGTTAATGTAACAAACTCTGATTTCTCATTCTGAGTCTCTGTCCATTACATCACTCACACATCCTCAAAAAATAATGGACTCTATCTTGGGCAGCACAGTAAATAAGATTTTTTTTCTATAAATCTTTTCCTTGTAATTCCAGTAAGTATCCATGTTATGTCTGCAGTTTCACAACACATATTTTCATTCATATACCCATTTTTTTCTCAGCTGTCTTTGTACCATGTAAATTTGTCTTGTAGACATTTAACAATTTCCACTCTAACTGACCACATAATGTGGCAATGCAGCAATATTTTTGCTAAAAGTAATGACAATAAGAGAGATGATTTAACTAATTTTAATAATTCTATAAAGTTCTGAAGTTGTAACTAAATAATTTATTTTGAATTAGTATCATCATCTTTGTTGCTTTGAACAAGTTTTGACTGATTAATTCTCCACCCCATGCATGCAAAAGTTTCCAGCATGTGGAAATATTTGTCAAATACTAAATACTTTTTTCAAGCATTACCAGTGTTGTAATATTTTCAATGCTAGGATTTTTTTGGGAGCACGCTGATGCATGTTGAAATCCTCACAGTATTTAGCATTGTTGAAGTTATTGCTAATATTTTTTGCCTAGATTTACAAACTACATTTTGCAAACCAAATGATGAAATTTGAATAAGATGATTTGTTTGGAAATTTTATTGACAAAAATCCTGTTTCATGGTTAAATGTTTTTTAATTTAATTTTATAGGATTTTATGCTAAACAATATTTTTTAAGAAAATTTTTTTTTTACTTTTAAACACTGAAGAATAAATTCTTAGGCTTTCTTGCTCTTGAGCATGCAACATACAACTGGCCATGTGTAAATATTTATTTCTGGAGCCAAATTCCAACTTTTTGAAGTGTTTGGCCTTGATTTGTTTACAGTTCTTGCAAACACAGGGTGAACTGGAAACTGGATTCTTGTCTATATAAAAACTGAAAGAAAAGATATTTAAAAACAATATTGCATTTTTATTAAATAAGTATTATTTTAATCATTAAATTGTTTTTAAAATAGTTGGAGTATTTTACATGTTAAATAATGAAACTTTTCATTTTTTTTTTTTTTTTTTTTTTCCCCCCAAAATAATGAAAATTTATTGTACTAAGTTACGCACCTTAGTAAAACGAACAGTACTTTGTACCCCTTACCTGTTTGCACCTCTCACCAAAATTTGGTTTCAATTGGTCAATGTATGGCAATTTTAGACAGATGGACTAATGAAAGTCAAAGAATTTTATATATAGTTTTAAAATTTTAAAAGTGAATTTTCAACACAATTCTTTAACAATTTGTATTCATCAATATCAAGTTCTATAGAAATATTCAGCTGATGCAGACCAAAAGTTCAGAGTTGTCTTTTTGATAGAAAAGACTATGATATAATTATGATATGCCTTTCTAATCAGACTGGCCTGTTCATCTTTGTTCTTAGACACACAATATTTTGGTACTTGTACCTTCCCGTTTTCTGTCATACTTGATAATCTCCTCAGAACAAGCTATAGGATTTTTCTCCACTTACTTTTCATACTTAGGGGAGATAACTCTCTTGCCACATTTCTTTGACCAAATCAGAATATATGAGTTTCAGCACTACCCAACCCAGAGATTGAATTCATAACTGCCGGAGAACCAAATATTTCTTAACCAACACTTTAATCCACTAGGCCATATATCACAATTCATCACCTAACAATTTGGACACTGAGTGATTTATTCTCTGTAATTATTACACAGGTACGATTAAGAATGATTGCTATTTTGTCATTTTAGGTTTGACAAATATTTTTTTGTTAGTCTTGTTATTGTAAGTTTTTTTTTTTTTTTTTTTTTTTTTTTTCTATGTACAGGTGAATTGAACAAGACTGTGCTCAGTCTCCTTGGTATTTACCTGGGAGGCTCCTTGGCATCCATGGTACGTTCTTGGATCTTCAGTCTGACTGGACAGAGGGTTGTTGCCCGTTTACGATCCCAGCTTTTTGCAAATATTATGAAACAAGAAATTAGTTTCTTTGATGTGACCAGGTGAGCTTCTTTCTATCTATCTTTTCAGTTGTTCTGTCTTTTCCAGTGAATGCTTATTCAATTATCACTTCTCATTTCAGTTAAACTTTTACCATCTACATGTTTCTTTACAGGACTGGGGAACTGACTAACCGACTATCCTCAGATACTCAGGTTCTGCAGAATGCCATTACGGTAAGTTTACATTTTGGATTTTCTCTTTGGAAGTTTTCTACACTCATTTCAGAAAAATCTGTTTTCATGGAATATTTCTTTATAGACGTGTTGTACTTCTTCAAAATAAGTTATAGACTTAATTTCTCTTGACTATTGAGAGCAGTTTTAAATGTTTGCTGGAAATGACATATGCCCCATGAAGGAACCTACTAAAGATTACAGACATAATCTCTTAAAAGTTAATGTAGCTTAATTGCAATTGCTGTAGAAATAAGTTGTACTGACTTATGCTATGGAATCCAAATTATGAGAAAAAGTTCTAGAGATTGTCAACCACTAAGAAGCCTTCATTGATTAACTGACAAACATAGATATACATGCCTACAATAAGATGTAGTGTCAAAGGGATGTTTTTTTCCCCCTTGACACTATTATTTTAACTACTGTCACTTTTCAGCAATGTTTATATTGTTTTAAAATGCAATGATTAGAATTGGAATAAAACTTAAATATATGATGAAAGTGAATTTATACGTTCTTGAGAATTTACAACAAAAATATTAAATGCTATTTAAAGTAGATGAAAATAAATGGAGTGTCTACTGAAATACAGTAACTATTTAAAATAACATTTAAAATGATAAAAATCTGTTTGATTAATAAAAATCCATTACTTTCTTTAGAAAAATTGCTTAGTAATATTATCTATTTAAAGCATTGTTAACCATTATTTTTTATTAGTATTTCTCTCATATTAATTTTCAGTTATATTTTGTTACCAATGTTCAGACCCTCATTCTACAGCCATTAGGAAACAATACAAATCAAGATAATAATAACCTCTCAGTGAGGCTTGAACTCTGAACCCTTTTGCAGTCTATATTACTATAATACATGGTCTAAACCATTGATTCCCAACCTTTTTTAGACCCTGCCTCACCTAAGCACCTCTAAAATCCTAATACTCTCACCTTATGACATATAATTCTTATTATTCAAAAAATGAAATTCTATTCATGTAGAGGAAGCCTAGAACTTGGTCTAAACAAGCTTTCAAAGAACATGGCATCCATGAAAAAGAAAAGAATGAAAGGACAATTGAAGTACCTAGGAAGAAATTACTAAGAAATTGTTAAATATATATATATATATATACACAATTCTTACAGATATACATACATATGTAATTCTCACAGATATACATACATGCACACAAATATTTTCATGTATCCATATTGTATATGCACCATATGTATTAACTTGCACAGACTCACTAGAAAAACAATTCCCTGTTAATAAATCATTTTCAATCCCCCCCCTCACTGGAGCGTATGCCCCACATTGGAAACCACAGGTCTAAACAATGGATCTAATCTAACCATGTAAACTTATTCTTTATTTTCCCCAGTCATTTAGCACTGACATGTTTGTTGCTATTCTTTTGTACACCAGTAATATTTAATTGTAGGAATATTATATTGAATTCTTTATTACATGAATCATATTCAACCATTATCCATTTTTGATTAGTATTTCTTTCATCTTAATTTTGGTCTCTTTTCATCACAACTACTCGGGTTGTCATTGTATTGCCATTGATAAATATCATAAATTAAAAATAGCAAAAGATGTCTTCTAAAAACTAAAAACATAAAAAAAACTAGGAAAACGTCATTAGAATCAAAGAAAAGGTATGCTGAACTGCTATGTAATATAAATCCTCTTATATGACAGTAAATCCTGGACAATCTCCTCAGAGTTTAAGTAGACAAGAGATGTGGTTCTACAGAAGGATGCTGAGAATACTGTAGACTGAGCATGTAAGCTATGCAGAAATTTTAAGGAAAATGGAAACAAAAAGGAAAATTATACATGTAATAAGAAAGCATCAAAATTCTAGGATACATAATGAAAAAAGCTTGAAAAATTTGACACTCACAAAACAATGAAGACGAGAAGAACAGGAAAACAGTGAGGAACCTCTACCTAATGAGCTTGTGTAAATGAATGCAGAGACAGGGAGTGGGAGAGATAGTAAAAAGATAAACATTGCTAAGAGGTACAAAAGATAGGAAGTTGTGGAAAGCCATGATCACTCGTATCCTGAAAGGAATGCTGGTAGAATAACAGAAGTTGTGATAAAAAGCATCTGAAATTAAGATGAGAAATATTAATCACAAAACAATGAATGGAGATGTTTTGTTTTAAAAAAAAAATAATAAATAAATAAAAATTCAAGATAATATTCCTCGTATAACACTGTTGACAATCTGTTGTGAACTCTTGAATGATAAATGAGTCCTTTTTTTTAATTCCTAGGTAAACTTGTCTGTATTGCTGCAGTATCTACTCCAAATCACTGGTTCTTTGGCGGTGATGTTTGTCCTTAACCCTGCTCTTACAGGTGTCCTCTTGGGTGTTGTCCCTCTTGTATCTCTTGGAGCTGTTCAGTATGGTAAGGAAGAACTCTGTTTTTATATGAGATTTTCAGATAAATTATTTTTATTCAGTTTTATTCATTTTGAACTCTCTTCAAATAAACAAAAAAAAAAAAAGAATCAACAAGGTGTTTTAAATTTCTTGGTAAGATTTGGCAAATCATTAAGGCAGTGACAACACAGTATAATGTAGACTGCAGACTGGTTTATATAAGCTAAACTAATGAACAAGTGATTACATAAGAGAAAAATATACTGATTAAAGCCAGAGAATAATCCACTTGAAACTTTGTGAAAGAAAAAAAAACAAACAATGATAGTATTTTCAAATTGTCCTTAGTTGTTAAATGAATCATTGTAATTATTTACTTTTTACTTTTTTGTATATTTATTGATATTTTTTTTTAAATATTTTTATTTATTTGTAATGCCCAGACCCTTTTTTAATTTTCTATAAGTACCAGCAAGGACCAGAAATAAAGAAGTTGCATGTAGCCATGTTAGTCTAACCTGTATCCTTGGTAGCCTGGCTGACATATACAGCACTTTACCGTTTAGGCCACAAAGCCATTCAAATTTAGTCAGAAATATTCCACACTATTTTTTGTTGTCTGAATTTCTTAGATGAAGCATTGTTATTAATTTTTTTATTTATTTTTTTTTCATTTTTCTTTAATTGCTTTTCATTGCAACATCTGGGTCCTTTCTTTTCGTTTTTTTACATTCTGCAGCCATTGTCATTAAGTAACTTAAATTGGAAATAGAATTCGTCTTCAATATGATGGAACAAAAAACTTGTAAAAAAAAGTATATTGCTTAGGAAATCATTTTGTTTTTGGGGTGAATCACTGTCACTATTATTTATGAGTTGGAATAAAAAAATCTAGTTATGAAATAATAGGTGTTTAAAAATAAAAAGAATTTTTTTTATTAAGTCTTTGTATGTAACGGGGGTGAAATACAGGTATACCTCGGGTTATGCCATTTCGAGTTAAGTCGTTCTTCTTGATTATACTGTGAAATCTTTCACATTAGCCTTCCACCCCTTTTGGAGAGATGTATTCTTGCCTAAAAAAAAAAGCCTTAACCAATCACCACTTCGTTTCAGTAAATTCAATCTTCTATTGGTTAAGAAACACTAAACTGTAGCAAAGTCGAAGCAGATCCTTTTTCCCGCCGAAACTCCCTGGAGCTGATTTTTAGACACCAAAGTCTATATAAACAGCCGCATGACTCGAGTTAGTCATCAATTTCCGTGAGATGCTACCAAACTCCACGCGTGTCAATTCACTGACTCAACATCACTTCAAGATTCTCAACAAACTCAACACAGCACTCAATCGACCATTGTCTGCATGGTAATCAAATTACAATTGACTTAAAACGTGAACGTTTTTCACTACACAAACAGTAATTGTACAATTCATCAATTTAGCCAAACAACTCTTCACAACTTAAATTCTAACTAACAAGTAACACATGCATACACACTAATATTTGAATGAACACATTTGAGATTTTTCCTTGCAGAAACCAAATTATTTTAATTTCACTAACAAATCAAAACCATTAACTTTTATTGACCAAATTTCTGCATGAACATTCTTCATAACCTTGTCTCAATTGCCACAATCAACAAACTTTCTGTTATCCTTGCATGTATATCTATTGTATATATAAAAATCTCTTTATTGTTGGATCTCTAACCACTGTGTTTTTAGTAATTTCTTGCAATACAAATTGTCCTTATATTCTTTATTTGATCTACGTGTTGTGGGATAATGCATAATAAGCATGCATAATCTTTGCCTTACATAAATTACCTTCTGATACATTTTCACTCGGTTACAACCCGCAACAATACGTTATTTGTTAAAGGAAAAATAAAAATCAAGTTGAAGTCATTTTATTTAACTTTACATCTGTCCACCACGATTATTGAAGTTGTAATATCAAAAGGAAAGTGTTAAAAACACATAAAATTATGTTAGTGTGCAATAAATAAGAATAAAAGTATATAAAATATTAAAATACTGTACATTTTACAGTAAATAAATGTTAAATCATCATGAATTTTAGAGAATGAAGTATGAAAACGTCGGTGACTGTGTTGTTGTCTTATTTAGTGGTCTTCAAGAGCTGAATATTATTTTATGATGTCTTAGAGCAAACTACATTCACAAATAAAGAGTCCGATGTACTGTAAAGATCACCAAATTGTAAACATCTACAACATTTACAATACAAGTATGTACATACACGTATTCGTAAATTTAGATAACTTTTTTTGTCTGTACTATGTCAATAACTAAAATTTATTTGTAAGCTTAAAATAGATTCTTATTGACCATATATTATTAAAAATGCATTTATAAATAAAATGTAGAACTGGGAATGGTTATTTGTGATTTGACCTAGTGACAAGTAAATTCGGAGACCAGTAAATTTGACTTAATTTTGCCTCTTCTTGTATATTGAAAGATCTAAGGGGGGAAAACTCTCTTCATCCTATGAAACGTTTTAAACCATTGGTTAAATGTATCTAGTACCTGGTGATCATGAGTTCATTCCTTGGTTTGGGTAGTGAAAAATCATGTGTTCTAGTTTAGGGGTAGGTAAGCAAAAGTGGCATTACAAGAATGAATTATCTCCTTTGTCAGAGTTACCTGATTAAGCTAACAAGTAGCAAATTTTCAAAGCCCAACATTGCTCAAACTTTAATTTGAGTTTACATTGGTAGTGTAAATCATCTTGGTTTATTTTAAAAGTAGCCTAAAAGTTAATATGTGAAGTTTAAATTTTTAGTATTGACCTTTGAAAAGTAAATCCGATCTGATCACTGTTGTTCATGCTAAAGGAAACGATCTATTTGTGGATTGAAAGAGTTCAGTTTAATATTTCCAGATTACTAAGTATAACAGATGCCTAAAGAAAGCCATAGAGTCTTGAAACATTGTGACTGTAACAACTAAGATGAGGATACTCATCCCCATAAATCGGTGTATAATAATTACTCTGCTCATGAAGAGTAAAAAACTTTGAAAAATTCTGTTAAATTATTTTTAATGTTTTTGTTTTATTTCATTTTTTTATTATTTTTTAAAAAATTTTTTTTATTTATTTATTTATTTTATTTTAGGTCGGTTTGTGAAGAATCTGCGCCAAAAATTCCAAGACATTTTAGCCAAAGCAAGTACAACAGCTGAAGAATCCCTCTCTAATGTCCGGACAGTTCGATCTTTTGCAGGAGAGAAGAAAACAATAGATTTATATGAATCTCAAATTCAAGACAGTTATCAGACTGGTAAAAAATTGTCAGCTGCCCAAGGTATGTCCAATTTCTCTACTTTTTAGATAAGTAGAAAAAAGTCACACATCAGTAAGTTCACATCAACCCTTCCCCTCCCCCCACACACACACACACAGTTATCAGCTGGAATTTTCAGTGTATAAATGTTAGATCTATGGGATATGTATTCACTGCTGAATTAAGTGCATTGACAAAGGAGAGTATATTGAAAAATATTTGAGTAAAAAAAAATATTTGAGTAAATTGAAATTTTGACAGCTTTCCATCTTTACTTGCCTTTCAATATTTAATTCATTGTTTCTTGATCTTCAGTCAGCAAGTACACTCTCTCTCTCTCAACACACACACACATAAATACATAAGCGGTTAATGGTCAGAGTTGAATCAGACCAGGAAACCATAGTATTAAAGTGCTTGATACACATGTGAAAAATAGAATAAAAGTAAAAATAACATGTAGAACTTATATAATTCCAGCACTTAAAAATTACTTTGGCATGAAACTCAGTTGTGTAATTAATGTATGATATTATGTATATTGCTTTATATATATATATATATATATATATATGATTAATACAAATGTAATTTGTCACTTAGCTGATTGATGTTATATTCAGCTTCCTCCACCCCTCAACTCAGAGTTTCATTGATAAACTTTTTAGTATTTGGTCAATCCACTTTTCAGGAGGTTTCTTACACAATTCCATGTATAAATAAATTTGTCTAAAAATTGTACATAAATTTATTTATATATAGAATTAAAAAACAAGATCTTACTGTTACCATGGTTTCACCTTTGGAACATATATAATGGATATTATAAGGATCCGACAACCTCGTTCAGTTTTATATTTGTGTTGTATGTGACCCTTCAGTCCCATTAGTGACATGCATACAAGTCCACATGTTGTGTAATGGTGAGGATCTCAGGACATAGACACAGGAATATTTTTTGATACTTTTCACCATTGTCTTTTGTCTCTTTGCTGATCAATACGACTGATTTTGAAATTTTTGATACAACTCTGGCACAAATGTCTCTAGTTATTTCTATCCCGGACAACTTTCTCAAAGTTAGTATAGGACACATTGACAGCACACACACACATGGTCCACAGGTGAAACTGTGGTAGCAGAAGGATCTATTTCACTATGTTTTAGACACACACACACACACATATAGAAGTTAGGGTGATACCCATTTTTTTTTTTTTTTTTTTTTTTTTTCCATTTCTTTCTATGTATGTTTCTTAGAAAGCCTAACTGGTCCAGTTCAGAGGAGCTGTGAGTAGTACACACTGTAATACCCATAACTCTGAAAAAAAACATAATAACCAACAGTCATACAAACAAGCAGAATAAAAGGATATATTAAAATTATGGAATCTTCCAAATTAAAAATCCATTTCCCTTCTGTAGAACTGGACTCTTCCACTAAATAAACTAGATTTTTTTTCTCCTCTGCAGACAATCTTTTTGCAAACTGTCTGGGCCAACATGGTTGAGGTTTCATTTAAAAAAAAAAAACCCAAAAAAAACATATGCTCAGCCATAGGAGTCCATTCCCTCTGCAAGCAGCATCTCTCTTATTGCATTAAAATAAGACCTGTCTCATTGCATGAAGTGTCCCAATAGGGAAGTACTGAAAGAGCTAAGACATTTTTATTACCAATTCCATATACTTGTAAAATTCCCACTTAAATCCTGGCCTTGTGCCACATTCCACCTGATAAATCTGTCATTGGAACCTAGAAACTAATCTTCTTAATATTTGTCTTGAGGTCTTGTTTGCCTACTTGATCTTTAACAGTATTAGTGAGAATAATGTATTATCATCATCATCATCATCATCATCTATAATAAGTATAGTCAAAGTAATTCCTGTAGTAATTTGAAAGAGCACCAAGGGAAAAGTGGAATTGAGATTAAGACTGTTGACCTCCAGAAAACCACCATCATTTACTCTGCATGGATTCTACAAAATGTTCTTGAGTTCTAAGAAGTTTTGACACCATGTCTCAAGAATAGAATTTCCATTGATTGCATCAGTGTGTGACATCTGCAAAATAAACATAAGACATTTTTTTCTTTCTTTTTTTAATAGTTTGTAACATTTTGATAGTGATTTTTCTTTTTTCATTTTTTTTTCTTTTTTCTTTCAGGCATCTTCAGTGGAACTGTTGGTTTCTTGGCCTATGCAGCAATTTGTCTTGTCTTATGGTATGGAGGAAAACTGATTCATGAGAAGAGAATTTCTGCAGGTCTCCTTACATGTAAGTCTGGTTTACAATAATGTACAATTGGAATATTCAGTATTTTGAGTCCAACAATCACAGTAACTTCCATAATGTACCAGTACTGGTCCAAGCATTTTGAGCCAGACATTTTAAGTGTCTTCCAAGTGTCAATGGCTATGCCAAGAGTTTTGAGCTCAGTATTTTCACTGATGTCCATAACATACCAGAATTGGTTCAAGCATTTTGAGCCTGACATTTTTCACTGAAATGATAGCAGGAAAATAATACTTTTATTTTTATTTTATTTTTTTGACAAATACTTTTAATTTCTGATGACAGATTTTCCCATGCAAACAATATAAATGCCAATTTAGGGGTTGCTCTAAATAAGGATTCAAAATTTCTGTCCATTGATTGGCTGAGAGATGTTTGAAATTTTGTTTGGACAATTGAAACTCTTTCAGATAAAAACAGAATAGACTGGCCAAAACATTACTAACATCAAGAAAGAATTGTCCAATCAAATTTTTTTAATGACTCCTCTTAAAGATAGAAAATATATATAATGTCTCCTTTTTGCTTTGTTTTATTGTTTTGAAAAGTTGGATAAATTTTGTATGTATATAAATGTCTACTGTAAATGAAAGTCTCTTGTTTCCTTTCCAGCCTTTCTACTTTACACTCTTCAGGTGGCCATGGCATTTGCATTTCTTTCATCACTTTATGGAGAATTTATGCAGGTAAGTTCAGCTTTCATTTTTTTTTTTTTATATATGATCACTGAAGTTAAGCAATATCAAGCCTGATCAATACTGAGATAGGTGACCACTGGGAAATACCAGGTGCTGTAAGCTTGTATGTGCATGTGGTGTAATTGAATCCAGAGAGCCGAGTTCCAATTTCAGTGAGGTTTATTATTTTCACTTAGCTATGGGTTAATTATAGAACTTGTCTCTGTAAATCATTATCTCCCCAAAATTCTTAAAATCTAAGAATATATTTTCTGGCTTTAAATAAAAGGAAAAGGTTGATGAGCCATAAAAACAAATCATTTAAAATGTAAAAAGAATTTTTTTTTTTGTGATCTGGACTATTGATTAAACACTCCAGATTGTGAATTTTAAAATTTTGAAAGAAAAAAAATTTTGGTCACAGCAAAATCCACCTCATTTATTTTAAAGTTCTCAACAACAACCACCAATATGAGGACATTAGTCATAATTAAATAATAACTCCTCATTACAGAAATTTAAACAGATACTCTCATCATCTTTTTAAATTTATTTTTTTTTTCATTTGTCTATTTTCAGGCTGTGGGATCATCAGTGAGAATCTTTGAATTATTGGACAGAGAGCCAGCCATCAGTATGGAAACTGGGGTCTGCCCAAGCAAAATTGAAGGCTGTTAGTTTTAGTTATCAAATGTCTGCTCAATGTTTTAAAATGTTATTGATAATCGGTGAAGGGGGTTTGAAAACATCTGAGAAGGACATACTTAAAAACCGGTTCAAAACATAATCCAAAGTTGAGATATCTGGTTGGCTAATGATTATCCAAATGTACATTCACTTATGTGTTAATACCCTTGGGAAAGATCTGAATCCAATTTTTGTCTCCCCAACTATGAATAAATAGTAGGGCAGACTGTGTTCTATAGCCTTGTGTGGCAACCGGTCTAAGAGAAGGAAAACTCTGAATTCAAAAACTGTATGTAGACCTGGTGAAGCACATACTATGCAGCTAAGGAAAGGATCGTTCACACTGATTCGATGATCCCAAATATGGTCAACTAGTTCAGGCTTCCTTAAGAGTAGGGGTTGAAGCTCCTACAAAATTCAGTGGGAGTCATTATTTTTTTTTTTTTGTTAATCCTCACTCTAGAATTATTTGATTGTTCTTGGAATTTTTGCTGCAAAAAAATAAAATCTTGAAATTGTACTTTTCAAATAGAAATGAATCCATAAATCTAAAATTTAATAACCATACCTAAAAAAAAAAAAAAAACTCAAAACACTCCCATATATTATGATAATGTTGTATTTTATATTTTTCTTTTTCTTTTTTCTTCTTTTTTCTTTTTTCTTTTTTCTTTTTCTTTTTCTGAATCCTGTTCTTTTTATTGTCCTTTTTTTCTTAGTATAATTTTCTCAGTTTCCTTGACTTGGTTATTTTTCATCCTCAGTAACCCCCTGCATCTTAGCGGTGTTATCACTTTACTTGGGCTGAAATGGTTATAAAACATTTATTTGAATTCTTGATAAAAAATTCCCAATTATTTTTGTTAAATATGTAATTTTCTTTTCTGTTAAATATATGAATAATTTTCTTTTATTCTGGGTTGCCAATTTTGCAAATAAAAAAAAATCTATACAATTTAATTCCTCTGAAAAATAAATACATAGTTTGCCCCCAGACCTCACCCCCACTTCTTTAAAGAAGATGACATTATTTCAAGAATGGTGTTTTTGGAAGAAAAATTTTGTAAGATGTTTTCTCGAGTAGGTTTTACATATCCATAGTGAAAATCATTAATAGTTGATTTTTGCCAGAAATGTGCATGGTCCCTCAGATAGTAAATGGGCCTGAATTTCTTTTAGTAACTGGGATTCATCATTGGCAGCCATAACCTTACCAACATAAGATACACAGATGACATGGTACTGACTGATAGCAGACACGGAAAAGAAACTACAAAACCTCCTACAGAAGGTAGTTAGGGAGAGGAAGATGAAAGGACTAATCATAAACTACAAGACAGAATGCAGAATGCATGGTCATCAGTAAAAAATGAGATCTTCAGGTCAGGGACACTAAAATCAAGCATGTGCAGAAGTTTAAATATCTGGGAAGTGTTTTGACAGAGAACAGTAGGTGCAACACTGAGATTCGAAGACCAATTGGGATATCCAAGGATGCATTCCAAAATCTGGGCAGACAGGAGGATTTCTTTGGCGACAAAGAATAGTGTACTGAGCTACTATGTGACATCTGTCCTCCTATATGGCAGTGAATGTTGGACGGTCTCCTCAAAGATGAAAAAGAGACTGGAGGTAGCAGAGATGTGGTTCTACTGAAGGATGCTAAGGACATCATGAATCTAGTGTGTGAGCAATAATGAGGTCTTAGAGAGAATGCAAACAAGGAGGTAGCTTATACTTAACATAAGGAAGAGGCAGATGAAATTTCTGGGACACGTAATGAGAAAGGAGGGCTTGGAGAATCTGATACTCACAGGTCGAATAGAGGTGGGGGGAAAAAAGAGAGGGAAAGCAACGCATGACATACCTGGTGGTCTTAAGCAAGTGGATGACAGAAGGTGGTTTGGGCAAAAGGCACAAAAGAGCTACAATGGATAGGGGGAAGTGGAGAGCTATGATCACCTACATTCTGAAAGGACATGGCACATAGAAAGAAATGGGTGGTGGTAAATTTTTTTTTTTTTTTTTTTTTTTTGTAGCAGGGGGTCATGGTAAATTTCTTTTAATAAAGGGTGGGGTTATAATTTAAAATATTTGGGAAGGCCTGCAATAGCTAGCAGTACCTGTGACTGACCTAACTCCATAATGTTGTAATATTATTAAACATAAATGTGGATGGGTCTTAAATGCCATCAAATACAATACATATTAATTTTTTTTAAGTTGAAAGAGATGATGTTGTTCCAGCTAAAAATAGTATCTTGTTAAAAAAAATGTCATTGTCACTTTCTTCTTTGTTGGTTTTTCGGTTATGCAAAAGGAAACAGAAAAAGTGGAAGTGTGTACAGTGAATGCACTCACAAAATGAGCTCTACTGTTGGTGTGGTTGTGGGAGGTAGGCAACTGCTGCTGGTGTGAGGATATATTGTTGATTTGGTATGATAGTGGAGGTATTTGGAATTTCTTTAAGTAAAAGTGCAAGAAGGAATATACAAACAATTGAATACAAGAAACTATTGTCTGAGCAAAACTAAATGGAAAGAATACAAAAGGCGGTGAATGAAGATATTGTATAGTGATGTCCTTTTTTTTATACATAGAAGTGTGTAAAGTTCCTTTACAGAAATTGTGAGGGACACTTTGAGAAGAGTTCTTTTTTGTCTTGGTAAAATTATTAGGTATGCCTGTGTGTATTCATGTAAGCTTAGGACCTTGTCTGTAGCATATTATTGTGTTGTGTTCATTATGAAATGAAATCCATTGGAGACCAAATGGTCCCCTAGAGATGAATGAGACACGTCTCATGTCCTGTGAGTGAAAAGAGAAGAAAGAGAATTGGACTTTTATGCCCCTTTTCTTATGCACTGCTTTGGCAATACCATCTAGTGGTTTTTAGCAGAACTTCTTTGGCAGACAAGTGAGATACTCCCACATTGCTAACATCACCAGTATTCTTGTTGCTGATGTCTGTTTCATTATAGTGTATTTAAATAAATTTCAATTAGAATTGCTTATTTTTGTGGAAGCTTTCTAGAAAAAAGTTTAAATTCTAGGAAAATGATAATTTACAATTGCAAAACTGATTTGATACAGATTCTAAGACTTCCTCCAAGTTTTACTCATTAAATTCTAAAAATTAATTTGAATTTTAACATATGAAAATAATCTTTTAGTCGTGCAACATTTCCTTGTTGTTTTAAAAATAATTTAAATATACTATATATCTGGAGATACTTGATAAAATCCAAAGAATCAGCAATCTTATTGGTTTTGATCTGGCATCTCAGCTTCAGTCAATTTCCCACTGCCTTAAAGTTGCCTCCCTGTACCTTTTCTATGAATACTTTTATGACAAATGTTCGGATGAGCCTTTTTCAATGGCACCTAGACTTTATGAATTTAAGTGCAGCACTAGACTGGCAATGAGGTCTCACTAATTTACAGCTGAGTTGGTTAGCATACGTTCTATGCTAACAGTTTCTTTTCTCACACTTTTTACTTGTGGAACTCACTTCCAGCTCCATACTTTCCAGCCAACTTTAATCTTCAAAAATTTAAATGCAATGTCATTCACTATCTACTGTCCTCTTGATTACTCTTCTTTTGTTTTTGCTCCTTAGTAAAGTTTGTTTTTCACACCCAGTGTCCTCTTTACTGTCTTGCTTGGGGTGATAAAAAAAACAAAAATAATATAGCAGAGAAAAGATTTTGAATGTGAAACTTTGACATTATTCAATCCTTTTCACAATCTGTTCACTGTTCATCATGTGGTATACAATACCACACGATGATCCAAAGCAAAGAATAACTGACAAAGGAAATTAGGAACATGCTTTGTAAGGTTTTTCATTTGTGCTATAAATATTGATATAGAATTTATTTAACTCCCTTTAAATAATCTGCTCTTTGTTTACATACCATTCCTTCATTCACATAAACTAAATTCTAGATTAATCCTCATCATCCTAACTCAGATTTTTTCAACTGCTCTTCAACTTATTCCAACCTCCCACTTATTAGATTTTGTACCCCACCACCACTTATTCCAAATGCCAATTTTATTGAAGACCCAAGAATAATTCATGATAAAGAAAATCTCATTTCCATAGTAAAGCCAATACATTTCTATCATGAGGTTAAAAAACTCATCTTTCTAGTTTGAGCTTTTAATGTGACCTTGTGCCATACTAAATTGTATTTAATAAATAATTTAGGAGTTTTGAATTTTGAGTGATAATTAACAAGCTAGTCTGGTAGAAGTATGGGCTGTTTATTCAATCCCTTTGCTATATTTGGCCTTGTCAGACAATGCTAACTTTATAATTATAAATAAATTTATTTCTGTGATAAAAATAATTTTTAATGTATTTTTATTATAAAATCACTTGTATAGAAATTTATATGGTAAATAGTGGGGAAAAAAAAAAATTTCACAGTAAATCAATTTTATGTAAAGTGGATGTTGTTATAATTCTGGATAATATTACAAAATGGTGTTTATCAAAATCAATCATTCCCAAACATTTAATTTAAGAGTTAAAAATGATCAATTTAAATTTTTTTTTTTTTTTTTTTTTTTTTTTTTTTTTTTTTTTTTAGAATATAAAGTTGTTAACAGTAAATTTAAGTTGTAGTAATTTTTATATCCTATGTTTAATGTTATCAGCCAGTTACTGTTATGAAAAGGACCCCAAAATTATCACATTAGCAATTTTCTTTGTATTACTTTAAGCAGATGAAGATATTAAAATATTGAAATTTTATGAATACACTTTTTGTAGCTTTATAAAAACAACTATTAAATGGTGTTTTGAAATATATTGTTATGAAATAATTATTTATATGCTTAAAATATTATTTTGCAGGTGTTGAATTCTGTGATGTAAAATTTAGCTATGCATCCCGACCAGAAGCTCTCGTTCTCCAGGTAAATGAAGTCGCTCCTGTCACTTACCTTATCCCAACATATCAGTAGTAAATATGTTCCAAGATCCTCCCCCTCAGCACATACCTGAAGTTGTAGCTAATACTAAATCTACTTTATGTATGCAACAAGAAATAATTTAAATGGCTTGAATTAAATTCAACTGATAAGGTTTTTATGTTGAATTTTTTTTTTTAATCATATTTTTCTCAAAAATTGTAAAAAAAAAAAACAAAAAAAAAACATGTTTTATATATATATATATATATATATATATATATATATATATATATATATATATATATATATATAATAATAATAATAAGGTTTGTGACATGTTTGGGTAATTATTTACTTTTGCTAGTCAGCTATTAAAAAGGTCCAACATATGTCACAACCCTACCCTATCCTAGCCCAAAAATGTAGGCAGTTTTGAACTTTGACCGTGTAAGTATAGTATTCAATATTGCAATTTATTTACATTTTCACAACAAAGTTGGGTCAAGATTATATATAAATTGTGTGTGTATGTATGTATGTATGTATGTATGTATATAGATTTAATACCAAGTAAAAGTTTTGACACTTAGCCAATTTATGTTACCTTCAGTGTCCTAACTCCAGGGTTTTGTAGATGGACCCTCCAGAAACCACTCTGTCCACTTGTCAGAGGTATCTGCAACTGACTGCTTATATATCTTGATTATTCATTTTTTTTTATATGCACTTTTCATTAGTGCAAGTTTTTTTCCATAGTGTATGCATGCAATACACACACACACACACACACACACACACACACACACATTTTTAAAAATAAAATTTAAAAAATAATGGATAAAAAAAATTCTAACTTTTCTGCTGCTGCAGTTTCCCCTGAAGATCATCAGACCGTAAAAAGAATTTTATTAAAGAGGAAAAAAAGAAGCCTAACTTTTACTATCTGACAGTCTGCAGGTAAAACAGTGGTAGTGGAAAGGTTTAGATTTTAGCAAAGTGTGTGTGTGTGTATATATATATATATATATAAGTAAAATGTGTGTGCAGGTAACCAGTTTAAGAGAAGGAAAAACTCTGAATTTCAAATCATATATTGCCCTGGCAAAGTACCTACTCCACAATGAATCCAACCTCTCAGCTGATTATTGTGGAAGCTTTGTAATGGTATGGCATATGTTCTATGAGAGTTTGAAAAGACCACAAAGGAAACTGGAGTCTCTCTTAGCAAGCTTGACATACAGATTTTTTTACGGAGCTTTTTTGTTTGCAACATAATGATGAGGATTGTTTGTTCTACCATGATAATGCAATGACACCATCATGTGCAACATTCAGCTGACTTCCAGGTTCTCTCTCTCTCTCTCTCTCTCTCTCTCTCTCCCCGATTCCCATTGAGCATCCATGGGGATATATTGCAGGTCTATAAGAATTCCATTCAGCCACACCCAACAAAATCCATTTTGTTATGGACAGGACTGGAACATGTTTAGTTAGATATATGCAGGCAATGACCCCAGCACTTCATAGACTTATATAGCCACTGCTTTCCAGGGAGGGGCTTTGAGTTATTGTGGTGGTTGGGGGCTGTCTATGATTTTTTTTTTTTTTTTTACTTCTGTTTAGATGTGAATTAACAGTGAATATATAAGATGATTTGGATTAACTTCTGCTTTAATATTTCACAGATGGATTGGTTTCATCAGAAAAAAATAATTATTTTATTTCAACAAAATCTACATTAGCACAATTTTGTTAAAATAGGTTTCTTTTTTCTGTTGAAGCCAATCCATTGGCAGAAACATGTCAAAATAAAGCTTTTCAAATTTGTCTTTTATATCTACCATTCCATTTGATTCTCATCCACTGGATTCTCAGCCAAAATTTACTTATATTAATTTAATCCATACTATTCTGCTTTTTTGTATGACTGAAGTGTTTTTTGTTTTTTTTTTTCAAGCCAATATGGCAAATATGTGTCCAGCTGAGGACTGTTCCCTAGAGTAAGGGATATAAAAAAAAAAAAAATCTTTTTTTTTCCTTCGTCACCTAACCTTGCATTTGTAATGAACAAGACTTAAAACAGAAGAGGGTACTTATGTTTTTCCTTCAACTTGACTACTTCTGTCATTCATTCATTATTTCTCTATCACAGATTAAAAAAAATGTTATAGTAATAATAGTCAATGATAGGAATATGTGATCAATGACTTTTACCGTGGACCACAGATAGCAAAAGTAATTGACAATAAGAAAACCAGATGTATTGGCTCCATTTGCACATTATAATTGATATAGATACACACTCCATAGGTAATAAATTTATTTTAATTGCAGAAATATCTATTTGACACTGACATTATCTTATTTTTCAACACTAATGGAATATGCAGAGAGTAAATGATAAATTATCCTACATGCTTCAAACTTTTACTGATATATTCCTGTAAATTTTATCTTAATTCAGACTCACTTGAATTTAAAATATCATTTTTCAGGGTGTGTCCTTTAGGGTTGATACTGGCAAAGTGATTGCTCTTGTTGGACCATCTGGTGGAGGCAAATCAACAATTGTCAGTCTCATAGAACGTTTTTATGACCCACCGAGTGGGAAAATATTTCTAGGTAAGTATTTCCAAACTGATGTGGTTTGGTCATTGCAGAAAAACAACTTTACTTATAATCACTTTTCTATTTATTATGCAATCTGTATTAAGTAGGAGCTTTTGCAGTAGTACACTAATCACTGTCTTGATTGGCTAGTCAATTTAGAATGATTTTCACTAAGCGCTTAAGAAATATCCTTGTGATGTAGTTGGCCTTATCTAAGAAATACTTAAAATTTATATTAATCAGAAGTAGTGATCAATTGGAATATCAACATGAACTTGGTTGTCAGGTGACTAAGACATGGAAACCATTAATGTCCATTGCATTTACATTTTACTTGTTAATGAAATTCTATGCATCATGAAAAAAAGCATGCCAATAAGCACACATATCCATTAGACATCATTAGTCACAAATTTTTTTTTTTAATCTTTGGGGTCAGAGGGCAGGCAGGTTATTAAAATCAGGAAGATATTCTGTTTACATTTTCTGTATCTGTTCATAATGTTTGAGTCAGGTTAAAATTGTTCCATGATGATTATCTTTATTGCAATTTGCAGTCATTTCTTTTATATAAAAGATTTACTTATGAGATGGTCTGTGAAATTGTCTTAAAGTAATTCAGTAGGTTTAAATATTTTGATTGTTGTTTATTTTAAACATAGAATATAATAATATTAGGTTGAGTCATGAGTAATTACTGTTTTTGGGAACTAATTGTAATAATTGGAAGAATAAAGTTGATAAACCAAAACAGAAATTATTTATGACTCAAAAAAGTATAATAATTTAATAATTTGTTAGACTTTCAAAATATACTATTAAAAATGTCAATACTTTTTACTTCCCTCTATTTCCAAACTGTGATCTAAATGCTAAGGTGGTTACTCTATTCTGGACAGAGAATGACTTTATTTAAATAAGCAAACAATTATAAAAACAGTAGCTTATTTATAAAGATCCCAAAAACCCATATTGGAAATAAATAACAAAAATGAGTTCTTGTTATTAAACGAGAACCACTAAGTTGGGCATGATGTAAGACATATGCTGGTAGGATAGATTATAAAACTGTATTTATTTGCTATCATAATTTTAATTATCAGGGTTTTGAATGGAGATGTAAAATTGTAGCTTTATATATTAAATATACATAGTTTACCCATCAGTATTTATTCTGCAGGGAACTGTTCAGTAGTTTTCTTGAATTGTCTGAGGTCACCTTGTCATTTTACAATTCATTTAGACTGGTGCACTAAATTTTTTTTTTTTTTTTTTTTTTTTTTTTGTACATCATTTTCTACTATACATTCTCATTGTTTTTTTTATTTTCATTAAAATAAAATGCATCAATTATATTTGTTTAAAAAATTTAAAGTATTTTGTTAATGGAAGGAGGAGTGAGGGGGGAAACTCTGTTGAAAATATACAAAGCTTTTCATATTTTTTATATTTTTATTTTATTTTCTATTTATTTTAAGGTGGCTTTGACATCAAAACTCTGAATCCTTCTTGGTTCCGGAAACAGATTGCTCTTGTGGGACAAGAACCAGTCTTATTTGGCTGTTCAATCAAAGACAACATAACATATGGACGGGATTCTACTCTGGAAGAAGTAGGTCTCTCTTATGATTTCTTATTTTTTAGAAATAGAACATTCCAGAATGTCCAACAATGGATGGTGGCAGCGGGGTAAAGTGGGGTAGTTGGAGAAGAATTATTTGGGAAGATCATTTGAATCCTGCCATAAGAACATGTAAAAATAGGACCTTACGTTTTGTTATGATAATGATTGATGGTCTTAATTTAGATAAAAAAAAAAAAGAATACACAAACCAATTTCAATGCATTCTGATAGTTGTTAAAGTAAATGGCTTTGAGATATTTTTATTTAATAAATTCTCCATGTGATATTATGAGATATATAAACATTTAATTTTATTTCTGATCAGGAAATATTGTGCATTATGAAAAGATGAAAAATCGGGAATAAAGGGATTTTCAGTGGTCAGTAATGAAGATGATGTTTACTAAAAAAAAAAAAAAAATATTAGTCTATAATCATAGGTACAGCTGAATAGTCAGTATTTTATACTAATGTGGCAATCATTGATAGGCTTTAAATGTGTACAAGAAATAAGCTTTGGAGTAAAGAGCTGAAAAAAAGAAATAGACTTTTCAGAACAATATAAGGGTTTGGATTGCGCACACACACACACACACACATAAGTGGATATGAAGGTCAACAAATGGTGACAGTCTGCTTCAAAACATTCTTCAGGACAGAAGATGACCTCGAAGCATGAAACACTGCTACTGCTTAGTGTTATCCTCAGTGTCCACTTTTATATTTACATATACTTGATCTAAGATATCAAGCATTTTTAAATATAAATATAGCATAGTTTAAAACACACACACGCGTGCGCATTCACAGTCTAAACCTTTACATTGTTCTGAGAAATTAGTTTTATCTCAAATTACTTTTGATATACCCTAATAAGATTATGGAGACATAGATAGCCTTTAGATTTGTACATAATATAAGTTTGGGCATAAAGGTCTGCAAAAACAAAAAAATCTTTCTTTTGATAAACTCTAATATATGTGCAGTACTGGATTTATATATAGTCTATGGGCTGTAGCCTAGAGACCCAAGACTAGAAGGAACACTAAGGACTCTTTCGTCTTGGGGCCTCTGATAAAAATAACAGAGGAGAATTGTTTATTTTCATATTTAATGTTATATATATTTTTTTACTTGTTACTAGTATAAAATAATACAAAATAATAATTAAAAAGTGTGAGTAAATAAATGTTAAATAGTGGGAGTTTGCTTTTTACACTTGCTTGCGGGAGTTTGCTTTTTACACTTGCTTGCGGGAGTTTGCTTTTTACACTTGCTTGCGGGAGTTTGCTTTTTACACTTGCTTGCGGGAGTTTGCTTTTTACACTTGCTTGCGGGAGTTTGCTTTTTACACTTGCTTGCGGGAGTTTGCTTTTTACACTTGCTTGCGGGAGTTTGCTTTTTACACTTGCTTGCGGGAGTTTGCTTTTTACACTTGCTTGCGGGAGTTTGCTTTTTACACTTGCTTGCGGGAGTTTGCTTTAAAAAATATATTACTCTCATATATTTTGTCCAATGAAAAGGATGGCTTGTCCACTCATAAATTTAAAGTGAAAGCTCATTTGTTCACCTCCAAGGATATTTAAGATGGTTCATCAGATGAATGATGAAAGGTATGGAGCCTGCTGGCTGTAGCAGAAGTGATTAGATGTCACATCCAACCAAAGTTGGTTCGCAGAGGCCTTGAATGTCAGATATGAAGCAGGCAAAGCTGGCTGTGGAAATTTTTTAGGCTTCCTCATGGGAAAGTTGCCAGAAAAGCCAAGGGCAGAAAGGTTTCAGCATTCTTAAGTTATGCCAATGAAAGACATTTCACAATAATTTCACAGCAAAAGCCACAAGACAGGCCTGCAGAAAGACAATGGAACCCCATTGCAAAAATATCATTAAAGCCTCCTTGCAACTCTCGAGGGGAAATGCACATAGGTTTTACATTTATCTATGAGGTAGGGCACTTTTTTTTTCTTTTTTTTTTTTTTTTTTTTTTAGGTAATTTTAATGGTTTTCATATCACCTCAAAATTGTTTTTTCTTTCATGATTTGAAAAAATTTGTATTTTGAATCTTTTTTAGAGACAATTATTTCTATAATTTTGTTATGTTATCTTGCCTTGTCTTTAATAAGGTGCATGAAAGGAAATTTTTGCGAAAGCTTTTTTCTGTAAAAATTTGTACTTTGTTATATTGTTTTATATCTGTATAATAAATGTTTGTACCTTCCAAATTTCATAAGGTAATTTCACGAGTTGTTTTTTTATGTGCTTTTTTTTTTAATATTCAGGATAAGTGAAGTGACGTTCTCTCTTCTCCCATTCTCTTAATGGAGCTCCTTTGAACTAATTTGAAACAATTTAGAGTATTTGGGTCCCTCTAGTTGGTGTTGGTCTTTTAAATTCAATGGGGCTCCCAAATTCTATTAGCCCAGGGACCTCTTAAGACCTAAATCTGGCTATACTTTGTTAATAGTTTTCTATCAATTATTACGCTCAGTTGGACAAAAAAAAAATGAAGAGATTTTTAGATTCGACTCAAAATGCATTAACTTACATTTTTTTTTTTTTTTTTTTTTTTTTTTTTTTTTTTTTAATGCAGATTATGCAAGCTGCCAAACAAGCCAATGCTCATGATTTTATCTTGTCATTTGAAGA
>OZ010601.1:85985806-86248306 GCA_963932145.1 Acanthosepion lycidas
TTGCCTCTAACATAAATTAGCTACCCAGAAACCTGATCTCATCCCGTGCCACTAAAACAATCTTGTGTAACTTTACCTAGTATTTTTAGATGTTAATTTGCTGAAGGTAAGAAAGTTGTTTTTCTATACAGGTGCAACACTATTTTTTTTATTTTTTATTGACAATTAATAGGCCAGCATCTCTTTTAATGTGAACATAATTATGGACAAACACTTGAATTTCCTGCAATTACCAAACTAATTCATCGAGAAGCCACAGATGGCATTGTATTTAATTATAGTTTAAGTTTCTGACAGTTGATGGTGTAGAAATACAAGATATGCATAATTATTGGGTCATAGGTGTATTATCGACTTATGCAATTTCTCTTGGTCTGGCTAAATGGATGGCATGAACCTCAAATCAAAGGTACCACAAAATTGATGGTGTACCTGGAGTAACAAAATAGTAAACTTTGAGAATAAAATTTGATAAATTATTTACTTACATAGAAACAAAGTAAACAACAAAAATGAATTCTGGAAAGTAATTAGCATAACTTCAGTGAACTTATTTTTTTAATAGAATGTTCTTCAAACATATCCTTAAATGGCTGAAAGCAATAGAAAAGATTTACTTTGGTTTTATATAAAGGCTGAGAGCTACTCAAGGTAGAGGTTTACTGTTAAAATGATAATGATGAATGAAACATGTGATATGAATGAAAGAGATGATAGGAAATGAAGATTAAGGGGATAAGGAGGATAGATAACGATTGACCCTTGACTTTGAGCACTTCATTCTTAACCACTTCAGTCTTGAAAATAATTGAACACAATTTGATACCTTTTCTTTCTTTTAAATGTCATATCCAGGGATGAATTTAGCTGAAGATAGGGGGCAGGCAAAAATTTCCATAGGGGATCCATTAAAAATCAGTGTACAATGGCGAAATATTTTTTTTTTTTTTTTTTTTTTTTTTTTTTTTTTGTAAAGTAAAAAATTGATAAAAATAAACAAAGCATTAAAAAATCCAATCTTTTTATTCACAAATAACAGATTATGATGACTAAAATTATTATTAGCAATGATACATTGCAGTGGAACATTTTCGAAAAAGAAATCAAATATTACATTATTAGCTTAGAATATGTTGGGGCAAGAAGGAGATTGTTGTATTATTACTATATAAAAATATAAAGCTTTTTCAACATAAGATAAAAAAAAAACTATTGAAACAAAAAAAAAACATGTAAAGTAAATGCCAAACAAAACTCAAAACAATCCTTTACTTTCCAACATAAATGGCAATTAGTAATTTCTTCTTGATAAAAATATTTTCACAAATAATTTTTGTTGCCTAACATTCAGAAGAACTTCCTCTACTCATGCAATTTATCAGAAAAACATTAATTTTCTATTATTTTAGATTGGGGGGGGGGGCTGTTCTGTTTACAAATAAATACAATGTCAAACTGATCCCTGAATTTTTGACATATATGTAGTTTCCTTCCCTTTTTGAGAGGACCAGTCTATTTAACTTAAATAATTTAAGTGTAGTTGTTGTTTTAAAATGAAATGTATTATTACTCTGTGTGTGTATATATATATATATATATATATATATATATATATATATATATATATATATATAATGTTCATTTCATTTTCGGTAGACATAAACGTTGCAAGATTGAAATAAACTTGTATACATTTGTTGAAATGCCTTTCATATACACCTTTTCTTTGAAAATATATCTGCATAGGGTCCAAGTCAATTTTTTTCTTGAAAAGTCCCTCAAGCACCTTAAGAAAAACGTAACATTTTTTCATTCTTAATTTAAAGAAAATTTTTTTTAGGTCACAGTGGCATTTTGCCATGGTCTAAACTCATCCCTGCATATCATGGCTTTCCACACCTTCCTTTACTTTATTACTTGTGAATTGCCATAAATTCTTGTTTAAAATAATGAAATGGTTACCTGTTGCCTACTCCAGTTTTGTAATTTCTTACATTTGTAGCAAGGACAAAATGAATTTTGATTAATGTCTGCAGAAGTAACATGGTATGTTTTAGCTGTAAAGGTCTGAACATTTGCCATGGTAATAGTGATAGAGTAGTGATGGGCTTGCAATGTTGAGTCTGGGGAAAAGGGTTGCAGAGTTCAGATTCAGTCCCCCCCCCAAATAAGACCACATCAACAATTTTGAACTCTGTCATGACTGAAGATTGAGCAGCTTCAGCCCAGATAAGCAGTAATGTTCCATTTTTGGTCTAATCTGATTCTTGCAAAGTCGGATACTTCCAGGAGTGGTAGTAAGAGCCAAACATTTTTCCAACATTTTTCACGATAGATTGTATATTTGAGTTCCAATTGAGGTCTCGACTGAACTTTAGACCCACTTAGAAGTTCAGAGTATAGAGCCTCATTGAGAGTGCAACAGTTCATTTTGATCTGTCATTAATGGGATCAACAAAATCAGAGGAAATTACACAATGAATTCATGCAACCTCAAAATTGAACAGGAATTCATTTTTTTCTTTAATCTGTAAAATCTATTAAAATGATTTTTAAATGTAAATAACTTTAAAAAAAGAATATTGTTTGTGAAAATATTTCTTTTCTGCTTTAGATTTTATTTTTTACCATGTCATGGTTGCATTAAAAGTAACAAGACTGTTAGTGGCTAAATATTGCTTGTGATAAGCACTTTCCAATTATATTGGAAAATTGGCTGTGAACTTCATTGTCATCAAGTTGTGTGTGTGTGAACTAGATTGGTAGGTAGGGAAATAAATAGACAAACAAATTAAAATGTCAAACCACTTTTATATCATGCATTTCATCCTTGAAATTCTAATTCATTTGCTTCCATGCTTGAACAAAAATTGAATTCATTGAGTTTTTCCCAAAAATAACAAAATTCAGATTTCTGTTTTCCCATTTCATCTTTATTTGGTTTGATCAACTTCATCTTTTAAACAGGTTTTTTTTTTTTTTTTTTTAAAAATATGAAAAGTGATCTGTAATATTAAGGTTTTCAGGAATATTTTTCTATAAAAAGAAAATAGTCAATTGGGCTATAAATTTATAAAATTGATCAGTTTGATTTGTATGTCTTCCATAATGTTGAGAAAGACCTTCAATGCTGCCAAAAGGTCGTTTTATAAATAGATGAAATAATCAAGCATTGACATGAAAAAAAAAATGGTTTTTATTGCCACATTAACTGTGGAAGATGAGACTTTCTATCATTGCCGTTTTATGCCTCAATTGCAAATGACACAAATTTCTAAAGAATTAAAGTAAAAAAAAAAAAAAAAAAAAAAAAATTCTTTAAAAAATATTAATTTCTTTCTCCATTTTCGATTTTTTTTTTTTTTTTTTTTTTTTTTTTTTTTTAAATTTACTTTATTTTTTATTATTTGTATTTTTTTCCTTTTTTTAATTTTTTTTTCTTTGTTGTTAACAGAATTTAGGTAATTCAAACCTGTTTCTTCTGAATTATTTACAAAATTATTTTAGTAGATGGGTCCAAGGGGCTTTGTGTTGCTTTATCAGAAAAGCACAATAATTTCTCAGGTAAATTGTAATTATTAAATGTAACATTAATTTCTGTGCTTAAAATATTTTTATCCATAGTTCAGAAAAAAAAAAAAAATGAAGAAAAAGAATTTTTAAATTTTAGTTTTAAGGTATTTGTTGAACTTAGCCATCTTTGTCATAAAACTATTTCTGAAGTACTTTGCAAGAATTAAACCAACTGTCAATGGCCAGTGAAAGAAGCAGATACTTTGCAGATTAATTTTCTATCACTGCATCAAAATTTGTAATTTACTGATTATTTTTTTTTATACATTGTTTTTCCTAACGCCTTCTTCCAATTTTAAGTTTGTTTTCTATTCTGTTTCATTAATTTGCATATTGTCTTTGGAAATCTAAAGTACTTTTGACAATGACTATCTTAAAGAATTGATGCATTTAAACAAAATTATTCTTGAAAGCATTTCTGTCTGTAACCGAAAGAAACAAACAACATCAATGCATTCTTTTTTAATTATTCAAATTTATCTGAACATGGTGACAAAACATTAGTAAAAATGTAATATGAAATAACATAACCATGTCACATTCTAAAGACTGTCATGATCTGACCAAAGTTAAGCAACAATGAACCTGAGAAGTACTAAGATGGGTGTTCACTTACAAGCAGCAAATACTGTGTGCCAAACTAAGCAAAACTTAGTAAATAACAATTCTAACTTATTTTGCAGAATTTCTTGTTCCATTGTTTTTATTATTATAATTTATAATCATCATTGACATGAAAATGCTTCCGATCATCTTTTATGCTTGATTTGTAAAAAATATATATATATATATATATATAAGATTATAGTTGTTCCAATGAGAGAAAAATGTATATTTTTAAAAAAGAATGGAGAAACTGTCAACGTTTTTGGTTGTAATATGGATTTTTTTTTTTTTTTTTAAATATGGAAAATATATTTTTTTAAAAATCCACATTACAGCTAGAAACGTTTGCAGTTTCTCCCTTTTTTAAAATACATATATAATGAATTCAAGATTAGATCTGCCATCTGTGGTGTATCTCTAAAATCATTCAGCCTGCTTTCTTTCTCTTCTTTTATTTTATTTTATTTTTTTTCTTCCTTTCTTTTCCCCAACCTCCAAGTAGTATGCTAATATAGTTGTCAGCACTGGCTTTGAGTTTTTCAATATCCATCCATTGTTTTTTTTTTTTTTTTTTTTTTTTTTTTTAACTAACAAAATTTAATGAAATCAAGATTATCCAACATAAATTACACTAAATCTGTAGAGTAGCAAACATCTTTTAATTTCTCACTCACTCACTCACACGGAGTAGGCTTCGTTATTTTTAGTGAAAACCGTCTTTAAAAATAGCTGTAATTAGGCAAGATTTTTTTCATTTCCAGCTAACTTTTATAACTAAAAAGGTTGACATGTACTCCATAATTTAAGACAGACTGAATGAATGATTTGTTCTATGATTTATCTAACTTCATTCAGTAAAAATAAAAATTCACTTCATTATGGCACATTTTTGTTTTCTTCAATCTAATGTTCCTTAAAAGGAGAGACAGTAAATCAAGGCTTTATTGTAATATAACATGTCTTTTCTAGGCATTGTTACTTCATTTTTATGTGTATTTTATTCCCAGGGTTTCTTTTAAAAGGAAAAGGTATAAAGATGTAACTTTATAACAAAAAAAAAAAAATATATATATATATATATATATATATATATATATATATATATATATTTTAATAATTTTATCTCAAGCAAGGCAATAAACCCTCTAAGATAAAAGGGATTACTGCAAGTGAAGTAAACGTAGAGGACAATAAAAGAACATGATGCAAGAAGGCAGAAGATAATGATTGACATTGCATTTAAATTTTAGGTCATAATTGGCCGGAAACTGGAAGAGTTCCACAAGTGAGAAGTGCAGGAGAAGAAACTATTAGCATAAAATTTACATTTACAACCAGCAATTTCAGCAGTGAAATTATGAGACCTAGCAGCCACTCTAGTACTGCACTTAAATTTGTGAAGTCTACATACAACTCCTCAGAAAAATTATGAAAATGTTTATAGAAAAAGAATGTTATGGTGGTGGGAAAGTGACTGAAGCTGGAATGCCAATAACTTTGTTTCCACAGTTGTTTTGAGGCAGAATTATTCAGACTGGAATTTTGAATGAATTCAACACTTGTAACCCTGGAATACAACTGGTGATGAAACATCAATCAAAAAGATCATACAGCGTAACCCAGATATGAGAGAGTTGTCGGGACCGGAGAAGAAGTCTCTTATATGCGGGTTTGGTCTATTATATATACATTAACACAGGCTCTAATTTGGGACCAGATAAAATCTCTCTTATATCCGGGTTTCTCTTATATCCAGGTTACCCTGTACTATAAAATCAAAAATCTTTACTAAACTTCCTTCTTCACTTACTGATGAGTACAAAAATTTCTGTGCCTAGAATTGAGTTAATCTTAGAAACTACGTCATTCATCTCATTATTAAATATAACATTAATTTAAATTACCAGCAAATACTTTGTCTATTGTCAGTCCACATGGGAAATGTCAACAATGGTGGGCAGAATGAATGGAAAATGCTGGAAAAAAAAAGATTTGAGAACATCTATAACAGAACAGTGATCTTGAAGTCATAATAGTACTTGAAATGTCTTTTAGTGATTTGAGGGTTTGGGAGAGCCTAGAATACTAAGTGAAGGACTAAAAATTCCAACCTGATGGGGGTTGCAAAAATGTTTGGCTTAAAAATATTAACCAGAACTATAAAATGCTTATGGTGGGATTTGAACCCCAAAATAAACCTAGTAAGATTTAGTAAATTTAGGGTGAATGAATTTTCCCTGCTTCACCTCACATAGCCGAGTAAGTTGCAGTGACAAGATTAATAATTCTGTAAAAATCAGACTTATTTCAGAAATGTTTATTTAACATCCTACCTAGCAGACTAAAATTGATTTTGTACCAAAATGTTTGGTCCTGGGTATTTTAGAAGCATGGGTTACATTCAGCAGTAATAGGAAGTTTTTTTGTTTGGGGATAGTATTCATCAATGTTATCTACTGGATGAAAATCAATATAAACCAAAGCATGTAATCATGTAGGATTAGCAAACACCCATTCACATAATTTCTCCCTGAAAGAGAGCTATATCACTCCATTTTTCTATTTTTTTTTTTTCTTTTCTCTGGCCAAAAGAAATTCCAACTGACAAACACATGTTTAATCTAGCAGTTAGCTCTTTATCAACACCTCAAGATCTTAGTATAAAATCAACCAAGTGTGACTGTAACCATTTGACATCTTATATTAAATTTATTAATTATCAAATAAGCTTCCAGCAAACCAAAAACCTCAACTTGCCGAATTGTACAAAAGAACACTTCCAAAGCATGTTTCGGCAGGTACAAAATAAATGAACACTAGTCAACTTTATCTGACCAGCGGCAGGTGGAAACCTTAAACAAATGAAAAACATACTCTTCACTTGGTATATGATGCTAATGACAAGAGGTAAAATTTGCTACTGCAGCCAGGTGCCTATATATATTTAGTGCCATGGACAAGAGCATGTGTATAATGTATGCCTTGACCAAATGGATGGAAATACATCTGTTTTAAGGTATTTTGCTGAGCAGGAATCAAGATCATGAACAAGTTTTACATCCATCCCATTAGAATTAGCTGATTAAGTACTATTTAATAATAGACACCAAAAAAGAATTAAATATTTACTAATCTTGGTATGGTATAAGGTCACAGTAATTGGAGACCACACCAAAAGAGGGTTGAATTTGGTGTAGTCAGATCAGAAAAAAAAAAAACTTATACGTATCCCTGAGTAGGACCCAGGAAATATGCAAAACAAACCACTCTGTATTTTAATGACATGAAAATGTCATATGCTTAAAATAATCCAAGAGAAAAGGGGAAAAAATTTTGCTATAATAAAAAAAATATCAGAATTTGAGTTCTAACAAGAACTCAAAAAAGAACAAATTTAATCATTTTGCACTTGCTAACTACTGAGGAAAAATTTATTAATTCCTGCCATATTGAGACATTGTTTTGGTGTAATGGTTAACAAATCAGTCAAGCAATATTTACTTGTAGTGAATTTGTTTCTCAGTGAATGCGCCATATCTACAGCTGTTTAACTTAGAAAATATTGTTCTTGTATATGTTTAAGCAAGCAATGTAACATAAGATATATTTTTTTAAAAACTCCTTTCTATTGTATTCTAACTTAAAACACCTCAGGCTGGGTGACAAGTAATGAATTTGGCGATATTTGGAAGCCAATCACTACTAAATTTAGAATTCCAATACCTGAGTGTAACCTTTTGGGATACTTGTTTTTTTTCTTCAGATAAGCTTGCCTCAAAACGCCTACATATAAAATGATTCGTTAAATTCCTTTCCACGATTTTTTTTTTTTTTTTTTTTTTTTTTAAATCAAAATGTAAAAGTTACGTTAAAAATAGCCAATAGAAAATCAGCCAGTCAATTATTTTTTTTTTTTAAATCAATACGAGATAAAGGGCGAAAACGTTTTGCACAGAAACGTAATTCTATAAAGGGAGGTAAGTGAAAGTTTGTTTAAAAAAGTTTAAGGGAAATAACTCTAATTAGATTGTTAGACATTCACTAAAGTCTAAAACACTAAATAACGACGCTACTTTAGCTTTCCGCTACCACTTTTTCATCAATGTCGATTTTCGTGCAAAAAGCTTCATACTGAAAACCTGAACTTCTCATTGGACAATAAATATTAAAATTATCTCGTGTATCTTCACGTACACTGTTTTCAAGCAAAGCAAAACATATCAGGCTCCAGACTGAGTTTTATAAGGCGCTTTCTGAGTGGTTAACAAATATTAAAAAAACAATTTACTTGCTCACCACTACGTCCGAATAACATCAACCTAGTTTTTGACCTGACGAAAAAACAATGCTTTCAGGATCCTGTCATGTGATTAAAAAAACAAATTGAATGTACGAGTGAACCCAGTCAGTGAGAATTTACGACGACTAGAATTTGCTAATTCAAACGAGTTCACGACGTTTGTATCATTACTGCAGCGAAGTAAAAAAAAGTTAGAATCTCAAGTTCTTTAACATGAAATAACTTCACTGAAATTCAAGCTAAAATTTCAACTTCTGCAACTTAAAACTATTCAATCACGTTATTGAATCTTCTTACGAAACTTAAATACAAACATTACGGAGCATTCACTTCTCCAACTTCTTTGAAGCTAAAATTTTATCAACATATTTTCAGCTTTACAAAATTCTTTAAACTCTCTTTCAGTGAACATTTTGAGCGACAAGATAATTCAACTTTTTGTGAGCTCAGGTAAAAAACATTTTAGTAGTAAAGACTTTAGCCCAGTCAAAGGGAAGTAACTCATATTAATAATTATTGTAAAAACTGTTGTCATTTATTTATAAATATAAATACTGTACCTGTTATGAAAAGTTATTTTCTTGTGTTCTTTCTCTTGTTTGCTTTCACATTCGTAAAGTAAAAAAATGTGCGGGTTGATTTATGCCGTCAATACCGCTACACTACTACCAAGTTTTTGAAATTTACTAGAAATTAGGGAATTATCGGATTTCAATTAAATTTTCGGTACTTATTCATTAATAATTATATTTTGAATTGATCATTATTTGTTCACTTTTACACTCCTTGCCAACATATTGGAAAGGGTTTTTAATGGTGTGTGAAATGTTTTCTTTTTTCTTTTTTTGTTGTATAAAAAAAGAAATCTCTGAAGGTGTTATTTCAGTAAAAAAAAAAAATGAATTATCAGCCAGGAATATGCTGAAAATTCGTGCCGCACATGATTAAAAATAATTCAATAAAATTCAAAAATACTTTTGTTGTGAGCTGAATAAAACATTTTCTCCCAGACTTGCCAGAAGAAAAAAAATCTACATTGAATATTTATTTTTAAGGAATTTACTTGTAATTTTTCAGGGTGATTTTGAAATTTGTGGAGTTGCTGTTCATTCAGTGTTCACAACAAAAGTTGTTTTTTTTTTTTCTCTCTTATTAACTAAAGATGTGTTTGAAGAAAATTTTATTTTTTAATTTTTATAACTGTTAGATTATTTCTTTGCATGGAGGAAAATAATACTGTGACTGCAATCATTTCAATAAATCTTTATAAATTTTGCCCATTTTTTAATAGTAGCACTTTCTTTGAATAAATTTCAAGAGTAGAATAATTAAAAGCCCATTGGGTGAAATTAAACAGTTCACGATACCAAATAGACAATAAAATAAATGCAATGAGTTAAAACACAAAAGTATCATTCAAATATTTTTTTTTTTTGTAATAGAATCGATAATTTTATTTTTATAAGTTCCAAAAAAGCCTATAGAATAGTTATAGTTATAAAAGATCATTTATTTTTAAATATAAACAGCAGTTTCTAGATTCTAGTAAATTTAACCTCCATACTTAATTCAGGTTTATGTACATTTTTTTTTTTTTATTTAGGTGGAGGTGACAGTCGAAGACTTGTTGACCTATGACAGTGTACAGGCATGAATAAATTATTTTTGATGCGTTTCAAGCAAAAAGTAAATATTAATATTACATTTATAAAATCCAGTTAATTAATCCTTACATTTATTAATTCACTTTGAAACAAATCCCTCAGACAAATATTGGATTTTAAGAAATTTTTAAGTTTGTTGTTTTTGTCATTAATGGAAATTCAATGAGTGACCATTTTAAAAAATGTCTTAAATGCGGATAGATACAACAGTGTTGCATGTGTCCAGTCAATGAAAAGTTGGGGGAGGGCATTGTTTTATCTTTACAGCTTGACAAAGAATTTTTTAAATAACTTTTGTTGATTCAGAGCATAAATTAGTGAGACAAAATCCTTAACTTGTCCTCATCAGACCAGCACTGGAGTTGCCTATAAAGATCATCTTCTGACAATGTGTTTGGCTTCTTCTTGAGCTATGGTTTTATTTATGCCTTCAAAAATCAATATATATCTGTTATCATGTTAACATCATCTGAAATTTGGCAAGGGCCCACCATTTCACTATTATTAATCCCAACCCAAAACCTCTTACCAAGTCTACCTTGCTGAGGGTTCAACTTGTGAGGATGGTTTATGTAGCAGCATTTAGTTTTTGCTCCATCCATTAGGTCTAATGAGGATAGCATAGAATTCATTTGTGGAAGAAAAAAAAAACAGTTGTAAAATTGGTTTTCATCTATTCTGTTCCTCATTTCATTCAATTTTCATTGTGGTTGTTTTTGGAAGGAGGTTTAGTTGTCAGTCTCACATCTTCTGCCATTTCTTTTGGGACTTTTTCACTGCCACAGGACTTAAAATGTTTATCCATTGATTTTGTGAACTGTTGTATTTCTTTGTATGAAACAGCCTAGACATCATCCAGAATAGAATTCAAAAGCTCATATCTACTTGTAAATTAACTTTTGGCCAATGTAAACTCTTCCTCTTCAGAATCCTCCATAAGTTTTCAATTGGATTAAGATCAGGTGAGCATGTTGCTCATGTCATCAAACGTGTTTTTGAAACTTACTTTATTCAGATATTAGCTTTCTTCATTGAACGTGATACATTTTTCTGAGAGTGTTTGGCTTCTTCTTGAACTGTAGCTTCAGTTTTCCTCCAAACATCATCTGAAATTTGCATTTCACCACCGATAATCTCAACCCAAAACATCTTACCAAATCCGCCTTGCTGATAGCTCAACTTGTATGGTTTATGTAGTATCATCCAGTCTTGGCTCCATCCATTTGTCTATTGGGGGTTGCAAGGCATCTATTGGTGAAAAAAAAAAAAAAGCAGTTGACAAATTGATCTTTATCTATTCTGTTGCTCATTTCATCCTATTTTCATTGTAGTTGTCTTTTAAAAGTGGCTTAATCATCGCTCACATCTTTTGCCACTTGGTTTAGGGTACAACATCTTTTTGACACTTTCTTGCTGTTGTCCTCATCTTTATTTTCATATTCATGACATTTCAACTGTTGTACACACTGGCCTTCTTCAGGTGATGTTTGTTGGAATTTCAAACCGAACCTTTATTTAGTCCATGGGGGTAGATTGTTCTAATTCCATGTTCCATGTCTTTGGATATCTCAGTTTTAGTTAATCCCCCTTGATAACGCTTCAAGTTTTTGTTCCCTCTGCTGTGACCAGATATCAAGCTCACAACTGTTTGGGTCAAGTTACTTTTGGATCAATTCAACCAACACTTATATCCACTGGACCATGTGTCCTTGGGGAGATATCCAAAGGCATGATAAATGTTTGGTTTGAAATTCTGACAAATATTATCTAGAATGTTCAACAGCTGAAATGTTATGAATATGACAAAGATGAGGACAACAGTCCAAACAATGTAGACAGTGTAAATTGTCCTTATTAGATGTGTACTGGAGTTGTTCAAAATCTTCAATATCTTTTGGCAAGTTCCAGTGTTGTTTTACATTTTGAAATCTCTGAAGTGATTAGACATTTCTTTTCATGTGAAATCATCCTTTTAAAACATTGCCATTAATTTCAGACTTTGAAATTCAGATCATCTCACATAAATGGTCGCACTGATGTGATGCTGGGATCTCTGAAAGTTGATCAAACAAAAAAGGGAAGGAAGAGGAAAGAATCTATTAACTGGATGATAGTTATTGAAACTTGCAGGAAGATGGATTGAAAAGTTGAAAAGAAAATTATTAATAAAATGCGTTGAAAAATCATGTTTTAATAAATAATTTCAAGGAGAATCAAACACTGTGAAAAACGAATACTATCCATCCTTCTGATGAGAAAGAGACCATTAAAATATCTGCAAAGATGTAAGAAAAAAAACATTGATAGAGAGATCTGGGTGGTCACCGAAATAACATTTAAAGACTACTCTGAATGAAAAAGCTAGGAAAAGAAACATTTGGTTTGAATTGTCCACCCAGAAGAGCAGTGTCCCCATGGAGATAGAGGCCAGCTTGATGCATTCATCATTATAACTTCTGTGACTTTTCAGAAGAAAATTTTTATATCCAAACATTAATTCAGATTCCTTTGCATACAAGTGATAGAGAAAAGTTAATTACTATTTTGGAGCAACCATGGACAAAAAAGGCTGTGTGTTCTGTTGATCGTAAAATACATAAAAAACAAAAGATAACTTTTGTTTTTATCACTAGAGAGTTTAGGAATAATTTTCTTTCTTTGCTCATTTCTTGAGTGGTCTGGTTGATCAAGAAATCACACCAGGGGACAAACTGATAAAGATTAATGACTGACTAAAAATCCCTTTTGTTTTTTGGCTTCTTGAAATTGGATTCATCATACCAGTCCTAGGAGTGGGCTGAGGTTAGCTGTTGAGGAAGAAAGAAGAGAGAGATTGGCACCACCTGGCACCACCTATATGGCGCAGTGGTGTGATGATGAGTAAATATATTTTGAGAATATGGAACTTTTAAAAAAAAGGTTGATGCTAAAGGTGAAAAACAACTGAACCCAGACCCTAGTCAACCCCACTCCTGCCAGACGCAAGACTATATAAGCTGAAAGTTTGAACAACTTGTGGATTCCAGTATCAGAAATGTGGGAATGCCCTATCATTTACCAAGACCTTGTGCCGGACCTGATGACCAGAATTTAAAAATTTAAGTTACTACTAAAATAAGCTGGGGACTCCAGTGTCATTTGATTATCACAGTAAGTGGTAAGGGTTTAAAATGCTGTATATAAACCAAATTGTTGTTACATTTTTAACCATAGTTAACTCTTTATTCCAAAGGATTCTTTTTTTGTGTAGATCCCAGCTGTTGACCCATCTTCACTTCAGTTTGCTTCATCAGTGATCGTCTCACTCTCAGAGATCAAAAAAACAACATGGTATAGGAGAGAATAGTCATGAACAGACAAATACCAGCTAAACTGAGTGGAACTGTGCCCATCATCACAATACTAGCAACAAACAAGCCATGCATTAACATGTGATGATATCCATTACACCACAATACACATCCTACTGTGAGTAACAATGCATAATCTGGTGTGATTAGCAGTTAAACAAGACCAGTTTTCTCAAACCCTCAGTAACAATGACTTGTAACTCAGTTTCAGGGCAATTAAAGATTCATATCTTCTGAACAGTTTCATCTAGCTAATTTCTCTCAAAAGACCTCAGCCAACCAACAGTATTGTTTTTGGGTACTTCCTAATGGTTTCACAGGCTGGGATTGCTCTAACCATTAGGCCATGCATGCAAAGTATGCACCAGGTGAGAACAAATTAAAATTGAGCTTTGTATTAGGTGAATGATAATATAAAACACACACACGCACACACACACACACAGCCTCAAGAGCCACCCAATTGCAGCAGCTAGTGCATACACAGTTCAGGTTGTGATCAAGTTCAGAATAGGAGATTTTAACATGTTCTTGGTATTGTAGGGCCACTGATTGGTTTCTCTCTTAATGACGTTCCAAAATCTATTAGTTCAGGATTGTGGAGTGAGTAGCCATTGTCAAATGCAAAATAAGTAACAGAAATGTCTAACAAACAAAATTGACAAAGTTTGCAATAAAAAGGAAAAGAAAAGGAAAGATCAGGGAAAAAATAACATAAAGCAAGTAAACAATAAATAAAAAGAATGTATAAACATAAAAATGTCTTAAACATTTTATATGTAATGAAATTAAAGGGGATGGGATGAACCTGATAATCAAATAAAAAACAAAACTTTCAAACAAATGTAAAGTTTTGTTAATATGTCTTGCCCATCCTAGAAAAATGAGAGCAGTTGCTGTATTCTGCTGATAGGCAGGATTGAGAAACTCACTCGCTAGAGAGTAGGGGAAGGGACAAAATAAATTTCGGAATGGGGATATATAAAAGGCTGGTCCCATCAAGATGAAATGGTGAGGATAAAAAACTGGTGAGATTGGGAATCTTGATATGGACCATAATGAAAGCTTAATGGGGGTTGGGCTCCATCAGGAATCCACCCTGTTGTGATTTTAGGGGACTAAAGAAAATAATCAAGATTGGCCTAATTCACATGAAATAGATTTATAGATATATTTGTGAAAAAATGTGGTTCAAAGCTAAAAAGGTGGAATGGGGGAAAAGGATAGTCTTTTTCTGTCTTAATGTTAAACTTTGCTAGCCACAAACACTGACCCAAACAATGCATTCTTACTTATCTTTCTTACTACATCCACCATAATACCTCATTGTCTCTATGAAAATCCTAACTAGTCCCTTTACATACAATTTATAGATATTCTCAATGGAAAAACCCAAATTTTATATAGAACTCTACAGGCAGAACCCATTTCAACTGCAGGTGGAACAGGCCAACTTATTAAATCACAAGTTTACATTAGCTGAAGGCTATCAGTTCAATACTTGTGCTGGGTAGTAAATATACATTTGAGTTATTTAACAACTTAAGACCAAGAGCCACTCAAGATAGAGGAGTTTGTTGTAAGAGTAACGTACATCTAAGAGGATATGTGGCATAGATAATGGTTAGCACTAGACTTGACAGATTAGGGTTGTAGTGGTCAGGAAAACATCCTCCTTGTCCTACAAAGTAGTGGATCGTGAGAAAATGATGTTCTAGCGGAACTCACTTTTCACTAATATTGGAAGCTTTAATGTTAATGAAGAAATGAGAATGTTAAAATTTAGCGTAAGGCTGGGTATTAATCAATAAAGATGGGATAGACAAGTTGGGATCAAGTGTTTGGGTTACATTTGTACTAGAGATATGTTTTGAAGTCTTTTAGTAAATTTAAGTTTTGCAGGAATTTACCAACCTAATCGGTGTCAAGCACATCAAAACTACCACTTACCATCCCTACACCAACGGCTTAATTGAGAAGTTTCATTGATCTCTAAAAACCTCCCTGGCCACTAGACCTGACACGACAAATTGGGTTGAATCCATTTCATTCACTTATGTGCTAATACCCTTGGGAAAGGTATGAATCCTCTTCTTCTCCTCCCAGCTATGGGTAAATAGCAGGACAGACCGGGTTTTATAGCCTTAGATGGCAACTGGTCTACCACAGAACGAAATGGGATCCTACTGCAGAAAATAATCTGCCTCATCAGTCATGTATTGAAAGATACATGATCACCTAAGCATGTTACGCATGGCACATAACTGACTGAAGGATTACTTAATTGGATTTTCTAAAAGTAATGCTTACCTTTTACTTGAAATTGAATAAAAACAGCATTTTATTTATGCTGTGAGGTCAAGAAATGGTTTGCTGAGTGACATTGGAAGAACTTTAAGCAGAAACGAAGGGAGGTGAAAGGTAAATGAAAATAGGATTAGCCCCTTGTGGTGCACAGGTAAACACTAGGGTTTGGACAGAGATGGGTTCGGTAGTGAGTGATCCAGATGATGACATACCTTTAGCAGAATTAAAAAGGTAAAATGAAGGTCTAAATGTTAGAAGAGAAGAGGAGGAATTACTACTAACAATGCGAATGAGAAACACTGAGCTTAGTCCAAGGGGTCAAGGTATGGAAGAATTGGATGAGGCTGAAGCCTCTGAGTTTTGGTAGTTGATAAGAGAGGAGGTCGTGCAGAGATATTAAATGTGCTGACAGTGGAGGACTTGTCCAGGTGAGTCCGGGGTTGTTGTATTTCCTAGAAGTGTGCATGTTCATAGATGGCATCAGCAAATGGTCTCCCTTGTCATTTTAAAGCAACATTAGAATTATGTAACTCTGTGGGTGATGGACACAGAGGCACCTGCGAAAAGCACTCTGAACTGATGATATTCCTGTTGTCTTTGTGGGATAACCACAATTGAGAATATTATGCTTCATTGTGGTGATGACAACAAAAGCATTTTTGAAATATTTTCAGTAATAAACCTACCCATTCCTTATCTAGAGGTAGATGGAAAGGAAGGTGTAATGGCCAGGTATAAGTTAGAGGCCAAAAACACAGCATTCAATGGAGCTAGAACTAGATTCATACTGTTAACACCCGAAGAAGCTAGGGTATGTGAAGCAAATGGGCTAGGAGCATGTCCAATCTTGAAGCTGAGTTTATGTTAGAAGTGGTCATAAGTTAAACATATTGGGATTGTTTAAGGGAGATATGGGAGCATTGAAAGGAAATTGCTGGAGAGTTTCCTAAAATTAAGGCCTTTGAGATTCCCAAAATGTTATGCCCAGTAGAAAAAAATGAACCAACAACATTTAGTAGATGAATTAAGAACTATATACAGGAATGCCCTATCCATAAGACCTCTTTCCATTACCCGCATGCTGATTGGGACTTACTCCGTGATTTTCTTCATGACACACCTTGGACTGAGATCTTTAATCTCCCACTTGAAAATTGTGCCATTGAGGTTTCTTCCTGGATCAAAGCCAGCATGGATGTTTTCATCCTTTCTCGGAAATACCAGGTGAGACCTCAATCCTCTCCAGGGTTCACATCAGCATGCTCAGCTGCTATAGCACACATGAACCACTATTTTCGGCTATACCAATGTGACACCTCTCGTTACAACAGGTGCCTATTTGTTGCTGGTTGTAATAAATGTGAGTGAGTTCTCAAAGGAGCTAAGTCCCTGTTTGCTGAAAGAATGAGGCACTGCATTGCCTCCAACAACTTTGGCTCTTGTAATTACTGGCAGTGCTGTAATAGGATATTAAATAAGTGAAAGGTCTCTATTCCTCCCTTCTTTAATCGATTTGAGATGTTGTCATCCTCTGCTGATAAGGCTACTTGGCTTGTAGATTTTCCTCAAACTCTACCCTTGACTCATTTAGAGTATCCCTGCCTAACTTCCCACTTAGAACTGAATCTCTGTTGAGTGATATGCATATGACTACTATAGTTTTTGTTATCATCTCTAACCTAGATCCCCATAAAGCATGTGATATCCTTATAATAGTCATTAAGAAGTCTTCTCCTGAACTGGCTCCTGTTCTCTTTAAACTGTATAATGAATGCCTTGCTGCTTCCTGAAGTCATCATCTGTTATTCCAGTTTTTAAGAACTCTGGTGAACCTCCAACTATCAGCTTATTAGCCTTCTAACTCTTTTGGGGAAACTTCTAGAGGCCCTAATCAATGCAGAATTGGTTCAGCATCTCTCATCACAGGGCCTTTTCTCAGACAAGCAATATGGCTTTTGTTTCTCCAAGTCAACTGCTGATATACTGAGGATAATTGCGGAAAGAGTCTATCATACTCTAGATAAAAACAGTGAAGCCCAGGCTGTAGCTTTGGAAATCTTGAAAGCCTTTGACAGGGTTTGGCATATAGATCTTTTCCACAAGTTGAAAAGTTACGGCGTCTCCAGACACATTTTTTAACTGATCCAGTCTTTCCTATCAAATTGCTAAATGAAAGTTATCCTGAATGGCCACTCATCTACATGCTTTCATACGAAAGCAAGTATCCACCACAGCTTGGTCCTACTCTGTTTTTAATTTTCATTAATGACCTACCGAATGACATCAGTTCTCAACTTGGCATCTATGCTGACTACATAACAATTTACTCCTACCTTGATAGTAAGGCTGATCAGTATGATATGGTCAAAATGGCAGCTGATGTCCAAAATGACCTCCAGTCCATTGTTAACTGGGGCAAAAGATGACATGTTAATTTTAACACCTCCAAAACTTCTCTCCATTAATCATCTTAGAGACCACTCTCTGCCTTCCATCAGCATGGCTGATGCTATCCTACAGGAAAGTGACTTGTGCCTACTCAGGCTAATGTTCTCAGCTAACATGAAGTGGAAAGACTATATTGAATCCACTGCTAGGTCAGCTGCCAAGAAAATCAGTTCACTGTATCATGCAAGACAATTTTCCTCTCCAGAATCTATCATACATATCTATAATTCTACCATTTGTCCATGCTTAGAATATTGCTGCCATCTTTCCACTCATTATTAATATTTCTGTTCCTAATTCCTCCACACCACGTAACTTCTTGCGTTTTAGTGGTTTTATTGCCTTGCATCGGGTGATACTAATTTATATATATATATATATATATATATATATATATATATATAAAAAAGGAGGAGTCACCAGTTTGAGAACTGATTTAGTAGTGTCGATGATTAAATTAAGAAAAAGGAAAAATCAAAACCAAATGGAGAGAAACCTAAGTTGTACATTATGTCGGGGAGGAGCAGTTGAAGAGGATGGAGATCTCCCTATATGTTGAAGAGGGTGGAGAATTAATTAGGGCCTCACCTGTTGAATTACCATCAGAATGACCAGCTACAGTCAAGAAGACTTTTGACGTAAACTTCTAATGTGTCTATGTAGTAAGCAAACAATCTGACGATCCTCCTCTGAGCTTTTATATTACCTGGAGGAGGGGGTTCTTGCAGATGTCTTAACCTTTTAGGGTCTGGTCTAACAGTCCCTTTACTTACTTCATAGCCCAGAAGTTTTATTTTTGTTACTCTGTAGACATATTTATTCTCATTTAAGGTGAGGCCAGACTTTCCAATCAGTTCTTTGAATCTTGCCAAATTAGTGTCATGTTCTTTCATTAATACCACAAATGGTCACATGATCTGTATATGTGAATGTTTCCTTTTGGCTTTTGTTTCTGATCATTTCATCCAAAATCCTAGCCACTCCATTTGTGATCTCAAACGGCATCCTTTTAAAATTATACAATTCATCACTGGCTTCAAAAGCTGTGTAAGGGCAGTCTGCATTACTTTTTAGGTCTAGTTTAGAGTACGGACTATACTTTGCCGTTTCCAAAACCACCATTATAATCTTAGGTAGAGGATAGGTATCTTTTAAATTAAAATGATTTATCATTTGTGAATAATCTATGACTAACCCCTTTTTTTCTTGTTTCTCATCTTTAGTTACCATTACTTGCGCTCTCCACAGAGATCTACTGAATTCAACAGGCTTTTTATTTTCTTCCTTATGTCTCCTCTTCTATAGAGTATTTTCAGGATTTTCCAGATGTTGGCAGCAGATTTTCAAACTGAGGAGGTGGTGAAATCCTCATGCTAGCCACTCCACACAGTTTTAGGTGTTCCGGCATCCTCACATAAAATGTTTATTTTTTTTTTTGTGCAGTGCCTTGAAAGTCTTGTCTGAGGATCACATCAAAACATAAATTATCCATTAAGGATAAATTAAATTTTTTTATAAGTTTCCGTACACACTGTAAGAGTTGCTTTACATTTTTCAATAAGTCAGAAGGCGACATGTTGATGGTAGTCATCTTGGTGTTGATAAAACTGATTATTTCCTGAATCTGCTAGCACAGTAAGATTCTTTTTTATTTTTCTTCCCAAGGCATTTTACAGTGGCTTTTGAAACTTGTTGTAGCCTGGTTACTGTGGCCATGATGGGTAATGAAGCAGAATATTTATTAGTTATCAAACGACAGACTTGAGTGAAATGACCTTCCTCCTTGCAATTATAGCAACTCATTCTTTTAGCTGGACACTTACTTCTCAGGTGCCTAGGGCCTCCACAGAAAATGTACCTTTCTTTAAAAAGGGATTTGCTAGCAGTGGATATCCAAGTATCCCCCTCCTTTTGATCTTCCTCTTGCTGAGATGTTAAGGCATTAGTTTGGGGTTCTGATACTGATACAGTTTGATAACTTGTTTGAATATCAGCAGAATAGGCTTCAAAATTTACAATAGCTCTTTCAACATATTGTGCTTGATTTTCAGCTGTGAGAGTGTTTTCTTTTCAAGGAGTCTGTCAAATAGGAGGCACAGATAACCAAGAAATAAAGTAATCTCTAATAGCTTCCTCTTTGTAAACGGCAGCAGTAACATATTTGAATTTATAGTCCTTTGCCAAAACATGCAAGGCTTGAAGATATTGATTCAAGGTTTCTTCACCATGTTGAGTTCTGGTTGCAAGTTCATGCCTGGCATATATCTCACTTTTTTCTTGGACAAAAGCTCTCCTTAGAATATTAATAGCTTCTTCAAAGTCTGTGCATTCGCTGAACAGTTTGTATACATCAGACGACATTTATAAGAATATCCAACTCCCCCACTTCTCTCAATATGCTTGAGGAAATTTAATGATTCTATATTTTCTCTGCACCCAGGGTCTTAGGTCCAAAATTTTAGGTTTTAGTACTCTGTTCATTTTGATATCTGAACCAAGAAATAGTAGTGAATAAAATGTTGTAAACTGCAATTAGTTAAAAGTATTCACTTTTATTTCTCGAGTAGTTTTAGCCTCCAGCTTTATCAACTGCTATTTATAAGTGGAGATTTGCATATGAATACAACACTTTGCATGTGCCTAGTTTAAAAAAGAGAAAAGAAAATGAACATAGATACTAAGTTGAGAGAATCAACCTTCTAATTGAATTACATGAACTAGAAAAACATTTTTTTTAATGAATAAGTAGAATTTTTTTTGTTTTTTTTAAAGAAAAAACAACAGTGTAACCCAGATATAAGAGAGATTTTCTCTGGTCCCTAATTAGAGCCTGTGTTAATGTATATAAAATAGACCAAACCCGGATATAAGAGACTTCTCCGGTCCCGACAACTCTCTTATATCCGGGTCACACTGTATTTGCCATCATTGTATGAATGTGTGATCAGCATGAGCCTCACATTTTTTCTACTATTTAAAAGTGATGAAGGCAAGGAAATCTCAAGCATTTTCATTTCATTCAATATGATAAGGCATGTGCATTTGCACTTTTTGGTGAAGTGAGGAATGTAACAGGGAACAGACCCTGTTCAAATATTTAATTGTATGAAATTGAAGGATGGTGATTAGTAACGACTACTAATTGTATCAGCAGATTAGGTTGAATGGTTTGAAGAAGAAAAAAAAAAAAAAAAAAAGGGGTTAAGAATTATGTTTTAAGCAATAAAATGAATTTATAAGAACAGAGTACGAAAGAGAATCTAACCCAAAATTAACTAACCAAGATTCAATGAAATTGAGCAAAACGAATGTTCCCCATCTAATCCACCTGCTGCCGGCAATAAAAAGAATGATTAATGTGTTGTCAAAATTTTTAGGTCCTGAGAAATTAAATTCAGGTTTGCTTATCTGTCCAAAACATGTATATTCTTATAGAAAAGAATGACTCAAATTCTTCTAAACAAAAAAGGCATCTGGGTTTTGTCTAATTTCAAAACTAGAGGTTTGTTTATGTTAATAATATTTGCTCCAAAATGCCATTATCTTTACAGAAAGAAAGATCAGAAAATTCTAAAAACAAAGAGAATGCCATTTGGTTATTAACAGACCTTCTAGGATTAAGACAGTTGAGGTGGAGAAATTAGATATATCATATCAAATTTTAATCATCTATATAAACGACGGTTGGGCCAGGACAAGTCATGTGAACAAGACATGGCCTCATCAGAGCACACGCTTGACAGAAGAATTGAGTGAGAGTTAACTGGCTGTTCCTTGCTTTAGCAGTTACTACTAGATTTCTCAAATCATCATCTGGCAAAGAGAGTACTTAATCTTTCAGTCAATAATAGAGACATTTTATTCACCAGTTTTTTTTAGATTTAATAAACCTGTTGTTATCAACAGTGTTGTGCATTTTATTGAAGGAGTTCTTACTCTAGTCCTGATGCCTAACAATGTCATTGGACACAAAGAGACAGAAGTTACCATGGCTCTAAGTTGAGAATTATTCCTTAACTGCAGTACACAACATACATACATAGGTGCACACTAGATTTTGCCATCAATTGTAATATCATAAGATTTTTTTAAACCTGAATCAACCCTATCAAGATAACACAACTGCCCCAACTGAAGAGGGAAAAGAAAGCTAGCTGACCCGTAAGGTTAGTGCTATTCAACAAGCTAGTGACTGAGGAAGATGAGAAGACAGAGTGAATAGGGTGTGGGTAACTGGCCTCAAAAATCATGGTCAAACTGCACTATTTATTGTCCATATCTCATAACTGTCATAGCTACATTACCATTTTACCTATTACATTACACACTGACCATCTGGCTGAGTATTTCAAGAAATTGGGGCTGGGGAGCAAAGCCATCCAGTGGACTGCTGTCTCGATTGTCAGTTCTGTTTAGGTTAAAAAAAAAAAAAAAAAAACCCAGCCAAGCTGGTTTTCAAGTTGAATGTTAATGAATGGAATCATATTCAACACAAACCTTTTTTTCTTATCTGAAAGGGGTGGGGGTACAAGAGAGAGATGGAGGAGGCAGAGAGTAGTAGTCATCTCTATTCAACAATGCAATAAAACATTTAACAATTGAACTTGGATTTTGTTTCTAGTTTCCGTTATAGATTTATAGAACAAGTGGCAAAAAGCAGGCTCTTTTATGGTTCTGATTGCATTCAACATGAAACTATCAGATGGTTGTAAATCAGATTATGCAACAATCAATTATGCTGATGCAGAATTGGCTCCTTTGACCTAAGGACATGACAAAATAGAGGATAAGTACACTCTCACAAGTGTTTTGTGAAAAGAAACAGAAAAATTAAATGCTCTGATATGAATACTGAATCTCACAAATGTGGAAAACTTAGGGATCGGAGGAAAACGTACTGGCCGAAAGACAAACTTAGGGATCGGAGGAAAACGTACTGGCCGAAAGACAAACTTAGGGATCGGAGGAAAACGTACTGGCCGAAAGACAAACTTAGGGATCGGAGGAAAACGTACTGGCCGAAAGACAAACTTAGGGATCGGAGGAAAACGTACTGGCCGAAAGACAAACTTAGGGATCGGAGGAAAACGTACTGGCCGAAAGACAAACTTAGGGATCGGAGGAAAACGTACTGGCCGAAAGACAAACTTAGGGATCGGAGGAAAACGTACTGGCCGAAAGACAAACTTAGGGATCGGAGGAAAACGTACTGGCCGAAAGACAAACTTAGGGATCGGAGGAAAACGTACTGGCCGAAAGACAAACTTAGGGATCGGAGGAAAACGTACTGGCCGAAAGACAAACTTAGGGATCGGAGGAAAACGTACTGGCCGAAAGACAAACTTAGGGATCGGAGGAAAACGTACTGGCCGAAAGACAAACTTAGGGATCGGAGGAAAACGTACTGGCCGAAAGACAAACTTAGGGATCGGAGGAAAACGTACTGGCCGAAAGACAAACTTAGGGATCGGAGGAAAACGTACTGGCCGAAAGACAAACTTAGGGATCGGAGGAAAACGTACTGGCCGAAAGACAAACTTAGGGATCGGAGGAAAACGTACTGGCCGAAAGACAAACTTAGGGATCGGAGGAAAACGTACTAACCAAAAGTTATTCAAAGTCCTTAAAAAGGAAATTATTTTCGTTTAGTCTTGAAAAATACTTCACTACAGAAAAAAGTAGAGAGGTTATTTTTTTCTCCACATGTTTGCTTTGTTGGGTGGTAAATTTTGTTTATTAGATGAAGTTAGATCAAATAAGCTCCTTAGGTGTAAGCTAAGTCTCCTGTAAAATGCAACCCATAAACATTTAGCCAGGGTAGAAAGAGATACATTACTTTGTCTGGGACTTTTGCCAAAGTGGTGTAAAAACACTGGAAGGTGTGTAATGATGGCATCCCTTATTCAGGTAAATTTTTTTGAGCTGATGAGCATCCTTGTTCAAAGGTCATCTTAGAAATTTATTACATTCTGCTGAATTTTACAAGAGCAGTCATGAAATGTTGAGTCAGACAGTTCCTAAATTAATTAGTCAAGCATTGTCATCATGGGTTCATTGTTAGTTCTTATGAAGAAAAATCACCACTATATTTCCATGTGGTTCCACTAGACTTAGGGAATTGATCTGTGGTCATATAATCTCCTGCAAACACTTTGATGCTTGAATTGTACACTTGGTTAATAAACCAACTTATCACTTGAAAACAGTAGTTTTTGTTTTTCTTTTCACTGATGGTCTGGTTTTTTTTTTGCTTCTTTATCTTCTCCTCTTGGCAACAGCTTGGCAACATTGAAGCTAGTGCCTCTTTCTGTCAAAAGATCGAACTCAGTGTCAGGTGAAGAGTGGTAAATTGGGGATATACAAACAAGAGGCACCCAGTCTAGTGCTATATAAATAATTACCAATACTGAATTAAAATTTAAAGATTCTGCTTGGGGTGGTAACAATTGATTTTATTGACAAATATAAACAGCAAGGTTTGGGGGTTGAAAAAAAAAATGAAAAAGAATAGGGAGAGTCAGTTTTTTTCTCAACGATGGTTGCCTGGATATTATTATTATTATTATTATTATTAATATTATGATTATTAATATTATTATTATTATCATCTTTATTGTTATTATCATCATATATCAGCAGCAGCAGCAGCAACGAGGGAGAAAGAACAAAATGTGAGGGTTGTTTGCTATCGGCAACAGTGGCTCGGGCACTGGTAATAAAATGTTGGACACAACCATCGGTCGATCACAGTCAATGGCCAGCCCCGTGGACAGAGGGTCACACACTGCTGGTTGCTCACAATTCATCATACTCCCTGAAACAAAAAAGAAAAATAATATCTATATATAAAAGGAAGAAACATTTAGAGATTAAAAAACAAAATATGTGAAGAACTCATAATTTTTTTAAAAAGTGGGTAACATTTAAACAAGTGATTAGCAAACAATTTTGCTGTGCATTTCTATTTGTTTCCATCAAATCTACCAGAGATTTTCCAGTTTTAATTAAAAAAAAAAAAAAAAAAAAAATTCCAAGGTTTAAATTTACTCAAAATTAAATATTTTTTGTTTTCATTTAACAAAACTGAATTTGAACTGATGTTTTTACAAAGACTGATTAGGATTTAGTCAGTATATACACATACAGTACTGTGTGTGTGTGTGTGTGTGTGTGTGTAACAATTAAGTATTACAACAGTTTCCAGAATTTTGGATCTTTCTTTGCATTGATCCCTAAATAAAAATTTTGGTGTTATCTACTAAAATTAGTCATATATTAATATTATTTTTCTTATTTGTCATGTTGGTCTATGTGTGTGTGAATTGCACTAAATTTTGATAAATGGCAAGTCAACCTACAAGAGTGTGTGTGGTTCATGTGTGGCCAATGAAGAATTTAATGTTGTCTGTTAGTACTAGAGATACAATCTCCCAAAGCATATAAGAATTCATAAACAACATTATTTTTACATAGGGTAGATTTTTGCAATGATTTATTTCTAAGAAATAGATCTTGAATTTTTTTATAATCTAAGGTAATTGTTAGGATCTATAATTTTTTTATATACAGGTGGATTATAATTTTAATAGCCTGTCATGTTTATAATTAGGATAAGACAATGGAGTCTTTATTTTTGTTTATATTAAGTTGGTTTGTTATATCATTCTTTTCTAAATTTCTTTAAAGCTAATCTTATTTTTTCAACAACATGGTTTGCAAAATTATTGTTGATAAGTGTTTGTTTTATGTAGCTTAATTTCTCTATAAAATACATATTGGTTTAAAATTTGCTATATTTATAATATAAGGGAAGATTGTTAAATATTGGAGAGATTTTTTTTTCTTATAGACAGTCATAAGCAACCATTACAGGTTGACCATACCACTACTACTTTAGCAGATTCAACAGGGTGCGATGGGTAAATTGTCGCCACCATATATTTTTAATTTTGCACATGTGTGCTGTTTGCTTTAGATTTTGTTGACTGCGCAATATAGTAGGGTCAGCTGGGCACCAGCTGTGAGTAAAAGAGCACCATGATGCAATTCACTCTGACAGAAATTTGGAAATGACAAGCTGTACTACTTGGCATTCGCAGCAGAAGTTCCAATACAAACATTGAAGAGTGTTTGGGTGTCAATCCAAGGGCAGTGCGGAGGATCTGAAAAGAGTTGGATGAGTCTAATGGCGATTACGACGGTACAGCAGCTCAAAAAACTCACTCTGATCATTCTGATAAGAAAAGAACTCCCAAATGTGTTGGTGAGGGCCTCAGATTCAACAGAGAGACCTACATCAAGTGCCTTGCAGAGGTAGTGCTTCCAAGAGTCAAGAGGGTGGCTGCTGAAAGATCCTATGTCTGGCAACACGTCTCTGCACCATGCCATACAAGAGAAAGAAGTCATGGCTGTCAGACAATTTCTGTGACTTACATCTGGCCACCCAACTCCCCAGACTGCAACCATCTTGATTATATGTGGGGTGCAGTTGAGCAAGAGACCAACAAAACTTCTTGCAACACCAAAGATGAACTGAAGGCAAGGATTATGGCAACATTCACAAACTTAAAAAAGAAGACTGTCTAGAAGAGTTGCAGGAGATTCCGATGTCATCTGGAGGCCATGGTAGAAGCCAATGGTGATTTTATTGAATAAATTTACTCTTTAGTATTTTAAGGTATTTTTGTGTAAGTTTAGTAAATATGGCTACTAAAATGAGATGTCAGTGTTATTTTCATTTTTGCATAATTTAGATGACAATTTATCCATTGCACACTGTGTATACAAGTAATGTAGGAGGAATTTGTTTTCATGTTTGCATTTGAAAATTATTTTTTATTTAGAAGTTTATCTTGCTCTGGAAAGGAAATTATTTTTTCCTTTCAGCAAAAGTACATCATTTTGAACTGTTGTAAGCTGGTGCAGTTTTTTCTTAATTGCCATGTTATGTTTGTGCATTCAAGTTTCTATAAATGCTTTGATAGAGCTGTGATTTTGCATATTCTCTGTTAAATGCTTTATGTGAGTAACTTGTTTGCAGAGACTTTTAATTATTTTTACATATTTTTTTCATTTCCTTGTGATCCTAGCTTTGCATATTATGTTATTTTGTAGGCAGTTACCATTTAGTGGGAATTCATACTTTGTTTCATAATTACAAATTCCTACTAGAATAACTACAATTGCATCATGGCCAAAAAGACAGAATAAAGTTTATTTGAATTTTATTTAAAGTATCAACATTTAAAACCAAAGGAAAACATATGCAAAAGAAATGGAACAAATAATTAATCTAGAGGCCATGACCATAATTAACCTATTTACATATACACTTCCTTTAACCAGCAATTAAATGAAAAAAAAAGAAAAATATGTGGTTTCTTTCTCTCAGTGACCTATATATAGATTAGGTTGTATTGAGGCATAAAATTAGTCAGCATTCCGTGTTGATTCCTATGTTCATTCTCATACACAATAGTATATATATTTATGTTTTTATTCCTTTCAAGAAACGTACATCACACATTGGCACCTTTCAAAAATTATGGCGTTTCCCATATATATATATATATATATATTTTTTTTCTTAATTGAATCACCACTTTTTTAAAACTTTGATGCAGTAGATTCCATGCTAAAGTGTGTTGACATCACAGGAACATGCACAAAATGTATTTGCCTTCTCAATACCATGCAATTAATACTTTGTACCCCCCACTCCACTGACACCCCCCCTTGCCACAATTAAAATTAAATTTTAACTCCTATCCAAAATATAGGAGAAGAAAGCCAGAAGATGGTGATCAAATCTGCAAGATCATTGAGTAATGCATCATTTTTCTCCACAAATTATGATCATATAACAATCAACCATCATTTTCTTACAAAAAAAAATATTGTTTTCTAACTTAATTTGTCCATTAATTGTAGAATGCAGACATGTTTTGATGTTTTTCATTTGTTTAAAATTACAGCCATGGATTCTTCCCACTGACTGCAGTAATTGTAACAGATTCATCAGGCATTTTAAATTATATTTTGTAATTACTTCCCTGTTTAGCAGTTTTTTTTTTCTGCCCAATCACTATGGGGATTCTTGTATGTGTGTGTGAGAGAGAGAGGGAAATGACTGCTTAATGTACCTTGGGAATACAAATGCCATGAACTAAATCAACAAGGCAAGACACATTATTCCATATACTGCAACACATTTCTGAAACTCCAATGTATTCTTCCTTATAAAATCAGAATCCTCAATATCAACATGAAGGCAGTTCTTCTTGATGCATTTCACTCATGAAGAGTAATTGTCATCATTACCAACAAGTTCCAGACTTGTTAACAGATGCCTGCAAGACATCCTCAACATCAATAGCAGAGAGTTAATCAAAACTGCATTAACCAAGATGTGAAGAAGCAAAACTGAAGGTGGATTAGATGCCCCCATGTAAATCAGCAATATAAAAAAAGCATGGAATGATCAAGAGAAAGAAGAATTAGGAGGCTAAGTGGGATCCAATTAGGAAAACAGATGAGACTAAACAAAGTCAGCTAGTCTAACACGGCTACAGCTCAGAAAGTTACTCAGAAGGGAGTGTCCACTAATTTCTGCTCTAAGCCCCACAAAGAGGCCACTGCAATAAATTAATGACAGACAATGTAGTGTTTTTTGAACAACAGTTTTTCAAATCCTAAATGTTCATGCCTTGAATTTTTTTTTAACAACGTAAAAGTTCCCTTCAACCTCAAAGTGTGAAATACAGTAAAATGTAACCAAATTGCCGAAACAAGAACTAAAATGAAACAAGTGAAACCTTTTTCCAGTAATATAGCCCGTCAATCTTTTATGTCTCACTACCCACAACATATATGCTTGTAATCTAACCCAATGTTAAAATAGTTTCAAGAGTTTGTTAAACTTTGTTAGTAAATTCATCTTGTTACAACCATTTTGAACTTTTTAGTTCACTTGATCTTTTTTGATAAAGAAAAATTAGATTTGATGTATTCATTTTCTATGGTTTATTAACTCTTTGCATGTTATTTAAAGCCAGAAAAAAAATTTTTTTTTAACAATTGGGTGGCGGGGAGATAATGATTTAGTGATATAAGTTTTACTAATTAACCCTTAACTGAGGGGAGAAGAGGTGGATCACACCTGCACGCAAGTGAATATAATGCAGCTAATGGAAATTGGAACTCAGCTCGCCGATCATCAACTCGGATCTATTATTCATTATACCACCTGTACATCCAAGCTTATAGCATGTGGTATTCCCAAGCAGACACCCATCTAGGTACTGACAAGGTTCAATGTTGCTTAACATTGATAATCGTATAGGTAATCAGTGTTTCAATGTGATTGGCCGTAAACCAGAAAAATTAGAAAGAAAGACATAAAAAGAGTTTTCTAATCCAAGAGTTCAGTTGGCAAATTATTTTTTTACTCCAAATCAAAGTTAAAGATGGATTTAGGTACAAAACCTTTCTGTAAGATCCATACTCAACATTTAGATTGTTTTTCCTGTCTTTAAAATTAGGAGTTCCAACATAATACGATCAAATTTCAAAATGATTTCAACTTTTAAATCATAGCAAAATTCTTCAAATCTCCAAGGAGGTGCTGAAAAGTTTTTCAGCTCAAACAAGAAAGGAAAAAAAGAAAAAAAAAAAAAAAAAAAAAAGAAAAAGAATATGTCTGGTCAAATTTCAGAAAGTATGCCAGGTTGAGAATTTTTCAGCATCCTGTCAGAGACTTAAATATCCTGAGTGAAATCAATAATCTATAATTAAAGAGCAAACTAAAATTTCATAGAACTTAAAGTCAACATGTTGAAGAATAAGTAGAGATAGCTTCTTTAGATCATTACAACTGCAAGGAGCTCAATCTTTCATGACTGCCCCACCCTTGTAACCTTGTACTTGACTAAGATAAACTTCCTAATCCTAACCACTTAAACATTAGAGATATATATATATACAAGTTTCACAAAATACAAAGATTGTACTAGTGAAATGTTAAAAAAAGAAAGACGCAACAAATCTTGCAATATTATTCATTCTACACAGAAATTTAAGGAAAAGAGAAAAAAAAGTAAAAATTAGATGCAATGGATTTAATATTTATTCTAAATACAGGCAAATGCTAATATTTTAACAGTGTTGCTAAAGATGAATGTGGCAGTAACAAATTAGGAACTTACCACAAGTAAAGCTTTTATTTTTTTGACTGCGCTTCATTCTGCCTTTTCAATTCTAAAGCTCTTCTTGTCAAATATCGCCAACTGAGTTGGAAACAGGGAAATAATTTGTTAACAGGAAGTAAAAACAGAGATTGGCACATCATTATATGCACACACAGGGTTGGCATAAACTGGTGATTACACAGCAAAAAAACATGGGTCACCAGTATGTCAACATGCCATCAGTATATCAATTCTAAAGGAAGAAAATATTTAATATAATGTTAAACTAACATTGTTATTAAAATCAAAAGAATCTGGCTAATTAACTGAACAAACAAGCAACAAGTGAAATGAAAGGAAAAAAATCTATTTCATAAATAGAAAATTTAATACAATATAATTTCAATGCTTATATTGAAAGTCATTGGCTTTAGATTTGGATTTTCAGATGTCTACTAATATTAAACAAGAGAGACTTGCATACTAAGACACATAATAATAATATAAATTCAACCAGTAAAAAAAAAAAAAAAAAAAAAAAAAATATGCAAATCTAATTTCACACCAATAGTCACAACAGGTTACTTTTTGTTTAAATATATATACAAGTAGACATTTGAAAATTAAATATTAAAAGAAGTATCAGCCTTAAATGTCAAATTAATTTTACTTCAGTTTCCCTATTTTTACAATAAAACAAATTTAATATAAAATATTTCTATTTATAAAAAAGTTTTCCATTTTTTGTGGTTGGTTCTCTTTTACTTGTGGCTTGTTTGTCTGATTAATTCATTTGAAAGTAACTAAGAAAAGATTGTTCAAATCAGTTTAACATTACATTGCATAGTTGCTTCACTTAGAACTAGTTACTTTAACTGGTGGCCTGGTAGTGTGCATAAAAATGAAATCCAGACACCTGAAAATTGTAGAAAATATTTGACCAGACTAAAGTGACAGACATTTTTTTTTGGAGGAGGAGACAAGTTTTAAAACTTATGTTTTTCATTGAATTCTTCTAAATGCATTTTGGCTTCTTTCATTGAGCAATCAAGAAAACTATTTTAACAGGTTCTAAGGATTTATAAACTCAATGTAAAGTTCAAAACGCCTTTGTGTTGAATACAAAAGGAGTCAACCATAGTTGGAATCATTGAGTCAATGCAAATGGTCTTGTCCTTAGCTGCACAGTTTGTGCTTCGTCAGGGTTAGAGACATTTTTAAATTCAGAATCTTTCCTTCTCCTAGACCAGTTGCCACAAAGTCATAAAATCCAGTCTGTCCTATTATTTACCCATAGCTGAGGAGAGAAGTGTTGAATTCATACCTTGCCCAAAGGTATTAGCACATAAGTGAATGTAATGAACTCAAATGGAATTTGAACTCAGATTTCTCAATCCATCACTCTACATATATACAAGTCTATGGTTTTGATTCTATATTTAGAAGTGGGTGGAGAGAAAGTGGATAGGACTTGAAATAGGAGATTTTGTATTTTTTGTGTAAAAAGTCTATCCAATTTCTAAAAATATATTCCAGATTTCTTTTTAATACAAATCTAATATCATATTTACTAAAAAGTCAATATTCTTAATGTCCTTATTAGTAAGGACTTTTAAGATTTTATTTGCAATGTTTCTTAAATCTTTAAAATTAAAAATGAAACTAATACCTTACAAAATGTTTAAAACTATTCAACTGGTTTTCATTTATTTTCTTTGTAGTTGTTCAATGTGATTCTATTTCACAGATACATAAATAAAGATTAGGATTTATTACATAAATTTCTGAAAATCAAAACTGTAATGATTAAATGTAAATGCTAAAGATTAAAAAGGGAAAAAGGGATAAAGATCCTATAAACTCAATATTGGAGATCAATCACAAAACATGCCAACACCTGTGCATTTTGAGAATGATGCATTTATTTACTAAAATAAGAAATTCAATTTTCAGCAGGATTACTGAAATTCAGCAAATACTGAAGAAAACAAGTTGAGAATAACCCCCAGATCTTGAACTTTTGCATGCACCTAATATAACATCTTTTTGTAAGTGTAATATTTGAATTTAAATTTAGACTTTTCCTTAAAGAAAAAAAAATAATATGTCAAAATAATAAATTCTGCATAAATTCTCCTTCTTGTATTTAAGAAAATATATCTTAAATCTTTTAGGAATTAAAGTAATGAAAATTTGGAAATATCTAAGCATTATGAATGAGTTATTAGATAAAATTTTTTATAAATATTGCTTTTGGCAAAACTTTTATAAATATCCACAAAACATAGGTATAAAAAATAAATTGTAGAGAGTGTATGACTGACAATCCATGTCAGTAACGTATTGGGCTGACTTCAAATAGAAAGATTTTTGTTGCTTTGCTCATATTTGTAATTATCTTAACTTTTAAATTTTATGAAATTAAAAACTACAAATTTAAAGAAATATGTTCAGATAAAGGGGTATTCATAGAAAAAATCTAATGAACTGTGGCTTTTCTCTTTCTAAAAGATGAACCAACATCAATAATAATCATAATGAACAGCATTTCCTAACAGAAAAGTTTGCATCAAATTTCACATTAGCCTTAATCCTTTAGCTTTCCAGAAAGGAAGAATTTTTTTTTTTTTTTTACATGTACACTTCAATTATCTCATTGATTTTGAGGTGATAAAATTATATTTTGCCATGTCATGTGCAACAAGTTGTTTTTCTTCTCTCTTCAAATAGTTTTCTTCATATCCATAACCAAATTTTATTAATTTTTTTTGGTCTATTATACTTAATTGTATAAAATATCAGTTATTTCTTATTTGTTAGATGTTCTTAAAATCAAATAATGACAGAAACAGAATTTCTAACATTTTTTCCTTATAAATGTTGAATTTGGTTGAGCCTCTACGAATGGAGAGTGGATAAAAATGAGTTGATTCAACCTTTGATTTCATTACAAGTTGGAATTAATGTCAATATTTTATTCAATGTTGTCATCAGATGATATTATTGAATCATTTACTTTTCCTACTTTGGTTAAGGGACCTGAGACTAAAACCAATTACATGGAATTTCTAATGTCGGTGCATTTATGCAGGTAGAGAATAAATATAAAATCCTCTAATAAAATGAAATTTGAGTCAGCAATTTCAGTTAACCAAAGTTTTATCCTTTAGATAGCAGTTTTTTTCTCTGTACATTGAAATAATTGTTTATCAACATAAAAACACATTTATACTGACTATAAAGTGGAACAAGGTACAATTTTATGTTTTACAAATATTGAATGTTAAAATATTTTTGGTATTAAAAATGCTCAAAAAGAATACAAATCAAAAAACTGAAATATCTTTAATATGAAAATAATACAAATGAAATATTTCACTAATATATAATTATTAATATTTTATCACGTTTAGCTTTCAAATTTGGAAAAATTAAAATCAATAATTAAAAAATTCATACCATGCGAAAGAAGAAAGTGTCTAAAATGTTTGTCAAAAATTTCTGAATGCATTTTATTAAATTTCATTGAAGAGAGATTTATTTGTTTCCATGTTTGTAGGATTTGTGAGTCGTTATAATGAATTGGATGAGTTTGTGTTGTTATGACTTTAAAAAAAAAAAAAAAAAAAAAAAAAAAAAAAAAATATGATTGATGAATCTCAAGGGAAGCAAAAGAAATCTTCACAATGGGAATATCTGAAAATGATAGAGAAATCAGATTTAAGTTTATGAAAATTTTCAACAAAAATTTTCATCAAATGTAATATTTGTATCCTCTAACAAAGTAAAAGCAGCTCATTTAAGGTAAATTGAAAATCTGCATGCTTTTGTAGCATGTGAAAAATAAAAAAGACTAATTGCAGAGAAAACTTGTATGGAGTTTTGATGTATCAAAAAAGTTTGGATAGATTTTCAATCTGAAATTCTTATTTAAGATTCCTGATACAAGTGTGTATGTATGTGTGCATGCATTTACAATAATTGGCACTACAGCAAGCTTCTCTGTACCAGTTTTTTCCCTCAAAACTGATGATTATAAATTACCAAGCAATAATAAAGCACACTTTACTGATACTAATTCATGTTAATTCAATACATAAATTTATTGAAATTCCTTTATACAAAATAAAAAACTCTTACAATAAAAAGTCCTTGAAAGAACAAATGAAAGATTCATTATATATATATATATATATATATATATAAAAAGAAGTTAATGAATGGTCAGAGTTGAATTAGACCAGAAAACAGTAGTATTAAAAATACACATAAAAAGATAAAATTTAACATGTAGAGCTTTTAATTTTTATTTCATAATTATATATATATATATATATATATATATATAAATAAAATGTATGATCATATGTTGGTGCTCCACTAATACTTCAATTGGACTCGTTGTCTAGCATCTAAGAGTTAATTCCCTTTATTTAATTGTATTTACTATAGTTGATATAAAGTCATTGACCCTTTAAGCCTGCCAAGGACAGTAAATATAGAGGTTGAACAAATAAAATTATGCAGAAACTAACTAGAGATATATACAACAAAACACTTACTACAAACCAAATATACAAAAAATTTTTAAAAAAACATTGAGAAATATTGCTAAACAAATTTCAGGTAAATTTTTTATCTGACCTTATGTTTTTTAAACTTCATGTGTAGGAAGCGCCACAGAAATGAGCAATGTGTTGGACCGCCACAACTATTAGCATACACAGCAATATTCCATAAACCTAGCAAGGGAAAACAGTAGAGTGTAAATGAGCAGTAAATAGAGAGAGTGGAAAGGAGGTGGGGAAGAGAGGGAGAGAGCAGATGAAAGAAAACTGACTTCATATTTTAGATGCAAATTGTTTTTAACATCTTAATAAACCTCAAAGCTATGACAACAAAAACTAGCAAACAATTCCGAATTGATTGTAAATATGATAAAGTAATAGTAAAACCATTTTGACTCTTGATATGTTAACCTACCTGTAAACATCATGCCCCCACCCCAACCAAACCTCCAAAGAAATACTATTCTTCTATTTCACTAAAAGAAACAATATTATTCATGGCTGTCTTCTTGGGTGTCAGAGTAGACCAAATTAATAAAAGATGTAAAAGTAAAAATCAATGTTAAGCTTTTTACCTAAAACTAATAAATTAGGGAGTGGGTGCTAAAATGAAAACGAAATCTTTTGTACTGTGAAATTCTCCAGAGAATCATAACCTTAATAGTCACTTCATGGTACAACTATGTTTTTATAGTTACTGTTTCCTTAAAGCAGTGGTTCCCAAACCCATTTTTTTCTCTGGGCTGCATTTTCGGAATGAAAATTTGCTCATACATCACTAAAGGGAAGTCTCAGTGAAAAGGCGCAAACAGCCCTACTGCAACAAAGGTCCAGAGAGAAATAACTGTGGATTCGAAGTCAGAATATTATCATTGATAACTCTCTCCTCCAATTTGCAGAGCCTAGTTACTATATTCTTAATACTTGATATAATGCAAAAATATCACAATAAAATTGGTCATTAATTATTTATAACTATTTACACTGGGACTCATAAAAGCAATTACAAGTAATCCATAATAATATTTTAAATTTTTAAATCATATTTATTTTTGGCATATGAATTTTTTAAAACTGTTTCAAAATCTTTGTCTTCAATCATTCTGCCTCACCAGCTATCCTCTTCCTATGAGGCGTGCTGCTTGGGAACTACAGCCTTAGAGTGAGATCCTTCCTTGATATAAAGAGTAGATTGACCTTTGGGTGGACAATTTGGGTGAACTTATTTTGAATATAGAGCCCATGTTTGTTACTTATCCTTACCCAAGTTAAAGATTTGTGCTGCATTCTTAAGCTTCTGAAGAGAGTATAGATACAATGGTACTTGGCTTCAACTTGTTCAACATTTTACTCAGGGTCTCTTAGATGTGTCTAAGATTTTCAGAATTGAGAATCGCATATTTCAGGCTGTTAAAACAGATGATAGAGAGTAATTAATAATAATTGCCATAATTTTAATTAGAATGACTTCTATTGAACTGTAAATTTAAGTGAAATAAATATAGGGTAATAGAAAAATGTGGTGCAAAAGATAGCAAAATATTTCAGATAAATTATAAATTGCATTAATATTATATAAATAACCAAAAATACATTAACTGTATAGAAAATATCAATTTGTGAGATTTATATATTATAAATCTAATAGAGTGATAAGCAGGCTGTAAATGAATAGCGAGGGAAAAGACAATAGAAATTGGGAGGTGAAAAAAAGGATAGAGATAACTAAGGTTTCAGCCCTACCAAATTTTTAAACAAGATGCATTTTTAAAGCCTTCAGAAACATGATTTTAAAGTAATAAGAAAAAAACTAAAAAAAACTTAGTTAAACATGATCGAGTTAGCTTATTGATTTAAGTATTAAAAGATTATAAGAAGCAAGAAAAAGAGTATAAAGGAAAAGAAAGAAGAAAGGATTGAGAAAAAAAAAAGAAGAAAAAAGAAAAATAAAGACTAAAGACTTATGAAGAAAGAAAGTATTTTCCCTTGATTTTATATAAATCTTTCATCAGTACTAATCCTGTCAAGATAACTATATATTAAAAAAGGAATTTGCTTGATATCTGTTATCTTACAACTTAAAAGATTATAAATAATGAACAATTTTTCATGAGAAAATTATTAGGTTGGTGCAAAAATAATGACGTAATAATGTCGTTTTTTGATGTATTTTTTAACGTCAAAAAACGACATTATTACGTCATTATTTTTGCACCAACCTAATAATACCACCAAACGGAACCATAAAACTGCACTGTGATTCTTTCTGTCTTTGACTTCATGTTTTAGATAAGGATTTTTAAAATGCTTTCATTAATATGACAGGTGAAAATAAATAAAATTTTCAGAACAAGCATGCAAAATGAAAATCAGTCTATAGGAATTCTTTCAATATACAAAGCTTGTAAGAATTATTTTTGACACTCCCAGTGGAATTATTAATAATAAATCAATTCCCACAAATATTTCTTAAGCTGATTATTTCATAAAAGCCTGGTTAAATTTTCATAATTAAAACATGATTATTTGTAATTAGGATTTTTCTTTAGTATTTTTAAAATTTTTGAATGAAAAGTTTATAAAGTATTTGTCAATATAAAATTCCTTTGTATTTCCTTTAAAATTTCCTGATATGGAACACAAAATAGTCAAAAGTAATTACATTTCATGCCTGAGAATTTTTTGATTGGAATAAAAATAGCAACAAGTTAAATATAAGGTTAACAATTTCCAAGTTGCAATGTCAATTTATATAAGATGGAAAGATAATCAAATGCTCACACAAAAGTTAGGATTTGGTCATTGATTTAAAAAAGCTAAAAGAGCTTACACCTTGAACACTAAAACAAAGTATGAAGAGATCAAACTAATTCCTGAAATATTAGGTTGGTGCAAAAATAATGACATAATAATGTCGTTTTTTGATGTTAAAAATACGTCAAAAAACAACATTATTACGTCATTATTTTTGCACCAACCTAATAGAACATGTTTTTTTTTAATAAAAAATTTCTACTGCTGCTATGAGACCATGTTTTGTAAGAGTAAAGAAATGGTAGAAAAATTATCAAAACCATAAACTGGAATCTAGCCTTTCATAATATACAGATCAAATCTCACAATAATTTTTACAAATCAATCCCATTTTAATTTTAACCATTTGAAAAATTTCAGAAACATTTTGTTTATACACAAAATTATCTGATAACATAAATGGAAATTAAAAAAAAAAATGAAATTTTCTTCACAAAATGAAACAATGTGGCCAAGGTATAATTGTAAAAAAGAAACACCATACACATTAACTCTTGTACAAAAAATTAGGAATCTTATCAAGTGAAGAGAGAGAGAGAGAGAGAGATATTAATTTATAAAGAGAAAAACATCTGGACAAAATAAAATGCCTAGAATACTTTAGCCATGAATAACTTCATTTGTATATCATGGCAAATAGCAAACACAACAGGATCTAATTCGCTTGTTTAAAGCTCTTTACCTAATCAAACTGTTTACCCAACAAAACCAAAAAGAACACAATTGTAAACTATTTAAACAGCCTACTGGTAGTAATTAGTAAACCAAAACAAACATTTACAATAGAAAAAAAATGATGGCCACTCCAATGACTAAGAATTTGTCAAAAGGTGATAGCTACCAGATAAAGGAAGAGAAACTAAAAAAATATCAAAAGGAACTAATAAATAAATAAATCACTTCAGCTTTTTTTTTTTTTTTAACTGGATATTTAAAGTAATTTTTATGTTACTTGTCATTTATGTCCATTCATGAGATTGCTTTCTCAATGGAAATTGGTAAGTCTGGTTCAACATTTCATTGCATGAGAATGCCTAATGACAATTTGAAGCAGGAAATAATGAAGATCAAACAGTGAAAGAATTCAGAGAAACTAATTAAGTGTTGAGGAAAATAAAATAAGAAAGAAAGAATGGATTAAAAATAATAATTAGAAGCCATAGAATGAGTTTGGAGAAGTGACTAGGAGGAGGTGAGCCTAAAGTAAACTAAGTAGAATTCATTAAGATTTAGTAAGACTAGATCTTTCAAACTAGTTGCTTCCTTTACAATATGACAAGATTTATAGTCATCTAGAATTTCCCAAATTCAAGAGAAGAATTCTTGCTATGTTTACATAAAGTACTATTAGACTTCCTTCCCAACAACTGTTCATATTGTTACTAAAATTCAGACCAAGGGTTTGGCTTGACTACATTCCAAATAGGGTCATCTGTTATTAGACAAAGAAAGGTCATGAATGTCTTATTGAAAAGTAAATGTACTAAATCAAAGCTAGAGATATGCAAATTTCCTTACATAAATGAGACAAGCAAATATCCAAAGACACAGATGAAACTAGACAGAGAGAAAAATCACAAGGAAATAAGTGAAGTCAGTTATAAACTGATTCTACTCTTGCTGCTACTGCCACTAACAAACCCACAGACACAAATTCAGTAGACAAGAATACAGTGCCATGACCAAGGTCTCTCAAATTATTACAATTGCTGCTAGAATAATTTTCCTGATGAACCAGGCTACATAGATTAATAATTCTTTACTCATTATATACTTTTAAATTCTTCAGTTTGTTTTCATTAAACCCATGGTTAGTTACCAACAGAGTTTGTTGGTTTGTGCAGTGAAATTTGTTTTCAACAGAGATAATGAAGTTACCATAGACAAGGAGATTTCACACCTGAAATCTCAGTAAAATTCTGACAACTGGATGAAAAATCCACATAAAATCTGGTTACATTGCAGCTTGCTGATATCAACATGCAACGAATGTGAAGATCAAAAACATTGCCAACTGATGATGCCAAGAATACATTTTTGGTTGTGCTGGGAATTAACAGATCAATGAGACAGAGCAGTCCAGGGATGGGGGTATATCCTCTTTCCCTTCTATTTATCTCCATATTGTTTTCCTCTCCGACTTTGCCAAAAGCATTCTATGGAAATCAATTATTTAATGCATTGAAAGTGGAAGGGAAAAGAAAATCTTTAGTTTTATTGATAATGAAAATGCCGAAAGGGACTGGGTTATGAAAAACAAAACAAAAAAAAAACAGATTAAGATATGATTAAAGATGGTAAATAATTGAAACTAAGCAGTGATGACATGCAAAATTTTATGTCACAAACACTTTCTATAATCTAATGCAAATTAATATTTTATTGATATTTTCCGGTTCTTTTATGAAATATTGGTAAAATGAATTATTTATGAGAAATCCTGTTGAAAGAGAAAAAAAAAGTTTTTTGCAATATAGCTGTCATGACGATACTGAAAAAGAAAGCAAGAAAATCTTTAATCAAATCATAATATTTCTCTTTTTACAAATCATACACACATGCACACACAATTTATTTACTAAAATCCCCACTTAAACCAATTTATAATTATAAACCCATTAACTACAGATGGCTGGAATTTTTATAATTGCAGTTCTACAGCTTTGTGGAACTCGGATGTGACATCCCTACAGGAGAGGATGGTAAATGATTTTTATCTTAGGCTTAAATTTTTTTTTATGACCAGCAGTAAAGTCTATGTAGTAGGATCTTCAAAGCAGCTACCCACTTGACCAAAAGAGAATTAAATAGATAAATAAATGAAAACTTTCAAGATTAAGTGGAATTTAACCAGAAGTTAGAAAGTTCCACCCATTGGCTTATATAAACAGTCACAGTTAAAATTGAAGGCAGTTCCTGTTGGCATCTACAGACTGTTGGAAGAGAGTCCTAAAGTTGTATGTCATGATGTAGAGATGGATAGAGTGGTGATAGAAAAGAAAGTTCTTACCGGTTGAAGGCAAAAAGCTGATGTGTAGTCTGTCATGGAAGAGCAGAAGTTGTCAACTACCTACCCACCCACCCAAACTATGCAAGTGAATGCCTAAATAAGCAACCAAATATACTGGAAACAGGATTCCTTGTTTCTCATCATGGTGTTAAGAACAGGATTATCGATATTTAAGCTTAGACCAATGTTCTTGCAGTCAGGCTGTAAGGAATGAAATGACTCACCTCCCACAAAGTGAATGTGCTTGATGTATAAGGTCTTGTTGAAAGATCGCAATCGCCATTAAAAGTGAAATGGACTATTCCAAAATTCCTCTCTCATGTGCAGATGTACAATGAAAAAAAAAACAAAAAAAAACTATGAATTCAAACCAGCTTGAATTTATAAAATAGGAAATCTCGTGTGAACGAGGATTAAATCTCGTATGCAAATATTAGTTCCCCTGATGCAGGCATAAATAGTGAGTCTGTGAGGGGAATCGAGAGAACTTTCGTTGGCATTATGGTGTACGGATGGACGTGAATGAGTGAATAAGGAAGAGGTCACTCGCAATAGCTCAGTTGGTAGAGCAGAGGACTGTAGAAGAAAGCAAGCACCTTAATCAATTTCAATTATCGCAAACGACTGGTGAACTTAATTAACCACAAGCTATTTTGGCTGTACTTTGACAAAAATGGACCGGTTTGATTTGAAATTAATACCGGAATTTGATGGCTCCCTGATTGGTCCATCTATTGTTGAGTGGTTTGAGAAGGCAGAGCACATCTGCAAACTGTTCAAAATCAAGAAGCCTGCATTGGTCATCCCGTTGAGGCTAACAAGAGGTGCTTACACCGTCTACCAGCAACTTGGAGACATAGCAGATTTAGACAGAATCAAGTATGCCCTTTACACAGTATTTGGCACAGATGAGTCCATTGCTTGGAGGCAATTTATTGGGTGGTGACTCCTCCCTGGGGAGACAGTTGATGTGTACCTGGCTGATGTAAGAAAATTGTTGGTACCATTCGGGGGCATTAACAACTGAATACTGGCGTGTGCATTTTTGGAAGGTCTACCTATTGGTGTCAGCTGACTCCAGCGAGCATCATCAAAGACAGGGGAGATGGGTATTGACCAGCTACTGGCTAGAGCCCGAACCATTTTGAAGGAGTCAGAGCACATTGCAGCAACTGCACGGACAGAGAAGGCCGTGTGTAAATCAGAGGAGAATACTGCTGGCGACTGTTGCATCCCCATATCTCAGGAAGGCCCCAAATGCTAAAAGTGTGATGGTCCCAACCACTTCTTACAAGAGTGCAGGAGTCTAAGTAATATGGGGAGTGGGAATCATAGTAAATTACATTGCTATCGCTGTAACAATCTGGGCCATCTAGCACGGAACCATCCGGAAAACAAGCTCGGGATCAAGGAACTGCCGCCACCCTTGCCCCCAGTCAATCAGTAAGTACAGATTTGCCCATAGTCAGGGTACGAATGAAAGGCGTGCAATGTTTGGCTCTTATAGACACAGGATGTTCCCATTCAATTATCAGTGCAAAACACTATCAAGGCTTGGAAGGAGCAACATGTGACGATTAGGATGATTGACGGGACGTCCTATGCGTGCTGCCGAATTGGAGTGATTTCAATCCTAACAGATGAAGGTGATTATGTCGAGTGGATGCACTGGTGGCTTGTGACAAGCCTTTGGGGTATGATTTGCTGATTGGAATCAATGCTATACATAAACTAGGCAGTGTTATGGTACTCCCCTACCCCCACTCAGATGTTATTGTAACAAACAGAAAACTAAAAATAACTAAAATGATTGAATAAATGAACATATCAGTTCTTTAGTATCTAAGTGATTTAATCATCAACTTTAATATGGCATCTAATAAGTACTTGAGTCGTCAATGAATTCCGTTTCCTAGGAGATGATTTAGACTTTGTCCAAAAACAATGTGTTAATTTGCATTGAAGCTGAAGAATTAAACTTGAACCAAATATTAGAAATGCAACATTAACTCTGGCATGAGCATCAACCAAAGAATTTAAGCATCAAAAAGAGATTTTATAAACTTTTCTTCAGCAAGCATTTTGAATGCATATTGAGTTCTCTCCTTTTCAACATTCTATATATCCTAAAAAAAAAAAAAAAAAAAAAAAAAAAATTAATCACCTGCCTTCCATACAACACTATCAAAATAATGCATTTATTAAATGTATATAAGGCAATTTAGAAAACGTCTATGTGAACAGGTTTTGCTGCTAAGCCAGCATCATCAGAAAAAATAAAATTCTTTTTCTGTGAAAACAGTTCATCAGCAAAGTATCTCAAAGTAGAAATCATTTAAATTGTCTTATATCTTTAATTAGCTTAAATCTGCCTGATAGGGCAGCATTTAACCTAGCTACTGTTGAGGGCTCTTGATTAAACCTTCATCACAATAGCTAGGGAAGAATAGATACGATAGGCAACAATAAACTACAGAAGAACTCAAAATTTATTGCTGCATTTAAGTATTGCATTAATATTTAATCTTACCTTTTAAAAGTTCAATGATAATTCTTCTGCCGCCATTTTAACTTAAAAACAATTTGATATATGTAGGTCCTTACTTTCCATACAAACGTTTATTTTTATTTCATGGGTGACTTTCACTGGATTTCATAATTAATTTTGATTATTCCCAAATTTATTTCCAAGTTAAAAAAATTGTTATCATACAAAAGATTTGCCACAGTAAAATCACTGAAAACAATCACAGTAATAAAAACTTGGAAATCAAAAATTTCAGGATTGTGGGTCCAAATCTGGCCCGGAATGTCTTTAATTTTCTCACAGAGTTAGCATGATTCCAAAATGGTATGATATGTTGAGCTATGGTCTGTAGGAGTAAAGTGGAAAAAGTTTTACATGCTGACATTGGTATTTATTATAGAGAAGGAGATGAGTTACTGAGAGTTGTGTCCCTTTAACTGAAAAAGTGTGACACACTGATATTGGCATTTATTATATAGATTATTCGATTATATATTCATCCAACTTTACTTACTCATTAAGGTAATTTTAGCAACTCTAGGAAACACTAAGCCATAATTTTTTAAAGATTTTACAAGTAAAATTAACAAATGAATATAAAGTGATCATTAAGCCAGCTACCAAATATGTAATAAATGTTGTCATTCTTATTTCTAGGTTTTTTTTGAAAACTAAAATTTGATTTTTTTTTTCAACAGGAATACAGATTTCAAAAGAAACAGAAGAGACGGATCTGATTATAAGTAAATCATTATTCAAAAAAACTATCTGCCAAGCCTTAAGATCAATCTATTCTCAAGTAATTTTTAAGTCTCACAAGAAAGTAATTACAATAATCAGTACACAAAAATCATAAATAATAGAAAGGCTTGTGGAACACCCTGGATCTCACTAGTGGAGCCCACAGATATGGTATATTGCTTTATCTACAGCCATTACAATAAGTAACAGAGTGCATAAGATAAAATGATATTGGTTTGAATGGAAGATGATAGAAATGTCTGCCATTACAGTGGTATTGCTCCATTGCCTTTAATGGGATAACAACCCTTCATTTCAGAAAGTAATCAAATTAAGCAGAAAAACACATAACACACAAGTAAATTTATTTTTCACAAGGAACTCCGTCTTCTATAAAGTTGCTGAAAATTGATGCTTGTCTCTCAAAAAAAAAAAAAAAAAAAAAAAAAGTAAATAAATAAATAAATAAGCCACCATTTTGATTACTTTTATGAAAAGATATTTTTATCTGTGACTTGACCCAAAGAGTTGAGCATTTAATACCTGACCACAGCAGAGGTGGACAAAAACTTGAGAATTGAGTTACTAAAGGGAAATGACTAAAACTGAGATATCCAGAAAAGGCATTGCATGTGAAACTAGAACAATCTACACTGGTGGATGAAATAAAGGGTTCAGTTTGAAATTCCAATGTATATCACACGAAGAAGGCCAGAGCATACAATGGGCAAAATGTTGTGAATATGACAATAAAGATGAGGACAATAGTCCGAACAATGTAAATAGTGTAAATAGATATTATCTTGTGTCCTATTTCTAAATCATAATAAACAAGGAAAATTTCATAATGCTAGTCATGAAAAATATAATATCTTCCAATAGGGTTTACACATTCTAGTCAGTAATTCAAGTGCTGGAATGAAAGTACCATGTACAATGTGGTGAAAGTATTGCATGACCAATAAAGCGAATTTTAATCTACGATATTAAGAGTTGCAAATTTAAACGTCCTTGTCATTCTAAGCTCTTGATGACAAATTTAGTTTATTTTTGAGTATCAATTTCTCAGGTAGAGAAAATGAATTAAATATTTCAGATTTTTGGCTTATTAAACAACTCTACAGTATTTTACATTATTTATATTTTAAAATAGCATTCATGAAATATAACCTTTCTACAGTTATGTCTGCACTGTAAAATTCTTATTTCTTTATCCACTACACACAGTACACCAAAATCACACTTGCGCAACCACTGCCGAATATATTGCATCTCGGCTGCAATATTTACATAAACATCAATGCAATGTCTTTATTTTTTTTTTTTTTGAAATGAAGATAATGCGCTACATTTTAACCTGTAAACATGCAGTCAATATCATTACGGGAAAATAATATGGATTGTTGGCGGGGTATTATGAGTATAGAAAAAATTAAAGCAAAACCTCTTTTAAAACAAATGTAAAGAAAAAGAAAAACAATTTTGCTGCAAGGCATTCATCAGATTTCAGAGATAGAGAAACAAGTCAGTAAGCGCTAGGTTGCTAAGCAACAAGCATGCTTGCCAAATAAGAAGCCAACCAGATGCAGATGCATTGCAGCAGGCACACACATACAAAACACCCGCCCATCCACCAAGACACAAATAGAATTCCTGAAAACACCTGCCAATGAAGACAATGTACAAGAGAGGAAGACAGACTTGCAGCATTCCACAAGTGGCCAAATGCTCATCGTTTAGTTGCTGCTACAGCGAGTTTTACATTTCAAAAATTTTTTTTTTTTTTTACTTCCATTCATAAATGTGCAGTTCATGATTCAAGAAGACCAAAACAAGAGACAAAATGCTAACCATTTTGTAGCTGAAAACCAAATTTTACTTAATTTTATCATTTTGAACTAAAATAAATAACAGTGTGAAAAAGAAATTATATACATTTTCATAAAAATATTATATATATATATATATATATATATATATAGATAGATATCACTGAGCAAAGGGAATTGTTGCTAGATCCGACATGTTCTAACCGACTGAGCTACAGAGTACTAGTGCAATAAGGAGGATGCAACTTTGAATCCTGCTGGAGAGAGCATATTTTTCTTTTATAAGAATTCTTGAATATTCAGGCTGGTAAACAAAATTAAATATACTCATATATAAATAACTCCATATAAATGGAGTATCTACTTGTATACGATTACCCACTAAAATAACATTTAAGAATAAATATCATGTCTAAAAAAAAAAAAAAAAAAAAAAAAAAGTGCTACACTAACATTGAGTACTTTTGCATTTTTCAAATTTAGGCTTGTATTTTCATGTATTTTTTTTTTTTTTGCAGTATAAAATGATGTGGATTCCAATAAGATTTGTCATTTCAATATGAATAAATATTACTCCTCTTGCCCTGACATTGAAAAGAATTCTCTCTTTTTTTGTGACAGCAGAAAGCTGCAAAAAGATTTACCTGGATACCAAAGAAGGATCCTTGCATAAAGACAATAATCATGGCTCTTAAAGGACAAGAGTCATTTATTTATCAAGATTATATCATTTACACATAAAATATTGGTGTGTTACAGAGATTTTGAAAGAGCCTGCCATTTTAGCAACTTTGTAGAACATTCCATATTTTGTGAGGCTATGAAAAATTGCCTGTTACTATAAAAATATTTTAACAAGTTAAATAAAATTAAATTTTTCTATTTTTTTTTTTTTTTTTAATTCTTTCACCATTCTGTTTACTACTGATGAAGATAATTATAAAAATATAAAAAGGGATGAAAGAATTATTCATAAATCATTTTAGTAGGAATTTAATGTCAGTTTACTGTATGGAAAAAGCATAGATATCATTTTTTGTTTTTAAGTTGACCACACATTTAACTAGTTTATAATTTGAGGTGGTTAGTCAAAATTGGTATCAGTTGTCAACTAATCTACTTGAAAAGGGGGGTTAATTAGCTTGTAACTAAAAAAAACAAAACAAAAAAAACCCCAACGTTTTTGTTTGTAAATTTTTTGTCATGAAAAAGCAAACATATGATTAAGTGCATCCTGTTGGGATTTGAACCTCTAATCTGCTATTTAGCAAGCAATCAACATACAAATACACCAACTGAAATATTTGGGTAAAATTAGTTTTGAAATAATATTTTTTTTTTTTTTTTTTTAAAAACAATTTTAATTATTTCTGAGTCAGATTTCTTTTTTCAAATAAACCTGACATGTTAGACTTGTTTAAAACTAAAAGTGTAACATTCTTTGGATTTTATTACGTTGTAGTAAAATAGCTCCTTCCAAATTCAGAATCTTCTCTTTTTTAAACATTCTTTGAATATATTTGTTGCTTCATCTATTTTTTTTTAAAAAAGAAATGCTTTTAAAATTGAAATCTATCCATAACAAGGTGATACATGCCATAAATTTAAGCTTACAAGTCGAGTTTTCAAGCCTAAAAAAAATCTTTCCAAATCTAGAGGTCAACTTGTATGGTGGGTATAAAATGCAAACCGTTACCACCAAGTTTTAAACAAATGAGACAGCACTCCTAATAACTAGTGTACAACACTTACTGTACCTCCAACAGGCTGCAACAAATATATCCCACTAAAACTTGTTTGGTGAACATATTTAGCATATTAACACAGAAATCAATATAAAATAATAAAATAGTGACACAAATTCAATATTCTATAAATGCTTCAACACACATTTGTTTACATCACTGATGCAAATTGCAAATGAGTGATACTATGTTTTACAATAGTATACAATACATAGCAGTATTATCAAAAAATACCCGATATGTTTAATCTACAGTATTAATATTATTATAGGGGTTGATGTTGACTTTACTGTGTTTATCAGTAGACCTGATGAATTTTAAATGTTTGCTAAGTTATACTGATACAATATATGGTACCTATCAGTGTGTGTTGTAGGTTGTTTGCTATACAACACATATGTAAAGATATTATGGTTAGTACCTCAATATACAGGTAAGTGGTGTGACCGTATGTAGTTTTTACACTGGTCATTGTATATTGTAGCCTAACTTAATTTACCGGAAGACACAAGTTTTGGCCTACCATATGTTTGGGGAGGCGGGTTGACCTATACAGTAAGTATAGGCGCAACTCAGAATTTTGAGCTAAAAATCTTGAGGTTGACTTGTACACCACAATTTACAGTCAGTATGACCTTTTAATGGATAAGGAAAACATTTTAAAAATATATCAGCGTGAGAGACAAAATGGTCAACATTCACTTGATAATAAAGTGTCGGTTGAAAATTAGGTGAATGTGCAGCTTGAATGGAGATAAGAAAAATGACTTATATAATGACTAATTTTAAAAATAAACAAATAAATCATAATCTTGTAGCCAAAGTGAATCTACATGAAAAAAAAAAAAAAAAATAAGAACAAACAATTGTCAATCAGAAATCATTTGATATCAGTACTAAAAAGGAAAACTAATGATTAATTCTTTGCATTCTATACTAAAATTTGCATTATTTTTCAAAGAATGCTTTGGATAATGTAAAATTTATTTGATCTTCATGCATGATAATTACTTTCATTAAGGGTTTATGGCGTTCACTTTTGATTAAAACTAAAATAATATGTACTTAGATATTTATAGTCTGTGTCACTTGTTTGCATAATGTGAGAGATTGTCAAGCTTAGTTTTTGGACACAAGCCAAAAGTTTTACATTTTAGTTGTGGCAGTTTTCTGTCAGCAACATCAGGTCATAATTAGTTACACAACCAGATTTTCACACAGTCAAGCATAATACTCAGCTTAGTATTTTTCATTAGGATAAATTAAATCAGATGAGATACTTTAATCCTATGCATTATCAGAGTTCTAATAGATTGTCAAAAGACTTAATTGTTTATTGTGACATATGACAAGATCAATGATAAATAGGGGAATGGGGGGGGAGAGAGAGAATGTTTCAAAGATTAACAAGTGAGTGCCAAATTGAGCTGCTATACATGAACTTGAAGTATCAATATATATGGACATGGCGATCACTCAAAACTTTTAGAAATCTATTCTGAAAAGTTTGGCAGAATATTTTTAAAGTTGGAGTTCATTTTTGTGATGCTGACATAGCAAGGTACTGTACTCAATTTTATGTGCATGGATCCTTGAAATAACTCAAAAACACTTAAATTTACATTTTAATCATCATAAATAAATTTGCATATGCTTTTCATAGGTTTATTTTGTGAATAGTTCTTTTCTGCTTATATTTTTAGATTATCAGTGACATCAAATAAAATGGAAGGAAGGAAGGAAGGAAGGATAAAAAAGAAAAAATACTTGATTATTGTATTGAGAAAAAAGTCAATTGTATGAACAAAAATTTTAAAACAATTCTTTTCTAATTATATTTATCAATCAATAAATAAAAGGATTCTAATTGTCTCATATATAAATTGAAAGAATCATTAATATATATATATAAATATATTTGTATATCCCAAAATAAGAAACTTATCAAGTTTAAGGCTCTATACATACATTCTTTGTTGTAAGGTGTGGGTTTCCTGTACAACCAAACTTGGCTTCATTATGTTTATTATGCAAGCAAACCAAAAAATTAAATGGTATTGACTGTTTTATTTATTCAGCAGAAAATTTTTAAAATGGGAGGGAAAAAGACATTTGTTTTACACAATTGTACATAACCCTTTTTATTTTCTTTCTCAAAGTCCTTGTGGAACTGACAAATTAATCTTATAAATATTTGACCTTAACAAGAGGCAATTTGTTTCCTGGATAATAGTCCCTGTCACTGCACAAAATGAAAGATTAAATGGTTAAACATTAATAAACACCTAAAACTACAAGTCTATTCTTTTATAGCAAATTTATTTGACTGTAACCCATTAACTACACCAGAAGTTTCTATCATTAGCAGTTGGGCCATACATTTGCAATGATGGAAGTTCTAATCTTCCACAGTTGATAGGTTAAAGCCACATCCCAAGCAGAATAAATAGCAAAGCAAGCATTAAGAAATAAATATTAACTGAATTTCTGATCTTTAATTTTCAGCTGAGGATCATGGCTGTATGCTAATAAAATCTTTTTCCAACAGTTTTTTTTATTTTTTTTTTATTTTTAAAAGTGTGGTTATTTCAGGTGTAAGACATGAAGAAACCCGAGAATGTTATCAGGTGTGATAAAAAAAAAAAAAAAAAAAAGAAAAGAAAAAAAAGTGGCTTCAAAATTACAGTATATACTAAAACATGACAAAAATAAAATGGTACAAAAACAACTTGACGGATAAGAAATAAAGAATGAATAAAAAATAAAATGAAAATTATTGCAGGTAACAAAAAGCAAAAGTTAACAGTAATACCTCGATAGGCAGCTGATAGCAAATTAAGGAAGGTGTCTAATCTCAGGCTTTAAAGACACAATTACATGGAAGAATTAAAATGAAGAAATACAAACAATAAAATTAGCATTTGAATGTCATTATTGGCATGAACAGCTCTTCTAAAAGCTTAGATGGCCTTTTAACAAAATGTGCGCATTAGCCAATCTTTATCTGGAATTAAGAGCTAAAAAAAAAAAAAAAAAAAAAAAAATATATAAATATTTCTGAGATTTTCTTAGTAACATCTGATAAAAATAGGAGACTAAATTTTTTACAGAAAATAATTGTTTATTCACTTCTGGACACTGTCAAATTAACCATAGCCAAATTGAAGGTATATGGGTTTGGGATTTTTCTTCAAGCATTCAATCTTGATGGATTCTGTCTGTTAATATTTAACAATCCCCACCCACGGGGTATATGTGGCACAAGGCCAGTTTATTGTGGGTACTTCGAGCTGGTAAGCTCAGCCAAAAATATTCCCTTTGAACCTGCCTAAACGGGTTCAGGGACTGTCTACCTCCCCGGACGAAGCTTTGCTCTGCGGCAAAGCTTCGTCAGAGTTCCTCTCTGCTGAGGCAGAGAATTTGACAGAAATGAACAGTCTCTCTGTCTCTCCTTGTAGGTTGGTTGGGCCTTTATATAACTTCCTGTTATTTGCTTGTCTTGTGAGTGTATATTCTAAGTTCTTCTGTTGCTGCACTCACTGACATTGTTTGAGGTCACTTAGGTCAACCCTTATGATTTATAGGCCTTTTAGCATTCTGAGGTGACAGAGTACAAAACATACTTTGGTATCTTTTAGGATAAACAATACATATTGAGGTCATGGCAGATCAACTCTTCTTAGATTAAGGTTCCTGATGGATATCAAATTAAACTCAAATCTATAGTAGAGTGAATTGCGAACTGTGTGTTTTTAAGGACTTTTTGGGAGAATTAAAACTTTATTAAAAAAAAAAAAAAAAAAAAAAAAAAAAAAAACTACCTTCCAGAGACCTGTTCTTCTAATATGTTCATATAAAGTTTTAACCTAAAAATATTCCAAATGACTTATTTGAAGAATGTGGACAATGTTATTGTTTAGTTTTAGTGAAGCTGGTTCAGGCATGTTGAAAAAGAAAAAAAAATTATTTAACAGTAAGACTGGAGTATTTGAATTAGAGTAATAACTCACATGTGAGTTACATAAACCTTTAAGAAGTTCATTTCTCATTGGACACTCCATAAGTGTTGCTTTCTGCTCAGATTAAACTAATGCAAGAGATTTTTCAACAATTAGACTGTCCTTTCAGGAACATGAGTGATCTTTAGGATTTCATGTAAATCTGAATTATTCAGTGAAAAGAAAAGTTTTTAAATCAGAAGCAAGAAAAAATATTAATTGAAAAATTGTTACAAATTCACCTACATAAAAGTTTATATAAATGTTGCAAATTTCAAACATTATGCCACAACCAAGATATATAGAGGGAGCTAGTCAAGTGCTCAGCAACTATGGCCACACCCAGTCATGAGACTGATGATGATATTTTAGATAATTTAGATGTGTTTCCTTCTAGGCCCAAAGGGTTGGCAAGCTGTGCAGTAGGACTAGTCAACCCAACCTGTTGGATTTTATTCCAAAATCAAAATTAAGAGTTACTGAAAAAAAATCTTCTTTTGATGGTAGTAATGGGGAGGTGCATTATATGGTAAGAAGTATGGTACTTGCTGATTTATTTCATTGATTCTAGTACAAGTAGATCTCAAAAAATATTTCTAAAAATGTTATGTTTAATTGTTATAGAAAGGAGACCAAATTCTGCATTTTATTTTATATCCAAACAGTTTTTATTTGTTACTTGCAAAACCAAGGTTACCTACATCTAGCTTAAAATGAGCACTTGCAGGTTCAGTTCAGCAATACAGTATGAGACAAGTATGCTAACAAAATTTGTTATAAATACACATAAAAAGGAAAAACTGTTTAAAAATAAAGCACTAAGTGGCATTTCATGTCCCCTCGAGGTTAATTATCTTTTTAGAAAAAAAAAAAAAAAAAAAAAAAAAAAAAAAAAAAAATGTTATGTCTAAGTGTTTCAAACTGATGGAAATGTCATAACCTATGATTTGATAAATATAAAAAAAATTTCAAACACTTTAGGGTTTCTATATACATACTTGCAAGAAAACTGCTGTATTGGCCAACTTCCATTTATATTCAATTGCATCATAAACAACAGATAACGGCTTCAACTAAGTTTCAAGGGAAAACAGATACACTCAGTTCTTCAGTGACTATATGATTACAATGCAAATACAGGTCACTGATGGGGTGGGATATGGAGGGAAAGAGAACTCATTCTGAGTGTGGAGAGAGATATGACTGGCCCCTGTCAAAAAAGGACAATGGCTATGATAACATTCTTCACAGTTACTATAACTTGGAAGCAAGATAGTTTTTGGAGAGTGGTTGAAATAATGGTTCACTCACTCAGTTTAAGAGATAGCATGCCAGCAATAGGAGATTTTGTCAAGGTATCTTATAATGAGAGAAAGCATAGGGAGTAATAGATCCATATCCCCCTACTCCATAAAAGCCATTAGCACTAAGTGCAAAAGAAGCAGTCATAGCAGAAATGTGACCCATTTATAAATTCTTTCATCTTTTTTTGCTGATAAAGCCATAAAAAATAAGCTGGCATACTAACAAAGCAAATATACCATTCATTATATTGTTATAGGTTCTACTGAAACTCCCAGGTTAGATGATGACCATTGTTATAAACACATTACTGGATTATTATTTACAGATATCATGCTGTCTTTAAAGCACTGACAATTTGATTCTCACTGAATGGAGTCTTTTAGTCAAAATAGACCTTGTCTACTTTGGATGGTACAAAGCTAAGTATATTAAGACTTGTGTATTGTTAGGGGTGAAATTATTCCTCACTGAGTGGTGTGAGTTGGCCAAACGATGCATCTTAAATGTCTTGTACATTTTGTGATATTAAATCTTTATCTAGTTAAGTTGGCCAGAACATTTAGAGGTCTCCCATGTTTATCATAAAAATAAGAAATACTTTTAATGTTGGCACATAAGACAAGGTAAATCTTGTATAGAAAGAGAGAAACAATTCTGACAAATAGAAATTAAAATAAAAATATGATCTAAAAGTAAACAGTAGCATAATTGTTCTTTTATTTTCAATTTTTAAGCTATACAAACAATGCCAAAAAGTTCTGTCAAATCAGGAACCCCTTCAGACAAAAAAAAAAAAATATTTAGGCAGATTTCAGTTGAGACAGAACTTTTTAGCACCTGCTTGTATGTAACCTTAGAACTAACCAATAAATATTACTTATTTGGAAATGATATTTTCAAATATAACCGAAGTAACTCTTTAATATGAGAATTTTTTTTTTTCATTTCAATTTGATTTTTCAGTCTGGTTTATATTGTGAGGGACAAACTGATTGATAAACTAAGATTGTTTCACATTCCAAAGAAAATGAAAAGTTAAATTTGAAAATCTCTCTATGTATTGCTTCTCCATCTACCACAATGATACATCTGTTGATTTCTGTGGACAGAGCTATACATTATGTCCTATGTTCATCCAAAGATTGAGCTAGTTACATCATAAGTATCCACCTTGAACAGAAAGAACTTCATTCTTTCCTGTGTTTAATTTCTCAGGGTCTAATTCCAGTACTGCTTCTCTGGATTTATCAATTAGACTCAAAAGATACAGATATGGTTTTACTTTTGATTTTTCTATTTGAAGCTGGTATCTGTTCAGATTTTCCAATATTTATTTTTTAACCAGAATTAAAAAAAAAAAAAAAAACCCCAAAAACTGCAGTTTGGAAAGAAAACTAAAATATGAAGTACTTCAAGTTTATACAAATACATCTGCAAGAGATTAAAATAACAGACAAAATGAGACAATATAAAAATGTTACAAAATAGAAATTTTAAAAAAAGTTTATTTTGCATATCGAGGTATTTCTGCAAATCAAATAAAATAAAATTTGTTTAAGAGTCTTGAGTGATGGCAGCAGCAAAAATGACAACAGCAGCAAGCAGTCAATGTCAGAAGCAAACCTACCTTTACAATGATGGCGCCAAGCAAATTCTGTTATTATCTGAAGTGATAAGGGGTTGGCATTATGGCTATGCCATAAAATGAAAATGAAGTTCCGCAAAAATATTTTAAAAAGAGCAAAATCATCATTCTTTGGAGACAAAAATAAAGTTGATATTTTCAAAAACTTTGAGCAAATTTTGACAATGAAGTGGTGGTAAGGACTGTTATAAGACAAATATAACAGAAGGAAAATAGTGTCTCATACAAGTAAATTTTGTTGCATTATGATATATCTATTTAAAAAGTGGCTGAAGCAGCAACAGCATAACTTTAATAAATCATTTAAATTTTTTTTTTCCATCAATGAATTTGAACAAATAGAAACACTAAACTTTCTCACATTATCTTGACATTATTTATTTGAAACATTTTTAATGTGTGGAAGTAAAACAAAATGTTGGTAGTTGTTTGTAAATTCTGAATCTGATAATATATTGAAACAATCATGTGACTTCATGGATAGCATAGCTAATGAGAGAAGACACGGATTCAAGAATCTGTTCAATTTCAACCATTATCAAATTTATTAGATTTTTCATTTTAACTTTTGACAATTTCATTTTAATTTCAATTGTTTTTTATTTCAATTTTTCACATCATCAATCTATTATAATTGAGTTGCATGGAAGGTTTTTTTTATTTTTAATTGTACTGCATGCTAATGAACATAGAATGATGGTCTGAGAAAGATGAAATAAATTATAGTCAAGAATGAATAATATGAAGGTCACACTAAAAGTAATGACTCCTATTTCATTACGTTAACCCACAATGTCAAAGGTCAATATTGGTGATATGACAGTAGAAGTTGAACCTGTATACCAATAACCCATCATTTTTTTGGCCTCATTGCAGATAGCAGCTGAGTAGCAATCTGGAAAAATAGCATCTGGCATGAAAGTGCAAACAAAACAGTGGTGTATCATTGGATTCCTTTATACAAAAAACAAACACTTTCAGCATTAATAACAGTGACTTGTGTCTGCTGGCATAGATTTAAAAAAAAAAAAAAAGCACAGTATGCTGGCTCTTCTAATCATTGGCAAAAATGTTTTATAACTGAAAACTTAATCTATCCAGTGGTGTCATTGTGCTCTCTGAAGAATTTTTTCTTTCCTGTTTCTTAAATTTTTTGTCTTTTTCTATTTTGTAAAGTCAAAAGTAATGCCATATCAAATTGGAATCTCCTGTACAAATAACTTTACAGCCACCCATCAGTTTGTTACATAGATATATTTTGCTTCAATTTTTAAAAAAATGTAATCAGGAGCCAATCACATTGAAATTTGATGTCATCATAGAATTAGTATTAAAAAAAAAAAAATTAAAAGAAATTTACCCAAATACAAGATTTAGAAAAGAATAAATCTTGTTTAAATCTTTTTGCATTCTAATTAAGATAAATTTATATCTAAAAGAAAGCAAGCAAGCTCATTATAAATAGTAAAGATATGCTACTCTTCAAAATACATCACAATAATGAATTCTGATGACAAAACTCTAGGTAGCTCCAAAGATTCACTTATATGAGCATACATGAATAAAAAAAATAAAAAAAAAATGCCTCTAACTTAATAAAAACAAATTTTTATCATAATCTTTCTTATTAGGAGGAAAGACCAAAGGACTTTTTTCTTTTTTTTTTTTTTAAATCTATTACCTCTCACTTTAATTTTCATAAATTCATTTTTGTAGGGTTTAATGTTTATACTAGGTATAAGTAGGACTCCTTGAAGAATTTAACTCATCAATTTTTTTTTCTTTTGTAAAAGAGGACCCCCAGTTATCAAATATCTGCTCTGAATCATAAAATAAAAAAAAAATGAAATAAACTAAAACATTATTTAATTAAAGAAGCTTTTAATTGCTTTTATGAATATATTATGAATATATTTTGGACACTATTGGCTTCAGAAATTTTTTTTCATTTTTTTAAAAGTTAATTAGACTAAATTATAGTTTTAAATCTTAAAATTCTGTATTAATTTGTAGCAGTTAGGTGATATTGTTAAGTAAAAACTATATTTAATGGAAAAGCTTACTACAATTCTTTGATTCCCAGTATTTTAAAAAAGAATTTTAAATTGTTCTTGAGCATGTATAAACATGCTGATTTTTGTAAATACAGCTGTCCATACATAACATCAGAAAATAAGAGTGCTAACTATAGTAAATTTAAATTCAATAAAACATTAGATTACTTAGAATATTTTCCTAAATTTTAAAAATTACTGTTTAGTTAAAAATTATTATATATATATATATATATATATATATATATTTTGAAAATTAAAAAAATAAAAAAAAATTTTAAAAAAAATTTAAAAAAAAAAAAAAAAAAAAAAAAAATAATTAAAAAAAAAAATTAAAAAAATTTTTTTTTTTAAATTTATAATTGCAAGCGGTTCTTACAATAGTGGTTAGTATACAGCTCACATAGGAAAAACAGGTTTTTACAAGAACACCAAAATCAACATTGATGTTAAACCAAGTCTAAAAATTCCAATTGTGTAAAGTTAAATTGAAGAATTAAATAAACACATTGAAAATCTGGAGCATCAATTCACAACACATGGCTATAAACAACACCTAATCAGGGAACAAATAAATAAAGCAATTTCCACACCTAGAGAAGACACCCTAATGTACAAGATTAAAAATAAATCTAGCCGCATCCCTCTAGTAACCACTTTCAATCCCACTCTGCCTCCAGTATCCCAAATAATCAAACGTCACTGGGAAATACTACATCTCAAACCAGACCTAAAAAAACTGTTTAAGGAACCTGGCCTTCTTGCATATCGTAGACCTAATTTAAAAAAAAAAAAAAAAAAAAATCTTTTTAAAATTTATAATTGCAAGCGGTTCTTACAATAGTGGTTAGTATACAGCTCACATAGGAAAAACATAAATATAAATCAGTAATTCAACACATAAGAACAAGATGTATGATGAAAATGAACCAAGGGAAAAATATACTATATAAAATAATAATGTGAACTATTGAAGACTAAATATAGCAAACATTTTAGGCCTCATGCATAGTAGGCAGCCATCCCATCACTGATTAAGGAGATTTGAACATAATTCCACCCGCCTCTGAGATATATAGGCATGTAATTTTCAATTGCTATAAATATTAATTCCTATTGTTGTTAAGTAATAAGTAATCCCATTATGTTCATATAAAGGTAAAAGGAGCATTTTTTTAAAATTTGTCTTTTACAGATCTGAAACACACAACTGTCAAATTTACAGCTATTTATTTATAAGGTGTCAATAGTGTAGACATTTTTTTAAAAATCAATTTACCACAAGCAAGGTGATAATGCCACTAAGACACAAGGGGCTACTGGGAGTAAAAAAGAATGAAAAGACTTTAGAAGGAACCAGAAACCCAATCCTAAACAGGAAACAAAGTATAAGCTTCCACTCCTGTTCAAAAGACCAGGAAGGAGTGTGAACCAGACAATAGGTGAACCTATATACTCCTATTAAGGTAAAAATAAATAGTAAATAAAAACTAAGTTCTGATCACCTGAAGCAGTTAAAGTAAATTTTCCAGAAATTCACCAAACAAAATTTTAGAAAGTTAAAAGCAGTGTGGTCTAACAAGAAGCAGGTAAAGCACCAGGACAGCAATATTCAAGGTAAGGGACGTCTTTATTTTCAGGATAAACAAAAAAAAAAAAAAAAAAAAAAAAAAAAAAAAAAATGCAATTTACTATTTAAAAAAAAAAAAAAAAGAAAAATTCCAACATATCAAATAAGAAATCAATACATTTTGATTACATACAAAGGGAAAAAGCTTAGTTTGCACATTGATTCATTTGCATATGTCCCAGTGATACAGAGAAACCTAAGAGCTTTACAGTATAATTTGATACAATGGAAGGAAAAAAAAACAAAAAAAAACAAACAAACTAGAAAAGACAATATGTCCTTTGATAAATTTTAGCTTTTAATTCATGCTTCAACTAGTTGTTCTCCCATCTTCAAATAAACATGTAGACTAAAACAAAATGCTAGCAAATTGTAAATGATTCAGGTTATTGTTGAAATAACCAGAATAATTTACAAGAATAATTTGCTTGCTTTCTTAATCAATAAAAAAAAATCATTTTTTTATACTAAAAGCTAAGTATTCAGCCAATTACTAATAGCAACATTACAAACCATCTGGGAAAAAAAAAAAGATCACTTTCAAGTTAGTACAGAATTTATCAATGCGATGATCGTATATTACTTGGAATATTTTCTAATTTTCTTTTCTTAGTAATTATTTTAAGTGAGTATTTCTTTAAATATGCTGTCACTCCAAGATGCAGATGATCATGACACTCCACAGATTCATTTACTTTATCATCTATGAATTGCCATGCCTAGTAGGGTAAGATAATGGAGTGGCTTCCCCATTGCCTTCTCAATAGTTTGGAATCCAGAGTTTTCCTTCCCTTTGGCTGGTTAAAGAGCACAGTCTACCCTGCTAGTTAACCCATAGCCAAGAGTGTGAGTGGAGAGAAGAGATGGATTCATGCCTTCCCCAAAATGTGAGAAAATGAATGTAACACATGAACCAGATTCCACATTGATATCCATTACACAACACAAAATCAGCAGGATCTTCCATGTTTACAAACAACAAAAAGGACAAAGAGAACCATAGAATTTAATGATTTCAAGCCAAATAAAATTCCAAAAAGCAAGACAGAGCAAAAACGAGACCTACTGATTCTCTCCAAACTTAAAAGAACACAATTCAAACAACTAACATTTTAAACTGTTGGTTTCATTAATTGTTCAATGGATGTAGAATAAATTCAGTTTTCTCTTATAATTCAAGGCCCTGATCACTACTAAATAAAAACCATGTTATACAACTATTAATCTACCTAATCATTTTTCATATTTTCTTTATACAAAAATATCATAAAAAGACTCCCAACAGATACCAAAAGCCATGAATAGTACCAAAACCTCTATGTAATATACTGTTTTCCTAATCATACCTACATACCCGATACATTTAGCACAATAAGTGATTAACTGATAATAAAATAGGAAAATCATAACAATGTACCATAATGTAGGTACGTCCCAGGTAACGCTAAAAAAGTGGTATACCCTGGAGAAAAAAGGTCCCCAAATTGATAAAAAAAATTTTAACGTGTAAATGTTTATGTTAAAATTAAATAGGGAAGACCAAGGTATTTTTTTAATTATTTAAAAAAATTTTTTTTTCATTTGCAGCATATTTTAAATTTAGGTTGAAAATCTTGTTTTTTTTAAGGTCAAAAATTAGGTAATATTAGCATTATTTTTTTTTTCACTGTTTTCAGTTGAAAAAAAAAACAAAAAAAAAAACACGTTGATTTGGAAAATCTTGCAAAAATCAAGTACTTGTTAGATTTTAATGAAACTTTCAGAACTTATTCACAAATGAATGAAATTATTTTAGAAATGTTTGTCATTTTGAAAGTCATGGTATAAATATTTTTTTTTTTTATATACGTTACACCCCTCGAACTTAATTTTATGAAAACTTCAAAAATTTATTTTTGCAACCTGAATTTTTTTTTTTAATTAAATGCACAAGACTCTAAAGATTCTAAATCATCGATTTTTTTAGTAAAAAAATGTGCAAAATTGTCCAAACTTTTACCTCAATTGTAAACATACAAAACCCAATAAAACTAAGACAATATTTAATTAAAAAAGCTTTTTATGACTTTTCTGAATAACATATACTAAGGTAATTCTTATCTGAAAAAAAAAAAAAAAAAAAAAAAAAAAAAATGAAAATTTTGATGAAAAATGAATTTTTACAATAATTTTTTTCTTTTTTTTCTATTTTAAATACACAATATGACAAAATGTTGTTATATATTTTAAAATTAAGTTTCTTTATGCAACCTTATGGGAATGACATTATATTCTCTAATTCTTATAGATCATAAATTTGAAAGCTTATTAAAATCTGACAACCGTTGATATTTTTAAAATAATTTTTTAATATTCCAAAATTGTATTTAAAATCGTCTCCAACGAAAGTATGGATGCACAGCTTTGAAATAACGTCACGTGAGGTAGAGTTGATTCCCTAGATAGAAGCAAGTTCTTTTTACTTCAGAAATTACTTTGCATTCATTCAGTTAACAACAAAGCAAAATTTGAAATCGATTGCATAGCATTTCAATATTAATTTTATTAATAAATAAAATATGTATAACTCAATTTAAAAAAAATGTTGTTACTGTTTTATTTTTACTTGTAAAATTTGATTTTTTTTCACAATTTAAATGTTATTTTCAGTGCAGAAAATTTTCTTCAAACGTAAGGTTAAAAAAAAAAAAAAAAAAAAAAATTGAATTTTTTTTTTTTTTAAATTTACTAACCAGGTTCACTTAAAATTAGAATGAATTACATCACTTCTGCGCTACTGTAGGATAAATTCCCTTGACGTAAGTTGTCAATATATTGACACCCGTAAATTAACACCCTTCAATCACGCGCAAGCACCACGGTTGGAAATATCTCTATTAAAAAATTTTCTGCTAAAAAAGTAAGTAATGTTTCTTTCAAATTACATTAAGTATACTTTAATCATTCTAAATTTCCTAACAATAAAAAAAAAAAAAAAAAAAAAAAAAAAAAAAGGTGTAACTGAATTTTAATTGATTTTTGAACTAATTTTGATTTTTTGTTTACAAATTCGGGCAGAAATGTCCATAAATCAATTTTACTAATTTTTTTTTTTTATTCAAGAAAAACGAGATTTTTCAATAAAATTTTTAAAATTTATAGGAAGGATTAAAAAATCTGAAAAAATATTCAAAAAATACTTTGGTCTTCCCTCTTTAATTCTAACAAACATTTACACGTTAAAAATTTTTTTTATCAATTTGGGGACCTTTTTTCTCCAGGGTATACCACTTTTTTAGCGTTACCTGGGACGTACCTACCATAATGCTACATTATGAAGAGAAGATGTTTTTATCGTAGATCTTAACAACCTAAGCATATGACATTTTCCCAAAAGATTTTCAATGAGAAGTAATTTACAACTTCTTTTTTGGCATATTTGAATTGCCACTACTCTTATATTTTGGAACTGTTATTAAGTAAAGCTCAAATTGATTATTTTGAAAGTTGACTACATCTAGATGAACCCATGGATAAGGGTAGGGAGGGACCCTTGTGCTATAAAACTTTTGATATAGTCTTAGGGTATAATAAAATAGTTATCAACTTTTACTTTGTATGGTTTTCTTCTAAAGAAAAACGTGGTATGAATAGACAAAAGTAGTGGGGGGAATAAACAAGTCACTCTGCCTCCAGTCTAAGTAGTTTGACCTTTTATTTAAAAGATACATTAGTCTTACATTCTAATGCACTGAAATAGTAGCTGCCAAATAAGAGTAACACTTAGTAGAGGTTCAATAATGACTCATTCTTTACCATAGAAGTCTTAACATAGGAAACATCAAAGTTAGGAAGTAAGTTCTAAATCTTAAATGGATAGAAATTCTTTTCAAAAATAGACACACGTCTTAACATATCACTTCAATTAATGTATTAGGAGGTCTGTATTTTTTGTAATGCCAAATATCTAAGCAGTTATGATTTATGAAATATGACAGTAGTGAGCATGAAATCACTGACAAGAAAACAACAGAAAATATGTGAAGTTTCAGAAGATGGGAAGGTAGTGCATTTCTGAAGGCTTTTATTGGAAATTAGGTTTTTCAATTAAGAAATAAGAATTTGACAGTTTTTTTTTTTAAACTAAATTTTGCAAGCCATTAAGATTTGCTTCTAATAGGTATAAAGATAGTTTCTTGGTAAATTGTTGCTTTAGTTCTGCAAGTGAAATATGCTAAGTTCAACTTTGAGCTGATGATTACACATTGAAAGCTTACATGACATAACCAATCAAGTTTAGTCAATTAATTCCTGTATTTCTAAAATTCACAATACCTTATTAAAAAAGAAAATATTCGCATGTAATATTTCAAGTTTCACTATTAAAAGAATATTTCACAGCAAAAATTACAATAATAGCAATAGACTGACCATGTTAAGCTGGACAAATAAAACATTAAAGATTTCAATATATACATTCCTTTACAAGGGAACATTAGGCTAAAGAATTTTATCAAAAATGAAATGCAGAGCTGCTAACCACGTCTGATAACAGCAGCTGCTCCAGTCAGTTAATGTCTCTGCAGAAGGAAGGCACATATTATTATCGTCATTATTATTATAACAACATTTTCATCGCTGTGCCCTCCAGCTATCTTCAGGCATTTGTTGATTCTAGTAGAGTTCAGAGAGTTTTGAATTTAATCCTTTATTTTGTCTATAGGGGAAGGTTGTTCTCATTCCACCTTTGTTCTTATTGAAGAACACACAAGCATCCCAATAGTCAATATTTCCACCAGGTTATCTGTGTACAGATAACATTCTTCAAACTAGAGCCTGAGATATATCAGTAGGAGAAAGGCTTGGCTATGAGTTCATCATTGTCATCAGTGATGGCAAACATATACATGGAACACTTTGAGAAAATGGCTTTAGGAACAACACCACTAAAGCTAATCATCTGGCTGAAGTACATAGTTGACACCTTCATACTCTGGCCTCACCAGGAAGCTATACAAATACTGTCAGGCCATGTGAACTCAGTAAGACCTTCAAATCCAGTTCACAATGGGAGAAGAAAACAAAAATAAGATAGCTTTCCAGAATAAAGTAATCTGCATGGAGAATTGGTTCAATACATCCATATATTGCAAGTCAACCTTCAATGGAAAATACCTTAACTTGAATTCCTACCACCTGTACAGCATAAAGAGATTGATTGTCCAATGCCTACAACATTGTGCAAAAAATCATAAGCTGCAACCCATACACATACCAACAGCCTTAAATGTCCCCTTCAGAATAAAAACTATACAAACACAATAGGCTGAAACAAAAGGGTTGAATAAGAGGATCTAAAAACTGTCGGGCTCTGTCTTTTACATCAAAAGCCACTCAGAAAGATTTCAGAATATGTTCAGTCAATAGAACACAAGGATAATATTAAAAAACAGCTCAACCCTACAACAAAATCCCTGACAAGTCAAGCCTAACATAGTGGAGAACATGACCAAGAACTATATGTATTCCATCACTTACAGTCATGGTAAAATATACAAACATGAAACCAGCCACCTGCTAAAAGGCTGGAGAAATATCGAAAGCCATAACTAGGGGTGAGACAATGAATCAGGTATGGTTGATCATATATGGAGGGAAAAGGATAGTCACCAACCTGTGTGTAATGAAATAAAAGACTAGACAGAAATGAACACAACCGAAGGAATCGGCAAATATGCTAGGCTATAAGGACTTCCTCAGTAGGTTTAGCATAGAAATAAATGCAATATGAGAGTCATTAATAAATAGAGAATGACAGCAAAACTTCAAAAGCAGCAGCAGTAAGAAAAGAGAAGTCACAGTGAATGTAGTCAAGCAGGTCAGCACCAGGTAGATTAGGCTTAAGCCTCCAAGTTATAAACCTAAAATTTCCCTTGGGACAATAGGCTAATAGATCAAAGCATTGGTTTGTGAATTTGGTAATGAAGTTCAATTCCTGGGTCAGGTAGTTCAGACAAACTCTGTGGAAACAGAGGGAGCAATAAGAACAAGGAGATATCACTAGACATGGACAGAAGAATGAGAACAATCTGCTTCTGTAGATTAAGTAGAGGGTTAAGTTTGAAATTCCCTGAAGGTTATGTGGATTGACAATTAGCTGAAGAAGGTCAGAGAGCATAACAGCTGAAATGCTGTGATAATAAAGATGAGGACATTAATCTGAATAATAAAAAAAAAACAGACTTTAAAAAAAAGCAAAATGACATTATAGATTTTGATTTGATGGATACTGTGTTTATCAACAACTCAAAAAGCATTTAGAAATTAAAAATGGAATTTGAAATTATCAAGGATATTTATACAAACAGGAAAATCATGGAGGAGTGATCAGCACACATTGTTGTGCAGATTTGTGGAGCAACAATATACAAGGCATTCTTACTAAAGGTTAAAAAGTAATTTAGTGAACCATAAGATATGTTCTTATTTAAAAGTTCAACTTTAAATATACTATAGTATCTATGCTCTTCGTCATATATCTTAAATATGGGTCACCAATCTAAGTTTAATATAACACACCAAGTTATTTAATGTTAAAATTTACCTAAAGCAAACAGCTTAGATCCCCAGAGAAACGTAAATAAAATGTCACTTTTTTTTTTTTTTTAAATCACCAGGACTAAGATACACATGTCAAAATGTAACTGAATCAAAGATCATCTAATTTATGTTACATATTTAGAGCAAAGATCAAAATGTCAATGTAAAATTGAAGCAACTGAGCAAATTCCGAGTCTTATCTAAATGCTATCTTTTCAAGAAAATTATTATTAAAGTTAAGCCTAAAACATGAAGCCAAAGTGCATACACTGAAATGTAACCATTCAGGCTTGGGACCAACATTGAGCAATCACAAAGCCATATTGTGCATACCATGCAATCCCTATTAGGGATAGATTAAAAACAATTCTGTTCAAAATTAGTATATATACACTTTTTCACATGCATGTATGTGTTGGTAAGTACAGAGGATGCTTATTTAAAAAAAAAAAAAAAAATATCGAAAAAGAACAGGAATGATGGGGAACTTACTTGGGCCATTGCTTTTCTTTGCTTGTCAGTGGTACATAAATAACTCCCATGTGGTTCTTTTTGGTGACAGTGCCATCAAGTGACTTGTCAATCTGCTGTAGCATCTGGTTCTCACCTTGGCCTCCCACCGGGATTACCAAACGGCCACCAGGTTTCAACTGTTCAACCAGCTAGAGAGAGAAAGAAAATGAAACTGCTTATTATAGATTTAAATTCTGCATATTTTTTTAAAAAAGTTAATAGTTTTTCTTTTCTACTACACATTTCAATTGTTACTGAGGCCGAAAAGGAAACATTAAAACTATTTTAAAAAGTGTGGGTGTGTCTGTATTCTAAAATAAAAGTCAACCAGAGGTAGTATTTTGAAATTATATTCTTAAATGACACAATAATGCCTATTCTTTTTTGTATATTGATCACCTGCTTGTAGTCATGCAAATAGGTTGCTTATCATTGTCTATCTAATCCTCATTAAGTTTGCATAAAAATTATAATCTTTATTACACACAAGATGCTAGTCAACACTTTTACATAATTTGGTCAGTGGATGCAAACTGAATGTAATACAGAATTTTACTGTTACCCTTTGTGAGTTACTGATGTTTACATGCATGAAGAGACTACTTTGAGGGGGATGGTGGAAACTAGGTATTAAGACAAATATTTTTTATAATTTCCTCAATTTTTGAGTAGTGTGTGTGTGTGCTGTACCAAAAATCAGAAGCTAGATGACTAATCTTGTGCAGCATCTTCTCTAACTCAGCAAAGTGCAGCAATGTAATATAGCATCAGTTCCACAAGTGGTCATAAGATCTCTGAAGAAATATTGAGCCATTCCTTTGGGCATGTAAATGTCTTGATAGTTGTCCACAGCTTCCAAATATTTGTAGGTTCAGGATCTTGTGATCAAACTAAACTCTTCACCCCATCTTACAGATGCTTGACAACTCAGCCCAATAACACAGTTCCTGCTGGAATCACCCATCATTGTTGGGGTGCATGGAGTCCATAAATGGGTGAAAATGGTCACCAAAGTAGACAAGCAGACCTAACCTATATAATATGAACACACCCCACACCATTATGAAACTGCCACCAGCCTACATGGTGCTTTATTGACAATTAGAAGAAAGTTATAGCCAAACACCTAGAACTGGGACTCATTAGATTACACCACATGTTGCCAGTCCTCCAGGATTGAATTAGCTATGTCACAAGATGAGGCACTGTGTCCTGGTATTAACAAGGGCAACTTAGTGGTTGTTCTGATCCCATATTCCATGGAAGCTAAAAAATGCTGTATTGACCAACTGGATATGTACCCAGTAAGTTTTTCAGTAAATGTGGAAGTGATTTGAATTGGTGTCACTTGTCTGTTACTCCAGACAATTCTAGACAGACATTTCTGGTCACAATCATTAAGGATCAATGGTTGGCCACTGTACATTTCATGGAGAACAGTAATACCTTCAATCAAATATTCTCCCGAGCCACTCATAGTAGAGGGTTACTGAATCTAAGAGGAAGTAAGTGGTGGTAGAGATAAGTGAAAATCATGTGGATAAGGAGGATAGATAGTGATTGGCCCTTGATTTGAAGAAGTTAAGATTGTGGTGTTCAGGGAAGTATGGGAATTTCTTCCACAGAGTAGCAGTTCTCTTGGAGTTGGAAATTGTCTGAGTGGAACTTCCTCCTTACGAATGGAATATGAAGGAAATGTGGGTGATTAGACTTAGTGGATTTAGAATGACAAGTCATAGCTATAAAATGGTACATGTTGGAGAATTCATAAGATTCTCTGCAGTAACAGAACAAACAACTAGGTTATGAACAGTTCTGGAACATATTTGAATAGATATACTCCTGAACCTCATAGACTAGGACATATTGCATAACCACCATTTTTCAGGAGAATGGAAGAGCTACACATTATTATTATTATCCATAACTTTTACATCATGAGTTTTTAGTAGAATTCCCTGTGAGTATGTGGTATTTTAGTAAATGTAGGATTGGGTGAAGAGAGATGTGTTCTTGTGGTGAATGAACAAACTGTAATGAATGAATGGGTTGCAAATCAGATTAGCTAGGTTTAGCATAGTCAATAACAACCATCCTCACCCCACATATACACATTATTATTAGAACAGTCTCTAAACTTTTGGCACTTCAATCTTTGGAGTTGTTGGAAACTTTCCTAAGCATTTTAAAAATTAGCTAGAACAATTAACTCTTTAGAATTAAAAGATATTTGAGATTCCATCCTAGAAAGTTATGGCCAAACATCTATAACAAATTCATTTTAGTGGTAAATCTTTTAAATTTTTCTAAAAGATGTTTAAACAATTTTCTCGATCATACATAAATAATAGATGAGTGACTGAAAAAGACAGTTTAGCAAGTGGGTGGAGGAAGAAAGATAAGTGACTCACCGCTTCCGGTAGTTGTGCAGCTGCTGCACCTACATGAATTGCATCATAGGGAGCATCAGATTTGTGGCCTTGTCGCCCATCTCCTGTAACTAGTTTCAGTTGCCCAGTTTCAAGCAATCGAGCCAGATTAGAATCTTTTTTCACATTTGCAACAGACATTTGTACAAGTTGATCTATGTGGTCAATGCCAACTGCCATTCCAGATGAGCCAACCTAAAGCAACACAAACAGAAGATCATTATGAATACTTGATAGACCATTTTTCAATACAAGATTGAGAGAGAAAAAAAAAAAAAAAGAAAAAAAGAGAGAGAGATACATATGGAAACTGATTGCTACTTAAACTATAATCAGAGAAATGGCAAAGAAAGTAAAGGATTAGTAAAAGAAATGAGGAAAGCGAAATTTTGATCAAGAAAATTGATTAAAATCTTAACCAGTCAACAATTTTAATAAACCCAATAATATAATAATAAATTTCAAATATTTGTGGATAAAATATATGTTCATATCTTTCCCCTTACCAGTTGCAAAACTTAATTTGATCACTTCATAATACTAGATGGATGAAGAGAGTAGAGTTGCATCAATTGATTTTCATTAGCCATCCTTCTTTATTACATAACAGAGATTTTATTGCTTCCTTAAGAATTATCAATTATCATAGACATAGAATGAATTTAAATAGGATTCTTATAATTTTCAATTATTTTTTGTTAAGTAATTACATAATTAGTCTAAGCCAAACAAAGGCTAGATGTTTTTCCTCTATATTTGGTTATTTATCTGACTTACCATTAATGCCATACATGCGGTCAAGTAGCCACTTCCTGAGCCAACATCCAAAGCATGACTTCCCTCTTTCAAATGCTCTCGCAATAATTCCAGTGCATAGGCATGCTGAAGAAAGAAACATTATCAAATCACAAGTTTATCCCATGCCATCATGGTCAAAAAAAAGAAAAAAAAAAAGTAACTTCCACATTTTCCGCATATTAAAAAAATATAAGCAAAATACAAAGGCATTTCTTTTAAAGTACATTTAAATAAAAAGATGTGAACAAGATGTACAGATAGAAGCATGAAAAGAAAGGATGGATGAGAAAAAAAAGAAAGAGGCAAGAAAAGAGAGACAAGAAAAAAGAAACTATGCCTATGAGAAAATATTTTATAACTTGTCTCAGATTCGGAAAGATTCTAAATGTTTCTTTGTTTCCCATATTTAAAATTCTTCAATGATCAGTTATGAAGATAGAGATTTATTAATCTTGAATTTGTCTGGCACAAAGCCATGATAAAAAGAATATAATGAAGATTCAATTCATAAGCAATGACAGTCATCCAGTTAATGTAATTTAACAACTAGTATTATTGCTTAAAGACTTAAGTGGGAATAACTGATTGAATTAACAGACAAATCAAATCACTTTATTGCCACTTGTTCTAAACAAAATTTTATAAAACCAATGACGTTCTATAATTTCAGAAATTTTGGTGAAATTTTATATATATTTTTTTTTTGCCAAGATTTAAAAAAAAAAAGAAAAAAAAAAAAGAAAAAAAAAGTAATTCTGCAGTACAATATAAATATCAAGTTTTGGCTACAAAATAAAACTCACCATGTGTGGAGCACTAATTGTGACTCCATAACCAATAGTCTGTGGGGAATCAGCATATGGGTTCCGCTTTGAGAAATGTCCTCTGTCAACGTTTTTCATTGTGTCGCGAACTTTTTCTGTTTCAATTATACCATTTTCTAGATAAATAGGATTAAAAACAAAATAAACAAGTATCCAAACAAAACCAAAAAATAAAAAGAAAAAATGATGCCATATACACTAGTTTATAGGCTGACATTTTAAGCACAATAAATGTTTCTTGAAAAGTAGGTGGTCAACCATCAAAAGTTACTGATAAATGGCAGAAATGAAAAAAAAAAGAAAAATGAAAAAAAAAAAAAAAAAAAACAAGGCCATGGTACATATTGAAGATGAGAGATAACATTACAATCAAATATTACTAATACCAACTTCTGTTCTTTTACCAACTTTATTAATCAAACTGACATGATTAATTATAAAATATCTAAAAAGTGAAGAGTATAGCCTATTACACCCACCTTTTTACCTATGTAAATAGCAACTAGACAACAGTTGCCAGATCTTGTGACAGTCAATCTATATGTATATAGTAACAGAAAAATACAAATATTGTAAGAAAAGTTACAACTCAACAACTAAAGATTTCCTATTTATTATAACAAAAGAGTAAAACTTTGTTACAAAAATATTTTAAACTACCATAAGTTCATCAAATATATTTTCTTCCACTTGAATTACCTTGTAATATTGTTTAATTATATCAATAACCACCTCCTCCTTTTCCTTACCCCAATTTAGAGTACATTTTCATATTTCCTCTGTACATAGGTAACTTGGCAGGGTATTGTTTATACCATATTTTATGAGATGATATTAGGCTGTTAGCAGTATGCATATAATCTTGCTAATTCTGTAATAAAGATTTTTTTTCTTTTAATAATAACTAGCAACATGGCCCTGCGTTGCCCGTGCTTGATTCAAAAATCGTACAACTCGTACAGCAATCGCTATCACTTGACTTAAATATTTTTGCCCTTCCTTGCCTTTAAAGGAGTGCCCTTTGCTGTGCTGATGTTGCTACATGCCTTACTTCTTGCCTATTTCACACTGCGAATTTTTTCTAAGCTCTATACTAAACATTAAATCTGTTATGAAAAAAGAACTAAACAAAATGAATGCAAAACGATCAGCTTTAAAAAAAGGACTCGTAACTGGAAAAACCGAACGAAAAAAAGAATGTTAACAACAAATACTTTTTCACACCAAACCCAGTTCTGCAGAATCAAAATCAACGTTGAGTTTAAGCAAGCAAATGAGCCAATTGGAGTAAAGTGCCATGCAGATTTAAATTTTTCCCACTTGTGACAAATGCAGCTATCGATTTTTTTTTTGCATGCTAGTTAACATTTGTGTCAGTCAGCTGTTGGCTCTTACGTTGGTCAATAGAATCTTCCTGCCTATTCATGGCAGCCAGCTATAGGCTCTCACTCTGGCCAGTACAAAATGGCTGCAAACTACATGAAAACTGCCGTAGAAGCATGAAAAAAATAGTTATTTCCACTATCGATGGGAGTTGGGAAATGCAAAGATGGTCTTGGCCTTCCCGCTAACTTGGAGCATGTGCATGTAAATTTTGGTGCAAATGCATCAAAAATTGTGGCCGTGCATTTGTTACACACACACACACACATATATACAGCCTTTTATAGATAGAGATATGTTTATGATTAATAAAGAAAACTTTGCATGGATGGATGCAAATTATTCAAACCTTTATTTTTTAAACCATACTAGTTTAATGGAAATAGTATTAAATTATTTATGTTTTTATTATATTCCTTCTGGTTGTTTGTGCAGGGATAATACCAATGGTTAAGGGACAATAGTTTATGATTAATAACAAAACTTGTAATGTCAGTTGTGGTCTTCAATATACTGATATTAGTATAGCATAATTCTCTAATGAGTGTTCTTTTAAAATTGTCTGAGAAAAGGAGTGCTGCCTTCTTTAGATGAGAAATGGTCAATTCATTTGTTATATAAAAGTCAATCTGAATGAACATCATCAAATTGTAAAGTTCATCTCATATGTCAGTATAGACTTAAAATTGACTACAAATCAGTGTTTAAACATTTCTTGCCTTCTACAATACACAAGCATTTTCTCATCCAATCTGAATCTACTTTTTGTTAGTTTTCACAGGGGAAATGTCATTAACTATTAAGAAATTGGCTTTTATTAGTAAATATTAACTAGGTATTTCATTAAAAAAGAGTATTAAAAATAGGTTTATAGATTTTCAATCATTTTGGAAACAAGAACAGCTGCTTATTCAATTTTTGGCAAGAGTGATATTCAATTTTTAAATAGAATATTCAGACAGAAGACAGGCTAGTAGATGTCTTAGCCTTTATTTAATTTAAACATATGAAATGCTTCATTTAAAAAGATAATTATAAAAACAATATAAACAATACTAGATAACTTTTCTACTGTGCATAATGTCTGGGAACTGGGGATCTATTCACCAGACATTACCATCACATTATGCTATAAGAGAGCTAAATATTATTTTTAAATATTCCTAAAGAATTAATTCAAATTTTACTTCTTTTAGTAAGTAATTTGCTTGCAGCATTATAAGCAGACACTATTTTCAGATAGAAGAATAAAAACAAACATGATCAAAGTGATTTTTATGTTCACACTATCATATAAACACTCAACTGGACAGCAATACCCAAATGTGCATCTCCAAAGATTGAAATCAAAATTCCAGTCCAAATGAACATTTTGCCAATTCCTTCAAAAGAATTCAAAGCAATGAAGTTAGTGTTAGATTTATTGGTGTTTTAACGATCAGATATTGTAGGTGATTCCTACTCTGTATCAATAAGATATGTGGGCAGACAGCAAGAAAATTCACGGCTTAGTCAGAATGCCGCTGCTGCTGCTGCAGTTGATACCAAGATTTCTATTAATATTGTTGCTACTAAGAGCCTGTCATTCTCCATCTGATAAAAATACAATTATTGTTTTTTTTTTTCGTTTTTAACCAGCAGGTCATTCACATTGCAGTCACATGATAGTAAAATACAAGACACTTATAAAATTTTTTTTTAAAAATGCCTCCTATTATGAATTTCCAATCAAGCTATGACAATAAAATTATTGCCTATGACCTAATTATAAATTTATCATATGATTGGATCTACACAATTTTTGTTTATAAGCAACTCTACTTATGACTAAACTCTACTGACATCAGTAACTAAAAAAGAGAAAGTAAAATTAAAAAATTTTTTAACAAAAAGAGTTACTAAGTACATTAATTGATGCTGTAATAAAAAAATTCTACTAGTTTAATTACATTGAACGGTTTTTCTTTTTGATTTATTTGACCCAAGCATAGATAATTTAAGTAGCCATTTAAATAACTTGAGAATGAATTCTTATCCAAAAATTAATCAACCCAAGTACTGGTCAAAATTCAAAGTTGGTTAAAAAAAACAAACAAAAAAAACAAACAAAAAACAAAAAGCAAAAATGTGTACTCAAAATAATACAAACACAATAACAGTGGCATGTGAACTAAAAAACCTAAATACCAAAGCCACTTTTAATATATGCATGTTAATAGTTTGGTCACATTAAAATATCTTATTTCTTGCCATATAAAAAAACACCTATAATTTGACAAAGAATATTTAGGAAAAAGAAAATATTCCACCAATAATTCATTTTAACAGTATTTTCATTTGTAATCATAATTTAATAATCATATATATTTGATTCTGGAGTCATCAGAAAACTATATCTAACAGGCATGTTTAGATGCTCATCTAATACCAATAATCCAACCAGCAGGAGAAATCAGAGTAACTTTCTTTCAAGTGTACATGGAAAATATGGTAGTCCACATTTAGCACGAGGATGAGTCACCAGTTAAGCTCCATATAATACTTTAGGCTCAATTGATTAATGTTCTGTCAATATAACAATATGCTAATAATGTGATTTGAAAATTTTATTTTTTATAATCAAGAAAAGATAGAAGCAGAAAATTACTTCACCTGATAGCATAACCACATTATGTATTCTATGAAAAAGTATATCTCAATTACTAACTCATTTTACACCTTGTATACATAGTAGTTAATCTGTGTTGTCAGTTGGCAAAATATCTAAACCTATTGAGCCATATTCAATAGTTTCTAAATTGTATTTAATATTATGAAGCAACTTTAAAAGAAATAAATTATATCCTTTTATTTGTCACTTTTTTTCTAAATCTCATTTTTGATCCTCTTGATATTCTACAGCATTTATTTCCAGCACTTGCTCTAAAGTCCCAACTGTGTTTACCTTAGTGAATTGCAGTTAATGAACTGTACCTACCAAGTACTGGACTGTATACAAATTTACAACTGTTGCTAATACTATTATTAGGTTGGTGCAAAAATAATGATGTAATGTTTTTTATGTTAAAAAAAAATGTCAAAAACGACATTATTACGTCATTATTTTTGCACCAAACTAATATTAAATCTGATGAACACCAAATTTTAAGAGACAAGTTTTTGCATGCATAAGACATTTACACAATCCTTAAACTAATACTTGAAAAAGAGCATTTACATTTATACAACATTTATTTTTCAACATCATCAAACACCTTTCTATTAATTACAAATCAAATATTATACAATAATTTACAATCAAAATCCAGCTAATAACCAACAGGCTACAGACTTCTTGATCCTCATACAATATTACTCTTCCTATGACAGGGTTAAGACAAGATTAAAATGACTGACAACAGAACAAGGATTTGAACACATGAGCCAATATATCCAAAAAAAGTAATGATCATCTTTCATGTGCCAAGTTTTTTTTAATATATAGTTAATCATGGCTCTCCACAACTTCCTATCTTTTGTTGCTCTAAGTAGTTTTTGATCCTTTACCATACCTCTGTATTTCGGTTCTGCTCTCCAGTCATACAAACTCAATAGCTTATATTCTGTTTCCCCTGACTGCTTCTCTTGTCCTGAGAGTATTAAATTCTCTAAGCCCTCTTTCTTCATTATGTCACAGAAATTTCATCTGTTTTTTTTTTTTCAGATGAGTTTCATAAGTTCCTTTGTAGCTCATATTTTAATCATTGCTTGCATATCCAGTTCATGGTATTCTTAGCATTTGTCAGGAGAACCACATCTTTGTTGCGTTAAGTCTCTTCTTCATCTGTGAAGAAATTGTCCAGCATACACTACTATATAGACGATTACATACCAGTTCAGTATTCTTTTGCTTAACGATATTTTTCTATTTCTTAATATTTGGTTTAGTTTTTAGAAGACATCTTTTGCTATTTCTATAGCTGTTGGATTTCTGTGTCACTTATTTTCCCCAGTCATCTGTTATCACACTACCCAGAAAGTTAAATTTACGTTACATGATTGATTTTGACAACCCTATACATAGTTCACATCCTTGGGCATTTTTTGCTGCTGACAATGATCCATGACATTGGGCTTAAATCATATGAACAACATTAACATTAAAGTTCTAGTAACCAGTAATTAAAATCTTTTGGTGCCTATTTCCTATTCATGAGATAATTTCAAGTTTCCATTACTAATTTTACCATCACTAATAGTTTTAAACCAAAAGACTATGTATAACACTGAATTGCACAATTACATTATTTTTTAAATCATCTCCTTTTCACTGTATAGCAATTGAGATTAAATTTTGATAGACACAGATTTGCTGAAAGGAAAAAACCCAAATCAAACAAAGATAATTGCTACCAACATCCAGAATTGACCCGAAACTTACATTTTAGTAACATTATTAGTCTAGGAATTCAAAAAGTTTACTTTCAGCATCAACGTTTATGGCCACAAATCAAAGATCAATATTATTGTGTTCTAGACTAAAACTATAAATTAACACTGAAATTTGAGCCTGTTGTTTTCCTTCCCCATCCCACATCTTTAAAATAAATGCTACTACTACTATCAGCAGTAGTATTACAGTAATAATTATTTCCATAGTTATACAAACTCCATTATGACATTAATAACACTTTACAGTTGCTCTAATAATCATTCGCTACTCTAAGCCACACACCTATTGATCAAAGAGAAAAAAAAAAAAAAAAAAAAAAAAAAAAAAGAGAGAGAGAAGAAAATAAAAGTTGTATCTAAAAGTTAAGAAAATGAATGAATATTCTGGGGCAGAGAACCCATAAAGATATTGTAAGTACTTTATCCAGAATTCTACTTCTAGACTTGCAACCAGTGAAATTAGTCTAATTGTTACTCTTCAAAAAAGTAATAATTCAGACTGATGATCAAAGAATAAATCAAAACAAACTCAATCTGAATTAGCAGTTAATGTACATGAAGATCTTGAGCAATAAACATCAACCTGGGAATATTAATTATTAGGTTGGTGCAAAAATAATGACGTAATAATGTCGTTTTTTGACGTTAAAAAATACGTCAAAAACAACATTATTCCGTCATTATTTTTGCAACTTATCAAAATGCCTAAGCTATAATAGTAAGCTTTTCCAATTTATACATCAGATCTCTTTAGATCTACCTTGAGGTTCAAAGTTCACCTTCAAGAGTCCAACTAATATCTTAATTCTCCTGTTTCTTATTAATATTCTATAAACTACAGTTATTGAAAGATAAACTTATATATTTGATCTGTGTGTCCAGATCTGTCTATGACCATATTTCAAACCGTTAATACTCAAAACATAAGCAATATACTTCACAACTGTCAGTAAATATCTCATAGTAGAGAAAGACAGGAACAAATGACTAGACTCAAAAGCACATTAGTTAAAGTCATTCTAGAATAGTTGTAGTTAAAAGGGAGGGGAGAAGTGATTAGAATATTAAGAACATAACCCTAAATTTCAACCTAAACAGTTGTTTTGACTTTTAAATATTTTAAGAAAATAATGCAACAGTATTACAGGGAAATACTGAGCCACAAATCTTGTAGCAAAAGAAATATTTTGAAGCTTTCTTCATTTTGTAAAATTTCAAAATACATTTAACCACAAGTACAAATGTTGCCATTCCAGTTGGATCAATGACAGCATTTCAGAAACATGAATTAGAAATGGCAGAGAGAGAGAGAGAGAGAGAGAGAGAGAGGGGGGGGAGGCACCAGGTAGGAATAACAAATAACTAAGAAAAAAAAAAAAAAAAAAAAAAAAAAAAAAGAGAGATCAATAAGGGGTCAAAACTGTCTTAAATTGAATGTCAACTATATCACATTTCAACCTGAAAGGGATCCGGTGATACAGCCTTTGTTGCAAAACTTCTTAAAAAAATTAAATAAAGAAAAAAGTGGATTTTTTGAGGTAATGGCAGTTTAAAAAAAAAAAAAAAAAAAAAAAAAAAAAAAAAAAATCAAGGAAACTGAAGTAGATAACCATTTTAAAGTACTCAAATAGGTCAAAATATTTACTTTGTATTTTTACTTTTTACAAATCGAGTAAGACCTTGAACTTAACCTTTCATAGCTTATTTATCAACATCGTTTTTTTTTTTTTTTACTGATTGTTCACCCAATACAAAACCCATCAGCCACTCAAAGTAGAGGGTTACTGATTGAGGTTGCTGCACATAAGAGGCGGAGGTAAGAAATGTAGTTTAAGAGGGTCTCTAGAAAGATAATGGTTAACTCTGAGAACTTTAACAAATAACTAATTTGCTTTTTGATTCGATGTATAGAAAATTTAATGATGGAGAACAAATGGGAACTTGAAGTCTAAGAATTTCAATGAACTATGGTGTAATATCTAAGACTAAGGTAATTAAATTTTTTCGGGTTACCTCCCTTTAACTGATTAGGTTATGTAAATAATACCAATTATAAATAAAGTAGCTAATATTGAACAAAAAATTCAGGACAATTTTTATATTTAACCTCTGAACTAAAAAAAACAAAAAAAACATAGAACAGATTTTAGATATACTTGAGTTCTTCAAAATGGTGCATAATTCAGCTTCATAGAGATATTGGTCGAATTTTAGACTTTGTCATTACCTGAAACGAATTGCTTTTTTTTTTTTTTTTTTTTAAAGTTCAGAGAACCATATATTTAGAAGAGATAGAAATGTGAGTTGTACCATTCAATAAGCCTCAAGTAATCCATATAAAAAAAACACACGCAAAATAGAAATAATGTAATTGACTAAATAGCCAAAATGTTGATTTTTCAATTCTCAAAATAATTTAAGACTATTGCATTTTAGTACATATAAACACAGAGGAAGCAATGATTAAAACTAATTAGAATTAATAAAGATTTGTATATGTACAAGTATCAGTTCTAAATGCCAAACAGAATAAATTAGTTGTGCTATATGGTTATGCAAAATCTGTAATATAAGCATTTAACATTCTATGTCCTCCTTGGTATTCCAAAATGTAATATGAAAAGAAAAAAAAAGAAAAAACACTATTAAAAGGTTGGTTGTTTTATGGCATATCAACCTCAGTGGGTCATTTAACGCCAACAAAATTTTGAAATAGGTTCATAGTGATAGTTTGGTTTGTTTTACAGCATATCAACCTCAATGGGTTATTTAATGCCAGCAAAATTTTCATTGTTGGTAATATTTTTTTCCAAAAGTCTATTTCTGGTAATAATTTTCCTTCACTAGTAATATTTTTTGCCAAAAAATGTATTGCTGGTAATAATTTTTTTACAAAGTATTTCTGGTATTAAAACCTATTTTTACACTTTCATAGTGTTTTGACCCTAGTTTGGGCGTTAACTATTTGCTTATAGTTGGAACCCTAATTAATGCTACCACCCCGGGAACACCAGCAATTAAGAGGTGGTTCCACACTCCTCAAAACCTCCTGACTAGAGGCCTTGCTGTTGGACGTAGTTTATTGTCTTACCCAGGATGCGGATGTAGTTTATCGTCATACCCAGGACAGTACTATTAAAGAGAGAGAACAATAAAAAAGAAAAACAAGAATTAAGATAACAATTGACATTGCATTTAAATTTTTGAAGATCAAAGTTGGCTAAGGAACAAGAAGCTGAAAGAAAGTTCCACAAGCAAGAAGTGCAATAGAAGAAACTGTTAGCATAGAACTTACAGTTAAATCTCAGCATTTCAGCTGTAAATTGAATGTAACCTTATTGCCAATCTACTACTGCACTTTAATTCATAGAACAATTATCATGAAAGTATTTATAGAAAAGCCACAGGGAAGCTACGTTATGGTGATGGTAAAGTAACTGAAAATGAATAGACATATAAATATACAAGAGATTCTGGAGAGAAAAACAGCACAACATAGTGAACCATCTTGTCTAGCTGCAGACCTAGTAATTGATTCAATATAATCTTTCACTTCATGTCAGCAGAAAATGTTAGTTCAAGAAAACACAATGAGTCACTCTTCTGGAGGTTAACATTAGCCATGCTGATACAAGCTAAAAAGAGTTCTCTCTGACAATTAAAAGGCATTGTTTTGGAGGCATTAAAATTAATAAGCCATTTCTTGCCTCAGTTAACAGATTGCAGGTTATTTTTTAAATCAGCTGCCAATTTGATCTTGTCAAATTGATCAGACTTGCTATTAATACAGGAGTAAATAGTTGTCTCATCAGCATGGATACAGAGTTGTGAACTGATGACTTCAGTAAGGTCATTGATGAAAATTAGGGACAACATAGGTCCAAGGATAGAGCCCTGTGGAACACCTGCATTAATGCAAAAAGATCTACAAGAGTGGCCATTAAAAACTTTCATTTTGCAATTTGATAAAAAAAGACTGAATCAGTTCAAAATAACCTTTCAACTTGTGAAGACCAATATGTCAAATCCTGTCAAATGCCTTTGAGATATCCAAAACAACAGCTCGAGCTTCACAATCCTTATCTAAAGCTTCATAGACTCTTTCAGCAATAATCATTATTAATACATCAGCAGTTGACCTAGAGAAGCAAATCCATATTATCTGAAAGACACTGCACGGTGAGATGCTTAACCAATTCAGAGTTAGAGACTGTAGTACTTTACTGAAAACCTACTTTAACCAGAACCTATTAAGAAACCGAGTGTAGATAATCATTTGAAGTTTTAAAGCCTATTCAACAAATTTAGAAAATTTAGTTTAGTGTCTTAATCACATATATAACTATTTGCATTAATTTTAAGTCAGTTTTTTTGAGTTAATTTCTTTTAATAATATTTAAAGCCAAGACATAGAAAAGTTTTAAAGCTATATCACAAAACTTCCAGATACTAAGCTAAGCATTTTCTGATTTAGAATTCATAAAATATAAAGAAAAAAATTAAACTGATGTGTTTTTCCAGTTGGTATAGAGTATTGAACCACCAACCTTGTGGTCTTCATTGTAAGTTGTAAAGCTAATACCAATGACATTTCAATTCATTCATTATAACACGATATCCTGCTGAAGTATGATTTCCTGGGCAATTTTATAGTTGTGATTTGCCACAATATGATGCTGCTTCATTTAACAGTGGCTATGTGCCAGATTCGTACATTTGTGTATACTTCTAGAAAGCAACAAATTCACCCATTTCATGTTTAGTTGAAAAATCTTTTATGTTAGAAAAGGAAATGATTTTATTTTGCATGCCAATAAATCTTAGGCCTCTAAATGATTAAAATAAATAAGTTAATTTGGTATATATGCTTATAGTTTGGGAGAATAACTACAAAGTTATAGTAGCCTTCTTCTGCTATAATAATTGCAGAAAAGCAACAATGGTTGTGTTACCAGCAAACCTACAAGGCACCTTTTAATATTAACAGGGCTAGAACTATCTTGAAAAGAGTAAGATACTCCATTTCTTAATCTAAATTAACACTGATGAGATTATGTCTTGTTTAATGATTTTTTTAAAAATTTATCCATTATACTATGATTTGATTTGTTTAATGACATATCAACTCCTTATGGGTCATTTCATGCCAAAATTTAATTTTCTTGGGAGCATTGAAGTAATAAAATATGATTTATGCTATTCTACTTTCACTATTGAATACATGGTAGATGATGCTCGATTTTTGTGTATATACATGTTTGTGTGGGCATAATTATTAGTGGCAGTGATATATGTATTTTATGTTTTAGTTTTGAAGTTATATTTTGGATACAGTTTGATTTAAGAAATTGTAGGATATATGGATTAATATCATGAAAGATACGTTGATATATTGTTGGTAATTTATTTTATATAAAAATGTATTGCTTGTATTTTTAATATAGAAATATATTTTTTATACTTTCATATGTTTTTTTTTTTTGCTGAGTGGTAACTACTTGCCCATAGCTGTGACCCTAACAGGTGCTGTCACCCTGGGTCAGCATGGACCTGGGAACAACAGTAATTAAGAGGTTGTTCCATGCTCATCAAAACCTCCAATCTCCTGATTAGAGGCCTTTTTGACGGATATAGTTTATCATCATACCAAGGACTCCATTATACCATAATTCTCATCCAATACATCATTGAACATCAAATAAGCAACTTAACCTTCTGAGCCAATCACAGATTGACAAGTAAATGGGGGCACAGAATGAAAAATTAGATGCATAGAGATAAGAAGCTTTTATGTGGGAGGAATTATCAAGATTTGGTGATTTAGTGTTTTGTTTTTAAGCTTCAGATCAATATAGAATAAGAATCATAATATTTTAACATCAAAATATAGAATAAAACTATTTTTCCTTTCTCAAGCAGAGTCAAATGTGTAGCAACTTATTTTTTAATAAATTAAAATAATTCTGAATACACACCTATCCACACGTAAAGGTAAACTTAATATAAATTAATTTTTTTAGAAAACTGAAAGATTTCAGAATCCTATTTGAAACTTCAAAAATGAATTAAAGTTAGCTCCATCTCCAAAATTAGTTCAGTCATTTTAAATTTCACACAAAATTTTCTAATCTTATACTGACACATATATATCATTATAAAGTCTTTATTTTTAACAATGTCATCTTTACTAAGCACTACATATTATACATATATACTCATTAGCATCAGCAGGTTTGTAGAGCATGAATAATTCTTTACTGGTTACAATAAATAATGAAATTATGTCAAACAACTAATTGCTATTGTATGTCGCTATCACTGTACCAGCAGCCAACTCTCAAACACTGCCAAATCTATGGTGTGATGCAACAGTCAAAATGGATCAATACACAGGCTAATCTAAAATCCACTACTTCATTAAATCTGGTTATACATCAGATTTTCAGCAAAATATTTAAGCTGAAACTTTTTAGATAAATTTATACAGAAACTATTTAGCAATCCGTACTTAACTAACAATAAGCTCACTTTTATGTTCTATAACTGTCATACTAAACTATTCTGAAATTCTGGTCATTTTCAGTTCTATTCATCAATTATTGACATAAACATTATCTATTTTTTTTTATTTTTACATATGAAAAAGAAATTAACTGGACTTGTGAAAATTAAAGTCTATACATAATGTTTTTACAAATGCATTGCTATTCAATTATTAATTTTTTTATATGCAGATATTATGCACCAGATTATTTCTTCAGTGTTATCTATTCTGGTGTCATGGAAAGTTTGGGGCCTCAATAACATCAGACTTTCTCTTCCATGGGCCCAGCTGAGAGCGATCATTTATGGACTAGCTTTCTGGCATCGCTTCTGCATGTTTGCAAGAAATGTCAAGCACATTTGTGCTTATGCAAATGAGATCCTTTTATTGAATTCTATGAAGGGATTCTGGTCAATCAGAATTTAATTTTATTTTTTCGCTATTGAAATATCAAGAATATAAAATAGTAAAAATTGACATAAAATCCTATTGTGCCATTATCACATAGTTATAGAAAACAACACTAAATGCCTGGGTTAATACATTTAAAAACTAGAAGTAAAATTTCTAAGGTACTTGTAAAATACTCAAACAATTGCTGAGACTGTTGTCTATTTGATATTATTCTATCTATAAGACCTGATCATTCAATACCTGTCAGTGCCTATACTGGCAATCAGTCAGTATAGGCTTGTCTAAAAGAGTTGGCCAGTCTAGGCAACATTCAATAAATCAACTGGAAAGACTTGCCTACATAAAGGGAAAAAAACGGGGTGGGGGATGAAAGGGCATTAGAAAAAGTCAAGTTGCCCACTCTTAACACAGGGGTGAGGGTGGAAGAGATTGTGTTTATATACATATATGTGTGTTTGTGTGTATGCATATACATACCACCCAACAATTTTTTTCCATCATTTTTGACAAGTATTAAAAAGGTTCTGATTTTTTTGCTATCATCAAACTTTCCTACAAAAAAATAGTTTACACAAAAGAGACCTTTTTATTAACACATGAATCAAGATAAAATTATGGAATTAACAAAAAGATATTGTGTTCTGTGATGAAATCAAAACTGCAATTGATAAATTATGTATTTTCACAGCACTTACTACTAATCAGAATATTTATCATCATTTATTATTAAAATATGAATTATGAAACTATAACAAAGCTTTTATTGAATTATTTTGAATTTGAGTTTCCCAAAAGCTCCATTATTCTTTAGACATCCACCACTGTTTTAAGATACACATTTTGAACTGTCTTTTTTTCGCATATCTTGCAAATGTTAACACCCTCCACCATCCCACGAAATGATTCTGAATCATGAATTGATAAAATTACAATTATTTACAATCTCAAAACATAACTTTTGAATTTTTTCAAAATATTTCAATTTCTCAGTAGTAGGAAAAAATAAAGCTAAATCAGAAAAATTCAGTATATAATTTCTTTAACTTATGTGATTAGTTTAAGGTTTTCTCAATTTTCTAAAAGCTTTATCAATTAAAATTAATGATTTGATTTTCTAGGCTAGACAAGAAGCTGAATTTAGGTAATATCACATGATCAATAACACTACTTTTGATCTGTCAATTAATTTAAGGGATTAAGATTATCTTTTAATCAAAGAACTTGTTTATAATTTGAATCAATATAAATCAAGGTTTCATTTGTATTTATTGTAACTAGCATAGTACCCATAAAAAAAAAAGTGATAAGATTACTTATATATGGATTGACACTTTATGTCTAGGATCAGTATAGTATCTCTGCAGCCTATGAAAAATATTATACACAAACACAATGCTTATCAAACAGAATTGAAAAAAGCAAGTGAGAGAGGAATGAGGAAAGTTAGAATATTGATAAAAAGGCTAGAGAAAAATTGAAAGTGGGTGAAGAGAAAGAGGGAGATGGTGTTAAAAATAAAGACATAAGCTTGCTTCATTTAGGTTTTACCCCCTATAAACCACACGTTATATAGGAAGGTTATTTAGTAATGTTGTTTTAGAGAGGACCATATCACAAATATTTAAATAAAAAAAATTAAGTGACTGTTAATGTTTATTTAACAAATTACATTTAATTGACACTCTTGATGTAATTAAGGCCTTGTAAAATTTTTGATGGTAGCACAATTATTGAAGTTATATAGAAAACAATAACTTCTGATCTAAATTCAGTTATCTGTTAATTTCATGAAGCTTTGGATGGACTGGTCATCTCTCCTTGAATTTGGAATGCCACAATTTATATTAATGTTGTTTTAAAGAATTGAACGAATGCAAAACATGAAAAAAAAAAAAAAAAAATAAATAAAAATCAAAGAACACAAAAGAAAAACACCAGAATTTTTTTTCCATATCTCATCCTCTGATGAAGCTTTAATAAAAAGGGAAATATGTTAGTTTCCTATTTGTTATCTTATTATTCTGTTGGATTCCAAGCTATATCGGATCCCAACTCATTCAGTTATTTCTAAATTTAAATTTATTAGGTCTGTTTAAAACTGTTTTGAAAACTTAAGACTGAATTTACAGTTAAAAATCAGTTTTTTTTTTTTTTTGCTGAAAATTTTCTCATACGTGATACATAGTCCCTTTTGCCAACTATTTCATTTTTGTTCAATTTTGAGAAATTATATTTTAGAAATGTAATCCCAAGATGATAGGGGATTAAATTTTTCATTCTTTGCTACATAGACTATGAAATACAATCCCCTAAAAAAAACAAAAAAAAAACACTAAAATATGCTCAACCAATCGAAAGAGAAAAAAAAAAAAAAAAAAAAAAATTATATTAAGGAAACATTTTTTTAAACAAGCAATTTCCATTCTGAAAATATTTTGATTAACAAAGTAAATAAATAAGCATCAGAGATATTTTGTACATTTATTGAGAATATCTACAAGAAATCAAATTACTTGAGATCCTTAAGAAAAAAATATTTATTTTTCAATTAGATATCCAAAACTTAAGAAAATTCTTTTCTCCATTGTATAATGATATAATTGTGCCATCATTAGAACTTATCTGCTTGAGGATTATTGCTATTGGTTACTAGAATTCAAAGGAAAAGTAACAATGACTTGGAGATCTTGAATCCTTTGAATTTATTGTGAAAATTTTTAACAAGTTTTTGTTAGCACAACCTTTGACTTTTCTTGATTGATGCAAAATTTAAGAAAAATCCCAGTTATTTAAAACTAGAAGAAAATTTTATTAAACATTAGAATTTATCTTAAATGTAAAAAAAATTATTAAATTTGCATTATACTTATTTTGAATCAAGCGTTATACATTATACATGCTTGAACAATCATGTCTCTTTTGATTCAGAATTAACTAGACAGTAGGCTGCCATCTCTTTATGCAGTAAACTGGTTGCCAACCAATGCTAGAGGGCCCAGTCTGTACCATTATTAAACCCATAGCAGGAAAGAGAAGAGATGGAATCATACCTTTCCTAAAGATATTTGTGTGTAAGTCAATGTAGCAAATCCAATTAGAATTTAAAGCTCATTCCAAGCAGTCATCTATTACCTCACATCCATGCTTATTACTTTTTATTATTTCTTCATGAATGTAGAGAATCATGGCAAATACAAAAAATACACATAAAAAAAAAAAAAAAAAGAAAGGTTATTGTGATCAGACTATTAAGTTTTTGTAAAGTATTTTGTCAGGAGTTCATTTTCCTTTTTGGTCTTAATACTAAAATTTCCTAATATACAACATTAAAAGTAAATGTGATGATCTGAAAGAAGTTATAAGACACTGAATGTTGATGACTTCTCTAGCAATCAAGACATGAAATACATCCAACTTAATGTAATTTCCCCACCAGCTCATTTATATGACAAAGCTGAAGTTTCAAAACTAAAAAAGGTATTTCAGGAACAATAACTAAGAATGTAATAAGGCTTCTTAATCAGTAAATACATATTCAATATGTTAAGAATGTGAAATTAAAAAGAAAACTTATAACACCAATTTCTACCAGCATCATTATCATTGTTGTTTTTAATATTTACATACGTCATTTGAATTTTCTATCACGTTGCATCCAAAATAGTGAGACTAGCCCAATAATTCATGCAATGATTTATCAAATGCCCAGCACACGAGTATATGACTCTGAAGTATATACAGATTAAAAGGAAAGATTTCTTTAAACAATCACATTTTAGAAATTAGCATCAAAGAAAAAAGAAACTGACAAATACACGTCACTTCTTCCCCAATGGCAAGATGATCAAATTTTAAATCTAAATTGTTCGTCCATTTATACTACATTTATTAAAAAATATATTCAGTTTAAATACAGGAGTCATAAAAGTCACGTCAAAGATCACACATTTCAGTTTATACTCTTTCTGCTTTTCCACAAAGTTCAATAAAATCTCAATGATCTGATTTTTTGGGGTTTAAAAATGTATCATTTTTTCACCAAGAAGTTAGTTATGTTTCCCCCCACTCTCATTCTGCTTGTGCCATTTTTACTTGAATTCGCTTTTTGTGCCCATTAATTTTTGTAAAAAAATCTAACTTAAATTCACTTTATCATCACAAGTAATAAACAGAAACTGGACATTTACTTTGTGGCCATCTTGATGCTGTTGGGTTCTAGGCACCAATAGATAGCCATGAATAGACCGAGATAAATAAATAGAAACAGAGTGAAATAATGACTCAATGGGAAGGGAATTTATTATTTCAAAATCAGTCAAACTGTGTGCATGTGTGTTTGCTTGTGTATACATTAAATAAACCAAGCACATGCAAGTCACTTGTGCACAGCACAGACATATATATATATATATATATATATATATATATATTTTGATATTGACAAACAATCAGCTCTTTTATAATATAGCTTAAGTAAGGACCAAAAGAGAGAAAAATTTATATAAACAAGTGTTTCCATTTCAATAAGAAAATTCTATCAAGTTGACTTCATTGAAGAAAAAACATGTTCAAAATTTTAAAGATATTTACCACATTCTTTACATGTGAACTTTTACAATGATTAGTTATTTGTTTTTCTTACATTGATACTAATCCTACTTAGATATTAATGATGTGTGGCTGACCTTCAAAATAAAATGTCTTTAGAGTATAAATAAGTTTGTTTATACAAAATTTGTAACAAAAACAATTGCGATTTGGATTTGTTAAATTTTCAGAGTATCAGATTTTGGAAATACAGAAGTTATTGCCTTAGATAAACGTTTTGTCAGCAAGATAAAAAAATCTTGAGTAAGTTTTTTTTTTTTCTTTTTATGTGCCATGTCCTTTCAGGACGTAGGCAATCATGGCTCTCCATCTCCTCCCTCTATCCCTTGCAGCTCTCAACAAGTTCCTTCCCTCTGCTTCCTAACCCAGACCATGTTCTGTCATCCACTTAAATCTTCCAGGTATGTCACACATTGTTTTCCCTTGTCTCTCTTTCCCTCTATTAAACCTGTGAGTATCAGATTTCCAGGCCCTCCTTCTCCATTATGTGTCCCAAAAACTTCAGCTGCCTCTTCCTGATATTAAGTATAAGCCTCTTCCTTGTTTGCAATCTCTCTAAGATCTCATCATTGCTCACATGCTTGATCCATAATATCCTTAGCATCCTTCTGTAGAACTACATCTCTATTGCTACGAGTTTCCTCTTGTTTGAGGATATCGTCCAACATTTGCTGCCGTAAAGAAGGACAGAATTAACGTAACAGTTCAGTATTCTTTTCTTTGTAACCAAAGATATCCTCCTGTCTCGCAATACTCTACCCAGCTTTTGGAATGTGTCCTTGGTCATCCCAATATGCCTACGGATCTCAGTGTCGCATTTACCATCCTCTGTCAAGACGCTTCCCAGGTATTTAAACTTCGTGTCTGCTTGATTCTAGTGTTCCTGACATTCAGATCACATTTCGGGCTCATCATATTACTGAAGACCATGCACTCCATTTAATTTGTGCTTAGTCCCTTCTTCTCACACTCCGTCGCTACCTTCTGTAGGAGATTTTGTAATTTACTTTCCGTGTATCTTATGTTAAGATTATGGCCATTCAATGCTAAATCCCAGTAGGGTTTTCAATTCTCTCAGGATTGCCTCGCTGTATAGGTTGACAGTGCAATTACATCAAATAACTACACACACACACACGCAATATAGCAATTGTCAGCTTCCTAAGAATCAACTAAACAAGATGACAAAGTTCAGATCAGGATTAAAATATGAATACCGAATCAAGCAGATTAAATAGACACAAGGTAGTGAGTGTTGATGGCCTTAGTCTGCCTTATTCACAATATATTTTATTGATGACTGTCTTTTTTGTTAGTGTCATTATCGATTTTAACACGCTTTTCTATACTTCAAAAAATTCAAGTTCATTAATTTAAATAATTGTTTGTCATAAAACACATAAGGCCCCATAAAAACAAAAATTAGTTTTGACACGCTAAACTTTTTGGGTATATTGGTTGAAATAGGAGTTAAAGTTTATCCTCTGGCAGTTGTAAGTTCAATCCTTGGGTCAGATAGTGCAAGAAAGTCATGGACTCTGGTCCAGTTGGTAAAATGAATAAGCAATGCAAGTTAGATCAGAAAGAACTGTGTACAACTTTTCCTTCATGTCTACTCTTTCTGCTGCTTAAAGAATAAAAAAAATCATTAAAAAATAAGAAAAGATTTATTTCTTCATTGCACATATCCTATAACATAGGTACCTCCACGAGATCGCTAAAAAAAAAGAGTATAGCATGATGAAAAAGACGCCAAACTTGCCGAAAACAAAATTTTATCGTGTTATTATTAAGAGGAAAGATCAAAGTATTAGGTTGGTGCAAAAATAATTTCGTTTTCACACATAGTAACACATGTTAGAAAACGAAATTATTTTTGCACCAACCTAATATTTTGGGGTATTTTTTTCCATTTTTTAATCGTTCCTAGCAAGCCCGAAATTTTCGTTAAAAAATCTAGTTTTTTTTGAGTCAGCAAAATTGACCATTTTTTTCCATAAAAAAAAAAAAAAAAAAAAAAAAAAAAAAAAATGGAAATCTCACTTTGAAATTCTTTTAAATATCAATTATCATTTTTTCAAAACTTATTTTAAGAAAATCAGAAATTATAATTTTATTTAAAATATTTTGAACCAAACTTAACTTAGCTTTTGTGCCAAAAAGATGTAATTTGAAAATAAAACAAAGCAGGTCATAAACTTTTGTGTCTCTTGACAGGTGATGAATGACATATTTACGAATTCCATGAGGCTAATTTGTTCTACGGAAGGAGAAAAGTGAAATAATTTACATTTAAGTGAACAAATTATTTACCTCGTTATTTTTAACGAAAACTTTCAGCGGTCTAATTTTTTTTTTTTTTGTACTTAGCTTTCACCTTTACATTTATGATGCTTTATGGAAAATATATTATAAAGAAATTAAAATAAGACTGTTAAGAGTGACATTAAATTTCATATTTCCTAAGAAATGTATCTCATTAATTTATAGGTACCTTATGAAATTTTATCAGAACTGTACATAAAATACTATAATTTTATGTACATTTATTACATTTTACTGTTATTTGTATTCATTTTATTATTAATTTTGATATTTCATTTATGGAAAAATGTCATAACTGAGATTAATATAAAAATAAGATCATATAAATTTCATAAGATGATACTGATACTTGTAGGTACCCTTTTCAGTTGAAATTGAAAAATCAAATTAACTTCTCCACACATGTTTCGCAAAAGTAAAGGCCTTAACAGCGGAGAACAATGCTTAACTCAAATAACGCAACTTAATTATATTCTGGTTGGTCTTCCATACTTTTTAATTACAGCCCTGTTATAAGCACAAAATTACATTTCTTAATTACTGTGGATCTTCTGATTAGTCAAAATGATACAATTTACAATGTGCTAAAAAAAGATCTATCTCATAAGGACACTTAAGAAAGTCGATGGGGCTTTTAACTAATTTTATATTTTAACAACTTAAATGTAAAATCTATTATAATTAAAGAAATAACAAATAATTGTATTAAAAATTCATTTTTCATCGAAAAAAATTTTTTGCTTTCAGAAAATATTGCCCATATTCATAAAAGCAAATAAAAGCATTTGAAATTAAATATCTTTGTTTTATTGAGTTTTGTATGTTACAATTCAGAGCTGATTTTCAGGTACGTTGGCTCCAATTTAAAACAACAAAAAAAAAAAAAACATGATTTGCATTGCTCAAAGCCCTGTGCTTTTAATTATTGTAATCACTAAACCCGATGCGATCGAATTTCTAGCGTTTTCATAAAATTAGTTAAGGGGGGTTAATAAATATTTTTAAAAAATATTTCTACCATGACTTTAATAAAAAAAAAAAAACAAAAAAAAAACATATTTATAATAATTTCGATCATCTGTGAATAGTTCCTGAAAGTTTCATTAACATCCGACAATTATTTCTATTTTTGCACGATTTTTCAAATTAATGTGTGTCATACCAAAAAAAACGTGCTAAAAATTGTCTATGTTATTTACTAGTTCTGCTGATACAAATAGAAACAAGATTTTTTTTAATCAAAATTTAGAATGTTCTAAAAAGAAGGAAAATTTTTTTTAAAATAATTAAAAAAAACTTTGGTCTTTCCTCTTAATAATAACATAAGCATTTAGACAATAAAATTTTGTTTTCGGCAAGGTTGGCATCTTTTTCATCAAGCTATGCTCCTTTTTTAGCGATTTCGTGGAGGTACCTACTATAACACTAATTGCTCTATAGTCAGATGACAGAAATAGTATCAATTGTTTCTCATTTAACAGATAAAAATGTGACCATTGTCATAAACACAGGAAGGACATTTATAGAAGAAAGTTATCAGATAAATTAAGATAAGTTCAGGTTAATGTAACTGATCCTGCAATTAAAATCTATTAATTTACCTGATTTTCACTAAAGAAGCTTGACCTAAGCACCAATGACCATACTAAGCAAAATTTGACAACCTGAACTCTATCAAGAGAAAAATCAGAGTCTATCCTTCAGTAATCTCATTATATAATGTTTGCCATAATTCCAAAAGCTGACATACATAATAAAGCTATTGTTTCCAAACAAATTAACATAAAGCAGCTAAGGAGACCCAGACAAGAAAACTCTGCCAAATAAATAATATATATTATATATAAAGATTTTCTGCTCTCATGAATTACTTTGTCTGAAATAAATAGCCACTTTCTCACCTAACACAATTTTTTCCCTCTTCATCAGTAAATGTGAATATAGCAAAATAAAATTAATTCACAAAAATGAATACCAACTCTTTTCAGGTTATTAAAAAAAAAATTTACAAAAGTAAAACACTGTTTCTCTTCACTGATCTTTAGATATTTAGGTTAAATATTCATGACTAAAAAAAAAAATTTCATACACACACACACTTCTTATATGCTGACAAACAGTAAATTTATTTTGAAGAGAAATTATCATTGTACACCGATTTACATTGACTATATTTAGTTTTTCTAGTCACAATGTATCCTTTAGCCTTTTTCAAGTGTCTTTAGTAATTTGTATCCTTCTAGGAATTTTGGGTTGAATTCTCATTTTCAATCCTGCTGTTAATGACAGTGGATATCCCATCTAAGTTCAGATTTCCCAGAAAAACAGAAAACACTATAACAGCAAAAAACTGATGACTATCATGTGAAAAATAGCATGTACAAAGAATAAAATATAGAGAATATACAAAACATTAAGAAATATTTAAAAAAAAAAAAAAAAAGGAAGTATTTGAACAGATGTGTATTGACAATAGGTAGATAATTACACATATGTACATATCTATTTGCAAGTTTATTTCATAATTTTCAGTATAGAGATACTTAAAAATATAAGCATAGACATAACACACATGAATAGATGTTGATTTCTATGTACTTCAGGTTTTATATACACATTATTTTAATTAATATGTGTCTCTACAGGTATTTTGTTAATGCATGCAAAAGTATAATATTTAATATATAACAATATGCATAAATACAAAGTGCTGACTGCCATGTAGCAAGAAGCATACACACAATTTGTGTGACAAAGTACACATAAGTGCTATTGTGCCAAATGTTAAACATCTGAAGAGACAAGTACACATTTCAGGATATATTTGACAAAGAGGGTGTATATTTGTATGTATATGCAAATACCAGCAAACAACTAGCATTTATGGATATAATAGTATGTAAATACAACATACTCGGTAGATATGTGTATGTCAAAATGACTTCCATTTTTTAATACATAAAACAAAAATATTTACAAGAAATTTTTTTAAATCATTTCACCCAAGCAAGGTGATAAAGCCACTAAGACGCAAGGAGTTACTGAGTATGAAAGAGACATTACTGAGGAAAAGATCAGTAAACAGGACTAAAGGAAACAGAAGATGACAATCTAAACTTTTTAAAGATTGCAATTGTAAGGAAGGCAAAAAACTGGAATAGAGTTTCACAGGCAAGAAGTGAGAGAGAAGAAACTATTAGCATAGAACTTACAGTTACATTTAGCAATTTTACTAGTAAAATGACGAGACCTAGCTGCCAATCTAGTACTATGCTTAAATTCATAAAATCAAGGTACAAAAAAGGGAAGCTCATCAGAACAATCACTATGAAAATATTTATTAAAAAGGCACAGGGAAACTATGTTAAGGCAGTGGGAAAGTGATTGAAGCAGAGATGCCAGGCAGGACAGGACCTATAACACTGCAGATTCTTTGGATTTAGTGAAGAATTTTTAGATACATAGTAAAAGCACCAATATTTGATGCACATACAAATGGTAGATCATGGCATAAGCGTTCTTGTGTGGGCACATATATAATGCTGCATTTGCTGAGTTGGTGTTTTAAACCAAACCATTTAAAAAAAAAAAAAAAAAAAAAAATGATATATGCTCAGTGTTTGAAAAATGATGCTACAAAATCTTTCAAAATACAATTTTGTACCAGATTTAGCTGAACTAAATAATACATAAAAAAATCAAGTGGCTAAAAAGACAATTTCTGAAATACTAAAACATACATTTCAAAATTTTCAACTAAACTTTATTTTCTCATTGCTTTACAAAATTAAAATTAATTTTTTTCCTTTGGCCACCACTTTTTAGCACGAAAATATTGTTTTGTTTGTATTATTACACATGCCCACACAAAAGTGAAAGTAGAAGTTATCAACCATATAAGGTCAAATTAAATGATCTCTCTTCTCAGACACACATGCCTGCTTAGTGATTCTTAAACAACTGCGATCTATTTTCATCGAAAGTTTTTCCGCATTCAAGGTTCACGATTTTTAATACAATACAAATGTCTACCGTTATAAACAAAGGTGCTAGCTAATTAGTTAATAAAAATACAAATTTCCTATGGGTGACCGTAATTGTCTTCGTAAATAAAATATAAAAAAGCCCGTTAGACAGAGTGTTAAATCTCAGCAGCAATGTGTATTTGAAAAATTACGTCGTAGTTCTAGAGATGTCGTTTCTTAAAGTGACATTGGCAAAGCCGCAAAATAATAAAGAAAGATGTTTTCGGTTTTCTCGTGCTACACTTTTTGTCACGTTAGTTTCAATATAAAGTTTATATTATAAACTGAAGCACTACTAGTTATTTATAACTTTTGTTTGACAGCATCAAGCTTTGAAGTCATAAACAAAATACGGGAAAAACTTACTTCCTTTTTAAGTTAAAAGCAGGAAGAAATTGTGTGTGTGGGGGGGGAGGGCATCACTTCATGAAAAACGGTTGTTCAGTCATGTGATATCTCATCGTAAATCGTACTGAAGTAGGTACTTTTTTTTTTTTTTTTTTTCAAACTCTCGAAGAAAGGTAAGATCTTTTTTACTGTGAAAATTCCCAAGACATTTTTTCTAAAATATTAATGCGGACAAAATATAAATAATAATAAAAAAAAAACTTGTGTAGTGTACTACTGTGTTTCATTTTCAAAATAGAAACAAAATAAAATAAAAAAATGATTAGGTCTTTAAAAATTAATTTTTTTTAAAACAATATCCAAATAAAAAGATTACTTTTTTGTTAATAATTAACACATCAATATATTTTCAAACTAAAAAAAAAAAATGTTTTTTTTTTTTTTTTTTACACTAACACAGGCAACTAAAATTAAAATAAAACTATGAAACTACTGAAGAAAGCACACGTACAGTGATACAATTTTGTTTTGAAGAAAATTAGTTTAGAAAATTTGAATAACTAGTAAATACAAATAATACAATAAATCGGTCAGGTAGCTTGAAAAAAACAAACAAAAAAACAAGAGAGAAACTAGTTTTATTAAGGAACTGAATCATAGCGATAAATAGTGTTACTGTTGTTTAATAAAGTAATAATTTTAATTTTCGTCACTTAAATACGAAAAATCAGTGCTTGTAAATATTTGTTTTAACAACTATTTAAAAAATTAAAAAAAAATGTATGCATTTAAAAAAAAAAGAAAAAAAAAAAAAAAAAAAAAAAAAAAGAGTACATCACAACAGTTTTCTTTTAAAGTGAAAACGAAACTAACTGCGTATTTTATTTTCTTACTAAATGTGTACTGTAAAGGTTAAGATAACCTAGTTAAGTTTAAATAAAACCACGATCCTTAAAATTAAAAATAAACAAACTCTTTTAACAGATTTTTTTTTTTTTTTAAGCGATTAAATTTATTTAAAGTTGAACGCTTAAAAAAAACTGAAAAGATGGATTTTAGTTTACGGATCCAGCGATTAAAGTTTAAATCCACTGACAATAACATAGTTTTATTTTTTTTTATGTAAACTGTTGGGATGAAAAATAACAAATAATTAAATTAATAAAATTAAAAACTATAGGTTATTTACTCCCCCCACCCCAACTTAATGAATTACATTTTCCAGGTAATCTCGAGATAGCAAAAAAAAAAAGTTAATATAAATTAAAATTAATTTCAAAAGTAATGAGAGAAAACAAGAAAAAAAAAATTCTTTTCCTTTTTGAATTTGGTTAACATTTTTTTTTTTTTTTTTTTACTTTAAAACTGCAAAGAAATCCGATGTGTAAAGAAAGAAACAAAAAACAATAAATAAAAAAAAGAAAACTAAGAGTAAGAAAGACATACATAACTACCAAAAAATGTTTTTCCATACAAAATAACTTTCAAAGCAAAACTTCGATGTTATTTCGCATGTTAAAAAAAAAATTTCTAAAGTAGGGAGAGATAATATCTTTAAAAGGTCTGAAGGAAAACTTTAAAAAAAAAAAAAAAAAAAAAAAAAAAAGAAGAAGAAATATCGTCCACTTAATAGTGGGTGACTGTTTCATAGAAGATTTTTATTGAAAACTCATCCCCCATTTTATGACCATTTTTTATCAACTCGTAACGTTTAAAACACTTTTTGAAAAGTAAGAAAAAGGTGAGGTAAAAAACAGAAGTATTTCTTCTTAGAATGGCAAAATTAAACTTACTGTACAGGTTATCGACCAGATTGGCATTGCTCGTGCCACTGGACCTCCAAGCCATGGTTCCGAAAAATTTCGGAAGAACCGTAAAGACGAAAGCAAGCTTGAGTCCGTTGGCCAAGATGCGTTTGTAGAATTTGTTACGAAGTAAAGTGCGACCGACGAATGGTGTCATGGGCGTTGGGCGAGTTGCCTTCAAAACCTGGCGCGAGTTCGGCGAAACGTCTGCAAGGTGAAAAGGAAAAAAAAACGAAACGAAACTAAATTTAAGTTCTACAAACAAAAAAAATAAAAAGCGTTAAAAGTAAACATTTTTTACAATACAGAAATCAGTAGTTAACTATTAAATTTAAAAATATAAATTAACTATCAAATAAATTAAAAAAAAATCAATAGAATTAAATAAAAAATAACAACCCCTCCACCTTCTAAAAACTATAAGTAAATTAAATTTTAAAATAAAAATGATCTATATATATATATATATATATATATATATATATATATATATATATATTAAATTAAATCATATGTTATCTAGTACATTAAGTGAGAATTTTAGTTTTTAATTTAATTTTAAGTAATCTCATCATTTCCCACTTAAAATGGCTAGATGTAACTACAAGTTCTATGCAAACAATTTCTTCTTTCCCACTTCTTATAGGACTGTTTTTCTGAATCATGCTTTTCAGTCAACATTGATCTTCAAAAATTTAAAAACAATATCAATCATTATCTTGTCTTATTAATTTCTGTTCTTTTATTGATCTATCTATTTAATAGAGTTTTTTTTATATTCTCTCACACTCAGTAACACCTTGCATTTTAGTGGTTTTATTGCCTTACTTGGGATGAAATGATTAAAAATAAAAGTTTGAAATTTTTGAGATGCAAAATCATCAGTATATGCTTTATTCAAATGAGCATACACTTGTAGTATTTGTGAAGAAAACTTTTAAAATGTATATAAATTAAGACTTAATAAAATGAACCGATCAGTCAGGTTAAAATTATAGTGAACACATGGGCAATTATTCTGTTAGTTAATCAATTTCAGACAAAATAAAAAGGTCTTTTTATCAAAATTTAATAAGATAAAATTAAATTTTTGGCACTCTTTTGAAATTATAAATTTTAAATCAAATTTGTTTAGCTTGCCTTGCAACAACTCCAAAACTCAGGATGAAAAATTACCAAAAATCGGGGAGTTATTCACATTTCATAGATATTTACAAGGAAGTTTTTACAATTTAAAAAAAAAAATCTGATTTTTGTCTTGTTTATCATGAACACAGGCCCCACACTTAGAAATAGTGCACTTGAGTTGCCCACATTTGGGTTGATCGCAAAGTTCAACCCAGCTGGAGTGCAATGGAAGGGCCTTGCTCTAGAATTTGGTGTGAATTTTAGTAAATATAAATTCTTTTTATTTTGGGGTGAATTAACAGAAAAGATCCTATTTACACAACATTTAGGACATATATCAATTTATTCATTTGCAAAGGTTAAGCTTTTAAACATGTATAGTTAAGTTATTAGAAATTTTATACTCTTCAAGTAATGTGCATTCAAATAGATTCTAACATTTTTCTGTTAAATATTCATGTGTATTTATAGTGAACAAAATAAGATCTAGATTTAAAATTCAAATGCTAAGCACTGACTCATTGATTTTGTTAGAAATTAAAAAGATTTAAATTTACAAGCTTTGCTTAACACACACGCAAAATTTCACACCTTGATGCAAAATGTTTTTCGGCCAATAGAAAACTAGGAAACATTTAAAAACAAAATTCAAATAATCTTCAATTCTCAGAAACAAATTCTTTTACAGAACTTTTTGCGAGCTGACGCAAAGTTTGTTTGTCGTCCAATGGAAAGACCCGAATCATATCTGGGAGTGAATTCCCAAATGACCTTTTCAAGCCCCACAAACAAAAATAAAAGACGGGCAAGTCCGCCCGTCACCAGAGAGAAGGAGACATGCATATTAACATGTCCCTTGACAAACATCAAGCAATCGTTATTATTATCTCTGCCTTTCTCCCTCACCTCTTTTATACTTGATAAACGAACGGAATATTTTAAGACTGAATGATTATTTCAAAGACATTCCTACCCTACGATAACGCTCATACATACATACATACATCCACACATAAGTTCCTGCCTATGTACACATAAACTCATTCTTGCAAGGACTACGAACATTTTGACAACCTTGTATCAACCAAAATACATTAATTTTATTTGTAGAGACCTTAATTGATTTATATGTATATAAATTTGTTGTTTCACTTTACAGTATGATTTTCTTGTTTTATACCACTCTTATAATGGACTATCTAATTAACAAGGTTAAATCAAACTAATCTGTTTCAACACTCATACACTTCACTATAACTAATAACCCACTATATATTCACTACTATGTCCAACATAGCAGTCTGAGTAAAAGTTGTAAAAGGAGTCATTTTTATGTCTCGTCTATTTCTTGTCATACAAAACCTTTCTCTACAAAAAGAAACTGGACAGAAAAAAAGAATTTTTGTAAAACACCAACAATTTCTGGAATATATAAATATTGGATTTAGACTTTATCTGCTTTTTCTTTTCTTTGTGGAAGTGTTGAATATTTTTACAAGGTTAAATCTTCACCTCCTCAACTAATCTTGGTTGTGAGCATAACAACCAAGATGTGCATGATAGTGAAATAAGAGTTTGCTCAAATGTAATATAGAATTTGACACAAGGTCTTTTTTTTTTTTGCAAAGAAAAAAATAAGATTTAGAGAGTTGTTTTGATGATTATCTCTCACAAATAAGCAGATACAGCAAAGAACGAAGACAGGAAAAGGTTTGAATTGTCAGTCGGATTCTGCACTGATCCACTCTGAAAGATTAGAAAAAAAAAGAAAAAAAAAGAAAAAAGATGGATATAAGAGTTGATTTATATTATTTCTGAAAGGAATATGAGGTCTGATCAAAAAGTATCAGGATGGTGCTATAAAACTGAATGATTATTTTCTATGGTTTATCAACCCTTTGCAGGTTATTTAAAGCCAGAAAATATTTTTAGATTATAAGAATTATTTTTTTTTTGAGATAATAATGATTTTACTGATGCAAATTTTTTTTTACTAATTAACCCATAGCTGGGGTAAGAAGAGATGGATTTATACCTTTCCCAAGGGTATTTGCATGTAAGTGAATATAACGAACCCAACAGGAATTAGAACTCAGCTCTCCGATTAACAATTCTGAGCCATTATCCATTAGACTACCCACATATCCAAGCTTACAGTATTCCCAATTGGTCACCCATATAGGTACTAATCAGGCTCAATGTTGCTTAACTTCAGTGATTGTAACTGGTGTTTTAACAAAGAATCTTTTATGAAACCATCATTCATCATTCATAATGTTGCTTTAAGCCTTAGAAAAAAACAAATTAACACATATCAATACAGCATTTAATCTCCTTTGAAGTAGTCCCCGTCTGAAGCCCCACACTTTATCCAGCATCATTTCCACTAATGGAAACATTCCTGAACTCCTTTTCTGGGATAGCAAACAGCTGCTGTATCAGATTCTATTTGATTTCCTTGACATCTTGTTCCTTTCAAGTGGGATTTGATTTTTGAAGGGTGAGATCTGGGGTATATGGTGGCTGTCAGAACTGGGGAATATTGTGCTTAGTCAAGAACTGCTGCACAAATCATAATCACTGATGAAGCCTTTGTGGTGTCGTCAGATGGCTACACTCTACACACTTTCCTTCCAAGCACTGCTATAAACAGCAGATGTGATCGAGAATGTTATAACCTAGTGTGTATAAATGACAGAATTCAAGGTCAATCTGTGCCAAGTGGCTTCACTCTGTGTACTTTAGTTCTATTATGATAGCAACAGTCCTGATACTTTTTGATCAGGCATCATATACCTTGATGGCAATAAAGAAATAGTTGCTTGATTGTGGAGTTGATTAAAAAATAATCTCTTTCTGTGACTCCTTTATTTTTCAAATGACCAAATAGTTCTTTTTTTTTACAATAATGTTCACCCTGTATAAGGCCCAAGAACCACTTGAGGTAGAGTGTTAGAGTAAGAGGCATAGTTTATGGGGATATGTGGAGAAGATAACGGCTAACTCTAGACAGGAACAGGTTAAAATTGTCTGTTGAGTGATATGCATATAACCCCTTCCATGGTTTCTGCTATTATCTCTAATATGGATCCCTACAAAGCATGTGGACCTGATGGCATCCCTGTAAGTCTTTAAGAAGTGTGCTCCCGAACTGGCTCCTGTTCTTTCTAAACTGTATAAATGCCTTGCTGCCTCTTGCTTTCCTGCTTGTTGGAAATCCTCATCTGTTGTTCCAGTCTTTAAGAACTCAGGTAAACTGTCCGACCCTTCTAACCATCAGTCTGTTAGCCTTCTACCTCTTTTTGAGAAAACTACTAGAGGCCCTAATCAATGCTGAATTAGTTAAGCATCTTACAATGCAAGGCTTTCTTTCAGACAAGCAATATAGATTTTGTTTCTTTAGGTTTACTACTGATTCATTAACGATTATTGTGGAAAGAGTTTATTAAGCTTTTGATAAGAATGAAGCTTGGGCCATTGCTTTGGACATCTCAAAAGCATTCAACAAGGATGGCAGACCAGTCTTCTTCACAAGAAGTTATCTCTGGATATATTTTCGAGTTGATTAAGTCTATCTTATCTAATCCCAAAATGAAAGTTATCCTGAATGGCCACTCTTCTAGATCCTTCTGTACCAATGTAGGTGTTTCCCAGGGCTCTATCTTTGGTCCTACTTTGTTTTTAATTTTCATTAATAACCTTCCTGATGATATCTGCTCTCAACTTGGTACCTATGCTGATGACTATTTACTCCTTTGTCAATACTAAGTTTGATCAGTTGGATAAGGTCAAATTGGCAGCTGATTTCAAAAACAACCTTCAGTCTGTTGTTAACGAGGACATAGTTAATTTTAAAACATCTAAAACAAAACTGCTCTCTATTAATCATCTGAAACTTCTTTCTGCCAAGAGAGTGACTCCTTATGCTTTCTCAGGTTAACATTCTCAGCTGACATGAAGTGGGAAAAAAGTTGGTTCACTTTGTCATGCTAGATAATTTTTCTCTCCATAATCTATCTTACATATCTAAAAGTCTACCATTCATCCTTGTTTGGAATATTGCTGCCATATATAGTCCAGTGCTCCTGCTATATGTTTAGAGATTCTTGATAAAATACAAAGAATCAGCAATATTATTGGTCCTGACCTGGCATCTTGGCTTCAGTCACTTTCCCACCAAAAGTTCCTTCCGTCCCTTTTCTATAAATACTTTCATGGTAATTGTTCAGATGAGCTCTTCACTATTGTATGTAGACTTTAAGAATTTTAAGCATAATACTCGATTGGCAACAAGGTCTCATTAATTTGCAGTTGAATTGCCTTGATATAACCATAAGTTCTATGTTAACACTTTTTCTTGCACTTCTCGCTTGTGGAACTCTTTTCTGGTTCCATGCTTTCTGGCCAACTTTGATCTTCAAAAATGTAAATGCAATGTCAGTCGTTATTTATTGTCATCCTGATTACTCATCTTTTGTTCCTGCCCCTTCATAATGTTTTCTTTTTTCTAATTCTTTCACACACAGTAACTCCTTGTGTCTTAGTGGCTTTACTGCCTTGCATGAGGCAAATTAAGTTAAAAAGAATTTTTAAATGTTTAATATCTTAAGCATTTTAATATTTTATTGAATTTTATGTACTTTGGTTTATGTTTGAAAACATCTGTTGAAGAAATGTTAAAAAAATTACCAATAAATTTTAAATTTACTATAGTTACCACTTTTATTTTCTAATAATGTTGTGCAGACGTCTGTATTTAAAAAAAAAATCAAGATTTATACAAACAAAAAAATTAAATTTTTTAAAAAAATACTGAGGGTCATTGAACCGTAGTGAGCTTTCCCATTTATAATTACTAAATATGGTTTTAATTTAATAACAATATCACTTGACCACTACACATTAATACAGAATTTTAAAAGATTTAAAGTTTATAAATTAATCTAATTAAATTTAAAAAAAAATGAAAACAATTCTTGTAAAAATTCACTATTCATTGAAAAAAATGCTTTTTCTTCAGACAATCGTGTATAATATATTTTATTCATAAAAGAAATTAAAAGCTTTTCTAATTGAATAAAGTGTTACTTTTATTCATTTTTTATGATTCAAAGCAGATTTTTTAACCTAAGAGCAGAGTTCCAATTATCACTTGGTTTGTTACATTCACTTATGCACAGATAGGAATGAATCCACCTCTTCTCCCCCATATGTGGGTTAAGTAATAAGACTTGTATCACTAAACCATTATTATTGCTCCCCCAAAATTCTTACAACCTAAAAATATTTTCTGGCTTTAAATAACCTGCAAAGAGTTGATAAGCCATAGAAAACAAATCAATGAATCAAAGGAGAATTTAAAAAATGATAAACAAACATGGAATGTTTAGTCATAATACAATGTGTTACTATGGACATCCACATAGAAAGGGGAGAGGTGGTTTCATCTTTATCCCAAATGTTTCTGTTTGATATAGTTCCTTTTGAAGTTCAGATTTCTAAGCAAATTTCTAAGATTTCTTTAGAGATCAAGTGACAAAGAACGGAAATAGGGTATATCCAGGTACTGGTCTACATTAACACTCATGCTTGGAATTGGGGAGAGTTCTGGTCTGCCCTTATTGTGAGATATACTTATCTGTTGTGAAGTTCCTGTGCTGTCCATCCATATTGCTAGCCACCATGTCAGGATGAGTAGCTGGGCAAGTTGGTAGCTGAGCTGTTTGGCCAACATAGTAGTTGTCCAAAATATCACCTACCTACCCACCCACATGAGCAGGCGAAGTCCTGAATTAAACATCTATTTTATAATATGGGAAACATAGACTTGTTCTTATTTCTCAATGTGATGTTTATCTTTCATGTTATTATTTTAGGAGGAGCAATGGGCCCTTTCCCAGCTTTCAGTGCATGCCAACAAGAATGAGAATCAAAATGCAATGTGCGGTAATCATTGGTCAGTGGAAAGTTTGGATGATAGGTGTGTTATTTACCATTTTATAAAGTTTGAAACAAAAATTTTATAAAGTTTGAATCAAGAATAAATATGAAAACAATGTTTATTTACTAAATTATTAAAATATGTGAACCAACTATATGGAAATCATTATTATTTACCATTTTACAAAGTTTGAATTGATTGGCAATTAGCTGATTTTTTGCCAACCATTCCAATAAAATATGTAATAAATAGCATGAATAAACAATCTAATCAATAAATATTGTTTATTATTTTTGTTGTCTCAATTCTCAAGAACAAAGGAAATGTATAAATTCATTTTCATATTTTTAGGTTTTATTAAAATTCTAATCATTATTTTTTAAAGCAATAAACATGGCCGAGGAGTGAAGGTAGATAAATAATAGTGGTGTCAAGGGAACAAAACATTCTTTTGACACACTTTTTTGTGGGCATGAAGGTTAATGATTACCAACATTTTTTTTTATAATTAAAGTTATTTTTGGGATGGTTCCAGGACAATGGTGAAAAAGTTTAGTTTGGAGCCCGGGTTCAGATTATTGAAGTTATTGTTATTAGAAAATTTTCACCACTTTATTCTACATTGTAACTATTGCTTCTATAAGTTTGAAAAGAGTCAAAAATCATTTCAAGAATTGTTCAGATTATTGAACTCATTATTTACTGCTTTTGTTGCTACCATATTTCAGCTAATCCTTTCTTTGGCCTCCTTTAGGTTTACAAAACATATGGAAACTAGAAAATAGTAGCCAAGAGAAGAGAAATAGTTGTGAAGAATAGAATTATCTGTATGGCCCATGTTGCTGGGAATGAACTTAACCAGTTGGTTTATTTTATTGTTACCAAAGTTTCAGTTGATCCATTCTATAATGTAAACACTCTACATTAATTCAACAACCCTCTTTTCTTTATCTTTTTCAGCATGGCTCACATTGCTGGGAATAAGTTGAACCAGTTGGTCTTCACTGCAATTTCTTTTGGAATTTTTTCTATACAAAAACAAATTATACCCTTTCCTTCCAGACTATATACTTCAAGAAAACTGTAGAAATGATCAATTGTGGTTATAGACAGAACAACATAAAAATGAGTTTAATCGCCCAAACAATCCTTGAAATTTGGTTGGTTTTATTAACATTTAAATGTTTATTTTCATCATCATGAGAATAGTATAATATTTTCTACATTACTGTGTTTGAGAGTATCTAAGGCATGTACCCACCCATTTTCATTTAATATTACAATATTATTAAGTCAGATTAGGTACTAATGTTGGTAGCCTAAAGTTTAAGTAACACATGAGTCTCAATTTCTTATAAGACCTGGCAGATATTATTTAGTTATTGGGAGTAGGGGATGGTGCTAGTCTTATATGCAATCAAATATGGTGTTGGTAATTTAATCTTTGCTTTGTCTTTTATTGTAAACCATTTTGGAAAGTCAAACAGGAAATGATTTTGTTTCTAAATTTTATCCATGTTTTCTTCTTCATTTTTTTTCTTTTACTCAATCCAATTTATCCAAGTCTGTTTTTCTTAAAAATAAGCACACCTCCCTTACCACATTAACCTGTTCTGACATTGAAACACTAACAGAACCAATTGGGTGGTGGGTATGAAAATCCAAGATATTATGAATACCATCAGACTTTTGAAGAAATTTCATGATATCATCACAGTCTGAATATTTTGGAGTCATTTCAGTGAAACACCACCTGTATTTTTAATTGGTTGTATTCCCATGTCCAATATGCATGTGTTATGAAGACAAATTCTGCAGCTAGTGTATTATGCATCAGATTATTCATAAAACTAAAAAACTGTTTTTTCTACCTGGAATAAATATTTGGTGCTAATAATGCAGATGTGTAGTTAATTGATTGATTTGTTTGTTTAACAACACATCAACTTGTTACGGGTCATTTAATGCCATAATTTAATTTTCTTGGGTGCTTCAAAGTAATAAAAATATGATATATGTTATTCTGCTTTCACAATTGAATGCATGGTAAACAATACTCAGCTTTTGTGCATATACATGTTTGTGTGGACACAATTACTAGAGGCAGTGATATGTTTGTTTTATGTTGCAGTTTTATTGAAGTTATATTTTGGAATAAAGTTTGATTTCTTTAAGAAATTGTAGGATATTATATGGTTTAAAGTCATAAGAGAGTTTTCATATTGGTTGTTTAGTTGATATTGTTTTGTGGTATATCTACCGCTATGGATTATTTAATGCTGAAATCTAAATATTTTGAACAATTTTATGGCTTCAACTAAATATTTTAAACTCAGTTTTATGACTTCAAATACAGATAAAATGTATTGTTGGCCATTTTACTATAAAATGTATTGTTGGTAATTTTTTATATAAAAATGTACTGCTGGTATTTTTACTATAAAAATGCATTTTTATACTTTCATAGTGTTTTGTTTTTGTTTGGGAGTTCACTATTTGCCCATAGCTGGGACCCCAACTGGTGCTACCACCCCAGGAGGTTTCCAGGCTCCTCAAAACCTCCAAGCTCCCAATCAGAGGTCTCGCTTCTAGATGTAGTTTATCATCATACCCAGGACTCCAGAGGGGCAGTAATTAAGTAAGATTATATATATATATTCCATTTAGACGCTATTTTAATTGATATAATTAAATGCTCTATCTTTTTAATTAAACAGAAATTTGAACTTTGCTAACCAGATGTTTCTTTGGGGCTGAATGGTTAACAGCACATTAGATCAAATGATGGTTAGATCATAGGGGTTACATGTTCAATTCCTGTTGGAGAAGCACATATTTTCTACAAAATTTTTCGAACATTCAGGCCAGTAAATGTAATTAATACTGTTTAATTAAAAAACAGAGCATTTATTTAAATAAATTATATCTATAAAATAATTTAAGAACAGAAAATATATTAAAATAATTGTCGAACTTAATCCATTTCATAGAATATATATATATATATATATATATATATATATATATATATATATATATATATATATTTAGTTTATGGAAAACAAGGTAATCCGTATGGGTAAACCCAAGGAGGATAAAATCCTGAGAGCTCAATGTAAATCCAGAGCAAATAATTTAACTCGTGACTAATTTTAGCTGGGTAATCTCTTTTACTTAAAGTTTAGTTAAGTTAATATGGGGTAAATTCATGAACAAAATTCAAATGGATAGAGATGTCAACTTAATAATCAATAATAAAAAAATTTTTTAAAAATAAAAAAGATTACTAGAAGTAAACTTATATTGTAAAATAAAATTTTATTCTTTTAATGTACTTTGCATGAATATTTTTTCTAATCAACTATTTCATAGAAAATCCCCAAAATTTTATAAAAATTTAAATCACTAACATCAAATTAAATTCTTTGTAGACAGTTTAGACTTTCAAAATTATATCAAACATTATAATCTTTATGAACCTCCAAAATAACACTTTCAAAGTAAAACAAAATAACAGCGTCTTTTTCGAGTCTGTTCTTTCTAAAGAAAATTAGTGACACCTTCTCTCATGACTTCCTTCACTCTTTTTCTTTTCATGTCTTTTTTCTCCTCTACCCCTTCTATATCAATATATAACTTCCATTAAGTTAACTGTTTAAATGTGTCAATGTCTGGACCTCCTCAAGTAATTTTAAGTATGAAAGAATAGAAATATTAAATTACATCTAACTCATTGATGTCTTCTCTCTCCCCACTCATTTCCTCATTTCATTAATTTACATATGCTTAATACGGCCCGTCGTAATTTTCTTTTCATTTTTCGTTTCAACCTTTGGAAATAAAGTCTGATGATCCGCAGTCCTTTAAAAGGGCTGTGGTGAAATAATTTATTACATGGAACCTTAAAGTGGTCTGTTTTTATTTAAATTATATATATATATATATATATATATATATATTGAAGGGAAAAAATAAAAAGAGGCCTTTAGCTAAGGCCTTATTCAACCAAAATAATTTGTTAGCTTCTGTTTACCAAACATGAAACTGCTTTTAAACAATGTGGAATATACCATTCTACTCTACAGTAGTAAGAATGAAAAGTTATATCACCACACCCACATATTTATATCTTCCCTTATAACAAAAGACTTTGATAGATAGTAGAATTTGTTTTTCTACTGTGAAAAAGCAACCTGGTGATATGGTAAGCAGTAAACTGAAAAAGCTCCTTTTTGTAAAATAAATTTTATTAGAAGATAAAGTGTTGAATGGAAAGAAGATACTAGAGTTTTTTTTACATTGTAAACTCAGTGGGAGGCCAAAGCTAGACTGACATTTTTTTTGTCACAGCCTATGATCAATTGGGAGAGACTACATTAAGCCTGACAGGATAAAGAAGAAAGAACCCTGGGTAGATCAGCCTAGAGAAGAGAGATGGCGAGAGACATCTACTCATGGTGTAATTTGAAGAAAGAAAAACTTACATACTAGAAATCAAGAGGTGAGGAAACTGAAAAGGTGGGGAAGGAGTGACTAAGTGATAGAATCCCAAACCTGGAGAGCATGAAGGCATTATAGCTAAGGGTGGTGATTATAAAAGAAGAACTAAGACTGGTAGAAAGGCTCCTGTTTTTTTGTTGCTATTCTTTCAGATATAGATGTGTAGTCTGTGAAGGAAAGTGGAGCAGGAAGTTAGGCAAAGTGCAAAGCAACAGATGATAATACAGATATGGATGGGTACAGATAATAAGAACAAAATTAAGAGAAATCCAGGTAAGTCAAAGGTTTGCTCTTCTGTTCTCTAAGTACACAGAGCTAAGCTTGTAATCGACACACCTTATTATTGTTTGCCCCCAATATTCATTTTTGCGTTTTAAAAACAACAGAATAAACAAGTAATTTTCTATTTAATTGGCCATTGTTAAATGTCAGTGAGTTATTTGCCATGCATAATACACGATTAGGCAATCATGTATCTTTTGATACATGACTGATGAGGCAGATATTTCCTGCGGTAGGTTGCCATTTCTTTCTGCGGTAGACCAGTTGCCCTCCAAGGCTATAGAACCCAGTCTGTCCTGCCATTTACCCATAGTTGGTGGGACAAGAGGAGGATTCATACCTTTCCTAAGGGTATTAACATGTAAGTGAATGTAAGTGGAATTCGAACTCAGCTCTCTGATTCCTCAATCTGAGCCACTATCCATTACTCCACCGTAAGAGTACAATTTACCCAATTACATTTTCTTAACACTTGATGCACAAATAATGAAAGAGTTAATGAAATATTAATCATCAAGGGATTTTACTGGATTTCTGTAAAAATGTTGGTGTAAAAGTACTTTCTTAAAATTGAAAATATTGAAAGATGAAATTAAATTTCAATTTTGTCATCAATCTAATTTTACACAATTCATTAGGTAAAATAATAATGTCACTACGCTTTTTCAAAGGAATGCAATTATACATAAGTTTGCTGCTACTACCTAGGAAAGTAAGTTCAGTTATGTGCGTGATACACACTTAGGTGATCATATATCTTTTGATACATGACTGACGAGGCAAATTTTTTTCCTGCAGTAGGTTGCCATTTCTTTCTGCGGTAGACCAGTTGCCATCCAAGGCATTAGAACCCAGTCTGTGCTGCTATTTACCTATAGCTGGGGGAAGAAGAAGAGGATTCATACCTTTCCCAATGGTATTAGCACGTAAGTGAATGTAAATGGAATTTGAACTCGGCTCTCCACTTCAGCAAACCAAGCTGCTATCCATTAATTCACCATGCCTCCAAAAATGCCCAACAAACAGAATTTAAAAAGTTCGCCTTAAGCAATAGCAAGAGAAGGAAAAGAACAGGTGAAAAATAATAATACTAAGCAAACAATATATGCAAGACAAAACTAGGCAAAGCAACAGTAATGATGCAAAATGGTTCACTAAATAAGAATGGTGTTAAAACACAAACTTTCTGACTTTAAGACAAGAACGAACAGAAATATGACGGATGAGACCGAGAAGTGACTTATCTTATTGGCTAGTAAGAAATCCCAGCATGCATCTGTATGCTTTGTCTATAAATTTGAGGAGGAAGATGTTTTTGCAGTCATTCCCTCTTAGATTGTCTTTTTTTTTTTTTTATTGTATAGCAATTACAAGTTTGAATGCAAGTGGATTTCTTTTACAGACAATGTTCTGAACGATACTGTATTTTTCTAATTCCTTTTAGCAAGACTGCTCCTATTTGTTAGTATCTTCTTGCATTGAGGCTACACCACCTTTCCTACTCTGTCCAAATGGATGAGGAGGATATTAGTAGGGCTGTAAAGGCTGTATTTACAACCCTGGAAAAAAAACAATGATGAACAGGATAAGAATAAACCAGCCAAAACACCCCAAAATAGCAGAACTGGAAAAGGAAAGACAAATTTGTTCATCTTAAAGACAAGACTAGAACATCATCTTCCTCATGGAATTCACCATCTTCATACATCATTGATGTGGAAGAATTAAAGTAGAAAAAATGCACATCTGGTAACTCCAAACTGCATAATAGTAAACACGCCTGAACTCAAAGCTGTCGAAGATAGAGTTGTGCCTGTCTTTGTAGAGGATAAAAGACTAAATAAAATAGTCAAATCTTCCACAAGGATTATGTAATTAAAATGTTGGCCAACTTTGGCATCAACATTCAGCAGATTGTGAAGTGGAAAGATCTCCCCAATAAATAAATAATAATAACGAATAAAAAAATAAATTCATTTTCCCATGCAAGTTATAAAGAAACCAGAAAGGGTTTCTGGTCATATGTGCAATTTTATGACCCCACTTCTGTAAAGGACAGAATCATTCTCTTTCTCCTCTTGGCTTCAAGATGTGAACCACACAGTAATAGTGTTACCATTGGGGAATGGTAATTTCCCAGTTCACTGACAACTGAACTCTTTCCACTTTGCAACAAGATTATTTGGACATATTTTCAGCAGCCCTACTTATAAAGTAGAGATTTGGTCATCCCAACTCAGTGCAAGACTGAATTGAACATGACCATCTTTATCTGATCTTAACCTTACTTCTCATAAATAATTTTTGAACCAAAAAGGAAAACAAACATACTCAAGAGACATCTAACTTTGTCTCAATACAGTCAACATAAAAGAAATAAATATCCATAGCAGTTTTTTGGCATGCTTCTTTTATCTTTTTGTTTATATTTTGAACACACACCTTCACCTAAACAATACATACAAAGCCCACAACCTTCTTAACATCTACAGATATTTTATTACCAACCCTTCAAAGACTGCATGGCACTGAAAAGGGGGGACTTACAAAAAAGGCAAGTATAATAAGAGTGGAGTATTGAGGACAATGTAGAATGAAAGTGGCTGTCTTCGAAGTACCTAGTCTTATTTCAGGACAGCATGTGTATGCATTCCTCATACAGTATGGGAAGTTAGTCAAAATCAATCCAGTTCCATTTAATGTTAAATTGGGAAAACTTTATTGCTATCTCAAATTGTGTAAGCCTTAATGAAAAAAGGTAGCAGTCATTGTTTCTGGGAGAAGGCCAGCTTGTTGACACTGCAGAGAGACTGGACACCTCCCTGCAGCTTGTCTAGCAAAAAAAATGTCAACCATTAACCAAGACTACAAGTCCTTACCTACTAAGAAAAGAAGCAGTGCAACTATTTCTTTTCTGTCACCAAAAACAACAGATAGAAAAAAGGGAGAATGGCAAGTGATTGAAAAAGAGGGCAGGAAGAAAGTCACATCCCTTTTGGCAGTAGGCCTCCATTTTGATAACAAGGAGAGAAACACAAGAACACATGCAGAAAAAATTAAAAGAAGTAATACCCCATGCAAGTCCCAGTAAGGAAAAAAAAAAAAAATAACTACACATAAAAAAAAAAAACTGGAGACACAAGCTGTCAAGGATAAGCCAGCAGAGGGAGCTGCCCCCTCCAGCAAGATGTCTTCCACCAAAGGTAATTATGCTTTTTCCATCATTCAACAAGCTCCTGAAAAAATATGTAAAATCTGCATCCTTATCTTAATTTTCTTCTTCCACTCCAATATCCTAACCCTAAAAAAAACAAAACATATCACCCAGTCCATGATCCTTACCTCCACCCCAGTTGGCAACACTACATTCACACCCACATCACGACCAGTAGCAATCAAGAGACCATGGATCTCCTCTTTGGGAAGTTTAGAAGAGGAACTCTCACACAAAAAAGAACATTGGACTACAAACCCAAATATTATACCAGGGAAGATGCCTGACATGTGGACATAGACATACTCAAAAAGAAAACTTTACAGCAGCAGCATCTGAAAGATCTGAGGGTCCTCCTTAAATTTAAAAAGATAGAGGCGAAAAGTTTGGAAGACCAAAAATATTTCCCCACATGCCCAGAGGCTCTTAACTGTTTCAGTAGGTCCAGGCACACAACAAATTTGGTCAATGCTGGGGGAGGCTAATTCAGTCATAGAGCCATCAACTCCACTGGCCTTGATGGAAAATGAAATGATGGTGAAGTTAAAACAGTTTTGTTCTAGGCAGGGCCTTGTTCTTATGCAACCTACCCTTTATAGAGTTGTTAAACTAACTTTTCCTAGAGACATCGGGGCTATCTCAGGATTGCTCCATTAAAAATGAAATGAGCCAAGCTTCTGTGGTACAGGCTGTCGATGTCCTGACTCCAGGAAGTGGAACACCAGTAAAATTAGATCATGGCTTTCTCGTTAGCAAGTTTGAATGGCTGAGGGTTGAGGCTAAGAGGGCTTGTCTCTCTCGTGATCTCCAACACCTTGGTGTGAATATCTGTTGTATACAGGAAACCTACCTCATTGCAAGCAATTGTGATGGTGTGCTGCCAAAGAGGTTCTGCCTCTTCACAGCACATTTTGATAGCTGGTTAAGGGGTGTTTCCTGGCTAGTAAGTCATTTTTTGACACCACTTAGTCAGCTGACTTTGCAGATTTGGCAGGTAGGTTGTGTGTGCTGGATGTTATTATAAACATGAAAGCATTCTGACTCATTGGGGTTTATGCACCCAGTGACCATGGGGAGTGGGAATCATTTATTTGGCAATTCAATCAATTTGTGATAGTTAAAATGAGTCATTTTTTGCAGGTGATCGATCCTGAATCAAATTGATGAGGTTTTAGTATCGGTACTAAAATTCCTTCCAATTTAAAAAAACTTTTGTGAATTTATCACCAGACTCAATCTGGTTGATAAATTATGAAATGAAGATCTGATGCGGGTAGAATGTACTTGGACAAATAGGAATGGCAGGATCACATTGCCTGGTGGCACCACCTTGGCCAGGTACACTCTCCCAGGCCTCTTCAGTTGGATGGATGGGTCATGCAAGATACTTGTCATCTTATTCAGTCTCAACCTCCAGCTGGAGAAGAATTGGTTGGAAGCTTATAGCCATAGTTAATCTGTGGCTGCGAAGGAATCCTTTCTTGAATAGAAGGGACAAGGTGTGCATTATATACATCTACCTCCTAATCCTTAAGCATCTTTCACTTCTGCCACTCTAGCTTATCTAGAGAGAGCTTTGTTTCAATTTGTCTGGAGCAGCAAAGCTCTCATGGAGCCTCGCAAAGTCTGCTGGTTTTATCCATCCAGAGGCAGTCTAGGAATGTCGAACATAGAGACCTATCAAGATTCCTTACAACTGCATTTCATGGATTGGATGTGTACACAGGATGATGAGAATGGCACTTTCTAGAAGGAAAATGCCAAAATATCTTTCCCATCTTTGAGGAATGTGTACTCAGCTGAGGGGGTAGTCCACCTTTTGCTCTGAAGTGAGTGCTCCTTCTACCACGAATGGTGTCATGCACTAAAAGTTCTTTCTCAAATACAGGCAGGTCTCTCTGAAAACAAAACATTGTCAAGAGAAGCATTATATCAGGTGTTAGTCAGTGGGACTGTACAACACAATCTGATGAAGGTGCTTGGTCTGACAAGTGGGAAGTTTGGCTCCATATGGCTTTGGACACTTGGGTTGAAATACCTTGCTAATAATGAGGCATCACTCATCTGGCTGATGATTCAGAACATGCTTTGGGTCAGCAAAAATCTTTCACAGCGGGACTAGTTGCTTTCACAGAATGCATCCAGTGTGGTGGAATGGAAGCATTCATTGAGCACAAGTTCTTTCACTGTCTGGTGGTATGCAAGCTTACTGAAGGCTACATAGTTCGCATGCTGTATGGACAATTCTGTCCTTGATGTCATGTTTTTAGCAAGATGAGCTCATTGTCAGACAAGAAGGAGAACTTTGTGCTTCTGTGGTTCTACTGTGAGTGGTAGTATGAATCATTAGAATGAAAGAAATTCATGGGGCATTGTCCCTCTCTTTCCATCACCTGGTTCTGTTCTTCAAGTATCAGCTGAAGATCAGGGTGGAGAGACTTTCTTCCAAGGCCTTTGCTGAGAGATGGATAACTGTAGCATGACTGGTACAAATGAATGGTGCTGATCTCAAGTAGCATCTGGAGCTGTCTGGTTGAAAGACTTGTTCTTCTGGGAAAGACATGCCTGCCCTACTCAGTTAGGCTAGTGTAGATGTTTTTGTCTTATTTTTCCTTGAAAATTAGTTAACTTAGCTCGGGAGTGAATGGTCATTGACTCCTTTTGCTTTTTTTTTGTACCCAACATTTTCTGTTTCCATTCCCCTTCCTATCCCCTCTTTACGTCACAGAAGGCAGAGTTCTCTCAAGTGGTCGGATCATTTCGTGCTTTTTGTTTTTATTTTTGTTTTCTTACTTTATTTTTTTTGCAACACATTCCCACCATTCTTTTTGAGCAGTTAACTTGTTTTTCGGACATATTTAGTCTTGGGGAGGGCCTCATACTAATATTTTCATTGTATAATTTTTCATTATGTCATGAGGTTATTTTTTATTATCATGAAAATAAAAATCATTTACATTTTTTATCTCCCTCCCACATGTTTGTAGATACAGGGAATGTATTGTCCTGGCCTGGTTTTCTGCATGTCCACAAGTTGAGAGTGCTTCTCCCAAGTGTGAAAAACACTGGTGTTATATAGCTCTCCCAGTCCCAGACCCATGTTGACTATTGGCTAATACCTGCCCAGTATCATTCATATACAAATAGTTAGCGCCACCTACTGTAAGTAGAATGTCTTCTCTCAACAGCCCATTGTGGAAGAGGATGTAACTCCTGGTGCTTACATCACCACATGCAACCAACTCTGAATTTCTTAGGTTGGTCCAATTCTCTGTCACAGGGAATTAGTTTAGGATCTCATTGGAAGTATGCATGGTTTTGGTGATCTGTATAAATGTAGTATTGTGGTGAAAGGTTTATTATAAGTAGGTTTGGATCAGTGAATGTGACTAGTTAAATTAAATTTAAACCAGTGATGACCACCCTTCTCCTTCCCCCTTTTTGGCCTTGTGCCACATTTATATAAATTATACAATTTCCCACTGGAACCAAGATGAGTTACAACCAGTTTCACAATGCATATATTCATTTTTATCTACAATCCTATATTTTTTGTTTAGTCTTGTACTTATAAAGTTTGCCTTCTGGTGATGCTATATTCTTCCATATCACTTAAAACAGCAAGAGCATTTTGATTGTTATGGCGAGTTCAGTATAAACACATTAAAAATATATCTTAATGAAAAAAAATGAAAAGAAAAAGAAACCTCTTTCTCTGTGTATGTCTCTCTCTCTCACACATATATTACCCACTTAAATTTTAATGATACTCATGAATATATAATTACATCTGTAAAAAAATATCAGAAAATTCTTTTTTAAAAATAGAAATTTTCTTTGATACAAGAAAATATAATTCTCAGAATTAAGAGGGAGTCAGTAATCCAAAGTGGAGTAAAAAAAAAAAAAAATAACAAAAATTTCAGAATTAATTTGAATAAAAAAATATTCAAATTATTTTTTTTTATATTTAGGATGCCATAATTTTTACGAAGGGAGACAATTCTGAAACAAAATTTGTTAGCATTAATCCCCCTTTGATGATAAAAACATTCAAAATGTTTAATGTCATTTGTCATTCGTGTTATGCATGAAGCATGAAAAATATTTTATGGAGAAATGATTTCAAGAAAAGCTGACAATTCTCATATCATATCTTATTTAATGTGTAAATATTAAAAAAGAAGAAAAACAAGTAATAAATTTTAATTGTTCACGATACTGTCACTACCTGCCTACACACACAACTTCCGCAGAACAACAAACAGCAATATCTTTAAACATTCTCATTGGTCCATACCAACCAATAAAACCTTCCAGCTTAAATCCAAAATCTTGTCTGCCAATAATGTGCCCATGGTTTTTTAAGGGATAGGCCCAGACAAAAAAAGAGAGTGTGCCAGACACATGATTGCCGTTGCTATCTTTATGGTCAGGCCAAGAGATCATCTCGTAGACAAATTATGAATTACAACACCATAGAAATATGACATGGAATACGAAGTCAAACAACAACTTCATATAAGTCACAAACTAATCATGCTTAAAACAACAAAAGATTAAACCCAAACATGATTTCTAACATCATCAGTATGAACCCTGAAAACTTCAACCCACTGAAGATAAATCATCATATAGCTAAGAAAGACAAGCACTCTCTCTAACAGTACATTCACATCCACTAAATTCACTTAAGCTCATTGTTGCATTTTTTTTGTTTCTGTCAATAAATACTTTTAACCTTCAGCATGTCTTTCCTCAAGTCATTTATGTTGCATGGTGGAAAAGAGGAATACATTTTGATCAAAATCCTTCTGTATTTATACAGGCCAAATTTCTACTTTTCTCCTTTTCACCATATGCAACAATACCTTTTTTTTATTATTGTTTTAGATTTTACTTATAGCTGTTAAATTTGGACAAAACGAGTAATGTCTGTTCTTGTAATTATGCTGCTTTTCAAATTATACTGGAAATTTTACAATAAAAGAATATGCTTTATTTTATTTAAAGTAATGAAAATAAACTTTTATTTAACAACTAAATTCTCTTGAACATTTTATGTAAAATACCTCATAATAAACCATTTTAAAATATGAGTAATTAATAAATTAAAAAAAATGAAGATTTATTCAATGAAATCCCTGTCAGTTTTTTAATATTAATTTCCCTCATATATATATATATATATATATATATATATATATATATATATATATATATATATATATATATATAATACAAAGGTTAAGTCCACAAATTATCGACACTTTCACTCATCATATCTTTAGATATGTGTGGTTGATAGTTACAATGAACCCAGTCCAGCACAGGTCAAGTTCTGTCAATCCAACTGTCAGCTTGTTTGCAAGGCTCATCTTTTATTCAGGTTTTTGACCACGAATGCAAATTAGTGATAGTTTTAAAAGCATTAGAACCACATATGCCCTTTACCTAAATTGCAAATGGTGGCTCTAACAAGACAGATGACACATTGTGGCCTCTTAGCTTCAAGTAGGTTAGAATTTCTTGGTCCTATTTCACCAGTTTGTTACACTGCCTTTTGCTCATGTGTGCTTATAGTTGGTACTATTCTGGTCATGTGCTCAAAGATTAAGTTTGATCGTGCCAATTTTCTTGTTGCTGTTACAGTGTAAACATGGCTGCTCCACTAACAGTGTGCACTAAAACGAACAGAAACCAGTGATCCAATTTCTCTAATCAGGTGTGTCAGGGGCAGAAATTTATTGGGGGCTTTTAACACAAAACGGCAACAGTGCACCACTGAGTAGAAGTGTGCATGAGTGGATCAAGAAATTCAAAAGTAGCCAGACAAATGTGACGCACAAATAAGGAGCAGGACGCTACTGATGAGAATATTCAATAAGACTGAGAGATTGTGATGTCAAACTGGTGAGTTATCATCAATGAGTTAGTATGCTCTCTTCAGATTTGGATCACTGCTCTCTGTTCCTTTTCGGTGTACACTGCTAGTGGAGCAGACATGTTTACACTGTAACAGCAGCAAGAAAACTGGCTCGAATTTCAGTCACAATAGTACAGAAGGCATTGGGACAAACCTAAAGATATGTTATTCTTTTTACTTACCCCCCACATCCATATATATATATATATATATATATATATATATATATTAAAGCATGTTTAGTTGAAATAATTTAGACATATTATATCTGTTTGTTTTTATTTTAATCCTCCCAAGTTCACAGATCAATTTTTTAGTGTCTGTACAAAATTGATGAATTAAAAGTCGTAATTATACATATGGTCTTTATTTTCCCAAATACTTTCAGTTTCATCCAAGATCATCTTCAAAGGTTAAATTGCTAAGACAAAGAATTAATGTAAGTTATAAAAATGTGTGAGCATGAATGCTGTGAAATTCAAAAACTTTTTACTGCCATGTAAGGGAGGTAACTTATTTTATGGAAATGCTTATTAAAAATTGTAATTACATGTTTTAAAATATTGTTTTTTAGTTGTATCTTTAACAATTACAATTTAGATATTTTAAAACTTTGCTGTTATAAACATTTCAGAACTTTGTTGTCATACTCATAATTGATTTATTTTTGGCTGTAATTTTTTTTTATAGAAAGGGCTTCCAGAATTTGAAGTTTTTGCTTTTTATTTTTGTGTTGGAGTATACTTGTATTATCAATTAATATTTCTCTAAATCGTGAATGTGGACAGGAATATTCCTTTAAATGTTGTATTATTGAACTATAATTATACATATGAAATGAAAGTCCCCTTGTGAAAGGCATAGTGGTAAAACCAACATATATATTTACATTTTTGTCAGATATACAATCTCTTAAAAGAAATTGATATATAATGTTGGTCTTTTGCAAAACACTGGTTTGCATATATATATATATATATATATATATATATATATATGGGAAAACGATATATAAATTTTTGGGGATAAACTATGACAAAGTGTAAATGGTTTCATATGACATATTTGGTCCTTTAGGACTTGTGGTGAATACAAAATAAAAATAACTTTCTTTTCTTTAGTGTTTTTAAATTTGCAAGCCTGTGTGAAAATTTATTTTGACCAATAGAAAAAGGGATTTTAATGAGACTACATGAAAACATATTTTGACCAATGGAAAAGGGAGCGGCTTACAAACCGAGAAAAAAGTAACAAGCCAATTTTAAATTGCTTTTTGATATAAATAGGCAGAAGAAGTTGAATCAAGTGGTAGAGACAGAGAAAGAGAGAGAGAGAGAGAGAGAAAAGGTAGAAAGAAGTAGAGTTCCATGCATCTTTTAAACCAAGTTTAAAAGACGCATGTACTTGTTATATAAAAATATCTTTTGTTAAAACAAATATCTGCCTATTCAATTATTTCTCTTGTTGTTGTCTTTGTTGCATTTGATTTAATAAAAATAGTAGAGGGTCAGTTTAATTTGCATTTTCTCACCAATACAGATTAGCTAACCCACTACAATATATATTCATTTTCCATCTAGGTAGTTTAACTTGTGAAATCCAATTTTTTTCAAATTTTCCTTCCCAGGCTTTTAGCATTAAATTTATACTGTAAATTATATTATGACAAATTGTTGATTGTAGTTTTTACTTGAAAAATCCATAACAGTCACAGGAACGAGAAATGTCATTTTTATAATTTTTTCTGCTTTATATATCACTCCATGCATTACACCACACATGTATGTACACACACAGGGACCAGGTGCACAGTGTGTTCCCTAAAAATAAGTACAGTCTCTTTTATAATAAAACCCATGACTGTAATTCATTTTCATTTTGACACCTAAAATTGTTTTAAAATAAAAGTGCTTCTTGTAATTTGGGACTCATTATTATAGGAATATAGAATGTAAAGAAAAGAAAAAAAAATCGAATGTGACAAATTCTGATGAGAAAACAAATTTCTTTCTAAGGATCACAATAATGCATTTGCATTTCTTTTTTGTACTGATGCCCTTGGGAAAGGCATGAATGTATTTCTTCTCTCCATAGCTATGGCTTTTTAGGATCTTTAACCTAAGAAGTACCTAAACCAGTCACGAAGGACAACTTTGAATTCAAAACTGTGAAGAAAATAACGGGAATTCACTATGTTTCCAACTCAAAGTTGTCCTTAAAAATGTTTTACCTGGTAACAGGTAAAGTGATAAAAAATCAAATGGTTAATTTTTTTATTTAACAGTCATTTAACCGGATTTCTTGCCGACAAACGGTAAAGAAGATTCAGTTAAAAAAAACTGTTAAAAACTGCGTATTTTTGTAGAAATTATGTTGTTTTTTTTTATGTTCTTAGAACTTATTTTTGTTTTGAGGGGGTGATAAGCTTACCCTTGGCCTTAATGCTAAAAATTAGTTAATTATTTATGAAAATAGAAATTCTTTTTCATTTATCCATAATTTTATTTTTAAAATATGTAAAAATATAGTATACACAAACGTTTTTTTTTTTTTGGTAAATTTTCATTTTAACACCCGAGCGCTAATATCCCTTCAAATTTTTTCCAAATAGTCTTATTTCCGTGCAAATGTGTATGTTAAACTCAAATCAACAATTAGATATTAAAGAAGCCTACCTTTTTGGATGTTAACGACCCGAAAAAAATCGGACTTTTTCCTGGTCTTTCGTCGGCCATTAGCGGCTTATTGATATGTAATTTAGTGCTGAATTCTATCGGCGGACGTATACAATTTGGGCCTATTTACTCCCTACACAGTAATTTCTTGTAGTTAACTTTCAAATTAGGGTTAGGTGTTTTTTGTTTTTTTTCAGTTATTCTTTTTTTTTTAAAGAAGAAAGTTAACTTTCAAATTAGGTTTAGATGTTTTTTTTTTTTAGTTATTTTTTTTTTTTTAAAGAATAAAGTTAACTTTCAAATTAGGGTTAGGTGTATTTTTTTCTTTTGTTATTCTTTTATTTGTCGATGTTTACATATATTTGAAAGTTAACTTTATTCTTAAATTAAGTACAAGAAAAAAAAATCGCTTTACGGAAACGCGTACTAATTTCTGAAAGAAAATAGTTCAGCAGTAAATGATGCTCGGGTGTTAAAATGAAAATTTACCTTTTTTAAAAAAAAAAAAAAAAAAAAAAAAAAAGAAGCCAAACAAATAAAACTGCATGTTTACTTTCTTTCTCTGAGTAGAATTTAAAAAAACACTATAATTTTTTAAATGACTAAAATAATAATAATAAAATAATAATAATATAAAATAAATAAATTAATAAAATAATAAAATACCTCAAAAGTTTGATTGAAAAGATTTTTAGAGAGTATTTTATTTTTTTTGCATCTTAGAAATTAAATCAATAAATGAATATCGAATCTTTATAATGAAAAATAAATGATTTTAAAATTCCTTGGAGAGTGTTGTTGTCGAACAATGTGCGATGTATACTCACTCTTAAATTGTGGCCTGGCCTCCAAAGTTAGCTAAGCTAAACTAGCGCTAAAAATACCAGACACTATTTTTTTTTTACACACTCATGCATTTTTTTTTAATGACTTAAATTATAATAAAAAACAAACAAAAACGAGTATAGTCTGCAGAGAGAGAGAAAAAAGTTTAATTAAAAAACTGTAAAAACTGAACTAAAAATTTAAAAAATTAAAAAGAAAAAAAATTGATGACATGAAGGAACTTAAATATTCAAAACTAGAAATAATTTTAGGCTTAAAAATACATTTCCAGTCAACCCAATTTTTTATATTTCATATCTATTTTTATTAAAAACAAATTATTTTTAAATTACTAGTACTTCGTTTCCTCACCTCGACTAACAACTAAAATGAATTGTGTGAATTGTAGAAAACTTTTAGTTACTAACTAAAAATTTATACGAGTTTAGTATTTTTACTTAATTTAATTAATTACTTTTTTTAACTAACATATCAATTCTTTTTTCAATCTTTATTTTTAATTTTTTAACTCCATTATTTGACAGAATGGCTGTTTATTTAAAAATAAAGAATGATGAAGGTGAACTTAAAAATGTTCTTTAGTACTTATTAATCAAAATGACTGAACAATCGAGAAAGTAACTTAACCGAATGATGCATTTTACTTGCTAATACTTACTTACCGATAGACATTTTCTCCCAAGTAGTCCGTTAACGAGAGACTTTGACTTTTTTGTTTTTAAACTGCTTTCTCTGCTGCCAAAATTTTTAAAAATTGTTAAAAATCAATTTTCAAGTTATTTATTATTACCAGAATCTATTGCGATGGCCGAAAAACGACCTCCCTATGTTTTATATTTTATTTTTTTATTCTATTTTTTATTTATTTTGGTCTTGGAAAAAAAAGTTTATAACGCTTTCTTTCCCTTTAACTTAACACGTGGAACTAACGAGAAATGGCGGGAAACAAGTGAAAACCAAATTTCATCAGTAGTATTAATTTGTTATTTTTGAATTGGTGTTGTTAAATTGTATGAAAAATTGCGTGTCATGTGCTTTTTATGTTACATTACACAGTTAATAATTATATTAATTATTAAGTTATCACACTTAAACATTTTCACAGAATTGGTGGAAACTAGAGTGAGACAGTTGAAATTTCCGGAACGCATTATGAGGATAGAAGGCTTGGAAAATTTAACATTCATAGGACATATTGAAGGATGGAAGGACAAAAAAGGAAATAGTGAATGACCTACTTAATGAGTTTTTGGGTTAATGGATGGGTGAGCAGGGAAAAAGATGTATGATAATGAAAGAAAGAGTCTGAAGACTAGTCTAAAATGAATATTACTTAACTTAGAGCAACAAAGAATAGAATGTTGTAGAGGGTCATGAATGTTAAAAAATGTTAGGATGAAGCTAATAAAAACTTTTCTATGTTAAACTGATATACTTCTGAAAATTGAATAAAAAGATTAAACTGGATAGTCTCTCCACAAATTTTGGTCTAGATGTGAGAGACAACTTTTTAGACGTAAGCTAGAAAAATGCAATTCCAGATAATTAAAACAGAAACGCTGCCGGTTGATTCTAAAAATAGAATTTTGTTTCTTGGACTAAAACTGGTCCACTTGAAGAAAAAAAAAAAAACGGAATATTTTTTCGGGGAATAATTTTTTTGTAGATTACCATAGAGTCATTTTTTAGACCTTCCTCAAGTCACAACATTTTAGAATCAATATAAATATTTATATTTTTTATTGATTTTTAGGAAAGGTTCTTGTTCGTTCATCCAGGATACAATGCAAAAAAAAAAAAAAAAAAAAATCGATCCCTGCCTTTTTTCTTACAGAGTTATTGCCAATATTAAGTTTGAAAATGTGCTTCTTGCTGTCTTACATCATTGATGTCAGAATTTTGTTTTAATTTTTAGGAATTTAAAATTAAAAAAATTGTGGGACGGGAATTTCTTTGGAAGCACGTGTACATTTGCACAAATATTTGACGTTTTTTAGGTTAATATTAATAATTATTTATAAATTGAAGACTAAAAACGGATACATGTTCTTTAATTTAAATAAAATAAAAGTATATCCGTTTGTTTGTTTTTTGTATTATTTTTTTAAGAAATCTTTTAGTAAAAAAATAATAAATAAATTTTTAAATATGTTTTTTTTTCGTACGCAGGGTCGTTCTCGAAAAAAAAAGACAGAGATCGATTTTACACTGTATCAACATTTTGAATAAGACCTCTACTTTTAAAAAATATACTTTCTCAGAAATGTTTAACCTACAATTTTTTTTTTTTACAATTTAAAAAAAAACAAAAGATAATTAATTTTTACGGGTGGACAAGTCTAAATAGTTTTCGAATTATTACCATTTCTGTCGTTCAAAGTTCCTCCTAGATACTCGGTAATTAATTCTCTAAAATTCGTAGAGTAATTTCGGTACAAACAAGCATTGGTTGCTCATGTCAACTCTTATGATTAAGCGCACAGAGAAGAAAAAAGAAAAACCAACAAAAATAATATTTTGTTTCGGGGAGGGAAAAAGAAGTCCTAGTCACGATTTCGGACCTGTGTAAAGACTAAAGAGTAAAAGTACAATATTTTCATTTAAGATAGGTAATAATAAATTATTAATCTAAGTAACATTTGGTTTAATTTACATTTTTACAGTAGTTAAATAATTTCATTACTACAAATTAAATGACTTTTTATTTTTATTGTAAAATAACTGTGTAGTGTACCTCCACAAAACGCGATAACATTATGAGTTTTTTTATTGAAATATCTGTCTTGAAGTTTTTATTTTATTTTTTTTTTTTTTAATTTCAAGCTGAGAGATTAGATATTTCTAATAAACAAATACTGTATTTCAAAACTAATTTAAATTGATTGAAAGGAGTTTTCGTTTTGGAATTTCTAAAAGTTTTGAATTTAGCGTCATTTAGCAAAAAAAAAAAAACTTGTAAAAATGTAAATCTCTTTAAAAAATCTTACAAAAAATATAATATACTTTTCTGAAACTTTATTTGAGGAATATTATTATCTAACTTATAGCATAATTAATCCGATTTGGAACAACTGTAATTTTTTAAAGTTTAAGATTTTAAAAAATACATTTTTTTAGCACGATTGTTAAGAAGTTGACAACTTTTGACAGCTCAATGACAGACTTTTAAATATTGTTCTACAGGGGCTTCAACCTTTAAAAAATTGAGGAATATAACGCGAACGCCTTTTAAGTACTCGGTAACCTTAAAAAATTAAGGAAATATTCTACTTTGAAGTATTTTTGGAATAAATTTTCATTTAATGTATTTCGCAATTAAACAATTAAGTTGATTAATTAATTAAAAAAACCTTAAATCAGCAAACTTTTTTAAAAAAGTACATTTTATTTTTTTAAAAAGATTTTTTCTAATAAAGAGAATTATATTGTATTGACAGATTTGTGAATATGTAGGATTTTATTGATAATCAGAAAAAATGATTTAAATCAATAATTTAATTCTTAGAAATAGAGCAAAGTAAAGTATTTTTTTTGTTTATTTAAATTTAACTTTGAGTTTTTAAAGCATCTAGAAAAATTTTCCTTTTTTTTTAATGCATTTTAATTTTTAAAACTTAGGCATCGCTTTTTTTTTCTTTTTTGAGGTACCTAACTATTTTACTAACTAAAAAACTGCAAATTGCTTACAGTTAGCTTTCTAACTTCCTCGTGTTTTCAAGGTCACCTATCAAATCCACGTTGCTTAACGTTTTTTAGTGAATAGGCGGCAACCGATGCTTTGATTATATGATTTTTAATTTAACCGTAAACAATAAATATTTTAAAAAGTTTTAGCCTGTTACCAATTTGATTATTTCTCCTTAATTCAATATGGATTCGGAAAACCACTCCTGACAACAATTCATCCAAATTCCACAGCTATTTTTATTTTAATCTCTACCCTGGCTTTTCACGTACACGCACGTACTCACGCGTGTGTGCGCGTACGCGTACGCCTGTACACACATACACAGCACCTGATCATACATTCATTAAACAATTGGACGCAATGTACTTACTTACATGAATTTGATTTTTTAATCCCCACGTAGCTCAAGAAAGGTACAAGCACGCACTTTTAAAAATTATTTAAAAAGAATTTCAATATATTCTCAAAGTTTTTAATTACAACAAAATAATTAAGCCTTTAAAATCGTAAAAGTTTTTATATTATTTAAAAAACTTTTACGATTTTAAAAACTTTTTTTTAAATAATAAAATTTGTTTTTCTGTCAACAAATTTGGATTCTGCCACTGATTCAGCAGAACAATGAAACGTTAAGAAAAAAATCTTCTAAAAATAAAGTAGCTTTCATGGAAAATTCATTTAAAAAATTCTTAGGTGAATTTTTCTTTAACTTAAATAATATTATTACTTACATTTTGCTTAAAAGAGTGAAAAATACGCGTCAAGAGGAAAAGTCCGTTGGTCCGTTTTTTCGTTTTTTTTAACTCTTCCTTGTCACAGCTGATATAACCTGACAAAAATTACTTGTTGTGTGAGTTTGTTTAATTAGACCAAACATGACAAAGAATCCCTAAAAACAGGAATTTGTTTTCTTCGTCTGTGTAAGCAACGTTGATGTGATTCGACTAAAATTTAGTCACTAAATAAAGTACCAAACATCAAATAATTATTGGAATTCAATAAAATTTATTATTACTAATGAATTTAAAAAAATATTGTGGAAATACATTATTCGGACCATTGTCCTCATTTTGTCGCCATATTTATTACATACAACGTTTCGGCCTTCTTCTATATGTGCTCATATTCCAACGACCTGAAGAAGGCCGGAGCGTACAACGGCCGAAACGTTGTAATAAATATGGTGACAAAGATGAGGACAATGGTCTGAATAATGTACAATACATAATACCTCATCTCAGAAATATAGACAGATATTGTGGAAATATTTTTTAATCTGCTTTTCACTCCTTTAAGAAAACTTTTGGAACTTGTAAAAATAAAATTCTCTAAAAAATGAACCTGCCTGATGAAAAGATGGCCAAAATTTAATAAAAACAAAGTTTTATATGTCATTAAGAGAGAGGAAGACAAAAGATTTTGTTAAAAATTATTTTTTAATCCTTTTAGAACGTTCGAAAATTTGCTTAAAAACCTTATTTTTCTGGTGTCAAAGGAGCGGAGTACATAGGCAATTTGAGCGTCTTTTTGCGGAAAAAATACTTTGATCTGGAAATTTTTCAAAACAAAAGTATTTTTTGTTTATGGAAATATTCAATTTTTTTATTTCTAAAAAGCATTTTAAACCTTAGGTATCGCTTTTTTTTTTTTGTTTTTTTTTTTTTGGTAGGTACCTACTTTATAACAACCCCGGGCTTTTTTTTTTTTTTTTTTTTTAAATTATTTATTTCTATCCATTAATACACATTGTCTCTGTTGTGGATTCCGGGTTGAAATCCAGTTCCACTACCAATAAATAACAAACGCCAGGAATGAATATATGAAAATAATGTATTAACGTAATAATACAAACTGGTAAAGCAGGTTAGTAGTTCCAGGAATACGGGTTAGGAGCAAAATATATATACAGTCTTTGGTATTGAACTGTTACTGTTACTGTTACTGTTACTGTTACTGTTACTGTTACTGTTACTGTTACTGTTACCTACAACCTTTTACTCTGGACTTGACTCTTGCTCTCTCTCTCTCGCTCTTGCAGTAGTATATGTATATACTGAGTGAGTCCATTTGTGTAAAAAGGGGAGAACCCCTCAACAGTCTCCAAAATGGGACGATGTGGTGAGTATTATTATTAGATTACTGAATGATTATTATTAAAAAATTTTATTATTATTGGATTATATATTATTACTAATACTGAATTTTTATTTTTAAAATTAATACCGGATTATGATGGGCATTAACTAGTTAAATTTAGGAGATTGAACAATTTTACTGTTGTAATTCATTTTATAAGATCAGAAAGATTATAAAGAAATATTAATAGAGAAATAAAAACTGCAAACCTTTTAAGAAGGGATTCTTGAAGAGATTACTTTTTACTTGCTGCCTTTAATTTTTGATAATTCTGTTCACTTACCAATGGCTTAAAACATTTTTTTAAATTATTTTAAGGAGAGAGTCATGTTACGATCATATCACGTTGAAATATCGGTTCTCCTTCGATCATCGAAGTTGGGCCTCGTTAGTGTTCAGATGTGGAATTTGTGGTGAGTACGAAATAATAATAACTCCCTTTACCTACTCCCTTGAAATTCGAGCGAGTTGAGGAAAAAGATAGAAAGAAATTTGCGAGCCTATGTGAAATTTTCTTTGGACCAATGAAAACCTTGTTTTCACAAGAATTAGCCGTTCAGACTAAAAAAAAAAAAAAAGAAAGAAAGAAAAAGAAAATAGCCTATGCAAAATCCTTTTTGTAAATAAGGAAAACAAAAATTAAATCAACAGAAGAATATGTCTGAAGCCCTGTGAAAAGTTTCATTTTTGTTCACGTGTCCAACGTTCAGATTTCCGCCAGTCTCAAATCACTCGCTAATTATATTATCGGCCTTAAGAAAGCACTTGATACTCAAAAAAAAACAACAAAAAAAAACAAAAACAAATAAACAAAAAACTTTATTTTAACAATCCAAGAAAGCTAAGTATTTCAAACTATCTCTCTTTGTCTACTTTTGAACGTATGCACCCTTACATCCCTTTTATGAACAACGAACTCACTTACCTTTTTAATATGATCTTGTCAGATGAATTAATCTGTTGTATGAACATTTCCCCTTCGTGACAATTCATTGAAACGAACTTTATAGATTTCTGATTTATTTTCCTGAAACGAGCTACTGATACAACTCCAAGCGTGTAAATTCTTAAATAAATTCCTTATCTTGTTTTGTTAAAATCACCCGTGTGTTGCGTCATTATCTGTCTCCATTAATCTTCCTGGCGTGGGTAAATCAATTGTTCATCTTAACCCCCAAATCCCACAACACTATAAATTCCAGGTGCTGTAAGCTATGCAAACACCTGGAACTCTTTGATAAGTTCTAAAAAAGAATCAGCAATATTATTGGTCCTGATCTGGCGACTCGGCTTCTATCTCTTGCCCACTGTGCTGACAGTTTCTTTTCTTGTACTTATCGCCCGTGGAACTATCTTCCATTCCCTTGTTTTCCAGCAAACGTTAATCTAAATTTAAATTTAAATGCAATGTCAATCGCTATCTACTGTCTTGTTGATTGCTCTTTCTACTCATTACTAATGTTTCTGTTCCTAATTCCTCCACAACCTGTGACCCCTTGCTTGTTAGTGGCTGCACTGCCTTGTTTGGGGTGATACCGATTAAAAAAATAAAAGGCCCAGCAAGCTGGCGATGGATGCACTCTCGCAACTTGACAGAAGACCTCGATATGTGGAGGTGTTTCTGGGGTGACTGGTTGCAAAACCTACTTGGAGTTGAGTCACTGGAGTGATGACTGAAAACGTTCCTACTCAATTTCTCAAGCTGAAAAAGATAATACTTGCCGACGAGTATGAATACCCAGCCAACTTTGTGGGTGGTTTCTTTGCGGGTGGTTTCTTTGCGGGTGTAGCAGTTTTTGGCAGAAGCACCAGCATGTTTGACTGCAGGATCTGGCTTCTTGCCGACAACCATTTACCTTCTTGCTTGCATGTTCTCAATAGTTTGTCTGAATTTGAAAATCTCTTACGAAATATTCTTTCGCTTTCTTGTGCTCCGCCGGTGTATCATTTTCGTCCATATTTTGCACTGTGCCAAGACTACTTACCTCGTCAGTGAACCTACGAAACGCAATCCCAAATACACAAATTCTGAAAATCTTTCCATTTGTGGTGATCACTTACATGTGCCACACCTCCGCTTTCTTTAATGTCATTGGTTCATAAATATATGATACTTATTATATGACAATTTTGCCATCGCACGTAATTTGAATTTTTCTCTAAAATCACGGATTGGTCCATTTCCTGACCAATCGCGTATTTTAGTATCTTTCTATATTTTTAGCGCCAAGCTCACTGGAGCCTATGAGTAGATATATAAACCCTCTCGCTGTTAGCCAACAGCAGTAGCAGTTCAATTATTTCGAGAATACGGCACGGCGCATATTCTTGTGACATTTTAATTTTTAATTATTACTCATTCGAGTAATCATACTAATTCCTATTGATATCACTCATGAACATTACATCTTTCTACACTGGTAACACACTGTGGAATTATTCTTAATTTAGCTAAGACATCAATTGAACTTTGTAGTTAAATAACATTCAATATTGTACTCAACATTAATTAGCTAAACTTACCCTTTTTATTACGGAAAAAGGGAAGCAACTTTCTTTATATTTATTGTTGAAATTTGTATACCATTGTTAATACAATATTTTGTTAATGTTCACTGAGCTTGATTATTTTTCTCTCGTGTTTGTTGTACATGATTCATGTGGAGTGTTGCTTACAAGAACACAGCTTTCCTTCTTGATTATATTCACGGTGACCCTAGCCAACAATTCTTACAGCACCTCCACAATTGGTAACCCCGACGTACACTACAATTGGTAACCCCGACGTACTCCACACATTTATTAATTAATAAATAGAAAGGTTTTCAAAATTTGTGAACAAATGCAGTCCTTGATACACAAAATAATGGGAAAAAAATTCAACATATTAAAATTATTACTATATCATTGAAATAGATTTAATAGTTTTAATAATTCATATATTTTTTTCATGAAATTCATCATGAAATACAATGATAGACATCAAATTATGAGACAACGGACTTTCAAAATGAACAATAAATTTGTTGCGGGACGGTGGTATATGCGTTGAGAGATAAACACGTATGTCTCCTGAAATGCCCACAACAAACATGGCAGACTCGGGATGTGAGTCCACGTAAATAAATGGAAAGAAACAACAAGAACCAATATATGTGTGATCTGGATGGTTTTGTGTTGGACTAGGAGAAAACAAAGCTGGGAAGAACGTGGCAAAACAACCTGATTAACTCCCCTGTCTTATGAATTGTATAAATAAGTCACGCCATCTTAGCCAAAACTGTTGCGAGCCAGAGTATGCATTGAGAGATAAACACGTGTGTCTCCTGAAATGCCCACAACAAACATGGCAGACTTGCGATTAGTCCACGTAAAGAAATGTAAAGAAACAATAAGGACCAATATATTTGTACAAACAAATGATAATGTAACAACAAAAAGGGTTACAAGTGACAAAGACAATAGCAAACGAATATGGAAACCTTTTGGTCTAAAGCATGTGAAGTGAGTGAATGTGCGTACATACGTGTGTGTGTATGTATTGTTCATGCGTTTCCCAAAAAGGGAACACGTTTTTCCGCGTTTAACTTACATGTTGACGTTTATGCGGAAAAATGAGAAAAAATGACGAGAAAAGATATCGCCGAGTATTTATAGACCGGAAAGTGTTCTCTAGTAGCGATTTTGAAAATTAGGAGGAGGTAACTCGATAGTGTATTAGCAAAAAAGGCATACATTTTAATTAGTTATAAGCAAGGGAGCTAATTCACCAATAGTCATATTGGGGGATGCGACAAATCAGCAATACCAGAATGACAGAGGAGGCTTATCATTGTTCCAGAACTATAACCTAATTTTAATTTGAAACATCCGTTTAATGCAAACATTGCTCTGCAGCAAAAAAAAAAGTTTCCCTTTTTTTAGAATAGAGTTGCAAAATGATATCGCACTAAAGACCTTTCCATTCAAGTAATAATAGACCTGGGTTGACAATTTATATCAATTTTAGTATTTATCAGTGAAGGTGAAGGTCATTCAAAAAGAAAAGAACAACAGAAATCGTCTGCTTAGGGAGATTTAGTGAAATAACATTGGGATAACAAAGTATAGATACTTCTTGTTCACGTACTTAGTTACATTTTTTGTAGGTCACTTTTTTTTTCAAAATAATAAATATATTATTATTATACATACATGTTTCTTTCTCACATTTATTTCAAAATACTGAACGGCGCCAAGACAGCACGCTTCTATTTATTTATTTACCATCAAGTCATGTGACACAATTTTCCTACCATACAGATTAGGTTTTACAAAGACACACCCACATAGTCTCTTCACCTTCAAACATTTAATATAGGGTGACTCAAAAAATGGGAACTTTTTAACAATCCAATAAAACCAAGAGTGATGGAAGAAAAATATTTTATTCATAGCAATTGAAACCTTAAAACATGCCATTTAAGAAAGAATGATGAAATTTTCATTTTTTTAAAATTACGTCCTGTAGATGGTGTCCTCCTGTACGAATTCATTCTTGAAATCTGCTGTTGAGATTCCTCATTGACTGCTCATCTCAGCTGGGATAATGTGAATTTCATCTTGAATTCTAAATGGCGAAATGCTTTACATGCTCAAGGCCACTGTCTCGCAGTGTTACCACTTGCTCATGCCTGGCAATACGCACTTCAAAAATACCCTTTTTTGCAAGTGTTTGTTTATATACGTAGATTAATAAAATGTGTATCGAAAACAAATACTGAATTGTCTTTTAAAAATACCGTAAAAACAGAAAACCGCCCTAACTCAAGAAGCCCTTGTCTAATTTTAATTAAATTTGGCACTGCACCCGGCAGAGATTCAAGGTACAATATGCCCCTAAATTAGTTGGGATATTATGTATCATTTAAGCTGTATCTCGAGAACATACATACATACAAGATTAGAGTTTTAGTGTTATATAGATAGATTTAATCCCAAGAGTCAGTCACTTATGTGCCATGCGTTGATTTTTCCCCGCAGTAGGTTGCCATTTCTTTCTGCGGTAGACCAGCTGCCATCCAAGGCTATAGAATACGACCTGTCCTGCTATTTAACCATAGCTGGTGGGGAGAAGAGGATTCACACCTTTCCCAAAGGTATTAGTACGTAAGTGAATATAATGGATTCGACTGGAATTCGAACTCGGCTCTCCGATTCCTCAATCTGAGGATTTACGTTTTTGCACACAATATATTTTCGAATTTTTCCAACTATTTATTTCACCGCGTGCCTATGGTGTGCCCATAGCTATAAACGGTAAATGGTGATAATGTGTGAAGAACATTTGCCATTCTATCGAATTCCCCCCCACACACACTCTCTATCTTTTTCTCTCTCTCTCTCTATCGCTTAAAGAGTTATTGTTGTAGAGGAACTCAAAGTTAATATTTATATGGAGGCTCGATTCTAGCTAACGTTAATTTGCAAAAATTTAAATGCAATGTCAATCGTTATCTACTGTTCTCCTGATTACTCATTCCTTTTCCAGCTCATTATTAATGTTTCTGTTCCTAATTCTTCCACATCCAGTAACCCATTGTGTCTTTACTGCCTTGCATGGTGTGATACCGAAGTAAAAAAAAAAAATTCGGAAAAAAATATATTTTTGTCCAATGCAAATTTATTATGTCCTCGCAAATTTAAAGTTGAAACTCGTTTGATCCACTCCCGCGAGTATATAAGATCGAGCAGCATTAATTGTCGTTTGTTTTAAACCCATTGTTTGTTTGTTTTTATTATTATTATTTTTGCCCGGATTCACATAAATCCGCCAATATAGTCTGAGGGATAAATGTTCCAGGAGCCCATAAATATTTACTATAAAAAGTCCACACTCTCGTATCAAAAGTGTTGATTCTTGCAATCGTGTAAATCGTTGGCAGAACAGGGATTAGGAGAGATAGTGAAAAGACAAAATTTACTAAGAGCTACAAAGGACAGGAAATTGTGGAGAGCCATGGTCTTCCATGCCGTGAAAGGTCATGAGACATAGAAAAAGAAGGAGCTTGTGTAAATAGTTGGTAGAACAGGGATTAGGAGAGATAGCAAAAGGACAAACTTTACTAAGAGCTACAAAGGAGATAAAATTGTGGAGAGCCATAGTCTTCCATGCTGTGAAAGGTCATGAGACATAGAAGAAGAAGGAGCTTGTGTAAATAGTTGGTAGAACAGGGATTAGGAGAGATAGCAAAAGGACAAACTTTACTAAGAGCTACAAAGCAGACGAAATTATAGAGAGCCATAGTCTTCCATGCTGTGAAAGGTCATGAGACATAGAAGAAGAAGGAGCTTGTGTAAATAGTTGGTAGAACAGGGATTAGGAGAGATAGCAAAAGGACAAACTTTACTAAGAGCTACAAAGCAGACGAAATTATAGAGAGCCATAGTCTTCCATGCTGTGAAAGGTCATGAGACATAGAAGAAGAAGGAGCTTGTGTAAATAGTTGGTAGAACAGGGATTAGGAGAGATAGCAAAAGGACAAACTTTACTAAGAGCTACAAAGCAGACGAAATTATAGAGAGCCATAGTCTTCCATGCTGTGAAAGGTCATGAGACATAGAAGAAGGAGCTTGTGTAAATAGTTGGTAGAACAGGGATTAGGAGAGATAGCAAAAGGACAAACTTTACTAAGAGCTACAAAGCAGACGAAATTATAGAGAGCCATAGTCTTCCATGCTGTGAAAGGTCATGAGACATAGAAGAAGGAGCTTGTGTAAATAGTTGGTAGAACAGGGATTAGGAGAGATAGCAAAAGGACAAACTTTACTAAGAGCTACAAAGCAGACGAAATTATAGAGAGCCATAGTCTTCCATGCTGTGAAAGGTCATGAGACATAGAAGAAGGAGCTTGTGTAAATAGTTGGTAGAACAGGGATTAGGAGAGATAGCAAAAGGACAAACTTTACTAAGAGCTACAAAGCAGACGAAATTATAGAGAGCCATAGTCTTCCATGCTGTGAAAGGTCATGAGACATAGAAGAAGGAGCTTGTGTAAATAGTTGGTAGAACAGGGATTAGGAGAGATAGCAAAAGGACAAACTTTACTAAGAGCTACAAAGCAGACGAAATTATAGAGAGCCATAGTTTTCCATGCTGTGAAAGGTCATGAGACATAGAAGAAGAAGGAGCTTGTGTAAATAGTTGGTAGAACAGGGATTAGGAGAGATAGCAAAAGGACAAACTTTACTAAGAGCTACAAAGCAGACGAAATTATAGAGAGCCATAGTCTTCCATGCTGTGAAAGGTCATGAGACATAGAAGTAGAAGGAGCTTGTGTAAATGGTTGGCAGAACAGGGATTAGGAGAGATAGCAAAAGAACAAATTTTACTAAGAGCTACAAAGGAAAAGAAATTGTAGAGAGCCATGATCGCGCACATAGGAAAAGAAGAATTCGTGGGTGTGCGTGTAACGTAATGGCTATCATCACGGTAGTCGAGTTCAAATTCCGTTTTTCTCTATTGCGTTCACTTCTGAACAAATGAGCTTAGGAAAGGCATGAAACCATTTCTTCTTCTCCATTTCCAGCTATAGGTTAAATAATAGGGTAGACTCTAGCCTTGTGTGGTAACCAGTCTGAGAGAAGCACAACTTTGAAGTCAAAACAATGGAGGAGGCAACTGAAAACAACCCCACTCTCCTTCCCAAGAAGTTATGGCAATTCATAGATAAAAATAAAGAAATATATGGAGAGCCGTGATCGCCTGAAGTCTTGAAGGCACATAGCATTGAGTTGTATGTGACCTTATTTCATAAACGCAAATTTGTATGCAGAATAAAAGTTATGCGATTAATTCTTTTTCTTTTATGTGTCGTTTCCCTTCAGGACATATGCGATCATGGCCCTCCATATCTTCCCATCCCTTGTAGCCCTTAATAACTTTTGCCTTTTTTATTTCCCCAAACCCTGTTCTATCCTCAAACTCATCAAGTAGATCACGCGCTGCTTTCCTCTGTCCCCCTTCCCCTCAACCTGTCCTGTGAGTATCCGATTTTCCAAGCCCACCTTCCTCATTATGTACCCCAGAAATTTCAAGCACTAACATGCAGCCAAATTTGTGGAAACTAATTGCGTATTTGAAAAAGGAAGAGACATTAGCAAAAATGAAAAAGTGTGATTTAGAAATTTTAGATCGAGGAAATGCAGGCGAAGAAAATTGATCAATCAATGCAAGACTAAAGCGGAAAATGCTTCATTACGGTCCAACGCAAAAAAAACACACTAGTATTTACGAAGCATTGCTTGGAATTTGCACACATTTTAAATTTCTGACACGTTTTTTTAGTAAAATTAGAAAATTTAATGTTAAATTAATCTGATTTAAAAGAAATATTACTTACTTATAGCATAAAAAAGTAATATACAACAAATTATTAACGATTGGTACTGTTATTTTGATCCAATATTTGATCTATGTGTTGATTGACGAGTGATGACAGCTACTACGGTTGACCATAAATGAAAATTAGAAATCTGAGTGAACGCTTTTATTTTTAGTTTTACTCTTATGTTTATTAGAATAAAGGGACAAAACTCTTTATAATAATGGCAATTTCAGTCTACCGTACATGGAAATAAGGAACATATTGGGTAAAAAAAAAAAAAAATACAACATAAAAAATTAGCACATTTTATTTAAACTTTGCAATTTTGAACTCGTGAATTTTGTTTCTACTTAATTACTAATTACCAAAAGGAAATAGCCTAATACAGAGTTTTGCACGATTTTTAAACTATTATAAATTATTATAATTAAAATTTAAAAAAAAAATGAAAAAAATTCTTGTAAAATTTAATTATTCATCAGAAAAAAATTATTTCTTCAGGCAATAATGACCTTAATATTACTTATTTACAAAAGCAATTAAAAGTTTTTCTAATTAATTTGATATATTTTTATTTTTTAGTCTTTTATTTTTTAAATAAATGTTTACTTTTCAATTTCTTTTCTGATATTTGACGCTGTAAAAAAAGATATTCAATGATTCATATATACTTGATAACAAGGTACTTCGAATATTAAATTGAATATTACTTCTAAAGGGACGTTCAAGATAAGGGTATCGAAAAAAATTCGGCGAAATTGTCTTACGACAAAAATCCTATACGGTGAAGGTATCCTACGGCGAAAATTCCACATGCGTGTTTTCCTACGGCAAAAATGTTTACGGCGAGTTGTTGATTGATTTAAGATGGAATTTTCTATTCATGACGTGTCTCTAATTTGTATTTCAATACATTGTATTTATTTTTCCATTTTTCTTGTTGATCCATTAATTTGCATTTTTATATAAATACCCCGTATCATAGATGGGGGGGGGGAGGGGCTGTATTTGGGGTGTACGAGACGCTTGCACCGATTCTACTGCTATAGAACCTACTGGGTAGATTTCAACAACACTTGGTATGTAGATCGGTTATGTGACGTTGACCTAGGTAGATGTTGAAGGTCGTGAAAGATAAAAAAAAAAAAAATAGGCCAACAATGCTGTTTCTCATGGAAGTTAAATATTTATTTCCACATATATGATAAGGGAGGTAAATCGACTTTTGATAGCAAATTAATGCGCATGGTTACGCCCCTTAGTCATTTTAACAATTTATACAAATAAAATGAAGAACCTGTTTATCTTTTTTTTAGACAAAATTAGTTCCGGAACAACGCCAGGCACCACTTCTAGTACAATATAATTTACTAGGGATTCGCTGCTTTCCACAACGACGCCAATGGCCAAGAAGTGTACATCAACCCACACGGTAACTGTGCGTCCATTAACACACCAATCACCTTGTCCCATATCCTTCTGTGCCAATCTGGTAATGATGTCCGTCAGCATCCGAGTCAGGGGTGGATCCCGCACCTCATCGTCCCAGCCAGTCGTCACCGAGTTCGTGCGCTGTTTTATAAATGCAGTTGCGACGCGGAGTCAGCCACACACTGGCAAATGTCCAGTCAACTTCCTACACTGGATTCTTACTTGTTAGTCCGAATTGCTGAAAATGCGCCCGTGCACACGCTGCAGTGTATATACTTTCATTGACAAATATGTCACCGATGCATGAGGACGTGGCCCTCTGGATGGTCTTGTCCAAGACAGTGTTTTTCTTAAATTAAGATGACATTTTTTTCTACAGTTTAAAAAGACAAAGTATCAGAGTCATGGTTCAGAAACAAGAAAGATAATATTTTTTTATTTTTTTTTTTTTTTTAATGGTAGTTACTGTTGCTAGTTTTTTTAGTTTTTATAATGAGAGTTGTCTGGAATGTGAGTAGCGTGGAGTTTTTCGACGTGTCGAGACTTGAATTCGCCCTGCATGTATTCACTGGTTTTGTGTCTTTATACTGGAACAAAGAACATAAAAAAGAAGGATTTGGAAGAGAAAGTTTATGTTTTTATATTGATTGTGAACACCTTGTTTGAAATGACATATGTTTTGTATTGCATACTCAGTACTTGAATTTAAATCACACATGAAAACAATTTATTGTCAATTTCAATGGCGACCATTGAAATTGACAATAAATTGTTTTCATGTATTATTTAAATTTTTTGATTGGCTCAAAACTATATTGCTAGTTTTGGAAGTAATGGCAGTTTTTAAATTTTGTACAAAACTCATCGTTTTTTTTTTCCTGGCTAGTTTTGAATTCGATGACCAATGTTGTCCTTGTTATAAACTGGTTGACCTGCCAAGATTAAATCTACTCTATTATTTTTGTGGAATTTGATTAACTCTTACCTAAAATAAAGCTACTTAACCCATAGCTAGGGGAAGATAGACTCATACCTTTTCCATTTTTCTTCACTGAGCGACCTCTGATCTCAATCGCGACCACGAGTCATGTAACCAGCTAGCGTCTAAGGGGTAATATATGTGCTACAGCCTTGGCAATAGTGCCTGTCCCTAGGGCAACATAGCCTGACAAAAGACATCCCCGTCTGGCTAGTTCTGAATTCAGAGTTGTCTTTCTCTTAGTTTGATTCCCCTGCCAAGGCTAAACTCTCTAGTCTGCTTATAATTTACGGGGGTTTAAATTCATTTTTCCTTCTCGTTTTATCAGGATCAATGGTTAAAAATGGCTTTGAGCGAGTGAAGAATATAGGTTTTATCTAGAGCCATACTTCTTCAAACCTCGTGAACTGACGCCACAGAATCACAAACAAATAACTGCACCAAATAACAGAAACCACATCACTTGAGTACTTTCAACAGAAGCAACAACTAAAACGGATATCACATGTAACTCGAACAAAAATAATGACACAATCCAGATGTTGCCATTCTACACTATCTTAAATAAAAGGTTAGGAATGAAATCCCCATCAATACTAGAAAGAGCGATAAGAGATATTGAACTTGGGAAATCTATTTTCCTGAAAAAATTGTTTTAATAAAAAGAATTTTACATATTTCAACTGAAAGTAGCATTGGCTGCTCGATCAACGAATGCTGAATGTTTCCTTATAAGAAAACGGCTAATATTACCATTACCCTTAGAGATTAGGAGAACAGATACTACACATTGATCTCAACCAAGTAGACAAGGAATTAAGAAAAGCGTAACTTGTGTAGTACTGGCTGTTCTCTCAATGAATGCCGAATGTTTGCTTATAAAGAAAAAGCTAATATTACCATTAGAGATTAGAACAGATACTACACTTTGATCATAGCCTGATGGCCAAAAAGTGAGGAATGGCCTATCTTGTGTAGCACTGGCTGTTCGACCAATGAATGCCAAATGTTTCCTTTTAAGGAAACGTTTAATATTGTCATTACCGTACTGCTGGAGAGCCCAGTTTGTCCTTCTATTTGACTCGTCGCTGGGTGAAAATGAATTCATCCCATTTCCAAACAAACGAACATACGAACATTAGAACAGCTCATGATCAGACATAATAAACATTCATTGTCTGTTATATTTAACAATATATGTTTAAATAATGATCTGCTGTCCGAATACACTATATATATATATATATATATATATATATATATATATATATATATATATATATATATATATATATTGTGTATTAAAAAAAGAGAGAAACCGCAAACGTTTTTGGTTATAATGTAGATTTGTTTTATTGTATATATTATCTTTTATTGTTCATATTTTTGCTACACGGGTTTCTGGTCTCGTGACCTTCTTCAGACAAATTAAATGAATCAATTTCTAAAGGAATAATATTTCCTTATGTTCTCTTAATGTTTCATTGTTCATTTTCTGCATTTGTAGTGAGCCTTGATCTCATTTTTGGACTGTTGGCAAAAAGTGAATTTCTGCCTAAGTAGTAATAAAATCATTAGGCTTGGTCTTAGTGGTGGTGATGTAATATACATACATATATACATTTTATATATATATATATATATATATATATATATATATATATATATATATATATATATATTACAGAATTTAGAATATTTAGAATAGTGAAAATTGTGTCTCCAACTGTCTCCCATATTCTTATCGGCGTTGCACCAGATATTCATATTACAATGTCTAGTTTTTTTCTTCTTTTTTTAAAAAAAAAATCTCTATCGTTCTTCTTATCAGCTGGTGTTATTACAATATTAGGTTACTGTTACGTTACTACTACTACTACTATTTACTGGAATGAGAACAGAACACCCGTCAGCAGTATTATTAGAGAAGTGAAATTTGTTCGAATTTAATCGCCTAGTCAGTAGTGTACCTCGACAAGATTCATTTGCAATAATATTTTGGATTGAAAACTGTTTTAAAGAATAATTTTGCAAGTTAAACTTTACAAAATAAGTTTTAATCATGAGTGAAGAATTGTTGGATTCATCCCAGAATGGTGCTAACAACAACAACAATGTTTCTCGTCCTCATGAAATCAGTAACATGGTAGAAATCAGGACCACAGAAATGCACACGGCTGGAGAACCGTTGCGTATTGTTGAAAAAGGCTTCCCTCCCATTCTTGGTTCTTCAATTTGGGATAAGCTTCATTACACGAAGCAATATTTGGATAGTTACCGGAAGTTTCTCATATACGAACCCCGAGGGCACTATGATATGTATGGAGCCTTGTTCGTGGAACCGGATGATCCACAAGCAGATATTGCTGTTTTGTTTATGCACAACGAAGGTTACAGTACCATGTGCGGCCATGCTGTAATTGCTCTTGGACGGTAACTCCGAATTTCTTTCTTTCTTTCTTTTTTTCTTGTACCGTCTGAAAGAACACACATTGATGGCTGATAATATTTCCATTTCAAATTCACGTATAAAATGAATGCTAATTTTGGTGATAATATTAAAAATTAAAAGCTGTAAAAAAATTAATTTAAAGTTAACGTCAGCCTGGATTTTAAAATCTTCCTTTACAAGAGTGTGGATTAGCGAGTAATTTAACGTTCAAAAATACCAAGGATAGAAATGACAAACAGGTCTCAAAATCTAGCTAGGACAGTTTGCGTTCACTTCATGCAAGTGTCCTTGCTATTAATCCATTTTCCCATCATCACCAACTACCCACCCCCGCATTCGTAAGTATCCACTTCCCCCGATTCACAACTATCCACTCCCCCTTCACAACCATCCACTTTTCCCCCATCCCCTACTATCCACTTTCCCTCCATCCGCAACTATCCACCTTTCCCCCATCCAAACCTATCCACTTTTTCCTACCATCCGCAACTATCCACTTTCCCCCATCCCCTACTATCCACTTCCCTCCATCCGCAACTATCCACTTTTCCCCCATCCCCTACTATCCACTTCCCTCCATCCGCAATTATCCACTTTTCCCCCATCCCCTACTATCCACTTCCCTCCATCCGCAACTATCCACTTTTCCCCCATCCCCTACTATCCACTTCCCTCCATCCGCAATTATCCACTTTTCCCCCATCCCCTACTATCCACTTCCCTCCATCCGCAATTATCCACTTTTCCCCCATCCAAACCTATCCACTTTTCCCCCATCCAAACCTATCCACTTTTCCCCACCATCCGCAACTATCCACTTTCCCCCATCCCCTACTATCCACTTCCCTCCATCCGCAACTATCCATTTTTCCCCCATCCAAACCTATCCACTTTTCCCCCATCCAAACCTATCCACTTTTCCCCCATCCAAACCTATCCACTTTCGTCCATCCTCAACTATCCACTTTCCTCTTCATAACTATCCACTTTCCACCATTCCCACCTATCCACTCCCCCCCATTCATAATTATCCACTTTACCCCCATTCACAACTATCCACACCCCCCATCCACAATTATAAATAAATAGTAGACCTTTTTTTTTTAGACTTGTAAAATCAGTTCATCTCTAGACGTTGATAACAGCTTAGGTTAGGGATCGTTCCCTGCTACTGGTAACATATAACCCAGTAAAATCTTTCGTGTATTACTTGGAGAAGAGATCGTTACTGCCAAATTAACTCGGCCTGTTGCCCTGTGAGATACTATAATTACACAGCATGGCACCTCGACGATATAATATAGACTCAAAACATTTTAAATGTGTTATTTTTACAAATATTAATAATTGTTATATCATAAGATTATAATAATTACAGATAATTGACGAATGACAATTAACTAAAAAGCTGTGGCAATAAATAATCACGGATATGGTTCAAAGCTTAAAAAAGCATTAATTATGATGAGAGACGCTGAGAATTAAGAAAGGTAACTTAGGGTTATAGAAAGAACAAAATCTCGTAAACATAAAGATCTGATGTTATTAGGTTGGTGCAAAAATAATGACGTAATAATGTCGTTTTTTGACGTATTTTTTAACGTCAAAAAACGACATTATATAAAGAATGATACTTCATGAATGAAAATTATTTATGACTTTACTACAACGACTTCAACTAAAATATTAAGTTATAGAAGGTTGGGGGGGGTAAAAATATGGCCTTGTAAATTTTTTCAACTCGTCCACAAAGATAAGAAGAAATTAGATAGAGTGAAAATAGAACATTTTTATAATCAATAAATTGTACAGGTGGTGCATTTCTTTTTTTAAAGTCCAGTTCTTCTTATGAAGAGACTTTTCGTACGACAGGAAATAGACTAGATACGGGAAGATTCCTTAATAACTCTTCTTATTACTTCAACTCAGACTTTTACTCGAGCTTTCACTTGGATACATTGTTCTTTATTTATACATACATAACACACGGACGTAGTATTAAACACGAGAATATGCGCGAATTTTTAACAGAAAAATGTTCAACTATATTAATCTAAAAATTGTATTGAAGAATATAAAAAGTTCTAATAATTTAATAACTCTATTTACATTATTCGGACTTTTGTCCTCATCTTTGTCGCCATATTTAGATAAAGATGAGGACAATGGTCCGAAATGTAAATAGTGTACATAATACCTCACCTCAGAAATATAGACAGAATTTAATAACTATAATAATAAAACCCGAAACTTTGCATATTAATAAATTGATGTTTTAAAATGCTATTTAATTTTTATCTTTCTCCGCAAATCATAAGTTAATTAAATTTTATTTTAAGTTGGTATCCACTCAGTTGAGATATGCTATCTTATTAATAATTTCTAATAAAAATTCTTCTTTTTTTAATTTTGTCTGAAATTGATTGATTAACACATTATGTTCTAATAATATGTCCGCTATAATTTGCATCTGTCTAACTTAATCGGCATACTATTTACAAACAAGGAATATATACAACTTTTTAACTAATCAGAAGCAAGATAAAGAATATATTTTCATCAATACTTTTGAATCCCCGAAAGGGCTATAAGAACTGGCGAATTTTACTCATTAGGGTCACGCGTTTAACCCTCCACAGACTACATGTCCAGCGTGACCAAATAAGTTGTCACAGGTACTTTTTTACGGCCTTGTTTGTGCATATATATATATATATATATATATATATATATATATATATATAAGGTCGACTCTGAATTCAAAACCTGCGCGGGGTCGCTTGTATACAGGTCTCTGTGTGGAAGTTGTGTTAATGGATTAAATTGTATTGATCAAAAATTGTTGATTAAATTAGGCTGCGTGATGAAATTAACAATTTCCTCTCACATTAAATTTCAGTATTCAACAAAATTAGAAACATGAGAAACAACAGTTTTTGCACAATAATGAATAAAATATTTATATAAACAAGAGATACAAAAACAACTGGAGTAAAAAGGTGGTTTTAAAAAGTTCAAACGTCCTTTTATGTTTAGATGAAAAGTTATCAAAGTTCTGGTTTGATAGATTATAATTTGTTGAATGGTCTGTACAATAATGAGAAAGTGTGTTTTTTGGTATTATAGTAATTTAAGAAAAAAAATAAACAGTTCAAGTTTGTATTTGAAGTAGAGAAATATTGTTTACGACTTACTTTAAGGTTTACGGAATTGTTGCTCTTTGATTTGTTTTCACTTGTTCGAAGAGAATATTCTAGTTGGGGTAAGTGGTTCTTAACAAGCTGTATTTATGTTAATTGCAATAATTAACGTTGAGCTTGAAAACGTATGAAAAAGATTCGTGTATCAAGTTGAATGTGGAAAACTTGAGTTGATTGTTCGTCATAAAATATTGCTGAGTGAATGAGTGTTCTCTCAGGCTGGAATCATGTTAAGGAACTTTAACGTAAAGCCTGGAACTGTGTGACGAGTTCAAAGGATTTCGATCGGCGCACTGTTGAAGATGAAAGACGTTTCATATTTTATTGCTAACTTTGGTCATGTGATAGGATCACAGAAGCGTGATAGATTTTGGCGGAATTATCTTTTTGTCGATGTTATTAAATATTAAGTGACCAATTAGAAGTTGAGATTTTCTGAAAATATTTACTAAGCTGAATAAGCTCTGTGATCCACTTTTTGTACGAAAATTGATAAAAAAGGTGGTAGCGGGATGCTAAATCTGTATTTGGGCCTTCAATATATATATATATATATATATATATATATATATATATATTATTTTTACAAGCAAGAAAGTATTGCATCAAAGGTTGTTCGAATGCTAATTTAAGATGAAATCATATGGAGAAATTATTGGCTAAATGACAAAAGCCGATTATGGAACTAGTTTGCCTAAAATTTCGTTCACTAAACTAGAATAATCGAAACCAAACATTCACGCAAAACAGTTTGTGTATCATATGTAATTTAAATGGTAAATTTGGAAAGCATCGGATGAAAAACCAGGGAGTTATGGCCGAAAGGTGGGCTTTTTGAACAGTTTTTCGTGGTTTTTCGTTATACAGGGGGGAAGCGAGCAAAACCACACTATTTTGCAAGATGTCAATTTTTTTTTTGCGGCATGTTTAAAGAAAATCAGATAAAAATGAGGAAGTAATTCAAGTTTTTATTTTAAGTAATACGAAAAACCCGATTTTTTTTCACAATTTTTTGAAATTTTTGTGTGAAGCCAATGTCACAGGAAAACTATCAAGTACTCTACATAAACATTGTAACATGAGCTATTTTTTGCATTAAGTTCAAAAACATTAGCTCATCCAGTAAAAATTTTGTTTTGCTTTGGTTTTTGCAAAAAGTTGTACCCACCTTCAGTTTTATCAATTTTTCTGCCCAAGCCGGGGGGGGGGGTAAACTGGATTGGAAAGTTGGTCTTGACCTAATTTGGTAAATTTGCAACGTGTTTTAAAAATTTCATGAAAATCAGTCGAGAAACGTGGACGTGTATAAATAGCATACAAACATACACACAAACATCTTTTGTTTTATAGATATAGATGTTTCGGCAATTGCCAAATGTGTGTTGAATATTAGATGATAAAGGTTCATATATATAATGTGTGTGTGTGAGATACAAAGAGATAGGGAGAAAGACAAATATACATTTCAGTACCTTTAAAATAAGGCTGTAAAAGTACCCGTGACAACTTATTTGGTCACGCGAAGCATGTAATCTGTGGAGGATTAAACGTGTGACCCGAGTGAGTAAAATTCGACAGTTTTTATAGCCCTTTCGGGGATTCAAAAGTCTTGATGAAAATATTTTCTTTATCTTGCTTCTGATTAGTTAAAAAGTTGTTTTTTTTTAACCACGCCCAAATAACGCTGAAAATACGTAAATTGTAATTATTATGACCTTGAATTAAAGTTCACGCGTTATAAATTTTTGACGCCTTTACCCAGGATCGCCCTTTGTACAAAAATTATACACAGACTAAGCCTGGTATTAACGCCTATAAAAGTGTGGCACAATACCCACCCGCAGTACGACCGGCTGAACACACAGAAATCAAGTGTGGCCTAAATTATGTTATCGGTGTTAGAAATGTCGTTTTTTTTTGTTTTTTTTTAATTAATTTATTTATTTTTCAATGGCTGAAAGATAAAGTTTTAGAAATAGAGTGGAGTCTGGTGTTCAAAGCGGCGACCCACTTGCGTGAAAGGGGAGAAATTAATAAATGAAAAAAGGAGATCAAGTGGTACTTCGTCGGAAACGAGATATTTCCCCCTTACAGTCTTATACAGGTTGGCCACTGAAAGACTTTATGACATAAAACAAAAATAACTTTTACAGACACATGTTTTTTTTTTATCATTTTATTTGGATGGAAACATTTTTAAATCCAGTTTCAGAATCTTTTGAAGCGATGTTTTAGTGATGCCTAGTTGAGCAGAGCGACGACAGGTAGAAGCTGATGGATCCTCAAGGACATTCTGCTGTACAGCTTCCACCGCTGCGTCAGCGCCTACAGTGCGCTTAGGACCTCTTCGCGGAAGATCGCCGACTGATCCAGTTCTTTCAAACTGGGCGATTAGGTTCCGAATCATGATATGTGGCCGGTATTTTCTCTGAGTTTGAATAATTGATCTTTCTTTGGAACAGAAAAACTCAGTTTCTCGTTGCTGGACATCATACGTAGCCATTTTAATCTTCAAGGGATGCTCTGTAAAATAAAAAAAGAAAAGAAAAAATGACTGGAAACAAACAAATTATGACTTTTTTTTAAATCTTCAGCTTGTACATAAGTAGAGTTCCGATATAGCTGGACAGAGAGGAATCGCCCATCCAACCAGTCACGTAGGTAACAGTCGCTCGGCGGAAGTAAGAGGAAGAGTCGAAGGGACCGATGTTCCACCTACCTAGTATCAGAGAGAATACTAAGGCCGACTAGGAAACACATTTAAATAAACACAAAATTATTGAGAACCGGACAGGTGTGTTCATTTATTGATATTGATTTCATCTTCTTGTGAAAGTGCCGCGTGAAAAGGAACACAACGTGGGAATTGATTTGTCCAGTCATTGAATGACAGAGAAGCCGCGTTGTGTGTTCCCAGAAATACAAATGCAATATGAAGTTACTTGATGAAATGGAAGAATACAGTTTTAATTACTTCTTTGCGGGGTATAAAAGAGAGAATACGTCTTTGCGAGTTATAAAAGGGAGAATACTTTTTGATTGGCGCTAGAAATTTCTCATTTCAGAACCTGTAATCTAGGTACCAACATGAGATCGCTGGAAAATGAGCGTAGCAGGATAATAACGGCCTTAAACTTGATGAAAACAAAATTTTATCGTCAGAATGTTTATGTTTTTTATTAAGAGGAAAGAACAAAGTAATTTTTAATTATTTTTCAAAATTTTTCTGTCTTTATTAGAGCATTCTAACTTTTGATTGAAAAACCTCGTTTCTCATCATCAGCGAATGTCCTACTAAATAACATGGCGGATTTTTGTGTATTTTTTTTTTTTTTAATGGCAGTCATTAATTTTGAAAATCTTGCAAAAATAAAAATAATTGTCGGATTTTAATGAAACTTTCAGAAACTATTCACAAATAATGGAAATTATTATAGATATGTATTTTTTTATATTTATTATCCACCCATAATTAATTTTATGAAAACTTATGAAATTCTAATTTGCACAGTTTTAGTGATTAATTAGTTAAGGAAAGCAAATTATTTTTTTTTAGTTGACTCCCTTCTACATTAAAATCAGCTCTGAATTGTAACATACAAAACTCAATAAAACAAAAATATTATTTAATTTCAAAAGTTTTTAGTTGCTTTTACTTGTTTGTATGAATATGGATAATATTTTCTGAAAGCAAAAAACGTTTTCGATGAAAAATAAATTTTTACAACAATTATTATTTGTTATTTCTTAAATTATTTTATTTTTTTTACATAAAAGTTGTTAAATATTCTAAAATTAATGAAAATGTACAGTTTAGTCAATGGTGTTATTAAGTAGATAAATATCATTTACAGATTATAAAATAAAGCTGCTTACAATCAGCAAGTTGCCAATAGCTAAAAATCTAATATAACATGTTTTTTTTTTTGTGTGTCCAAAAATAGCTTAAATTCAAATATAGGGAAGACCGGAAGCATCATGAAAACAATACTCCGTCACGTGGTTTGCGTTGGTAGTAACATAAACATTTTGACGATAAAATTCTGCTTTCGTCAAGTTTAAGGCCGTTTTTATCATGCTATGCCTACTTAAAAATAACGAGGTAAATAAATTGTTCACATAAAGCTAAATTATTACTTGTGACCTACCGTACTATAACTTTTCCTCTCGTAAGATGAAATCAAGCACTTGTCACTTGTCGATCAACACCTCTGTTAAGACGGCTATCATTTTAATTCAGCGCAGAAAGTAAGTAATGTTTGTTTCAAAATATATTAAATAAACTTTATAATTTCTAATTTTCTTAAATTAATTTTTAAAAAACTCATAATTGATTTTTTAAACGAATTTTAAACGGAGACTTTCATTTTTGTAAACAAAAGTTTAAAAAATGGCTGACAATCGATTTTCTGTCAATTTTGCTGATAAAAAAAATACAAGATTTTAGCGAAAATTTTAGACGTGCTAGAAATTATAAAAAAATGTAAAAAAATAATCAAAAAATACTTTGATTTTTCTCTTGATAATAACATAAACATTTAGAGGCTAAAAAATTATTTTCATAAAGTTTAAGACCGTTATTATCCTGCTATGCTCATGTTCCAGCGATCTCATGTAGGTACCTACTGTAATTTTATAAATACCGCAACAATTATTTACACTATTTATAGTGTAAATTTATATATTTATCTCTTTGTTGTTGTTATTACTACGTTTCGGTTGTTGTATCCTCCGGTCTTCATCAGGTATACATCGATCTGAGTAACCTACAGGAAATTCTAAACGGAACCCTTTATTTAATCTACGGTGGTAAACTATTCTCGTTCCACTACCCACATCTAGGAATATCATCTTGTTCTTATTTTTATTACTGCTCAGTTATTGTTCGCCAGTTTCCACTGAGTCCAAGTACATGCTGCTTGGCCCAGGGATCGAACTCATAATTAGTATGTCACCAAATTCACGAACCAATGCTTTCATCCAAACTCCCGTTGGCCAATTCTCTGTAGTGAACTTTGAACCATAAACCTAATCTGCCTGCTGATTATTGTTGCTACTGCTGCTGCTTGTCATGTTTTGATTGCTGCTGCTGTTGAAGACTATCTGTCATTTGTCTTTCTTTCTTTAATAAGCGGCTCCTATATTGTATTTATTTTTATGTTAGGCCCACTAAGAAGGTCCTCATAACCTAGCATATGTGCTGATTCACCTGATGAAGGCCGGAGGGCACAACGACTGAAACATTGTGATAACAACAACAAAGATGAAGACAATAGTCCAAATGTAAATAGTGTAAATAATGATAACTTTTCATTCCAGAAATTCAAACAAACTATCGCAATTATTCGAGAAACGAATGCAAGATTCTCACCTGAAATGCCAAGTTTGAAATTGTCTGACCAACTATTTTTTTTAACAATGGTGGCCCAAAATCCACTTAAGGTAAAGGGTTACTGAGTAAGAGGCACAGTTTATGGGTATATGTGGGGATGATAACAATCTAGAATTGAACAGGTTAAGATTGTAATGATCGGGGAAGCATCCTCTTGGGAGTCGGTTCCATAAAGCAGCACTTCGTGGGAAGAAACTACTCGAGTGGAACTTACATCTCATCAATGGGATATGAAGGGAATGAGGGTGGTATGACGGGTCCTAGCTGTGAAGATTAGGACTGTTGAAACTATAGAATGTAAGTCGTCTGAACGCTTTCCATGGAAATAGCCATAGAACAGCGAGAGTCTCGCGACTTTTCATCTGTGGGGAAATGGGTTGTAGGGTATGATTCAGAAATTGGTAATTGGTTCATAAATCAAAATTATTTCGATGTTGCCAAAAAAGAAATCAGTATAAAAAAAACAGTTTTGGTTTGGTTTACGGCATATCAACTTTAATGAGTTATTTAATGCCAACAAGATTTTTATTGCTGGTAATATTATTTTCCTCAAAAATGTACTGCTGGTAAAAACTTTTACAAAATAATATTGCTGGTATTAAAACCTATTTTTATACTTTCATAGTGTTTTAACCCCCATTTTTTTGTGTGTGTATGTGTGTGTGTGTGGGGGGGTAACTATTTGCTCATAGCTGGGACCCTGACATGTACTACCACCCCAGGTCAGGGTGGACCTGGGAACACCAGCAATTAAGAGGTTGTTTCACGCTCCTCAAAACCTTTTGATCAAAGGCTTTGCTGTCGGATGTAGTTTATCGTCTTACCCAGGACGTAAAAAAACCTCAGGAAAATGGAAGTTGAGACATTTTCAGGCAGACATATACAGAAAAAATGAAGTCTGAAATAAATGGACTTGTTGAAAAATAAAAGCAAATGTTAGTGTCATGTGCAAGAGCTTGTGTGTGAATTCGCCATTCTTGCTTCACAATCTTTTCATGTTTTATCGCACAGAAAACTACAAAACTAGAAAAAAACTCTCGGCATTTTTTTATAAGAACGAAAATTCCTGCCTAGTGAATAAAAGCGTTAATTTGTGAATTTGTTGACATAGTGGTTGTGAGTTCAATCCCAGGGTTGGACAGTGTGTATTTGTGAGTGAACGTGTACTCAGTAGAAACGGGCGACCAATAACTGAACAGGACTCAATAAAAATAAGAACTAGATAATATCCCTAGACATAGCCTACCCACGTTGATTTAATAAAGAGTTCAGTTCAGAATTCCATTTAGTTTACCCAGAACGATATACACCTGAAGATGTCCAGCGGGCACAACGGCCGAAACGTTGTAGTAATAGCAAAGACGAGGACAATAGTTCGAATATAAATAGTGTAAGTAAGAACAAAAATTTCTATAAGTCATTTTTATTGATGTATTTTATTTTTTAGTACCTAACTAAAAAAAAAAAAAAAAATTGAGTTACTTTTATTAGATGGATCGATAAATGTTATATATATATTGGTTTGTGCCTATTGACATAGTTAACAGGTTTGAAAGTAGCAGCTTGTTCCTAATGTTGCTCCAGTTTTTATTGACTTAATAAATGTTAACATGATTCTGTTATGGTCTAGAATGATGATGATATTTCATCATTCTAAAAATAACCTTGACATCAGTGATGATAGAAAAGAAGGATATTTCATCATCCTACCCTCATCATTATAAAAGTGACTCTTCCACCACAAGAGAGTCAGTAGAGTAGCGAACAATAGATGTTGTGAGTGGTTTCATAGTAGAGGCTTGTATTTGTACTAAGTCGGTCCTAAAATAGGTTCGACGTACAAAACGTTAGGAACTTGATATAATAGGTATGACGCAGAGTAAATCTAGTTGTGGTCGCTGATACTTTAGCATCCGACTAACGGTCGTCCGGCCTCGACTGACTGACCGACCGACTGAGCGACTGACTCGTTACTCTTACTACTCCTACCTATTATAGGTTTGTACGTTTTAATTCATTTCGTTTTCAATATAAAAAAGAGAAAAAGATTCCTCCTACATATAGCAATGGGGTAATTACTTTAACAACATTCAAATAATATCAAGTCAAGATTACTACATCAACCCTAATTTACCTACCCTGTTACAATTCGTTTATCATAGTAATCCTCTAATAAATCTATATTATCTCCCTTGATGTTATTGCTCATCTATTCAACAGAGAATCTTGAACAAACGTTATGTATTTGTGGTGATAGATAAATAAATAGATAAAAACAAATAACAAGAAGACTAAGATTTCACCATCTCTAAAAAAAATAGATGGTTGTGACACTGTGACACTTGCTAAAGGAAAGAAAGGGGTTAATTTAAAAGCATAACTTTGAAGAAGACGAGAAGTGTTAAAGAATATAACGATGGATAGACTGAAAGAGAGAAGTAAGATTTCTTTTCTCTTCAAAAGTCTAATTTTCTTATGGCAGAAAACAATCCAGTGAAAAGTGATTCCGTTACAAGATATTGCAAGGATAATATAGGGTGACCCCAAAAAACGGGAACTTTTTAACAATGCAGTAAAACCAAGAGTGGTAAAAGAAAAATATTTTATTCATAGTAATTGAAACCTCAAAACATGCCATTTAAGAAACAATGATGGAATTTTCATTTTTTTAAAATTACGTCCAGTAGATGGCGTCCTCCTGTATGAATGCATTCTTGAAATCTGCTGTTGCGATTTCTCATTGACTGCTACAACATCTCAGCTAGGATACTGTGAATTTCATCTTGAATTCTAAATGGCGAAATGTTTACTTGCTCAAGGTCACTGTCTCGCAGTGTTGCTACTTGCTCATGTTTGGCAATACGCACTTAAAAAATTCCCGTTTTTTTTTGGTCACCCTGTATTTAGATGACAGCTGATTGGTGATACGGACTAAAAGAGGGCCGGTTATGAAAACACAAATCAAGAGATAAAATTTAGTGATCTCTGTATCCAAATCAAGATAATAGAGTTCCTTTGTGTAGGGCTCCAAAACCGAGGGTATTTGGTGTGCAATGATCTTGGCAGTATGGTGGGGGCGTGACTGACCGGATTTGATTCTTGATTTTATGTGATTATTTGATGAGGATGAATAATTTGCTGACGAGCAATTAAAATGATAATTTTAATTAATGACCACAAACTAAGTCACGAGAACCAGATTGGTCGAAGGACAACCAAGGTGACGGGCACAGGTGAAATACCGAGTAAGACGGAGGAATTGCCTACGTCCATTGGGAAGTGTTAGTGCGAGGCACAAATAAAAGAAGGGAGGAGTTGGGCATATCGATATCCTGTGACCGCTACCCATCGATCCAGAGGCTCTTGTCATAAAATAGAGGAAAACACCAAGAACCCTAATCGCATCAACTCCACACCAGTTTTGGGTGGAAGTCAATTTGGGCAGAATGTTGGGGTGCCCAAGTCAGAAATTCCAGTTCTGGAGACAGACAAGAGATGACCACTCTGCTGAATCCTACGTGACTTACTGTTAGAGAGAATCTCAGATTCGAGTCTTGTTCCAGACTTAGCTAAGTTACATAGAGAGTCACGATAGAATACAAAGTAGGAAGGGTTAATGTTTTGTATCAAGAACCTATATTATTGTACAGAGGATGATATAAAATTATATAGAAATAAACCCTTAAGAAATTCCTGTCTTTTTTTCACTCGTCTGCGGGAACATTTTTAATTTCCTTTGTAACATGGCTTTGCCGGGATTGGACCAACATTGCTGACGACAATTGGATCTTTGTCAGCTCTGTGATCACTCAACACAACGTGGAAAGAGCAACGGCTTAGACCAGAGTCACCAACTTATGGCCAGCGGCAGCATTCGACCGACAGAAGAGTGTTATACGGATAATGAAAATCGCCAGGCAAACAAAACCATAGTTCAACTAATCAATCAGAAACTTTTCACAATCAGAATGTAAAAAAGAAATAAACAAATAATATCAAAGATACCAAAATTTCCCCATTTCTAAAAAAAAATAGATAGTCTAATCAACCAATCAGAAAATTTTCACAATCAGTATATAGGCCGCGAGCATATGAGAAACAGAGCACCCTTTTCAAATCGTGTCTGTAGATGTGCATATAAACATATTGAAAATCAACCAAAATTAGAGTCGATAAATTAATTTTGTCCATTCTCTGATGTTGCGGTTACCGTAACATACAAAGTGATGAAATACATTTGCACGACCAGTTGGCGACCTTACACGGCTAATTGTTCCTTGGTACATTTAAAAAGAAACATATCTTCCTTCACAACGGGGTCAATCGGTGGCAACTAATGATTTGGATATATGCATACATGCAGGTGTATTTACTTCCTTCAGGATTCTTTCACTTTCTCTCTTATGCGCCAGGACTTTACACGTGAACTCAACCTTCTTATCCTTCTATATTATTATATTATGATATATAAAGAATTGTTTCGTGTTCATCAACACACTGTGCATTTTCTTTTAATCATGACGTAAGGCCAATACACACCCAACCTTATATATGGCGGTAACGGACGTTGTCAAAAGATAACCTAATAACCACCGTAATTGATGACCCCCCCTATCCTGCATGCATTCACCTATGTATATTTTACTTTATTCATTTATGTTGATGATAATAGTTTCTCCTGCGTGATATCTGAATAATTCTTGTTGCCACTGTGATATCTAATGGGTTACTAGATGTGGGGGTAACTAAAGGTCAATTTAACCTACTAGTGTTCCTACTGTTGCAGGCACTACTCCTGGTGAGACTAAAGGCAGCGGTCACTTAGTATGTTACGATAACCGCAGCATCGGAGAATGGACAAAATTAATTAATCGACTTTGGTTGATTTTCCATATGTTTATATGCACATCTACAGATACGTATTGAAAACGCTGCTCTGTTTCTCATTTGTTCGCGGCCTATATCCTGATTCTGAAAGCTTTCTGATTGGTTGATCGAACTATCTCGTTTTAGAAATGGGGAACAATCTTGCACATGTAAATGACAGGTGTAAGGAAATGGAAGACAATTTCCACAAAGCGATATTTTATATTTTTGTTTTTATATAACTAATTGTTATGGTATTTTACCCACGTACGCATGGACTCTCCCATCTATAAATAGAAGGAAGTTTCCAGCAGTCAGCTCTGACGATATTCAGTCACCCCCCACGAGGGTGTCATGTGGCACAAGGCCTTTTTAACGTGGTCACTCCGAGCCCGTGGGCTCGGCAAAAAATATGCCCATTGAACCAGTATAAACGGGTTCAGGGTCGGTTTACCTCCCCGAAAGAGAATCCGCCCTTCGGCGTAGTCTCCTTCGGGTTCTTCCCCGCCCGAAGGCAGAGAGTTCAACCGATCAGCCGGTCGACCGAGATCGACTTGAACGACTGGCAGTCAGCTCTGACAGTTACATACTCGCGTCCAGAAGGCTTCTGTTGGTTTTGGCAGGTTGGAGCAGCGGCTATGGTCCGACAGGGATGTCACTTTTCAAATCAAAGTGACAGTGTACCGGACGTGTGTGCTGACTATCATGCTATCAGTGTTATGAACAATTTATCATCGCCACCTAAAATGGCTTGAACGGTTTTCTTTTTGTTTTTTTTTAAGTAACATCGTGAAAGTCGTTCATTTTTGCAACATTTGTAAACACAAGTTTTAAACACTGTTTTAAAAATCTTGCAAAAATAAAATGTACTTTTCTGATCTGTATTTGAGGAATATTAACTGATTTAAAGCATAATTAATCTGATTTGAAACAAATATGATTTAGTGTCTGTCTATATTTCTGAGATGAGGTATTATGTACACTATTTACATTATTCGGACTATTGTCCTCATCTTTCTCGCCATCTTTATTACAACGTTTCGGCCGTTGTACGCTCCGGCCTTCTTCAGGTAGTTGGAATGTCGAACTGAACCCTTTATTTCACTCACTGGGGTAGACTGTTCTAGTTCCACGTGCCATGTGTTTAATGGATGTCAGTTATCAGTTATCTCCTGTTAATTCCTCTCTCCAAGTTCTCCATTGCCTTAATCGGGTATTGAACTCACACTCTTTGGGTCTTGTCACTGGATCTAACCAATGCCTTTATCCACTGTGCCATGTGTCAAATCAAAATGTTCGCTGTGAGAGAGTTGAAAAATTCTGCAAAGCTGAGAATATGTTGAGTAAAATTTTAGTTTCAGAAGAGTTGAAGGAGTGAATGTCCCATAATATTTTTAATTAAGTTTCCATTGTTTGTAGTTGAATATTCGTAATGTAATGTTCGTAATGAAGATTGAAAAGCTTTGTACATACTTGTATGTGTGTGTTTTCATAGCGTCCGCCCGCAAAGGGTCAAGACACGATCTCTTTTTTTACAACTACATTTTAGTAGAGAGAGAAATCAAGGAAGAGGAAGAGAACGAACTTGTGTCTAGTATTTATAATCAACTGAAAATATGTATGAAGTTGAATAAACTCTGTGATCCACCTGTCGTGTCCACTAAAATATCAAATACAATATTTATAAACCAATCACACACAAGAAAACACTTACATCTTAAAACACACCAATAAAATCATAGAATACAAATCAGAATGTTTGTTGTATTAGTTATCATTATTTTTAGGTAAATAACGACCAAATATCATACGGATGTAGTAGAAGACATACCATGTGCCCTTTTAGGGACAATTAGGAATAAATAAATAATTTAATTCTGGAACTGATTTTGTTACGAAAAAGTTTAAAGAATACACACAGCTGTCACCAAACTCCACGCAACTCTCGCTTATGATCTTCATGACCTCATGCTAAAAGCGACAGCGTTGACAAACTTCAGACTACAGCAACACTGCCAACAGTAAGAAACAATTTCTAACTATCTCTTGTATCCACTTTACTATGAATCATGCACACACATGTTGACTTTTTCATACAAACACACATATAACAACATTTTATTGTTTCTCACATAAGTACACAAAGACAGTTTATATTTTATTTTAGAACTTTATTAACCCAAACAAAAAGACATTACTTTCCAATCTATCATCAACTGCTTGTATTTTTGTTGTTATATTAAATTAAAGTTTATTTGTTGAAATTATGTTGTCTTTTCTACTGAATTTTATTCCTTCAATGAAAATCGTGTAATTATTCTAGATGGCCAAATTACGAGTGACCCTGTAACGATATTTTGTTATTGTATTGAATCCTGACACACCAAGCTTTAACATTCAATGAAAAACCGAGTAGAAGGATTCCTACACGCCTTTTACACAGATTTGCACAAAAATTGAGATTGATAAAAAAAGTGGTAGCGGGATGCTAAAACACAACATGGACTGGGAAAGACCAATAGAAGATTAACGAATCACCTATCAGCTGGAATGAAAAAGTAGTGACCCAACCATCAATGATTAGGTATAATTAAAACCCTAGCGACCACGGTATGATGAGAAGGAGTATTATAAATTGGTATCATGACCAACGATACTGCTCCATCAGTGGTGTTATAATAGGTTAATTTGCAGTATAAGCACCAAAAGCCCCAGAATGTACCATTCTGGTGTGAAATTGCCTGATTATTTCGAAAATCACATTGGGCTCAATTACCATTTAGAAGTTATGGAGAATGTATGTTTGACTTCTTTCTTGTTGCATACACAGAACATCCGCCATTACTGGCTTTGTTAACATATGTCTGCCTTGAGTAGTCATGTGGTGCAGAAGTTTGACTTGTCTTGATTAGTGAACAATGAACGAAGTTTGAAATGAATGTGTGGAATAATGTACAAAAAAACATAAAATCTGACAATTAAAATAAAATAAAAATGACATGTCTGAAAAGTAAAAAAGGATTTTTTCCTTATTTTTCAACAATTTTTTTTTTATATGTTTTATGTGTTTTTAGTTTCTTGAATTTAAAGCTTCATAAATTACATTTTAGGGTGAGATTCTGTTTCATTAGCTATAAGCATATTTATTAAGGAAAATAAAGAAAAAAAATACTATTCATTTAAAACTTCATTTTAAAAAAATAAGTGAATTTTAAAATAACATCTGCAAAAATTGTGCTGTAAACAAGACCAGTAAGATACGAAAAGCTGTAAAAAGGTCGTTAAGTAAGTAAGTTTCTGCGCATGACTAATAGAGAAAAAATAATATAAACAATGTCAGTAATGGCGGCTGGACAATACAAAAAAGATCGAACTTACATTGACGATAAATTGAAAACAGTAATCGTGCGCAATGTTTTAACGTCATTTTCGAAATAACCAGGCAATTTCACACCAGAATGGTACATTCTCAATACCAGGGGCTTTTGGTGCTTATACTGCAAATTAACTTTATAATATGACAATGCCAAGAAAAATTATCCCTAAAATGTATGAACTATTTTTTAATAAGTTCTTTACTATTAATCTATATTTTTAATTGTCCTTTCAGATATGCAATAGATAAAGGCTACGTGCAGAAGCTGACTTCTCCAGAAACTGTTGTTAATATCCAATGTCCTTGTGGATTGGTTAAAGCCTTTGTTTCATATAACAATGGCAAAACTGGTGCTGTTCGATTCCACTCTGTCCCAGCTTTTGTACACTCTACTGGTGAGATATCTTTTAACTTATTATAATTATTATCACTAGCTTCTCTAACTTTGAAGCTCCATTATTTTTTTTCTATTCAGTAATATCACAAAATCCACAGATATAAAACACAATAAAATGTTGAGATAATGACCTCTCCCAAACTGTCTGTTTCAAGTAATGTCTACCAGGTGGAGCTAATGGGTTATAATCTGCATAAATTAAGTATTTATGTAATTAGGCAATTATATTTTACCACCTAATTATTTCTCACTGACGCACTGTGGCTTCCTTCTGTCTTTTCCACAAGTATTTTCTGGCAATTGCTCCAACAAGCTACTTTCACTGGTTCCTAAACTGAATGAATTTAAGCGTGCAACTAGATTGGCATGTTGGTCCCATCCTTTCACTGTCGAAACGGTTAAAAGTAACCGTCTCTTCTACTCCAACAGCTTCTTATCTCACACCTCCAGTCAGTGGAACTCCCTTCCTCTCACTCGCTTCACTGATAGCTATAATCTTCAAATGTAATGTCAATTGACATCTTCTGATACCTTGTCCTTGCTTGGAGTGATTTGCTTTAAAAAAAAAAGTTTCCCATGGAGGAAGGAGAGAGTACTTACAGAGGAGAATCCATTTGTTCTGAAGACATTGACAGTTAATACTATATATTACCTTCATCCCATAATAGCTGTGATATTTAATGTAGAAAATGTCTCAATTATCACAGGTAATATATTTTAATTTGGTTTGGTTTGTTTTACAGCATATCAACCTCAGTGGGTTATTTAATGCTGATAAGATTTTTATTTTCCAAAAATATATTGCTGCTAATATTTTTTTCTTCAAAAATGTATTGCTGGTAATAATTTTTCCTTTGAAAATTTATTGGTAATAACCTTTTACAAAAATATATTGCTGGTATTAAAATCTATTTTTACACTTTCATAGTATTTTGGCCCCAGTTTGGTGGTCAACTATTTGCCCATAGCCGGGACCCTAACAGGTGCTACCACTCTGGGTCAGGGTGGACCTGGGAACACCAGCAGTTAAGAGGTGGTTCCTTGCTCCTCAAAACCTCCTGATCAGAGGCCTTGCTTACCCAGGATGCAGATGTAATTTATCGTCGCACCCAGGACGGAATATATTTTGATTGTGTGTAACACTTTTTTTTCTACATCACCAGGAGTCTCCACTACATACAGATGCAGGAATTATCCATCTCTGTTTAGTAGCTTTAATTACATATGAGAAATAGAAGCTTTGGTATGTTAAACTGGACAAATCGAGGACGATCGTTTATTTATGTCTTAAATTATTTTTAGCTCTCAAGTAAATGGAGATTAATTTTGTAATTGCATTATACGTATAAACCGTCAGAGACTTTTTTTTAGAAACCATGAATAAAATATAAAATACTAGCCCCAATGACAAAAAAAAAAGGTCTTTCATTAACAGGTTTATTCAAACCTTGTCTCATCAGGCTGATCTTTGTGGCCGAACTGGTAGTGTCACATTTTAGCTAAAAAAAGAATTGATTCCCCTGATGGAAAAAAATGGATGCAGGTTCAATTTCTGTTGGAGGCACAATTTTTTTTTATTCAAACTTCTTAATTTAGACCAGTTGTTGTTGAGCCCTTCCCACCAATTATTTTGGGAAAAACGTTTCATTTACAGACAAATTTTTTATTTGTTTTTAATTTTAATATAGTAACTAAGAAACTGATGCACCTTGAAGTATGTGTCATCAGTCTACTTGGATTTTAGGAGGAAAAATAAAATCCTGGTGTTGTGTCCACAAATACAACACAATTTTTTATATAATGCAAAGAAATAATATTCGCAGAAAAAGAAGACTAAGCTAAATATGACGATAACATTTATACAGTCAGATACATGTATTCACATATTAAAAATCAATATTCTTTGTTGCTGCCATAAAGAGACCAATTGTTTGATTGTTCAAAATGATTTGTTGCAAGTGAATCTGCAAAGTTTCAAAGTTTTTTGTTGCAAGTGAGGAAATCAAGTGGTATGGTATGCCAGTATATGTGTGTGTATATGTGTCTGTGTGTGTTTGTGTGTGTGTGTGTGAAGCACATGCTAATGAAATGTGTGTGACTGCTGACTGCATGCAATAGCAGTAATTTTAAAATGCAGTGAACAAAGAGAGGTGAGACAAGACTTACTTTTGTCATGGCATTGTATGTAGAAAAATCATTGCTGACATATGCACTGTCATGGTATGTGTGTCTAAGCTGTTGATTGAGACCTGGTCTGGTTCAATGACTGTCCTTCACTGACAGTGTCATTGCAGATCTGGTCACTGACTGTTGCTGACAGGCTGTTTTTATCGCTACTGGTCAACTCCAAATCACTGAGTTTTGCATGGGAATTAACTCAGTAACCTGAGATCTGAGCCATTTTTAGGTCATTTGGAGTTCAACCACATGGACATCATAGAAAGCACATCATGTGACCTTTCCTATCCAATCAGATTCCAAAAACCACTTATTTAATTTGGAGCTATGTTTGTACGGAATTGTAAAGAAGTTTTTGTATATACTGAATTTAGTAAGATTTATTTGTAGAGGTCTCTTAATTGTTTGTGTTTAACTTACTGGCTGTAAATTATAGGAGTTTATATCCTATAAGTTACCAAGTGGAGGCTAACACCTCTACCAGATATATGAGTTGACGATTTGAACTTGTGTCAAGCTTAGAAAGTCATAAAAATAATCAAGATCATCTTATAAACATGTCTGTAGTTGGGTTTTTTAATGTTATGTTTTGGACATGTTTGTTTGCCTGTCTGAAAAAGACACTTTTGGTAAAAAGAAAAAATGTATACATGTCTATTCTGGGACAGGGGTTAATTTCACTGTTTACTAAAACAAAAAAAAACAACAACAGCAACTCAAACACATGTATCCACTAAAAATAATGTTTGTAGTAATAAGAAATAATGTCTGATAAAGAATTAATTCAAAAATTACTGGTGTTTAGGTTTCATGGTATGAAACAGAAGTTAGCTGATATATATATATATACAGTGGGGGGGGGGCAAATATTCATACACATACAAATTATATATATATATATATATATATATATATATATATATATATATATATATATATATAGCCTGTTGCCTCTAAGTGTTGACTTCTATGTTCACTTTTATATTTACACATGCTCTATCTCTGATATTGAGCACTTTATCGCATAAATATAGCACATCTTAAGACTATATTTCTTCATATATATATATGTATATATATATATATATATATATATATATATATATATATATATATATATACATATAGGGTGGCTGTCAACTCACAAAGCAAATATGACCATCACTTACATGTTCAGTCCATCAGTTAAACTTCCCACTCCCCCGATAACACTGTATTCATTGGTTCTGTGAACGAGAGTGACTCATAAAGCCAGCCATCAATCTGCATTTCTTGTTACATGTGTGGCATATCAAATCATCTTCATGGTGGAAGTTGACTTTGATCATCATCACTTACAATGTGTCTTTTTATATGCCTTGTCAGGCTTCAACCTGGACTTGCACACCCTAGTGCTTGTCAAGCATTCAAAGCATGCCATTACGAAATCATTATATGCAATAGACTGTTGGTGTTGGTGTTATTTCTGGTGACTGAGCAGACCTGCCCTGGACTGACATATCCACTTGCATTGGGCACATGGCCACATTGGCACCTCACACAAAAAGCTATAAGCTGCCAAGTTGCCAGTAATGCTTGTACATGTTTTAAGGTTGGATGCAGCTTGCACAGCACTGCATCAACCCTCACCACAAAGCCACATGGCCCAGAGACAAGCAATTGAAAGATATCTAGTGTGGTCACAAGGCAGGTTTTTTATCAGAGTTTCCTACTCCTAGGAGACTGTCAGAATGCTTGGGAGGTCCCACCCCACACTTCTAGATACCAGCCAAAATATTTCTATGGCCTCATGCTAAGATAGCTAGGTGTCTGTTTACCTCTTAAAGGGATTCATTCGCCCTTTGACAGGTTTTGTTTTTGTCCTGCAGGGATTCTAGCCTCCCACCTCACCATATATACATATACATACATGCATGCATATATATATATATATATATATATATATATATATATATATATATATATATATGTCTGCTTGTACAGATCATCCACTTAGTAGTGCAGTGCAAACACTACCCATGTGATTTAGCCCAACTTCTGAATCAGTTTACAGGATATGGCACATGGAGATTTAGGAGATGGATGAAGATCAGTGTTGCCTGTCCACCTTAATAATAAGCGCAGCAGCTGAGCAACAAAGTACTACTTCTACCCACTGCCTCTACACACATAAAACATATATACTTTACATTGGATGCCAGAGTAAACAGATTTTCATCAATGTGCCAATATATTGCTATATATACTAAGCATAAAATTATTATAAAGTATAAGAGAAAATTTGAAAGATAAATAAAACAAATTGTCTAGTAGTAAAAACAAAACAAAATAACATTATAACTGGGAACGCTCTTCCAACAAAATTGAAAGTATGTTACTTTACAATTAATAAATAATGTAAATTAATAAGAAAATGTAAAGGAATAAAATTTATACCAAATGTTATTAAAAGAATCTTTGAATATAAATAATAATAAAGAAACAAATCAGCGATAATGAACCAATAGTCAAAGGTAAACAAAATAAACATTACAACTCTACTTTCATCCAATTTCGATAATTACAACCCCTTTTGTAAAGAAAACAAAAAAATGAGAAATATATATATATATATATATATATATATATATATATATATATGCATACATATACATATACATAAATACATACAGTGGGAGGAAAGAAATATTCATACACAAATTTTTAATTTATTGTATTTCCATCTAATGAATAAACATACTTTTCATATAATTAACTATACACAGATGGATAATGACTAAATATGCATAGAAAACAGAAAAAATTTTGATTGAGTAGAAATAACTCCATTTATGCACTTTAATGAGTGGAAAAATTATTTGTACAATACAAAAAATACATAATCTTCATTTAATACTTTGTGGAATAGCCATTATTCACTTCTACAGCAACCAACCTCTTCTTGTAGTTCGCAATGAATGGTTTGCAAATTTTAATTGGTATTTTGTTCCATTCTTCTTTGCATATGGTCTTCAGATCCAGGATGTTTGTTGGAGTTCTTGATTGGATTTGAATTTTCAAATAATGTCACAGATTCTAAATTGAGTTTAAATTTCAGGACTGACTTGGCCATTTCAGGATATTTACATTATTTTCAGCAAACCATTACTTCATAGATTTTGCAGTATGCTTAGGATCATTATCTTGTTGGAAGATGCAATCAGGATGAAATTTAAGATTTTCAACTGAAATCATTAAATTTGCTTCCAAAATATTTTGATATATTGAGGCATTCATTCTACCATCTATTACTGATATGTTGCCAGTACCTTTTGCAGAAAAACATCCCCAAACCATGATTCTGCCACCACCAAATTTCACTTTTGGAACTTTGTTCTTTGTTTGAAGGCATCATCATCATTCCTCCATAAATGATTTCTAGAATTATGTCCAAGCAACTTGGTTTTGGTTTCATTTGTCTATAATACCCTTTCCCAATATGAAGATGCAAGGGGTTAATGAGAGTGAAAGAATCTGAGAAAAAACATTATTACATAGAGAGGACAATAAAAGAACTAGATTCAAAGTGACAGAATATGCTGATTGACATTGCATTTAAATTTTTGAAGATCACAGTTGAAAGTTCATCAGAACAATGGTCATGAAAATATATTAGTAAGTACACATAAGAGAGGCAATAAAGTAAATTACTTTATCAGATTCAATAATTAGAAACCAGAAAGTGTTTGTTTTGTATATATATATATATATATATATATATATATATAAATATATATATATTTTTGTCTTTGTTCAGTAAGTCATTAAGTGGAACTCTCAAACCGTAGAACAAAAACTTTGAAGAGATGACACATTTTCTGGTGCTGGCATGATCTTTATTGCCATGGCCCTCTCTTTGTTCAGTAATGAATTGAGCCCTCTGACTGCTGGCGTTTGTATACATCTGTATATAATACATTAAAATTTCACTTTCTTTGCTGTGCGGCGATAGCTTAGGAGTAGGATATCTATCAGTCAGTTATGTGCCATACGTTATAGATGCTTAGGCGATCATGTATTTTTCAATACATGACTGATGAGGCAGATATTTTTTCCTGCAGTAGGTTGCCATTTCTTTCTGCGGTAGACCAGTTGCCATCAAGGCTATAGAACCTTATCTGTCCTGCTATTTACTCATAGCTGGGGTGAGAAGAAGAGGATATATACCTTTGCCAAGGCTATTAACATGTAAATGAATGTAATTTGAACTTGGCTCTCCAATTCCTCAACCTGAGCTGCTATCCATTACTCCACCATGCTTGTTAATATATATATATATATATATATATATATATATATATATATATATATATTAGAGCCATTAGTGTCTTTTGGATTGTAAATCAGCACACTGCCCCTCTTATCCTCAACAATCCCAATGCATATTCTTTACACACAGTTTTCATTCTGACCCAAAGAAGCCGAGACCAACAAACGTTGGCAAAATGTGTCATTTATAGTTTTTCCATTTTACCTCATCATTTACAAATTGTAAATTTTAGTTAAAAAAGCAATTAAAATAAGTAAAAACTAAATAAAATCAGAACTGTGATTAGATTTCTAAATCCTTTTTTGACTTTTGGGATCGCCTGTCTTAATAACAATTTCATAAATTATTTTAGTCCAACTGATTGAGTAACCATGTTAATTAATAGTCAAATTGATTAAATTTATCCTTAATTCATATTAACAACTATAATAATCTATTAATTTGCATTCTCATTGCAGATATCAAAGTTGGTGTCCCAAAATTTGGTGTAATTACTATGGACATTAGCTATGGTGGTGCTTTCTATGCTATTCTACCAGCCAGCCGTCTTGGACTTGACTTAAAAACTACCAAGCTAAAAGATCTAGTATCTGCTGCTACTGCTGTAACAGGTAATATATCCTAACATGGGAATAATGGTTTTGTATACCATATTTTCTTGTGTATACTAAATATGACTTGAGTATAATACAAACCTGTGTTTCTGAAGTTAAAAACAGGGAAGAAATTACATCCTTAAGTATAATTCAATTGCATAGTACTGTCATTCTGATGTAAATTTTATTTGAAAAGAAGTACCATATTATCCATTAAAATCTCAATGTCATACATATTTAATTTTTCTTGATACTGTTGCACAGGAATATGTAACATAGACCAAGTTTAAGGTGTATGTAACATATGACAACCTAAATATATGAAAAGTTCAAACAAAACACAAAAGTCTTCGTATAAAAACATTTGTATATATATATTTTATATTCAAAATTTTTAATGCAATGTTTGCATATATCTCCTTGCAAAAGATTGGCTACCAAAAATGATACAAATTTTGTACTTATCTGCTTGGTTGTTATGAGTCTAAAATGTCTATCTTGTTACTGTAACTTCAAGGAGTGAAAAAAAGAGAAAGATTAACTTCCCCACTTAAAGATGTCTTGTGCAGGTCTCATCAGATCACATGACTGTTTCTTTTCTGATGAATATTTATAACTAATATTTATTGCTATTTTTTGTTTCAGCCAAGGAGAGATAACTTTTTGTCTCTTGCTACAATATTAAAGAGTAGAAATGAACCACATGTTTAACCATTGCATGTTTCGTTTCCTAATTTTGCTATCTAAACATATCTGGTAATACATTTTAAGGTGTTAATTAATCTATCATATTTTTCTTTTTGATATGACTTTATTATATTTCTTTATATTAATAAACTATGAACATAAATATTGTCTTTCATTTAGACTGAAGAGAGAAACAAATATGGCCGACATATCAAATAGCTCTTGTAAACAATTGTTATCAACTTCTGCCTACTTTGAGTGTATTTGCAATTTTGGTGTTTCAAATGACAGGTTTTTTAAGCTGAGTAAAATTTTCTGAAAATGTGTACCTGCGTATAATATGCCTCCCCTTTTTGCCTTTAATTTTTGTGCACAATTTAACATATTATGCACAAGAAAATACAGTATATATACATATGTAGGCATGTGGCTGAGTAGTTTGAACATTTGCATTGCAACCATGTGATTAGGGTTTAAAAATCTGACCATGGTCAATTTGTCAAGGAAATGACTTCTAATTAACCTTGGGAGATATAAATCCATACATATAAATTTACATATGTACACACATACATACATATAAATATATTTATATATGTAAATGCATACATACATATAAATTTGCATATGTAAATACATACATATATATATATATATATATATATATATATATATATATATATATATATATATACATATATATATATATATATAAATCAATTTACATATGCAAAACAATACATACATATAACTTTATGTAAATACATACATACATATTAAATGAAAGTAAACATCTTAGTGAATATTTTAAAATTTTTAACAGGAAGTTACATCATCACAGAGGGACATGTCTACAGAGCATATAAGACATGGAATAGTCTTTGAGTTTCAGAAAGGTCTGCAGAAGCAATTCGAATTATTCATGCTGTTTAGATATAGATTCTTTCACCAAAAATAATATTGCCAAAAATTATTTGAAAGGTTTAGAATAGATGATTTTAGCTGAAAATGTTCCACAAACAGATTGTCCTGTTGAGTTTAATGATGTCATGCTTTAGTATCAATTAGTACAGTTTTAGTTAAAAACTTAGCATCAAAATTGAAGCCATTCAATATGTTCACCATCATCTGCAACAACCTGGAAATATTCTTAAACATTGAAAATATATTTTCTATGAATTGTTAGAAGCCATTTGTAAAGCAAGATTAGGCAGAAATTTATTCTTTCATTTTTTCTATCGATTGGCTCTTGTTAATATTTTTTTAAATACACTAGTAATATTAGTTACAATATTATCTTGAATTCTTTATTAGATGAAGCATTGTCAACCATTATTAGTTTTTGAGTATTATGAGCTGACATGAAGTGAAAAGAGTATATTGCTAAGTCTGTAGCTAAGAAAGGTGGTACACTATGTCATGCTAGACAATTTTTTTTGAAAGAATGTATCTTACATATTTATAAGTCTATCATTCCTCCTTATTTTGAATATTGCTGCTACATCTGGTCTGATGCTCATGCTATATATTTGGAGATTCTTGATAAAATCCAAAGAATAATCTGTAATGTTATTGGTCTGGACCTGGCATCTCAGCTTCAGTCCCTTTCCCATCACCATAATATAGCTTTCCTGTGTCTTTTCTATATACACTTTCATGGTAATTGTTCTGATGAACTTTCCTCTATGTAGTAACTAGACTTTATCAATTTAGGCACAGTGGTAGATTGGCAGCATGGTCTTGTCATTTTACAGTTGAAATGGTAACTGTAAGTTTTATGCTGACAATTTCTTCTCTTGAACTTCTCACTTCTGGAACTCTGTTCTGGCTGATTCCTTCCCAGCAAACTTTGATCTTCAAAAATTTAAATGCAATGTTAATCATAATCTTCTGTCTTTTTAATCCTTGTTCTTTTATTATTCTCTCTCCTTTATAGTAGCTTTTCCTATATCCTCTAACACTCAGTAACTCATTGTGTCCTAGTGGCTTTATTGCCTTGCTTGGGGTAAAATGATTAAAAAAGAGTATTTCATGTGTCATTCTATGGCCATTAGGAAACAATGTGGATCAAAATGATATCTCAGTGAGACTTGAACTCTGGCTCCTTTTGCCTCAAGGTGCCTATGTCACTGTGATAGCTGCTTTAATCAACTGAGCTACAAGAATTTTTTAGATGACAAAAGATCTAATCTAACCATATAAATTTATTCCTTATTTTCTCCAATCCTTTAGCACTGACATGTTTGTTGCTAATTTTTTGTTTTTACGTACGCCAGTAATATTAATTTTAGGAATATTATATTGAATTCTTTATGACTTGAATCATATCGACCATCATTAATTTTTGATTAGTATTTCTTTCATCTTAATTTCAATCTCTGTTTACCACAATTATTCAGTCTGTCATTGTATGGTAATTTGAAATCATCATGAACTGGAAATGAAACAATTGCTGTTTATTAATAGCTGTAGAATGAATGACTGAGAAGTTGTGATAAAAAGCAACTGAAATTAAGATGAGAGAAATCTTAATCACAAAACAATGAATGGAAATGCTATGTTTAATAAAAAAGAATTCAAGATAACATTCTGTGTATGACATTGTTGATAATCTTTTGTGAGTATATAAGTGATCTGTACTTTTTATAATTAGATGAATCATTATTAAGCATTATTAATTTTTACTAGTATTTCTTTCATCTTAATTTCAGTCTCTTTTCATCAGAACTTACTAAAGAGCATAAATATTTTTCATTAGATTTGATCTTTTATAAAAATTCATGTTAAAAAACATATAACTTTATGTCTCTTACCACTACTTAAGAGTGAAGACCTTATTAAGCAATGAAGTGTTCAGACAGGACTTTTCTTGATAAGCTTGATTTTGAGCCTGTGTTTGGTGATGCTGTGTCTGGTTGAGAGCAATTAAAATCAAATGCTCTGATAAAAAAAAATCGAGAAGGAAAACACTTCCTTTGGATTATTTTCCACCAATCAGAAGAACAGAATTTCAAACATACAATAATGTGAAAAGATAATTTCATGAACTTGCTGATCTAAAATTAAACAAGGTTTCCAGCCTCTGAAAATCACTATCCATTCATGCTAGATCAGCAAGAATAGTCAAATAAATAGGGACAGGTATCTTAATTAACATTTTCAGCTAAGTGTGAGAAATGCTTCATACTCTGAAAGAGCAAATGACCAACCCAATCTCTAGGCAGCATAACTGAAAAAAACCCCCAAAAAACTGATAATTTGTTTTTCTGAAACTACCTTCATATTAGGAAATGGAGATGTGGTTCTACAGAAGGATGCTGAGGATATCATGGACTGAGCATGTGAGCAACAATGAGTTCTTGGAGAGGATGCAAACAAGGAGGAAGCTTATGTGTAACATATGGAAGTGGCAGATGAAATTTTTGGGACATGTGATGAGAAAGGAGGGGCTGGAGAATCTGATACTCATGGGACGAATAGAGAGAAAAAGAAACAGGGGAAAGCAGCGCATGACATACGTGGCGGGCTTGGGCAGGTGGATGGCAGAACATGGTCTCGGTGAGTTGGCAGAAACACAAAACCTGCTGAGAGCCACAATGGATAGGGCGAAGTGGAGGGCCAAGATCACCTACATCCTGAAAGGATGTGGTACATAAAAAGAAAAAGAAGACCTTCATAAAGATGCAAACAAAACCATCCAGGAAGTCAAATGTTGCTAGTAAAATTCTTCAACTAAATTCTTGATTCCTGAACATTAAAAAAACGTGTGAACTTTCATTGTATCCCTTTAACAAGTACCCCTTTCACATGAAATTTTCTTTAGATAGCTTAATTTTTATTAGATGCTCAAAAGAACATTTTGAGTAAGACTTCACACACTTATTTTCTGTTCACATAAACGCATGGTAAATAAAGAAAATAAATTATTTCTGTTCAATTTTACACTGAGTAAGAGACCTCCCTTTCTTGTGTGACTAATAAACAATTTAAAAATTCTGTTTTATATATATATATATATATATATATATATATATATATATATACTTAGTTGTATTGATGTGAGTTTGTGACTCTGGGTTTCACGCCCTTGCAATCGTCAGACAAACTGATTTATTTTTAAATTTTTAAAAATAAATCAGTTTGTCTAATGATCTGTTTATTAATAAATCAGTTTGTCTGCCAATCACAAGGGCATGAAACTGAGTGTCAAAAACTCACATCAATACAGCTAAGTATATTAGCTCTATCACTGATATTGAGTGCTTTCCAATAAGTACTGTGCATATCTAATATATAAGTAATATATATATATATATATATATATATATATATATATATATATATATATATAGTCACCGACATATAAGCCTGTTTTGCTGCATCACAGCTCATCAGTGTGGCTAGATGTCCAATTGCTTCAAGCCAGGATTGAAACTTGACCGATTTGGCATCAGTCAAAGATCTTACCTTTAAGCTATTGGTGCATGGCAGAGAAAGGGAAATAATAATGTATTATATATGAAGTGTGTATAAATGCCAGTGACCAAGAGGGCTCAATAAATGAAGAGTGGTGCATTAATATACGTACAAGCTTCTGGGGACAAAACAGATGTCAATTTAAATTTTGTTGAGGGCATATACTTTATTGCCAATCTGCACTGTTTATTAATGATCTTAGAATGATAATCTAAGTATTTGTTGTGATTTTCACAGGTGCATGTGTGTGTGTGTCTGTGTGCTTGGCAGTGTATAGAGTGGAATGAACAAACTGAAGGCTTCAAATAACTGTTTAACAGCTTTTATTTATGATTGAAAGCAATTGCAAAATAGTGGTATTTTGTGGGAAAAGAGTTGAGTTTCCCAGTTAACAGATTTCTTTCCTTGAGTAGATGCTTTCTAGAGAGAGATTTTTCCACTTGTTTCCACAAGGCACAAAAATATGAGTGTCAAACTACTAAGACAGTGAGGGTTCTGAATAGTTTTTCCTTTGGGTAGGTATCTCAAAGGGAGATTTCTCCACTTGTTCCCATGAGAAATGAGAAGTCTCTGGTCAAGCTTTTAAGACAGGCCATGTGTCTTCTCCAACAAGGGTTGTAAGTAGTTTTTGAGCTGGCCTTGAAGCTAGTGGCCACTGAAAAGGAAAAGCTGAAAAAAAGCTGGCCTTGAAGGCAATAGCTGCTGAAAGGGAAAAGTGGAAAAAGAGGCTGAACAGGGCTCAAGCAGTATTTTTTATGAGTTCTGGACTTCTGGTTATTCCCTGCTTATTACTTCCATTTCTGCTACTACTGAAATGAGCAAAGTAAGGAAGCCCCCACAGGCCATGATAGCCAACAAGTGAGATAGTAATTATAAAGTTGTAATGAAAAAAAATAAAATTATGGTGCAATAAATTTAAGTAATAATAGTTGATAATTCTTTATCTAATAAAAACTCAAGTTAGTATTACTACTAATACTGCCAGAGGAAAGCAAGTAAAATTTAGATGAAGAGATATTAGTCAAAAATTAATAATGGTTGACAATGTTTCATCTCTGTTAAAACTTGTTGTAGCATACCTACAGATAATAATGACTATGTCCCTGTTCATATAAATACATTAGTAAATACTGTATGTTGGTCTGCAGTTGGAGATTCATTGTGGAATTCACTTGACTCACTTCTAGTAGTTGACTAATTCTTCTACATGTCACTGGTGAATCTTATATGTGTTGTTCTTGTTCTAAGTATTATTGTTCATTACCAACTTTCGCATGATTATTCTATTCAGTAACCTTCCCTAGGTTACAACAAAACTTGTAGACAATATTCTGGTTTAATATTGTTGTGTAATTCCTATTTTTTGTACTCCAGAGGCTGTGAAGAAACAAGAAAAGATAGTTCATCCTCAGAGTTCCAGTCTTGGTTTTCTCTATGGCACAATACTTACTGATGATCTTCCCAAAATTACCAAAGGTCAGGACATTACCACGGCTAATGTTTGTGTTTTTGCTGATGAAGAGGTGAGAATAAATTCTTTTTATTTTTACCTTCCATAACAATAAAAGTGATTAAACAGCTATCTTATGTTTGAAAAACTGGATGATCAAGGATTCTTCTGAAATGACAATTTATATATGAACACACAACGTGTATACCTTAACGGCTGCAGATGTTTCAAGTACAAGTATATTATCATTGACATATGTCCTTTATTCATAAGATTTGTAAACAAATGACATCACACATTATGAAATGGACAAAGTCCGACAATTATTTTTTAAGACATTTTTTATGTGTGATGTTATTTGTTTACATTTGGATACACATTGAGCAAATATGAATGTGATGTGGGGCCAAAGTCGGGACCACAGAAGGAAAACACGGAACACAGATTAGATGTAAGAAAGATATATTAACAAGAGGTTACAGAGATAGTGTAAGCGGAGCTTACTATATGTTAGTGTCCAATACTGGTAGTCGTACACGGCTGTCTCTCTGTCTCTGTCTCTCTCTCTCAGTGTTGTGTCGCATACTTAATATAGACCTGGAAGAGTCTATTGTGTAGGTAGTTCCGGTCTCACAATAAAATGTATGGGAGAAAATCATGGAGAATTGTGTTTAAATACAGTAAGATTGACCTTGCTAACCAAATGTGGCCCAATCGGTAAAGGCACATCAGTCTATATAGGATACAAGTTTGATTCCTGTCAGAGGACGCATATTTTCTATGAAAATCTCTTGGACATTCAGGCTGGTAAATGTTGTTTAATACTGTTTATTATAAACAGAGCATTTACTTAAATATTTGTATTTATAAAAAAGAATGTATAAATATAAAAAATATCTTAAAAAATAATTGTCTGACTTTTTCCATTTCATAAAATAGTATATATACAAGTTGCTCCAAGAAAAACCAGGAATTTGGTGCAGTTTATTTAATTGTTGGAATTTTTGTTGCAGTTATTTGAAACAAAAACAAAGGGTAGAAATATAGTCGCTTAAAACAGAACAAAAACACAAATGTTCGATATGGTGTTCAAACTAAAAAAAGTTAATTTTTTTTATCATATAGTAAATCTAAAACTTTTTGATTTTTGTGGGGCATCCTGTGCAAAAAAACTAATGGGATTTCACTCAAGAAAAGGCTTGAAAAAGTGCATTTTTTAAAAAATAATCTTCCCATGCACATACCCTGTCAGCTGCTTTTCTGCTCATTTTCACATGATAACAGAATTGGGAAAAACAGGGGGGAGTAGGAAGAGGGAAAGTAAAGTAAAAGGGAAGTAAAAAAACTAAAGGAAAATGAAATGAAATGAAAAGAAAAGGAGGTGAAAGGAAAAAAGAAATGTATGTAATTTCTGCCTTGAGTTTTATTCTTTATTTACATTTCATCTTTTAACCCTAGAACATAACCATCAATTAAAGTTACACCACTACTAACCATGGGTTTATCATATCCGATTTTGAAAATATCAAAAAAATATTAAATATAAATCTTTATTTGAAATCTTTTACATGCAGGCACTTCAAACTTTGTACTTTGAATTAACATTGATAGAAACTGAAAAACATGTTATTTAGGTAAGAAAATCAGGTACTGAAAATTGTAATTAAAAATAGGAAAATTTGCACTGGGTACTATATACCCATGGTTAGTATTCTAGGGTTAAAGTCAGTGCAGTTTATTTAACCTTCATTTTTCTTTTTAGTTGCCTGGTGCACACTGTATAAGTAGGTAACTATTATGGTATTAATTTATAGATACTAAAAGATTAATTGTCCCCTTGGCACACTGACTGGCTGCCATGTATCCTGGCAGATTTATTGGCTGGGATTTTTTTAAATAATATGATTCATAGCAGTAAAATTCTTGCAAAGGTAGCAGTCTCAACAAAGAATATTGATTGATTGGCTCATTCTTTTTCTGCAGCTTATCAACCCATTGCAGGTTATTTAGAGCCAGAAAAATTTTTTTTTTAGATTGTAAGTTAATTATGATTTAGTGATACAAGTTTTACTAATTAACCCATAGCCGGGGGAAGAGAAGAGATGGATTCATACCTTTCCCAAAGGTATTTACATGTAAGTGAATATAATAAACCTAACTGGAATTGGAACTTGGCTCACCGATTAACAATTCTGTGTCATTATCCATTACATCACCTGTACGTCCAAGCTTTCAGTACATAGTATTCTCAAATGGTCACAAATTGACGAGGCTTGACATTGCATAACTTCAGTGATTGTACAAGAACTGATGTTTTAACATGATTTAGCCATAAGCATAAACAAAGAAGATGGTGAACTGTAACTTACAATCAAATACAAAGAATAAAACATGATATAAAAATCTCTTATGTCTGATGTTCACTTCACATGAGTGCAACATACACATCATTTTCACTCTAGTGTAAACTAGACCTAAGTCTACCTTTTTGACTTTGATATAAACTGGACATATATCTACATTTTTAACTCTTACATAAACCAAACCTATACCTATTTTTTAAAACTTTTTTTGTAAACAGGACTTATGTCTACTTTTTAACTCTAATATAAACCAAACCTATATTTACTTTTGTAGCTTTAGTGTAAACTGGACCTATGTCAAGCTTTTTAACTGTAATAAAAACCAAGTTTGAGTCTAGTATAAATCTAATCTATATTTACTTTTTTAACTCTAGTGTAAATTGGACCTATGTCTAGCTTTTTGACTGTAGTGTAAACCAGACCTATGCCTATATTTTTGATTCTAGCATAAACCAAACCTATATCCACTTTTTAAAAAAACATCTAGTGTAATTTGGATCTATGTCCAGCTTTTTAATTTCACTGTAAATCAAATCTATGCCTGCATTTTTGATTCTCGCATAAACCAAACCTATATCTACTTTTTTAAAAACACTATTCTAAATTGGGCCTATGTTTAACTTTTTAACTTTAATGTAAACCAGACTTATGCTTATGTTTTTGATTTTAGCATAAACCAAACCCATATCTACTTTTTTAAAAACACTCTTTTAAATTGGGCCTATGTCTAACTTTTTAACTTTAATGTAAACCAGACTTATGCTTATGTTTTTGATTTTAGCATAAACCAAACCTATATCTACTTTTTTCTCTAGTGTAACTTGAACCTATGTCTAGCTTTTTGGCTATAGTGTAAACCATAACTATGGCCACTTATGTCTTAATTCTTTGTGATTTTTGTCTTACATGACATGTAGTTAATATTAAATAACAGAACAAAGGCTGATATGTCATTAGATTAACCAATTTAAGTCAAATTCAAGTCACTGTACTAAAGCAAACATTAAGATAAGATGTGAATTGTGCTAACATGCCCACTTAATCAACTGCTCTGTTTGGACATTCAAAATTATTTTTGATATTATGACAACTCTGATGCCAGCAGTACAGTTGAATTGTAACATTTTTTTCTCTAAAAATAGAAATCTTTTCTATATTGTTATCAATACTTTGTAAATAAGTTCATTTTTCTTTTGCAGGTTGATCGCTCACCAACTGGGTCTGGAGTAACTGCTCGCATAGCACTGATGGTACACAAAAAACAAATTGAAATGAATCAGGTTGTGCAATTTGTCAGTAGTATAACGCAGTCTGTGTTCACTGGACAAGCCATTGAAGAAGCAAATGTTGAAAATATCAAAGCATTCAGAGTAGAAGTGAGTGGACATGCCTTTTACACTGGCCAGAACACCTTCACTTTCGAAGAAGGAGACACACTTGGACAAGGATTTCTCATCCACTAAGCATTGACCCATTGTAGGTCCGCCATGTAGCCTAAATTGTGTGTAGGATACCTCATACTAAAAAAGACCTTGTGTTACATTTGTCTTTGTAGGGTGACAAATAGTTACATATATAATTGTGCCTGCATATCCATCTATCTATCTATCTATCTATCTATCTATCTATCTATCTATCTATCTATATATATATATATATAAAGGCAGGATGTGTGTGTGTGTGTAACTTTCAATGAATTTGCACCAAAATTTACATGCACATACTCCAAGTTAGCAGAAAGGCCAAGACTGACTTTGCATTTCCCAACTCCCATCAATAGTGGAAATAATCAATTTTTTCATGCTTCTACGGCAGTTTTCATGTAGTTTGCAGCCATTTTCTACTGGCCAGAGTGAGAGCCTATAGCTGGCTGCCACGAATAGGGAGGAAGATTCTATTGTCCAGCGTGAGAGCCAACAGCTGACTGACACGAATGTTAACTAGCATGATAGCATGCAAAAAAATCAATAGCTACATTCGTCACAAGTGGGAAAAATTTTAATCTGCATGGCACTTTGCTCCAATTGGCTCATTCGCTTGCTTAAACTCAACGTTGATTCTGATTCTGCAGAACTGGGTTGGGTGTGAAAAAGTATTTGTTGTTAACATTCTTTTTTCATTCAGTTTTTCCAGTTACGAGTCCTTTTTTAAAGCTGATCGTTTTGTGTTCATTTTGTTTAATTCTTTTTTCATAATAGATTTAATGTTTAGTATAGAGCTTAGAAAAAATTTGCAGTGTGAGATAGGCAAGAAGTAAGGCATGTAGCAACATCAACATGGCAAAGGTCACTCCTTTAAAGGGCAAAAATACTTTAAGTCAAATGATAGCGATTGCTGTATGAGTCGTACAATTTTTGAATTGAATCAAGCACGAGCAACGCCGGGCCATGCTGCTAGTATATATATATATATATATATATATATATATATATATATATATATATATAATGATGCACTTGGTAATCCGTATGGATAAATTTTAATGAGGATATAATCCAGAGAGCTCAATGTAAAAAAATGTAATATATATATATATATATATATATATATATATATATGATTCTGTTCATATCTATCTATCTATCTATCTATCTATCTATCTATCTATCTTATAAAATATAGTTTTAAGGTATGCTATATAAATATATTGGTAAAAATACTCAATAGCAGTGATAGAGCATATGTAAATATAAAAGTTGACACTGAAATCTATACCAAGTGGCTGGTGAAAGGACCTGGCGATTGCATCCAAGCACGAAACAGACTGTTGCCATTGGGTGTTGACCTGAATGTCCATTTTCATATATATATATATATATATATATATATATATATTTATATATATATTTATTAAAGACATTTTTTATGTTTAACGTTCTTTTTATAGATACAAGTATTTAAGTAAATGCTCTGTTTATAATAAACAGTATTAAATAACATTTACCGGCCTGAATGTCCGAGAAATTTTCATAGAAAATATTCGTCCTTTGACAATGTTATTTAATACTGTTTATTATAAACAGAGCATTTACTTAAATACTTGTATCTATAAAAAGAACGTTAAACATAAAAAATGTCTTTAATAAATAAATTGTCGGACTTTGTCCATTTCTTAATGTATATATATATATGTGTGTGTGTGTGTGTGGCAGTGATGTGTAGGGGTCTGGTGATACCTGGAGCCAACTGCTTGATTGTATGCCCTTATCAAATCACGGATCCATATTCATACCAACTTCTGAGACTGTAGAGCGCTTGTACAACAAAGACAGTTACAGAGACAATTTCAAATTAAATTTTTATTTCACTCTTTAATTGGTGCCCTTCCAATATGGATGCATTGGGCTATCACACCCTCTGCAACCCATTTATGCATGCTGCTGGTATGTGGACAATTAATTAATGAATATTAATAAGTTTCTTGACCAACTCCAGTATTTTGTGTAACACCATAACACTGCTTATCAGAGTCAGAGTGCTTAATAAATTAGAAGGTTCATTTCTCAGACCCTCTGATGTATTGAACTCTCTGATCCTGTGTTATAGTGTTACATAAAACACTAAAGTTAGTCAAGAGATAAGTCACATTAATATTCATTAACACATACGCACACATGCGCACACACACACACAAATATATTTAGTCAATAAATTAATAATAATATAATAATAAAATAATTATTTACATTGTTCAGACTGTTGTCCTCATCTTTATTGTCATATTCACAACGTTTGGGCTGTTGTATGCTCTGGCCTTCTTCAGGTGATTGGAATTTTGAACTGAACCCTTTATTTCATCCACTGGGGTGGATTGTTCTAGAGTTTCACATGACTCAAGGACACATGGCCCAGTGGATAAAAGCGTTGGTTGGATCCAGTGACTTGGCCCAAACAGTTGTGAGTTCAATACCTGGCTACTGCAGTGGTGAACAAAAGTTGAGTTAAAGAGAGATAACTGAGACATAAGGAAGAGGCATGGCACGTGGAACTAGAACAGTCTATTCCAGTGGACGAAATAAAGAGTTTAGTTTGAAATTCGAATCACTTGAAGACAAGTGCATACAATGGCCAAAATGTTGTGAATATGACAATAAAGATGAGGACAACAGTCCAAACAATGTAAATAATTACAATAGCTCATCTCAGAAATATAGACAGATATTCAAACAACTTATTGACTGACTCTAAAGTTTCATGCAACACCACTCATTAGGATGAGAGGCTTTGATAAATGTATTTATCTGATCTATTAGATCCTCTGACCTTGATGAACAGTGCTGCATGAAATTTTAGAGAGAGTCAAGAGACAAGTCAATGCTTGAACATTTATCAATTTATCAACTGTATAGATAGATAGATAGATTAATTGAAACAGAATGAGGTAGACAGATAGATTGATTTAAAAAGAATGAGATAGATAGATTAATTAAAACAGAATGAGATAGATAAATAGTGTGGACATAGAAATCAATACTAGATGATGTTGCAGATACTGTTGCTGACTCTTCTAAAAGCAGTGGCAACCCAAATATTCATATGTAAATTAAAGTTGTTGTTATTTGTAGAGGTTAAACAAAACGGAACGATTGGGTGGATGGAATGAATTTCAACATGGAAATGTTTTCTTATATTTTTATACAAATAAAGGATTTAAAAAGAAGACTGAAAATATATTAGTGTGTACACAGCTGAAAAAGAAGAAAAGATATTAATCTTAGTTGTTAGGGAATATGCATGTGTCTGTGCGTGTGTTATATGCATGTGTATGTGTGTTTGTTATAAGTCACCCAAGGGAAAGATATTATCCCCTGCAGGGACAAGTACTCATGTGTCAACACTGCTATATCTTGAAGTAAAAGAAAGAAAAAACAAACTTCTGTTCTTTCTTTTATAGTTTATAAACAGCTCCACCTAATGGCATCTTGGCAGACCAAGTGGGGGTAATCCCTACAGTGGTGATTCAGTTTCACATTTTAATGCAATCTTCAGATCAAGTCTTGGTATGAAGATGACATCAAAGTGTGAAATGGACAGTCACCATGAAGTGTTGATTCCTATGTCCACAATCTATAAATGCTCTATCACTAATATTGAGCACTCCTTCCCAATAAATACACCAAGTTTTAAACCATATATATATATATATATATATATATATATATATATATATCCAGATACAATGAGAATGAATAGGGTACACTTCCCACGTTCATAACATTTAATTTAAAAGAGTGTTCAATACATAATAGAGTAATATTATTAATTTTAGGATATTACAACAAAAATATGTAAGAATTGCTACACAATTGCAGTTGTGTTTCCACGAATAATGATGTGTATCCTCAGATGACAGTAAATTACTGGTGAGTGAATAATTAATTTTGTTTCAAAAATAAAATATTTCCTCATTTTTAAAAAAAAAAAAAAAGGCATGAAGGCTTTACCCTGATCAACCAACTGAATATGACCTACGTTAAATTCAAACTAAGCAAAAAAGAAAAACTTAGAAATTATTACCTTAGAAATTATTACCTTAGAAATTATTACCTTAGAAATGTCTCATGGCCAAGATTTGACATCTAACAACAGGTAACAATTGTGTAGCGATTCTTACATGTTTGTGTTGTAATATCACAAAATGAATTATATATATATATATATATATATATATATATATATATGTATATAATATTAGGCAGCATATATTTGTTGTTTATAGCACATTCTTAAAAACCATCTTTCAGTGTACAATTATTTCGTCTTCAAGTTTTAACTTTAAAGGAAAAAAATTACAGCCTGATGATGGAGACCTGGTCTTCGAAAGTACTTGCTTAACTTAAAAAAATATACACTAGAAACATCTGACAACAGTTTTATAAATGAGGATCACATCGTTCAATGGATTAACAGTATTTTAATGCATACATTATGATCTACTAGCAAAGTGATTTCTCCATTAATCGCATTAATATTGCTGATTGATTCTATGTATGATTATTCATATATATATACATATATATATATATATATATATATATATATATATATATATATATATATATATATATATATAAGACAATACTTAAAATCTATTTTAGTTATAATTTATTTCATGAATATATTTGTATAAATATTCATCTCTTCAGAGTTAAGATTTTTTTAGAAATGAAACCAATTTGTTTAGCCAAAAGGAAGAGGAAAAAAGAAAGCAAAAGGAAAAAAAATTATAATAAAAGAGGAAGAAAGAAAAAGAAAAATTTCAATATAAAATTTTTAAAAAATTGGGAAAGAGAAAAAGAGAGAGAGGAGAGAAAAGAAAGGAAAGTAGAAGAAGAGAGAGAGAGAGGAAGGGAGAGAGAGAGGAAGGGAGAGAGAGAGGAAGGGAGAGAGAGAGGGAGTAAAAGAAAGGAAAGAAGGAAGAATTAAATATGAGCTGATCGGTTGACCTTGAAATAAATTTTTCCTTAAAGGGCTGAACAAGTTAATATACAGATTAAGGGAGGGGATGATCAGAATTAAAAAAAGATACAGTAATATGTCTAATAGTCATGTCATTTCAGACAGTAAAAAACTCATAATTGCATTATAATCATCGCAATTAATAATAATAATAATATTAGGTTGGTGCAAAAATAATGTCAAAAAACAACATTATTACGTCATTATTTTTGCACCAACCTAATAATAATAATATCCAACATCAATAAAATAAAGTAAATTAAATAAAATAAAAAAATTAAATAATATAATAAAAAATTAAATAATTAAATAAATTAAGAGATAAATAAAGAACAAATTTAAAGAACAACTTAAAAAAATATAGATTAAGATAAAAATAATAAATATAATGCTATCAATAATATTAATATAAAAATAATATTAATTAATTAAATTTAAAACTATAAATGATGTAGGCAAGACAATCACATAAATGACCATATACAAAAATCTGAAATGGATTTTTAAGGATTGTCTTTAATTATTTTTTTCTCTGTTACTTTCATTGAATTCTTTGGATTAATGTCCTTCTTGGAATTATCCCTGCCAATTAGAAATTGGTATTATCTATCTATTGGGTTGGTGCAAAAATAATGACGTAATAATGTCGTTTTTTGACGTATTTTTTAACGTAAAAAAAACGACATTATTATGTCATTATTTTTGCACCAACCTAATATCTATCTCTCTCTCTCTCTCTCTCTCTCTCTCTCTCTCCATATATATATATATATATATATATATATATATATATACACGCACATTCACAAACACACAAATTATATATCTCTTTATAATGGATAATGCAATGTTTTCTATTTTATTTTCTGTTCATCATGCAGCATAAAATTTTGTATGAATTCTTTGAAAGAAGGCAACATACTTGGACACGTATTTCTCATTCATTCAATCATTTTTAAAAAAATATGTCCAAATTTATTAAAAATTATACAACCCTGTTGAAAATTTTGACTGAAAGAAGATTATCTTTGAATTATCTCCTTTGCAAATTACACAATCTTTTGTTTTGTTGTGGAGACAGAAATGGGTAAAACCTGAAAGTAATTCTTTACCCCACCTTGGCAAACGTTAATCCAAGCATCAAACACAAGAGGACATTGAGTATGGGTAAATAAATGTATAATTTATTTACATATAAATAAAAACTAGTAACATCTGGCTGTTGCTGTTGTTAAGACAACAGGGAGAGAGATTAGTGAAGTTAAAAGTGAAATGGACATTGGTGGTGGCTGTTGTTGTCAGTAGCATTTCTCTTTCAGTATGTCAGTGTTGACACCAAATGCTAGTCTGTTTAGGGTCTGTTTGAATATGGGTATATATAGCCTTCAATTGACTCGAAATTAAGGTTTTGTTTTTTGAGTAGGAATGGCTCTTACTGGTCATAATATATTGTTTATTTTGTTTTGGTTGAAGTGGTTGTATGCGTGGAGCCAATATGCAGAAAACATTTACATAGTCTGCTTCAGGTTGTGTTTTCAACATCCAATTTGTCTAGAAAATGTAAGAGGTACAGCAATTTATAATATACAAAAATTTAGCTTTTATTGATACACAGATTTTTTACTCATATGGTGATGGCAATGCTAGCTGATTTTTTTTATAAGGAAACATTTGGCATTCACTAACTGAACAGTCAGTGCTACTCAAGTTACACTTTTCTTCACTTCCTCACCATCAGGTTGGGATAAAAGTGTACTATTTGTTCTCACCATCTCTAATGGTAATTGTATTGATATGCAGATTAACTAATTAACATATCCAGAATAGCCAGGCTATATAATGACTCTGATTAGGAGGAAGAGGAGAAGTGGGGGGGGCTATGTATGAGCATTGAGTTTTAATGCAAAGAACTTACAACTTCACAACAGTAATATTAGTTGTTTTTTCATGAGGAAACATTTGACACACATTGAACAAGCAACCAATGCTACTCAAGTTACACTTTTCTTCACTTCCTTACCATTGGGTCAGGATAAAAGTGTAGTATCTGCTCTCATCATCTCTAATGGTAATGGTAATATTAGCCATTTCCTTATAAGTAAACATTTGGTATTTGTTGACCAAGCAGCTATGGTCATTTTCAGTTGAAATTTATCAAAGTCTTTGTATTAAAACAATTTTTCAGGAAAACAGATTTTTCAAATCCAGTAACTATTATTACTCTACAGCATTGATTGATGCTTCCTTCCTACCTTTTTGTTTGAAGTCGTGTGGAATGTCAGTGTCTTGATTATGTAATTTTCTCTTCAAGTTACATGTGATATCCATTTTAATTGTTGCTGTTGTTCCAAATCCTCAAGTGATGTGGTTCCTGTTATTTGGCACAGTTCTTTGTTTATGATTCTGTGGTACCAGTTCACAAGGTTTAAAGAAAGATGGTCTTTGATAATTCCTGTAGGCTTCATTCAATTGAAGACATATTTAAAAGAAAGCAATTGAATACAATGGAGAGTTTAGATATTTTTGAATGGGTTAAACATCAAGCCTGACATGCACATGAAATTTAACAAAACTATTTAAGACCAGAACTCAAGTTTTTAAGTTAATGTTTTGGTTTTGTAGCAATTTGTGGTGTTGGGTGAAACTATCCCTAACACAGCCTATTCTATGTTCAATTTCCTTATCTCCTATACTAAATTTGTTATAACTGATCCATACACCAAGTTATTTGAAGTGTTTAGTATTTATATATTCCATGTTCTGATTTTTTATGGATTCAGAGTAGGTTCCATCATAGTTTTCATTCCAATTAGAGATCACAGTTTCTGTTTTGGAAAGCTTTATCTTGAAGCCTACTTCTCAGAAATCTTTATTCAGAGTTCTACTTCTCAGAAAGATTTACCCAAAGTCCTGATTCTCAAAAAAGCTTTATCCAGAGTCCTACTTCTCAGAAAGCTTTATCTGGTGTTCCTTCTTCTCAGAAATCTATTCAGAGTCCTACTTCTTTGAAAGATTTGCCCAAAGTACTGCTTCTCAAAAAGATTTATCCAGAGTCCTACTTCTCAGAAAGCTTTATCCAGAGTCCTACTTCTCAGAAAGCTTTAACCAGACTTTTACTTCTTTGAAAGATTTGCCCAAAGTCCTGCTTCTCAAAAAGCTTTATCCAGAGTCCTACTTCTCAGAAAGCTTCATCCAGAGTCCTACTTCTCAGAAAGCTTTAAGCAGAGTCCTACTTCTTTGAAAGATTTGCCCAAAGTCCTGCTTCTCAAAAAGCTTTATCTAGAGTCATACTTCTCAGAAAGCTTTATCCAGAGTCCTACTTCTCAGAAAGCTTTATCCAGAGTTTTACCCAAAGTCCTGCTTCTCAAAACGTTTTATCTAGAGTCCTACTTCTCAAAAAGTCCTATTCTTTGAAAGATTTGCCCAAAGTCCTGCTTCTCAGAAAGCTTCATCCAGAGTCCTACTTCTTTGAAAGCTTTAACCAGAGTCCTACTTCTCAGAAATCTTTAAGCAGAGTCCTACTTCTTTGAAAGATTTGCCCAAAGTTCTGCTTCTCAAAAATCTTTATCCAGAGTCCTATTTCTCGGAAATCTTTATCCCGTGTCCTACTTCTCAGAAAGATTTATCCAGAGTCCTACTTCTCAGAAAGCTTTATCCAGAGTCCTACTTCTCGGAAAGCTTTAACCAGAGTCCTACTTCTTTGAAAGATTTGCCCAAAGTCCTGCTTCTCAAAATGCTCTATCTAGAGTCCTACTTCTCAGAAAGCTTTATCCAGAGTCCTACTTCTCAGAAAGCTTCATCCAGAGTCCTACTTCTCAGAAAGCTTTAACCAGTGTCCTACTTCTTCGAAAGATTTGCCCAAAGTCCTGCTTCTCAAAAAGCTTTATCCAGAGTCCTGCTACTTTGAAAGATTTGCCCAAAGTCCTGCTTCTCAAAAAGCTTTATCCAGTGTCCTACTTCTTTGAAAGATTTGACCAAAGTGCTGCTTTTCAAAAATCTTTATCCAGAGTCCTACTTCTCGGAAATCTTTATCAAGAGTCGTACTTCTCAGAAAGATTTATCCAGAGTCCTACTTCTCAAAAAGCTTTATCCAGAGTCCTACTTCTCGGAAAGCTTTAACCAGAGTCCTACTTCTCAGAAGGCTTTAACCAGAGTCCTACTTCTTTGAAAGATTTGCCCAAAGTCCTGCTTCTCAAAAAGCTTTATCCAGAGTCCTACTTCTCAGAAAGCTTTATCCAGAGTCCTACTTCTCAGAAAGCTTTAACCAGAGTCCTACTTCTTTGAAAGATTTGCCCAAAGTCCTACTTCTCAGAAATCTTTATCTGGAGTCTTTCTTCTCAGAAAGATTTATCCAGAGTTCTACTTTTTGTAACACTAGGTTGAGATTGTTCAGTTTTTGATCAAGATCATTCTTATCCCAATTATGTTGAATCACCAATTCTCATACAATCATCAAAGTTAAGCAATATCGAGTCTGGTCATTACATAGATGGGTGACAGCTTGAGAATATACAGATAGTGTAATGGATAATGGCTTGGTATTGGAAGTTGTAGATCTGAGTTCCAGTTCCAGTTATATCTGCTATATTCACTTATGCCTAAATACCGTTTGGAAAGGTATGAATCCACCTCTTCTTTCCCCCTGTTGTGGGTTAATTAGTAGGACTTCTATTGATAAATTCTTATTATCTCTAAAAGTTTCTTACAATTTAAAATATGTTCTGGCTTTAAATAAACTGCAAAAGGTTGATAAACCATAAAAAACAAATCGATCCATCATTTAAATTAAAAAAAAAAACTGTGCTCAGTGTGAACATAGACATCATGATATTACTATTCATTTGAAGATCACTAAGATCTTTTTACATTCTTTAAGCTAGCACATTTCAGTCCCTTTGGCTACAAAGGTACTGTTTGGTCCACTTGGAAGTTATGTGTAGACATTAAAAAAAACTGTTAATATTATATGGATGAATTGCTTGATATTTTTACAGTTTAAAAAATATAATTTCCCATTATAAACTGTAATAAACAAATAGAAGCTTTCTTTTATTCAAAGCCGTTTATTTTTAAACTGAATTCTTTAAAAGGATTTTCAAATTTTGGATGTTGGTTTCAATCTTTCCTGGGAATGTGTATTTATTGCTGTATATAAAACAATTTTGGCACAAAGCTGAAGGGAAAGTGGGGAGAGGCTAGTCAGCAATTACTCTCCTAGACCTAGCTAATCAGATTCACGACCTATTCATCCATTACAATTTCCTCATTCACCACAAAAACTAATCCATCACCATTCAATCTGCCATATACCATAATACCACATATTCACAGGGAACCTACAAAAACGCCCACATGATAAAACTTTCATAATGTATAAAGAATATCCGTTTTTTTTCAATTTTTTTTTTAACCAAAATATATAAAAAATTTAAAATATGAAATGATGGGTTGGGGATGAGCCAAAAGATGAAACTAAAAATAAACAAAACATTCAAACTAAAAATAAAATGTATTAGAGCCATACTGGGAATTGATATTTATTCGTACTTATGTACAAAATGTGGCACAAGGCCAAAAGGGGGATTGGGGAAGGATGGTCTTCTTCTGTCTTAATTCTAAAACTTATCTAGTCACAAACACTGACCTAAACATACCAACAATAGTCCTATCACCAAAACAACACATTCTCTCCTAACTTTCTTACTACATCCACCATAATACCTCAAAGTCTCTATGAAATCCTAACTAGTCCCCATATGTATATTTCGAAGTCTGTGGGGGGAGGGGAATAAAAAACAATTTTAAAAAAACAAAACAAAAGCAATGTTTATTTACAATATGAATTTACATGAAAACAAAACAAAATAGGGTTAGTAATAACCCCCCCCCCCCAATCCCTAAATGTGGCAGAAACATCAGTTAACTGGATGAAAAAATTGCGGGATTATAATAGTATAAAAACACAATCATCCATCCAAAAACACTCACACAAACATGCACTCAATTGTCGGCCCCAAATGGGGTTGTGAAGTGAAATGTTGGGGTCGCAAAAATTAAATTCAAACACTTGAATTTCAGTTTATATGTTATTTCCAAAACACACAATATTTAACATGATGCACCATGCAAACATTGTGGTAATAAAATGTGCATGTGGCTCCATTGTGACTCGTGCAGTGACATTGTATGTAGTTTCAGTGTAGTTGGTTAATACCTGAAGTCACAAAAAATCTTGTGATGAAAAATGGGATCATGAATGAAAACGGTTTAAGAAGCATTTGTCTAGCACAACACAGTGAATCAACTTTCCTAGCAGTAGAATTAGCTCCTGTAATACAGTTCCTTTCCACACTTGCAACCCAGGTGCAGCTGGGTCGATCACATAGGTTCTGCATTTGACAGCTAAGAGGTTACCTCAGGTCAACACAGCACCTGGATTCTCTGATGTCAAACTGAATGCAAAGTCTATTTTAGCATCATCTGGGTTAAGCCAGATACTTTAGAAAAATCTCAAATCATAATTAGCTTTTTCTGTGTCTAGAAGTTACAATTTGATTTTCATAAAAATTTAAACAAGCTTATGAATATTTACTACAACTTTGCTTAATATGGCTCTCGAAAGATTGTGTAATAACAATCTTTCAAGTGGCTGCCTTGAAAATCAGCATTCAAAATCCTGGCTTTTATACAGGCTTAAATATTGAACTCACATATCAATAGTAAATATGTAAATGATTATAAACATGAACTAGTCTATTAAACATGTACAGGTTGACAATCACATATTCAAACATTTGAAAACTGAAAATCTCAGAAAACCAGATATTTTTAGCGTGGAGTTTGGCATTGTGGTAAGACAACCCAATTATCTCCCCTGTCATATGAATTGTATGTCATGCTGTCTTATCCAAAATGGCAAGTAGTTACATTCAATAAAAGCACATTAGTTGAACTAGACTCTGAGTTTTCATTACAATTGATTGAATATAATTATGGACAAATACCTTAAACCAGAACATCTCGATTGCAGACCTGTCTTCTACTGATGCCTGGCAATATTAGAAAAGATTATTTGAAGGATTCTTGCTTGCACTGGAAAACAGTTCATCCACTCCTATTACTGATATGGATTGACTTAACCATCTAATGCACCATGTTTCCATATTTGTATATACCAGTATTTCTCAGTGCAAAATTTACCAGAGCTATAGACATTTTGGATAGAATTTTGTGAAGAGACAAAAATCTTAAGTTAAGACTGTGACTTTCAAGCGATGACAGCAGACCAGGCAAAGGATGAATTTATCAGAACCTCCTTTATAAATGGATTAGAATCAAACTATATCTGTCAAAAATTGCTAGAAAATAAACAACTAGATTTAGCTACTGCTTGCAAGCAGACACTTACTTTGAAGATGGCAGAAAAGCAAAATTGTTCATACCTACAAACAAGTGTTGAAGAGGTACACACTCACACTCCTATTCCACCAGTTCAAACAATCCAAACAGGAAAAAAAAGACAGTCTTCTACAGCAGACTTCCTCATTTCTTCCCCACTCCACCAGTTCAAAATCTTCTCCCCCCAGGTGACACTGCATACACTACTAGTGCTGCAACCTGGCAAAAATATTATTTTTGTGGTCTCAGACTATATCTTAGGTTATGTTGCCCAGCCAGGGAAACTAAATGCCACAAGTGCAGGAAGAAGGGACCATTTCTCTGAGGTTTGTTGATCAAGGTTTTTTTCATCTGATTCAAATGCTAATATCGTATCAACTGCAAACCGTAAATGTCTTTCAAAGGTAAAAATAAACAGGGTAGAAATGAATGCTCTAGTCGACACAGGAAGCTCAGGGAGTTTTATTAGCACTGATATTGCAAAAAGAAACATTTAAAATGGTACATTGTAATAGTCAGGTGGCTATGGCAAATGCTTCTCTATTTTTGCAGGTTAGAGAATATATTTTGGCTGGCCTAGAAAAATGGAATGATGTACAAGCTGTCAAGAGTGTGTGGATCAATAAACTGCACCAAAGATCTACAAAAAGTTCATAACGATCTCTGTCATCCAGACATCACAAGGATGATGCATGTGGTTTGAAGCTGGAATTTGCTTTTTTCAGTTGAGGACATAAAACAAATTACAAACAGTTGTCAGATTTGTGCTTGAATAAAACCAAGGTTCTACAAACCTATACCAGAAACCTTAGTACAAGCTACACAGTCATTTGAGAGGCTGAGCATGGACTTTAAGGGCCTTCTTCCATCTAAATCTGGAAACAAATATCTACTGTCATTGATGAGTACTCATAATTCCTTTTGCCTTTTCCTGTCCAGATGTAAATGCAACAATGGTCATACACTATCTTTGCTCATTGTTCTCAATATTCATAGTGCCAGCTTATATGCATACAGATTGTAGGACCTCTTTTATGTCTGACCAACTAAAAAGATTCATGTTGGTACAGGGAGTGCCGTAAGCCAAACTAACCCATACAATCTTCAAGGGAATGGACAGTGTGAGAGATACAATGGCATAATATGGAAGACCATACAGTTAGCAATTGAAAACCAAAATCTTCCATTTAGATATTAGTAAGACATAATAATCAAGACTCTATATGCTATAAGAACATTATTGTATACAAGAACTAATGCAACACCACACAAAAGGTTTTTAAAATTCCCAAGGCGATGTTTGGCTGGGATCGCCCTTCCTTTGTGACTCTCACAGCAGTTTTAATTAGAAACCATGTTTGACAAAGCAAGTATGAATCTCCTGTGAGTAAGGTGGAACTGCTCAAAGTGAACCCATGCTATGTATACATCCAGCACCCTGACAAGAGATAATCAAACGTTTCTCTCAGAGATTTGGCCCCTGTTGGCGAGTCATCAAACCAGTGGGAGGAGCAGCTCTCCTCTAAAGCAATATCTCTTTGTCTTGATTGTAATGATACAATGCCAGTAGATTCTCCTGAGAAACAAGGCCCCAATAGTGATGATTCAGAGATCGACACCAGAATAGCTCCCTCAAAATGAGAGCATACTACCATTGATTGATAATCAGCTTTCAGAATCAGAGTGTTCCACTCTAGGAAGAAGACAAAAACAATATGAGACAAAAAACTTCTGACTGACTGTTCCTGTAATACCTGAAAGCCCAGGTCAGCTGCCACCGAGATGATCCCAGAGAATTGTCAAGTAACTCAGTCACCTTGATGATTCTGTGTTGGACTAGGAGAAAAACAAAGTTGGGTTGAATGTGTTAAGACAACCTGATTACCTCCCCTGTCTTATGAATTGTATAAATAAATCATGTCGTCTTAGCCAAAATGGCAAGACTCTTCAGTTATGTTCAATAAAGGTACATTAAGCTGAACTAGACTGAGTTTTCATTACAGGCATGCAAAAAGCTTACCTAGTTGACCCACTTAAGTATGAAACAATTATAGTCAAGTTTGGATCTAATGAGATTAGCAAGAATAATTAATTATAAAACAGAACAATTATAACAATATAGTCTAATAATAAAAGTTATGAGACAAAAAGATGATTTATTCTTACTGTAGATCCTATAGGGCACAATAAAAGATTAACAGTGATAACTAATAATAAAATAAAGAGTGCAATGGATAAATTGTCGTCTAAATTATATAAAAATGAAAATAACACTGATATCACATTTTAACAGATATATTTACCAAAATGATACAAAAATATTTTGAAATACTAAAGAGTAAATTTATTCAATAAAATCACCTTTGGCTTCAGCCATGGCCTCCAGATGACTTCGGAATCTACTGCAACTCTTCTGAATAGTTTACTTGTTTAAGTTGGTGAATACTGCCATAATCTTTGCCTTCTCGCTCATTTGCACCCCACACATAATAATCAAGGGGGTTGCATTCTGGGGAGTTAGGCCAGATGTAAGGGGTGATGTGATCGCAGAAATTGTATGACAGCCATGACTGCATTCCCCTAATGGTCTAACATGGTGCAGACTCCTGTTGCCAGATATAGAGTCTTCCAACAACCACCCTCTTGACCCAGGGCAGCATTACCTCCTCAAGACACTTGATGTGGGCCTCTGTATCAAGTCTGAGGCCCTGTGGGAAGATGAATGGAGGCATAATATCGCCATCACTAGTGATCACTCCAAACACCTTCAAAATCACCATTACACTCATTCAACTATTTCCGAATCACCTCCACTGACACCCAAACATTCTGAAATGTCCATATTGGAGCTTCCGGTATGAATGCCAAGCAGTACAGCATGCTGTTTCCAAATTTCTGGTGGAGTAAATTGTGTCATGGTGCTCTTTTTCTCACAGATGGTGACCAACTGACCCTACTATACTGTGCAGTTGACAAAATCAAAAACAACAATGTGCATGTGCAAAATTAAAATGTAAAATGTAAAATGTAAAATGGTGAAAATTTACACATCACACCCTTTAGAACAATTATGGCAGTAGACTGTAATAAAAGTTTTGTGATGGATAAAAGATCTGTTCTTACTGTAGATCTTATTAGGCACAATAAGAGATTAACAGCAATAACAAATGATAAAATAGAACAATTATATAACAATATACAGGTTGACAATACAATATCCAAACATTTGAAAACCCAAAACCTCTGAAAACTGAATAATTTTAGTGCGGAGTTTGGCGCACAAAAAGCTTACCTATTTGATCTACACTAGTTAGGTACGATGTGGCAACAGGTGTCATGATTAGTCTGACTACACCCACCACTCTTCCAGCCTGGCTGAGTGACCCAAACCCACCAAATGTCAGTTGTTGTCAAGCGCACATATTGGGTAGATGTGAGTGTGCTGTTTGTTGATTTTTTTTGTTTTTGTAACTTTATACATATGGCATGTATTGGTTACTTTTATTGTCCCCAGTAGGTAAATTTCATTGACTATTTCTCAGTGGTAGAGTAGGTGAATTGACTGATAGAACATCCCAATTCTAGCATCTGCAAACCCACATTTCTCCAAAGTGAAGATTTCTGAACTCCTTTTTTACCAAGAAATCTTACTAATTGCTGATGTGTTAATTCATGGGCCAATGAAAAGGCACCACTTCTTTTTTTTTTGTGAAACTTGTAACTGTCAACTGACCCTATAAAATATATCATATTTCAGCAATACAATATATTTCCAGCAACTTGTATGGCTGTTTTTTTAGTTTGGTGATTTTTCTTTCTTTCCTAATTCTTAATCTTAACTTATTCTCTGTTATTTTCTACACAATATTGAAGTATTCATATTACAACAGAAACAAAAAAATTATTTTAACAAACAAATAGGGAATTAAATGGTAAAACATTCTTTGTTTAAGAGACCTGCTTATTTTTTGTGTACTGTTGCCTGTATATATCTGTTATACTCTGCTTTAGACGAGATCTCTTTCTAATTCATTCTACATCAAAACCTGTTTGTCAGATGTGAACACTAAGAGAGCAAAAGTAAAAATAAGAGTTGCCATCTGCAGGGAGGCTCCAAGCATCACCTCTGGCTCACAAAACAAATCAATCAAAAAAACAGAAATATAATATAAAAGGAGCCATTCATGAACATTGTAGCAAAAGTAAAAGCATGACAAAAAATGTTGAGTCATGATCCACTCCGTCTCCTTTTAAGAATGCCGCTCACGATACTGTTGTTGTCAGGCAAGTTGTTTCTAGGTCAGCTGCTAAGAAAGTTGGTTGAATGTGTTGTGCTAGACAATTTCTCTCTCCAGAATCTATCTCATATATTTTTAAGTCTACCATTCATCCATGCTTTGAATATTGCAGCCACATATGGTCTGATGATTCTGTTATATATTTAGAGATTTTTGATGAAAACCAAAGAAGAATCAGCAATATTATTGGTCCTGACCAGGCGTCTCAGCCTTAGTCACTTTCTCACCATTGTAAAGTTGCTTCCTGTGCCTTTTCTATAAATGCTTTCATGGTAGTTATTCAGATTAACTTTTTGCTATGGTACTTAGACTATGAATTTAAGGACGGTACTAGATTGGCAATATGGTCTCATTAATTTACATTTGAATTGGCTAGATATAACTATAAGTGCTATGCTAACAGTTTCTTTTCTTGCACTTTTCACTTGTGGAACTCTCTTCTGGCTCCATGCTTTCCAGTTAACTTTAATCTGCAAAAATTTAAATGCAATGTCAATCATTATCTACTGTCTTTCTGATTTCTCTTCTATTATTCTCATGTTTTAATAATGTTTCTGTTTTCTAATTTTTTCATACCCAGTAACCCATTGTGTCTTCGTGGCTTTAATGCTTTGCTTGGGGTGAATTTAATTAAAAAAAAAATTCAAGTTAATATTGGGTTCAGTTTGCTTACAGTCAAATTCATCCAAGACATCAGTTCTTGTTTGATCACTGAAATTCAGAAGTGTCGAGATTCGTCAGTACTTAATGAGGGGTCACTTGATAACACTAGTTACTGTAAATGAAAACAGGGTTAAAAAAAAACATGCTTGCTATAGAAACCACAGCAGTAACACTTAGTGTCACCATACTGCTGATGTTTATGGGACTAAAGAAGGAGGAAAGGGGTGTTTGATATGTAAGTATGGAAGCCAAAGCAAAATAGCCTCATACCATGTAATTTCATAAAATGCAAAAAAAAAATTTTGAATTTTATAATCTGTAGTTCTTTTTTCAGATATTACTATTGATTAAGCACTTTAGATTGTGAATTTCAAAAAAAATTTATTTTTTGCTTTTTAAGAAATTATTTCATTTGAGCATATAGGGGGGCAATTTACAATGAATTTACATAGTAAACTGAATCCCCTATTAACTTTTGTAGAATTTAATAAAAAAATAATTTAATATTCATGATCTCAAGTGTTTAATCTATAGTAATATGAAAAAAAAATTTGAGAAAATGATTATTTCTGGTCATAGTGTCTATTGTACAACTCTACCAAAACTTTTTTCTCAGTGACAAAGAACAGAAGAAACACATCGACATGTTAATGACTAACTTGTAGCAAGTTGAGGTATTGAGTGTTATAGCCTGTCAGAACTCCCACTCAGAAACAGAAATACTCATCTCAGCAGCCTTTGTTCCAGTGACTCACTGGATTTGAGCTGGTTCTCCATATCCTCTTCTGAGACACAAAAGAAAAATTTTAAATGACATAAAAAATATTTATAGAGTTGGCAGTAAACCATTATTACATACTCTATATTTCATGTTCAGCTGCATTCTAATCACTGGTGTAGTACTACAAGCTTTCAAAGAAGCCCTTTTAATAGTACTATTCTAAAAAGATAGTCATTTGGAATGTAAGAACTACAGACATCAGTATATTGAGTCATATATATATATATAAATTATTCATAAGCATCACCAGAAATTGTGTAAAAAATGATCTGTATTTATCTTTTCCAGAATTACAGGCCAAATGTCAAACCTGCAAGAGGGACAATCAAACAGGGCAAATTATTGAAAAGTTTTTTTCAATGACTTTACAAAAGCTTTTAACAGCATCAAGTTACCTTACTTGTTATTATACTCTGCTTCAAATTAAATCTCTTTCTGATTCGTTCTGCATCAAAACTTGTTGGCTTAGTTATGAACACTACAAAAGCAGAATTAAAAACAAAATGTTTATCCCAAAAGATATAAAATAAAATCTAGACATCAGAGCCAATCACAAACATTACCAGTGAAGCAAAAGAATGAGAAAAAATACTGAGTCATGTATCCACCTTGACTGCTTAAAAGGACCTGCTTGGCAACATTCAAAGAAGTGGACTTTGGATTGACTGCTGCAGTTAGAACCTGAGGTAGGGGTTGGTAATAACAGACAAATGCATGAAAAATAGAATTAAAATATATTTGTTTGTGGTCTCTGTACACAGAGTAAAAAAAAAAAAAATGGATATTAGTCCATTTTGCTAACATGAATGCTGTTCATCCCTTCATCATAAAACATCAGGTCTCTGTTGAGGCTGTTGACTGACTAACTAGCTAAGAGAAGGAAGTGTATGGCTTTTTACTGTGAGCATATGTGACTCCAAATGCTGTTTCTTGATTGGTTGTTTTTGTCACAATCTACATTTTCAATGCTTTTCTTTTCTGGGGTGAATCAAGTCCAAATTTGAAGAGTGTCTCCTGACAGTTTTTGTTTGGCTACATTCTTTACTATATCATAACAGAGTTATTTACAAGTTGTGAATTGAGGAAGAGGGGAAAAATGTATTTTTATTTAGTCATCTTTGAATATGTAACTTTTTATTTATTTTTTTGCTTGTATCTAAGATTTTATGATTTTGTTCTGTGTTCAATACAAATTAAATTGTTGGTTTGTTTCTAAATGCCATTTGAATATTAAAATTTTAGAAAACTGGCTATTTCTAAATTGATAAAAAAATGTCAAATTCAACTATTCACAGATTCTTTAATTGCATTTTAGTCTCTCATTGGTCAGAAAAGATTAATGTTGAAACTCAAATTTCCTTGTGCTACAAATCATGTTGTAGGGATACAGAAGGTGATTATCTCCCTTCTGTGGAGATAAGTCACATGGTTCACATGATGGACTACTTAGTGATGTCACTTCCTACAGTAACGAATGCAACAGTTAAATTCAGTAGTTTACAGAGCCAAACTGAAATGTTGATTTCTTTAGCCTGAGCACCCCATGGCCCAGACAGAGCTTAAATCTGCCTCTCCAGCAGCTTGCAAGTCCATCGTGCCATTTCACTTTGGGAATATATATTTCCCAGATATAGAAAGAAACTCTAGCTTGCAGCCCTCAATTTGAGAAAACCCAAGACTCACTATTTTCCATTTGTGGAATATGTTCTTGCATGGGAAATAGATGAATATGGCATGTTTGAATCTGGAGTCCTAAATATGGTTTCTCCAGACACAGGAGTATCTCCATATTATATGTAAGACCTTTCCTTTTTGTTTCCCTTTACACTCTGCTTTGCTGTATAGATATATGTGATATATTATTCTCTGTGTGGGACATGTGTATATATGTACATATAGTTCTGTATATGTCTTAGTAGTAAAAATGTCTTTCTGAGAACTGTGGGGTTAACTCTACTTACTTTCCTGAAACCGCTACTAGGGGACATTCTCCAGACTGTAAATACCCTATGATATTTTTTTCACTCTCTTCTTACTTTTTTTGCTTACATGTTAACATGTAAGTCTCTCATGGGAAAACACATTTCCTATTGGGAAATACATGAACAAACCACACACAAAACACATGCATGTACACACATTCATTCACTTCACAACCTTTGGATCAAAAATGGTTTTCACATTCTTTTGTTACACACATCATTATCTTTGTCACTTGTATACCTTTCTTGTTAATACATTATCATTTTCGACATATATTGGCTGTTGTTGTTTCTTTGTATTTTATCTTGATGGGTGTACATGCAAATTCTCCATTTTTGTTGTGGGTATTCCAAGAAACATGTGTTATTTCTCAACTCAAACACTGACATAATGGCTCACAACAGAACAAAACATGTTTGTCATTTTTTTTCCTTTTAGTCATTCCGTTCCATCCTGTTTGTGAAATAATGGCAGAAATAAATGAGAGAAGAAATCTTTCTTTCATAGCTTTCTCCCATTACAATGCTTATGCAAAACTTTATTCTTTTAGACAGTATATGACTTTCCTTTCACCATCTTATACAAGTTTGTGACTGTGTAGAGGGTCTGAAAGCAGCCATCAGGTTCTACAAATCATCCCGGCAGTGATCTAATGTGACCACCGATTTATATTAAACGTAAAATACCACAAAACCTGAAATACAAGAAGGAACAAAAGGTTTTAAAACAAATATAACATTGTATTTATTTGTGTGTTGATGTACACGTCTAAAAGTTAAAGGATTGATGGAGTTATGTCTCTTAGATTGGGAATATTTCATGAAGTTGGATTAATTATTAAACTGTAGTTTTAGAAGAATAAAGTTCTTGTTGCATGTTTGGAAATGTTCTGTATGTTTGTAATGTAGATTGGAAAAGTTTGTAAGAGTTTGTACATATATGAAATATTATTTAACGTCTGACTGCATGGTTGAGACGATAATTCTCTGGGACTACATTTTGCAGCAAGAAGAGAAAAAAAAGAGGAAAAGGCAAACTCGTGTTTGCTATTTATAGATAATGTAATCACGTGACAGGATCAAAAGAAGTTGGCAGGAAACTTAACTTAGTCACGTGCTAGAAAAATATATTGTGCATGGGTGGATTGCAACACCCACTTGTGTATTTATTGACCAATTAGAAGCTGATATTTCCTGAAAATATTTACTAAGCTGAGAAGGATCTTGGGATCTGTTTCTCCCAAAAGTGCACAAAATTGACTACATGAAAATATAGCGATTATAAAATTGTTGCATAGCTGCAATTTATTAATTGTCCATTACACAGTAGTGTTGATTTATTATCCAATGAATGCTTGTTGTTGTATAATTTGAATTTGCGTAAGTATATATGTATGTGTATGATGATGATGACCGTTACAACTGTATACACATAGAAGATACTAAACTAGGTGTTTAGTAACCAGTAACTGTATATGGAAATATTAGGAAAAGAAAAATATAATATATAGCCAAGGAGAATATTCAAATGCAACATAGTCTTTTGCAATGACTTTCTTTGTATTGCCTTATTTAATATATGATAATTTTTTTTATATCTCTAATATATTTATAATCATTCGAGAATTGGTCCCTAAATAGTTATTTAGAGATTATTTTAATTTGGATAACTTCCAATAAATTTTATTAACATTGGAATATAATAATTGACACACTATAACTATTACTAATCAGTACTGATCTTTGGAGAAGGAAGGGAGATAGGCAGGTAAGTAAAAAAAAAAAAATAGTAAATTTTCTTTCTTTTTTAAAACGGTAAAAAAAATACCTGAAATAGCAAACACTTTAAATCTTCAATATTTCATTTACTACCAGAGAACCGTATCCATTTTTATTCATGATTTATGGATATTGATATATTATATAGCTTGAAATTATTATGAAATATATAAAATATAACACAGTAAATTTCTTTATATGAAAAAATATAAATAAAAGTAAAAAGTGTCATTCCGTTTTCAGGATTACGAGATAAGTTTTTTAATGTTTAGTTGACCACGTGACCACAATCGCAATCATGGCGCTCTGCTGTGCAAGTAAGTATTTGTAGTTTATTTAGCTTTCTTGTTAAATGATTTATCTTATTTTTCTTCTGCTTCTGTTGTTTTTTTTTCTATAAATTAGTTGTATATCATTCTGTCTTTTTATTTGCACCGTCTTTGGATCTAATAATCGGTCAGAAATAAGCCTCCACGGAAAAGAGGAAGTTGTTACCGGTGTCTCCCTCTCTAGCTTGATCCATGTGTTGTGTCTGCATTTGTTTTCTCAACTCAACATAAAAAAAAAATCATAATACGAGAAATTTCGCTTTTCTTTAGTTACACCTGAAATATTTAACCTTTCAAATTAATTTACTTGTTTCTATAACAATTTATTCATCTATAATAGGTAAATCAAAATTTAATATTAATCTAGCTAAGAGATCGTTAGTAAAAAAAAAATGTTTTTTCAAATAATATGCAAGGTGATCACAAAATGAGGGACCCATTTTTACTTTAACTTATTTTTAGTATTTTTTGTAACTTTATTTATTCGAATGTATATATTAGTATTAAAATATCGCCGTTATTTGATTTAAATATGATAAAATTAATCGGCTCATGAAAACATTTCCTTGTTTTGTAAAAATTTTACAAGTCCATTTCAATTTAAAACTCCTCCACTTTTAACTAAATTCAATTTTTTTTGCCGCTCTTAAATGCGAACGCAAATAAGAAATATTTAAAATTATCTGCACGTGTTTTTCTCTGATTTATTTTGTTATATTTTATTCTCGAAAATATTCCTCCTTTCTTTTGTAAACAATAAAATTAAAGCATCAATTGATTTTTTTTAATCTTCATAATTAATAAGAATTTTTTTTTTTTTTTTTTTATAATTATCATTCATTTTATTTACTGAAAACAGTTTCTTCATTTTCAGAAGTGAAACCAAACGTTTTATTTTGAAGATTTTAACAAAACAAAATATTTTTTCGTTTTGTTTTTTATGATAAGAAAAAATATGCTAAATCAACTTCGGTTTTTCAGTTTATTGATTTTACAATGCAAAATGTAAATATTTGTTGAATGTCGCTATTGACATGACGCACATCGTATTATTTTAAAATTTGGTATAGTAGTCTCTAGTATTCAAAGTCACAGACAATGAGTTTGGTACTCTGGGTATCTTGCACTTGAGACTAAGTTAAAGCTTATAATAAGACTACTGATGAAGGCTAAATATCTCCTCACTCCAAAAGTTCCAATTTTGATAAAGCGTAGCACATCTAGTTAGCAAAACATTTTGGGAAATGATAATGCCTGTAAATTCTTGGAAATTACCACCAGACAGGACTTTTTCCTTTAAACTCTTGGTGGTTAGTTCTCTTGCTATGTCAAAACAAATTTTAATTGAACATTCCGGGATCTTAGTTAGTCTTCTTAAAAAACTTGAATGTGTCAGTCATCATGGAGTATTGATTTCTATGTCTACAATATATCTACATGCACTCTTCTATGATAAATATATAAAAATTAAACACACGCACCTGTGTGTAATTGATTTGTTTTTTTTTATGACTTATCAACCCTTTGTGTGTTATTAAAACCAAAAAACGTATTTTGAATTGTAAGAAGAAGAATACTTTCTGCAAGTGAATGTTGCATTTTTAATTTTTTTATTTAGAATAACAATGATTTTTCCAAATACCAGTCCTAATAAATATTAGGACTAGTATCTGGAAAAATCATAACCTGAGGGAGGAAATGAATTCATATCTTTCTCCATTATTTCTACATAAGTGACTGTAATGAACTCTGCTTTCTCATTCAGAGCTGCTGTACATTACACCACTTTTGCATCACACACACACACACACACACATATGATATAAAAGAGATGAAAAAAAAAATGATGAAAAGGAGAAATAACCATGGCGACACATGTACACTTGAACAAAGAAAAAAAATCAACCTTACGCAAATAATAAGTCCATATATTATTTTTAACTTAATATAAAAATAACAAAAATGAAGAAATAAGCAGTCAATTGCTGGTACCTCCAGACGAGTGGACAGAGTGATTACTGAAAGGTCTGTCTATGACACTCTGGAGTCAAGGTACTGAATCAATCAGCTAAGAGACAAATTTCACATTTGTATTAATCCCATATATATATTGGCAGCATGTTATTATTAAGGCATGTATTGTTGAAAACTATGGAACTTTTCTGCTTGATCTTTTTTTCAGTTTTTTCTTGCTTTCTCGCAAGTTTTTTAGTATTTGGGTCTAAGTTGTTGAAATAGGACCCTAGTCAATCTATAAAACTAAAACAATAAACAACATTTTTAAACGAAAACATATGCCATGATGACGATTGATGATAACTGAAAGTGCTCGGCAAAAAACGATTATCAGATTCTCTATTGTAGAGATAGTACAAAGAAAAACAAGAGATTTAGTTAAACATTTGTTTGGTAATGGGCATTGGTCAGAATTCCTACAATTACATTGGCCTGTATCCTTAATATTTTTCTTGGAACTTTTATTGTGATTCAGATTATTAAATTGGTTTAGAATTTTATTGTTCTATAACTATGATCTCAAAAGTATTGGTACACATATAACTTAGTTTTAATGTGTTTCTGTTAAATATTTTACTAAGAGGGTTACTTTTAGGAAAATGTTTATCAATCAATTGAAGGAACTTAAGGCCTAACTTATTACAAACAAATTGATTAAATGGGGATTGTGTACCAATTGATCTTTCTATTGCTTTTCTTTGGACCACTATCATCATATTTTCTAAACTTGATTTCAGCACACTTATAACCACTATTCTTTACAACTTTATTGTAAACACTGCTATATTTATCAAACACATCTTTGTTTGATGAGAAATTACTAATCCTAGGTTCTACAGATGAAGATGTTGGATTACAGATGGAGGGTGGTTAGAATTGGGGTGAGTATAAATTGGGTTGGCATTAGTTTTCATATATGGTTGAAATATATCATTAACTAGATCTAACATAACATCAAGAAAATCTACTTGTTTGACATTAGTGCTTATCATAACCTTAAGATTTAAATGTTTTAGTTCTCTATGAATCACTTTTCTTAATTTCTCTACCTTAATTTTAGTGGAATTTTTTACTACCATAAGGCCATCATCTCTGGATAACCCTATACTATAAACATATATATATATATATGATTGGTGTATACGGAATAAATTCCAATAACCAACAAATACTATTCTTAAAAGAGTGCTCAATATAGAGTAGAGCAAATATAATTATTTATTCAAAAATTATAACATAAATATGTTATAAAATCACTATAAAAATAGCCATTTTGTTTCAACTCTTCTGGTAGTGTTGAAACAAAATGCCTATTTTGTAGTGATTTTATAACATATTTGTTATAATTTTCGAATAAATAATTATGGGTGTGTGTACCACCATTTTGTCGCTGAAAAAACACCATTGCATGATAAAGAAGGCCCCAAACTTAATAAAAACAGTTTTTCATCAAAATATTTATTAAGAGGGAAGACCTAAGTATTTTTTTTTATTATTTTAATAAATTTTTTAATCCTTTCTAGAACATTCAAAATTTTCAAAGACTTTATTTTTTTTATTTTTTTGCATCAACAGTCAAAATAATATTTATGATTAGTATTTATGTACTTTTTTTTTTTCTTTCTTTTCCCAAATGAAAATCACATTGATTTGGAAATTCTTGCAAAAATCAAATAATTGTTGGATTTTAATGAAACTTTCAGGACTTAGTCACAAATGAATGAAATTATTTTTGAAATTTTCTTTTTTAAAAAATATTAAAAAAAAAATTTTTTTTTTTTTTTTACTTAAGTTACCCCCACTTAATTTCATGAAATTTTGAGAAATTAAATTTCAATCTTGAAATTTGTTTTATTAGATAAAAGCAGGACTCCTTGGACATATTTTTTTTTCAAACTACTGCCCATTTCCTGAAAATCTCCAAATCGTAAAATAAAAAATGCAATAAAGCTATGACATTATTTAATTAGAAAAGCTTTTAATTGCTTTTATAAAGAAAATATATTAAAGACACTATTGTATTAAGAAAAAGATTTTTTTCAATGAATGATGAAATTTTACAAGAATGGCAGGATTTGAACCTGTGTCCTATTAGGGGAACCATCATGAGATCTGATGTGCCTTAGACCATTTGACTGCATAGGACTTCTTGATCAAACGAAGTCTGAATAATGCCTTTGAATACATATCTTCCCCATTCTTGAAATATACATATCTGCTCTGTTTTGTATCCAAACGTAAACAAAGACAATTTTTAGGAAATGGATTAAATCTGACATATTTTTAATTTATTTGTTTAAATGGCATGTCAGATCTAATGATGGTTTCCTCTAGTGGACACAGATTTGAATCCTGCTAGTGGGTGCATATTTTTCTAACACGATTTCTTGAATATTCAGGCCAGTAGATGAAAATAAATAAATATACTGATTAATGAATAAATAAGAAAAGAGCATCTTCTCAAATAGGAGTATCCATTTAAAATATCAATTAAGCAAATAAATTAAAAATGTTGGATTTAATTAATTTCCTGAAAAAAAAATATATATATATATATATATATATATATATATATATATATATATAAGACAGTGGTTGATACACAGTAGAGCATATTATTATATATATAGTTTTCTTTTTGAATTTGTAGGTCTGATGAATTGGATCGTATTTACGATTCCAATGGAATAAATTATGACCATGGAATATTAGTGTTTAAGCCTTTTTATTATATCCTTACTCTGTCCTGGACATTGAGTTCTATCTGGATTCTATCCTCTTGGAATTTTTTTTATTCAAAAATATATATATATATATATATGTATGTATGTATGTATGTATATTTATATATTTTGCATATGTATGTGTATATTTACCACTAATATTATATGTATGTATGTATGTATATTTATATATTTTGCATATGTATGTGTATATTTACCACTAATATTATATATATGTATATATATATATATTTATTATTGAATTTGTTTTGTTAAACAAAAATTTGGCTCTCCTCACTACATTTTAAATCCTTTTTTTAAAAGATTTGTAAAGCAAACATTTCTGTAAATAAAGATCACATCAATGTTGAAGTTTGTTTGGATATAACAAGTTTGACTTTTTTTGCTTGAATAATATCAAGAAATTGTGTAATGACATATGATAGGTGAAGTTAACATTGTGGTAACTTGGGCAGAAAAAGATGATAGGATAAGTGTTGATGACTATTTTTTTAACCAAAAGAAATTACTCAGTGTTTTTTTTTTTTGTTTTTTTTGTTTTTTTTTAATTTTCTGTTTTGTTTGAAAAACATTGTGTAACTTTGAAAAAACGTTTCTAGACAAAAATTCTAAAATGTTACTTATGTACAAAATGGATACATGGCTAAAGAAACTACACAAAATGACATAATTGAATGAACTTCTGGCTGTTGCAACAGATTGCTAAAAAGTATTAGGTTGGTGCAAAAATAATGACGTAATAATGTCGTTTTTTGACATATTTTTAACGTCAAAAAACGACATTATTACATCATTATTTTTGCACCAACCTAATATCAGCTGTACAAGTCAATTGATAAATTTCTGGGCACTTTGAGGATGTTAGAACCTATTTGAGGTTCTCAACTCTCTTGAACAGCACAGCATGGTTTTTCTTGCCACATCTTCATTTAAAAGTAGACATATTCCTCATGCTTCTCAGAAAGATTTGTGATTGAACTGTTGACCACCTTATTCTAAGTGGTGTAAGCATACAAGACATGCTCATTTTCAGGACCCCGACAATTCCAATAGACTTGCTCTTTGAATTCAAGTGACTTTGATTCTGTATGACTTTTAGATTTTCCATGTCTATAAATAAGGACCAAGAAGGATCTCTTCAGATGGCATCAAACTAACTTCTTCAAGGTCAAGGTTCCATGGTCAGCTCTGTTGGTTGTTTAAGGCTGGATCAACAAACAACTACTTTGTACCTGCTACAAATACTAATGTATCCAGAACCTCTATCAACTTAAGAGACTACGTCATTTTTGCTTTGGGCACTGGAATATCTATTTTTTCATGTGTAAATAATTCTTTTTTTTTTTTATATTGTGTTATGAGAAATGTTAAAGAACATGTTTTCTTCTGTGTTAGTATATTTGAAGTCATTTTTCCTCGAGACAATACTGTGTATCTTTGACAGTCCATTTAATATTTTATTTGCTTATAAAAGGGAAGTTATAACTAAAAATAGTTATAATAATATTCACTTAATAGTAATTACAAAAAGTATAAACTTGTGAAGTACAATAAGAGATATTTACTGTCACAGAATGGTCTGGACATTCAGAGACTCGGGCACTGGTATGCAACCAAAATTTGGAAGGAGCTGATCAGGTGTTCAGAAGTTCAATGACCTTATGACCACATCTGATCATGGGAAGAAAGAATATATTCAAGTGTTTAATTTTCAAAATAATTAGATGCAGGGTGTGATCTGTAAATTTTCACTGTGTTGTATTTTTAATTTTGTGCATTGTTTGTTGCCTGCACATTCTAGCAGGGTCAGTTGGGCACCATCTGTGAGAAAAAAAGAGAACCATGACACAATTCACTCCACCAGAAATTTGGAAATGGCATTCTGTGCTGCTTGTCATTCATGTCGGAAGCTCCAATATAAACATTTCAGAGTGTTTGGGTGTCAATCTGAGGACAGTGCAGAGGATTCAGAAAGAGTTGGATGAGTCTAATGTGATTACAAAGATATTTGGAGTGATTACTAGTGATGGCAATGTTATGCCTCTGTTCATCTACCCACAGAGCCTCAGACTCAACACTGAGGTCTACATCAAGTGTCTTGAGGTAGTGCTGCCCTGGTTCAAGAGGGTGACAGTTGGAAGAATATGTCTGCACCATGCCACACAAGCAGGAGAACCCAATCAAAGCTGTCCGACTATTTCTGCAACCACATCATCCCTTATATCTGGCCACCTAACTCCCCAGTCTACAACCCCCTTGATTATTATGTGTGGGGAGCAGTTGAGCGAGAGATCAACAAAACTCTTTGTAACACCAAAGATGAACTGAAGGCAAGAATTATGACAGTATTCGCCAACTTAAACAAGGTGATTGTCCAGAAGAGTTGCAGTAGATTCCGAAGTTGTCTGGAGGCCATGGTTGAAGCCAAATGCGATTTTTATTAAATAAATCTACTCTTTAGTATTTGAAGATATTTTTGTGTAATTTAGATGCCAATTTACCCATCACACACCGTATAATGCAATGGTATAATTTTTTTTTTTATTTTAATTATTTTTTGTTTTTTTAGTTAGCAATGAAACTCCTGAACACCCCTGCATCTCCCCAGTCTCTGGACACATTTTTGAACGGAGACTGCTGGAAAAATACATCCAAGAAAATGGCACCGATCCTATGAATGGAGAGAAGTTGACAGTTGATGTTTTGGTTGATGTAAAAGGTGAGGACAATTTAAATTATATATATAGAGAGATATGTAAATTTTGTTCATAGGATATCCTCAATTTTATACTCATAATTAAAGTTTGTGTGGACATATATAAAGAATACATTAATTACATTAATTATTGCTAGGTCAGCTGTTGAGAAAGTTGGTTCACTGTGTCATGCTAGACAAATTTTCTCCCCAGAATCTATCTTGCATATTTATAAGTGTATCATTCATCCACGCTTAGAACATATGATCCAGTGTTACTGTTATTTATCTAGAGCTTCTTGATAAGATCCAAAAAAGAATCAGCAATATTATTACCCATGTCCTGACGTTTCTGCTACAGTCACTTTCCTGTCACCATAAGGTTGCCTCCCTGTGCCTTTTCTATAAATATTTCCATGGTAATTGTTCAGATGAGCTCTTTACTATGGTGCCTACACTCTTTGAATTTAAGCGCAGTACTAAATTGGCAATGAGTTCTCATCAATTGACAGTTGAGTTGGCTAAATGTAACTGTAAATTCTATGCTAACAGTTTCCTTTCTGGCTTCTGAAACGTCTTCATGGCTCCATACTTTCAGCAAACTTTAATCTGCAGAAATTTAAATGCAATCAAATTTTCCTTGTTTTTCATATTCAATGAAAACATGTTTAAAAGGTTGTCCAAATATACATATGTATAAACCACATCCAATCTCAGAATCAGTAATTTTACTAATTACAAAATTAAAACGCAGAACCAAAGTATATGATTTTTCAGTACTACTAGACTCAGGGATTACATATGTTTTAATCAATCCTATGTGTTTCTTGAACAATTTAATTTTGAGATTCTGGAGCCTTAATCCTAATGTCTGTTGGCAGATGTTAGGACTGTATGAACATCCTTAATCAGGTGTTAAGATTTCTTTTGAGATTTTCTTTCTTGATCTGGAATTACCAGATTGTATTAATCTCTATGCTAGGCCTACTTAGATGGTTGTCAGTGCCTCACTTGTTCTGATTGTTCAGTGTTGTTCTTTGTCTGTTATCTTAACTTCATTCCACAAGTGTTAATGGCCACTCATTTTCACAGCTGATATGATCAGCCATGCCTGATTTCATTGTCTCTCCCCAAACAACTGCTTTTAATATGCGCTTCCCTTAGATAATGGGCGAGTGTTTGAACCTTATTGGCAATTGATCCTTTATTTCTGAGCTACACTGTTGCCTAAAACTAATGAATATGAATGGCTTAATTGAAATTAACCCTTCTACTACTGTGGACATACTTATAAATTTTTCTTTTCTGTTTAATCATTTCACCCCAAGTAAGGCAATAATTTCACTAAAATGAAAGAAGTTACTGTGGGTGAAAGAGATAGAAGATTTAGTGAGGAAAAAGGACAATAACAATTCTGGAAGGCAGATAATGGTAATTGACATTGCATTTCTGAAAATTGTAAGTGGCAGGGCAACAAGAAATCAGAAGAAAATTCCACAGATGAGAAGTGTGAGAAAAGAAACTATTAGAATATGGTTACATTTAGCTATTTCAACAGTAAAACTATGAGACCTAGTTGCCAATCTAGTAGCACGCTTATATCGAGGTGATAGAGGTACTAGGGAGGAGAGCTTATTAAAACAACTGCCATGAAAATATTTATAGAAAAGATAGAGGGAAACCAAGTGGGGAAAGTAACTGAAGCTGAGATGGCAGATCAGGACCAATAACATTACAAACCCTTCTTTGGATTTTGTAGAGAATCTTGAAATGTATAGCAGAGCACCAGATCAGATATGGCAGTAATATTCAATGCACATACATATAGTAGATTTATGAATGTGCAAAATGGATTGTGATGAGAAAAATTGTCTGAAAAATGACACAGTGGAACAACTTTCCTAGCAGCAGACCTCGCCATTAATTCAATATAATCACTCCACTGCATGTCAGTAGAAAACACGAGACCAAGAAGTCACATTGAGTTGCTCTCCTGGAGTTGTGATGATGGAGAGAAAAAATGGTTCTCTATGATGGTTAAAGGATGGCTGTTTTGTTTTGGAAGCGTTAAAATTCATAAGCCATTTTGCATCTGCTGACATTTTCAGCATATATGCCATGAGATATTTATTGAATTAAGACAGGCTTCATATAGATAGGAGACACGAGTTCAACTCTTGACACAGAATTATTCTTTATTTCCCATCCATGCTGCTTACTAGCAGTTGTTGAATGAAGAGCTGGGATTTTGAAAAAAATGTGAGAAATAAACTGAAAGAAAAAAAAAAAAAATTTCTACTGATTCATTTAAGAAATAATTTTAAGAGCTTTTGATCCAAAATAATGAAATGAACTGAAAATGTTTCTTTCTTTTTTTTTCTTTCTAGCTTCTCCTTTGATCAAACCACGTCCACCATCAGCAACTAGCATTCCAGCCATCCTGAAATCACTGCAAGATGAATGGGTTTGTTTTTCATTATGGAATTATTTGCAAAAGAATAGATTTGTCAGTTGATATGAGCTACAATGACCTGGTTATATTTGCAGGAATGTTTTAAGGAAATTGTTTGCACAATGTGATTTAAAAATATTCAGTAGCATATAACCAGGTAGTAATTTTAAGTACCATATATACCCATATATAAGCTGATTTCATGTATAGTGTAACCCGATGTTTTCATATAGCTCATGTATAATGCAACCCCAGCTTCTGAGCATACCATAATACTTTGTGTATAATTTATATATGAATAGTGTAATATGCTTTTATAATGCCCCTCAATTTTGATGATTCCTACTGATACTGTATACCATAATTAAAGCTACTAGAATTAAAATTCATTTGGTATTTTAAGATAATGTAATGGAGCATTATAAGATAATACCAGTAAATGTAGAGAATATTATTATGCCTACCCAGGCCACTCTGTATTCAAGTTAGATCCACTCGGCTGATCATAGAGTTGATTGTTTCAGCCCAAGTCTTGTTTTGCCCCACATTGTGTTAATTGATCACAAGACTGGTTTGGTCTGAATGGTCGACGAATTGATGACTTTTTGTTCGGTTAGAGTAAAGTCACACAAAAGAAAAAAAAAGAAAATGGATAAAAGAAAAAAAAAATATTTATATACAATTCCTTGATACAAAGTTGATGGTACAGTTATTGATGGCTTAAGCAGGCCTATATTCTCCATGCAATAACTATCAACCCTTCCTGATTATCGTTACACACTGTTATGGTTTTGAACAAGACTTCTAGAACAAGGCTTTAAGTTGGAGGTTTTTCTTCAGGTTGGCAAATCACATCAGATCAGGTGAAGTGGTGGTTCTTGTTTTTCTGTTCAGTCTCATCTCTGCAGTCTCTCTCTGCTGTGTCAACTCTCATCTACTCGGTGTTCTGTTTTTAAGGACCCCCTATACAAGGGCTGGGGTGAGGCATCATGTTTTCTGGGATTCAGGATTCCCAAAAACAACCAATCATGGCTCTCCTTGTAAATGTCCAAATATGAAGGAGCCCCTTCTCAATCTTTGGATTTTTTCCTTCTTTTGGTCACCTAATCAAACCAGTCTCCTTCCGGCTTTGTGTGAGTGCTTCTCACCATCACTACCTGAGGGTTGTGGAAAGTCCTCCGCCTTCCCTGAAATTCCACCTTGGTCTTTTCCTCTTTGGTCACCTGATCAAACCCATCTCCTAAGGGCTAGGCATGGTCTAGCCCAAACAACCAAATTTTAATTATCGTTCAAAATTCTTATGCTTTTGTGTGGTCATTTTTGCATCTGGAATTTATCTTCTTTTTTTTTTTTTTTTTATCCTCTTGTTAAACCTTTGGTCAACAAGTAACAAAAAGAGGACAGTTCCTTGATTTGGGAAATTTTATCACGTTTCAGCAGATAAAAAATTTAATTATCATTCTTTACCTCTGTTCTTTTGGGAACATGTCTGCTTTTAAAAGTTAATCCTTATCAATCGACTGAATTCGCAGCCAGAGGTCTGACTTCCTTTCTATCACGCAATGGTTGTAAAAATATTATCTATTTCTTTCCAGGAGGTCCTTGGACCTCCAGGAATATGCCATCACTTAATCTCAGTCCTAACCAAAACCAGATAGTCTCTTTGTTTTACATCTCTGGTGACGATAAATTTAATTACCTTCCTTTATTTCTATTTTCTTTCATTTGGTCATCAGTATATCTTCAGTCTATCGAAAATTAGTGTTTTTCGATCTTCTAGTTTTTTTCCTAATAAAAAAAATACAAATATCCTTTTTTTTTTTCTTCCTTTGTCTGGTTATCAGTATATCTTCAGTCTATCAGAGATTAGTATTTGATATTCATCTTTTGAACTTTTTAAAAGCATATTTACATATATACTTTTGTACTTTTGTGGCCTTGTTCATATACCTAAATTTCTAATTTGGCTTGTTAGAAAAAAAAAATGCTGGACAACCCTGAGTTAGATTATATATTCTCCTTACCCTATCTGTGCTCTTTAAAAATCAAATATTAAAAATATTATATTTTTTCTGATTTAAAAAAAAATATGAAAATATTTTTATTTTCTTTACAATTTTCTGTTACTACTTTCTGTTTGAATTCCTGGGATGGCGAGTTATTATTTATGCTATTTACATGCAGACCATTGTCCTCATCTTTGAATTGTTATCATGACATTTTGGCTGTTGTTCCCTCCAACTTTCATAAGGTTTACGTCAATCCAGGTAGCCTACAGGGAATTCAAATCTGACCCATTACTTAATCTATGGCGGTAGACTGTTTTTGTTTCACCGCACATGTCTAGAGATATCTTATTTAGCCCTTTTTTTTTTTTATACCACTTGGTTATTGCTCACTGTGTTTCTACTGAATCCAAGTATACACTGCCCTGCCAATTACTATGTAACCAAATTCACAAATCAATTCTTTAATCCACTAGGCTATTGTTCCTTGTTGAACCTGGAACCTTAAACCTAATCTGCCTGCTGATGAGTGCTGCAGCTGTTGAAGAATTGCTGCCATTTTCCTTTATAAGCAGCTCCTATCCTATATTTATTTCTATGCTAGGCCTACTAAGGAGGTTCACATAGCCTAGTATATGTGATGATTCTTGAGGTGTTTAACTCTCCAGTGTTCTTCCTTGTCTAGTGTTTTCACTTTTCCACAGGGGCTGATGACTACCTTTTCCTTGTAGTTTACTGGATTGACATACATCTGATGAAGGCTGGAGATCACAACAGCCAAAATATTGTGATAACAAAAAAGATGAGGATAATAGTCTGTATGTAAATAATATAAAAAGATGAAAACTATATTTGCATTTTCCTCTCACCTGCATTTGTTGATACATTTTCTTTTTCTGAGTGTGGCAGAAATACCTCCGAGCTAATATCTTACCATTATCTGGGTGGTATTTCTATCACACTCACAAAATCATAGTTCACCTATAAATTATTATGGTCCAATTAAGAAGAAAAGATTAACTTTAGTGTTGAGAATTCATGTTTGAAATTTGGTTTTTAAGAAATAGGTATTGTAATGAAGTTGTATCATAAAAATGTGAAGTTTGAATGTGTCTTTAATATTACATTTTATTTCATTCAGGTACTTTGCCAATTACTGTCAGCCAGTGTATGTGTGTAGGACACAATGGCACCATATTCTAAATGTGGACCATTCTCATCTGTGATGCCTGAGAGACTGCTCATCTCCTTATTGGGATGGGTATCTATATAACTGCATGTAATATGGTTTTTTCCCAGGCACTGCTCTGCCAATCATGTGGGTCTTTAATTGGCAGCAGGGAATCTATCTCGGGTCAAAAATGTACCTTACTTTCTTGATGCTCTGGTGTGATATTGAGTGCAAAGTCTATTCTGGTATAATCATGAAAGTTGTTTTTTTTATAACTTGCTTTCATTAACTGGTTTATCTTTATTTTTATAAGTAAAATTTGTTTTTCATATATTAGAGAATCAATGGCATTGAATGTGGTAAAATTTGTTTATTTTCCAATTTTTGTGGCTAAGATTGACATAAAGAATTCTTATTAGCTTTAAAATAGTTATTCACATAAAAAAAGACATTTTGTATTTTATGTAGACTTTATCTTTAATGGAATCTAATCTGCTTTCTCTATAGGATGCTGTGATGTTGCACAGTTTTACATTGAGACAACAACTGCAGACAGCAAGACAAGGTCAGTATTTGTTCTAAAATTAAGGAATCATTTCAACATTTGTTTATAATTCAGTATGCTATGGTATAAGCATGTAAATAGGAAAATGATGAGACAAAGTGGAAAATTTATAAACAATGTATTTTGCCAAGAGCGCCTGCTCTCTTTAGCTTTCTCAGGTTAAAATGAAAGAAAGACAAAACTGTAAGGAATAATGTGTTGGGATCACCGAGAATAAGGGGACATAAATCAAATTCGATTACCTTATCAAATCCAATGTCTAGAGTATTCACTTGTTTGTTATATATATATATATATATATATATATATATATATATATATATATATATTAGAGACATTTGATGTTTTGGATTAAATTGTTTGTATTAAATTTAGTGTTGTATATAATTAGTTTTATTTTTTTACTGGGATCAAAATATCAAACTTGACAATACAACTATACTCTATCACAAAAATAAAAAACAAAAACTTCAAATTCTGGAAGCGTTTTACAAAAAGAAAAAAATTTATGGCCAAAAATAAATAAAAATCAATTATGAGCATAGCAACAAAGTTCAAAAATGTTTATAACAGTAAGGTTTTAAAATATCTAAATTGTAATTGTTAAAGCTTCAACCAAAAAACAATATTTTAAAACATGTAATTACAATTATTAATGAAAATTTACATAAATTAAGTTACCTCCCTTACATAGTGGTAAATTTTTAAACTTTTACAACATTCATGCTCACATATTCATAATTTACATTAATTCTTTGTCTTAACAAATTCAACTCTGAAGGTGATCCCTAACGAGATTGAAAGTACTTGGGAAAAATAAAAATCATATGGACTTTTTTCATGTTCAATTTTGTACAGACACTAAGAAATTGATTTGTGAACTTGAGAGGATTAAAATAATAAAAACAGACATTTCTAGATTATTTAACCAAACATGCTTATATAAGAATGTGCATCTGATTTCAATAATTGGAATGAGGCTGCTTGGAGTGAAAGAAACACTTTGAGGAGAAGAGGTGCACAAAGGTTAAAAGAGATGTGCATAAAGTCGTCCCCTGTTGAACTTCCTGAAGACACCCTCAGGCAGCTAGGTCTGATGTGTACAGATTATGGTAGTGTGTGTTTGTTGATGGCTGGTCTAAGGAGTCACTTTAGAGTGCATCGTGGAGGGTGGTAATTGATTATAAAACTGTAGAAGTCCAGCAACTGAAATGTGATATTTGCAGTAAAACATGCAGGTCCAGAAGCGGTTTCATGTGATATTTTAAATTGCATGATAATGTAACACCTGCTGTTGCACCTCTTAAGTGCCTTGTTTGTGCCAGAGTCTGTAGGTCCCTTGCTGGGCTAAAGAGCCAAATTCGTTCAGCACATCAGTAGATATTCTCCAAAAAGATATGTAGTAATGACCGTTCTCAGACACGAGTTGGCAGTCACCATATATATATATATATACACACACACACACACACATTATAAGGCCTTTTTTAATGTATACTTGTACACACATGCATACACACAAGTATTTCTTATATAAACATACCTGTGTGTTTATATATACCTATTAGAGCTGAAAAGGAGATCACCTACATCCTGAACAGATGTAACATAAAATATAAATAAATGTTACCATATTGCACCTACCACTCACTAAGACATTAGACGGGTGAAGCTTTGGTTTAAATGTTGACCTTGGGTTTTCATCTTGAATTTCATATTTCAACAAAAAAACAAAAGGATTGGTTACCAGTTGGGCTTCTTCCCCCCCACCTTCCTAATAAATGACTGATATTCTTAGCAAGTTTAATGTTTGTTCTGTTTGAATGTTTTCTTCCATCTCTAAAAATGCAAATTACTTTCTAAACAATCTACTTCAATTCAGTAATAAGTTTCTATATACAATGGAGTAAATAGTATGAGATAAACACACATTTTTTAATCCAACATTATTTCTTGCTATTATAAATGTTATTTTTAGTTGGTAAAAAGTGAATGTCAATTCAAACATGGGTACCTACTCAAAATAGCCTTTATAGTAATACATACATATATGTAGTCATGGACACTTCAAATGGGTTTAATGGTTAGCAAGCTTCTCTAACTAGATCATTTATGACTGAGTAATGAGTTTGATCCTCACTGGGTGTTCCATACTTTCAGTCTTGTGACATATCTTAAGCTATGCTTAGAAAACCACCATACATATACGTGTCATGGGGCATCTCGACGTGGTGTAATGGTTAGAAAGCTTGTCTTGCTATATCAATTATGACTGGGTAGTGTGTTCAATCATCACTGGGTGTCCCATACTTTTGGCCTTGTGTCACATCTAGGCCGTGCTTAGAAAATCTACACATATACGTGTCATGCATTTATCTTGTGAGATAAATGTTAGCACCCTGTTTGGTCTAACATTCAGTCCTTTTGTGAGCAGTGTTTGCAGTGAATTAACAAACCAATCTTTTCATGGCACTCTCTTCTGTAGGTGGAATATACAATAATGAAGTTAACGCCCAGAGATGACAGTCTGTTTCATGCTAAATGCAATCATCAGACCACTCTCTTACATATATGGCCTGATGATTGTGTTTAGTATGAAACAGGCTGTCACTTTTGGGTGTTGACTTCAGTGTCCACTTTTATATTTACATATGTTCTATCCATGTTGTTGAGCACTTCACCTCCTACATATAGCATACCATAAAACTATTTTATCATATATATATATATATATATATATATATATATATATATGTATGTGTATGTATGTATGTTTTATTCAATTATTTATTAGCCTGTATAAAATTTCATTTATCTTGGGATAAATTTGTGTGATCTTTTGTCTGGAGATGTCAAGTCAGCTAGAGGTTAGTTAATGTGTGAAAATTCAGATATAGCTAAAATTATCTCTGTAAAAAGAGTATGAATAAAGTTTTCCTTTTTTTATTTATTTAAATTGGTAAATATTTATTCAAGTTTTTTTTTTCCCCTCTCCACTTTCGTTTCAACGTTTACTCACTATAAAACTTACCTTTTTTTTTGTATTTTTGATTTTATAATTTCATATTCTCTTTCCATTGAGGAGTTTGATCGCATTAATATTAACTCTCTGTCTCTCTCTCTCTCTCTCTCTCTCTCTCCCCACCCATCTACTGAGTGCAATTCTGATAATACAAAGTAGAGCTAAAAAAAAAAAATTCTTGGCCCAGCCAAGAAGCCCTTACAAAATGTAAATAAAACAAAGGTTGGTCAATTGATCAGTTTTGGGGAATTGGGTTGGGTTGTATTTTTCAATGCTCCCTCATATTTAAACTCTTTACCAATTATACAATTCCATGTTTACATGCAACTGTACTTTCTTTATTAATGTCTACTAGTATATGTAGAATATTTATGCTTTACTCTACATGTATGATTATTGAATAATATTTATTTTAAAAAAAATTTTTTTGCTTTTCTCTCTATGATTTCTTTAGAATTGTCTCATGCTCTCTACCAACATGATGCAGCATGTCGTGTTATCGCCCGTCTCACAAAGGAAGTAACTGCTGCTCGTGAAGGTAAGACATTCTATTTCAATTGGCTGTCACTAAAATTTAATTCAATTTTAATCATTGCTTATCATTTTACTTGTTAATCCATACAGATATCTTTCATTTCAAAATTACAATGAATTACATTGGTGTGTGTGTATGTAATATCTATATATATATATATATATATATATATATATATATATATATATATATATATATATATATATACACAAGTATATGATTGGTGTATATGGAATGAATTCCAATAACCAACAATTACTATTCTTAAAAGAGTGCTCAATACAAAGTAGAGCAGATATAATTATTTATTTTTAAAGAAAAAAAAAAATTTATAACATAAATATGTTATAAAATCACTACAAAAATAGCCATTTTGTTTCAACACCCTCGGTGTCTTATCAAGTGATGACGTTGAATGTAAAATAAATGGTTTTAAAAGTTTCAAATTAATTAATATTCAACGCAAGGGGAAAACGTTGTTACAAAGGCTAGATGGACCAATCAGAACACAAGTACAGGAAAATTCAAAAAGCTCGATAACGAAGTCATGTTATAATATCTATTCAGATGTTTAGTATTAAAAAATAATTTATTCCAACGAATAATTACTAAATTATATGATAAAATTTAATATTAAAATTTAAAACTGCTAATTACAAAATCAAAATTTAACATTTATTCGCTATCAAGTTTACAACTATAAAATTACTGAGGAGAAAAGAAGAAATATATATGTTATTCAATTTATTTTTTCATTGAAGTTACTTTAGCTATATTTAATATCCGGTCTTTTTACAATGTATACATTTTAATCCTCATGGTGTGTAAATGGGGTCCTAAACTCACGCATAAAACAAAGTGCATCCACTTTTAATTATGTATGTATGTATGTACGTGTGTGTTGGTTTCCCTTCTCCCCCCCCCCTTTTTTTTTTTTTTTTTACATGACAGACCGTGGAGATGTTCTCTGTCTTGTCCCTTTTTTGTGTGTGTATATGTCTTGGTGCTTATGTATTAGAATATGACTGCGTTTGTTTTACGCGTGAGTTTAGGACCCCATTTACACACCATGAATAAATTGAATAACATATATATTTCTTCTTTTCTCCTCAGTAATTTTATAGTTGTAAACTTGATAGCGAATAAATGTTAAATTTTGATTTTGTAATTAGCAGTTTTAAATTTTAATATTAAATTTTATCATATAATTTAGTAATTATTCGTTGAAATAAATTATTTTTTAATACTAAACATCTGAATAGATATTATAACATGACTTCGTTATCGAGCTTTTTGAATTTTCCTGTACTTGTGTTCTGATTGGTCCATCTAGCCTTTGTAACAACGTTTTCCCCTTGCGTTGAATATTAATTAATTTGAAACTTTTAAAACCATTTATTTTACATTCAACGTCATCACTTGATAAGACACCGAGGGTGTTGAAACAAAATGGCTATTTTTGTAGTGATTTTATAACATATTTATGTTATAAATTTTTTTTTTCTTTAAAAATAAATAATTATATATATATATATATATATATATATATATATATATATATATAAATAAAATATATAATGTACATTTATTTTAATCCAACAATTTCATTATTTCAAACATTTAGTGGATGCTTGTATTTGAACTAGACACCTCGTTCTTATTTTTATTTTAAACAGTGTATATTACATCTATTGACCGATGTAGTCAAGAGATCTCGTTATTTTCTTTAAGATTTCTTGAATGTGCAGACCAATAGTTTGAAGATTGCCTAAAAACCATACCATGGGTTGACCCAAGCCTTGTGAGTGAAATGAGTTAGACACACACAGGTACAATGAGACGAATAGAGTTCACTGCCAACATTTGTAACATTTAATTTAAAACAGAGCTCAATACATAGTACAGCAATATTATTTATTTTAGGATATTACAATAAAAACATGTAAAGATTGCTACAAAATTGCACTCACACTTTAACACATAACGATGTGTCTCCTTAGGTGATTGTAAATTACTCCAGATTAGAGTAATTTACAATCACCTTATGTTTTGAAACATGACTTCAATTTTGTAGTGATCCTTACATGTTTTGTTGTAATATCCTAAAATTTTTTATATATATATATATATATATATATATATATATATATAGGACACTGAGGTCAACACCAAGTGGCAAAAGTCTGTTTCATACTTGTTGTATAGCAGTATGGCAATCATTATGTGATTATATACTTTATAAATGACAGCATTGTACACTAACCTGTTATTATCTTTCTTTCATTTCCAATTTCATTGTTACTGATTTCCTATGTTTTATACACATATGGAGTGAGTTGCTTTAATGGCTAATTGAGTTGTCCAAGTCACATATAAACAGATGTCAATGATTTATTTAAAATACTTAGCAAAATTGAACTCTATTCTTACATTTAGCATTTATATTGCTATTCATCGGTGAGAAATTAATATGAATTTTATATATATCTGTTGTGAATTGTCTTGATTGTTAATATTTCTGACTACTTCCCGCTTTTTATTTGTTTTTAGCTTTGGCTACTCTCAAACCACAAGCTGGTATTACTGCTGGTCCTGCTGGATATGCAGCCCCAACGCCACAACCTGTAAGTATTCATTTGCTTTGCAAAAGAAAGGAATGTCCTTCCTCAAAGTGCCATTTCATTCAATTTTTTTTTTTTTTAATATAAAACTCATATAAATCATTTTAACGGTCACGTCTGTTTTGCTTTAACTAATTCTTTAGAAAAATGTTTCCAAATACTACTGAAATTTATATCTAGATGGTAGGAGTTTAAAAATAGATCATGTAGACTTTCAAGGATAAAAATGAATACAAATTTGATTGTTTTTTTTAAGTACTTGTTTTTGTATTGTTTTTTTTTTTTATCTTTATAGGCCTATGCTGCCGAGGCTGGACCAGAAGCTGCTCAGCAGCCAATGGAAGAGGCAGGAATGAGTGAAGAAGTATTGCAGAAGGTAAAGATAATCACTTAAAATTGGGTAAACATAAACAGGGAAACTATTGATACTTTAAGGAAATCCTACTCTCTTGTGCCTAATAAATATTTTCTTTCTTTTCTTTTTTAACCAACTATATCTACTTATTACAATCTCAGCCCAGGAGCTTATTTCTTTTTTATACTTCATACCAACTTCCACAATTTGTATTGAAGGAGAAGGAATACAATTTGGTGTAATGGATAATGGCTTGGGATTGTTAATTGTTGTGCCAAGTTCCAATTCCAGTTGTTTTTTTTTTTTTTATATATTCACTAACGTACAAACACCTTGGGAAAGATATGAATCCACTTCTTCCCTTCCCCCTAGTTATGGGTTAGTAAGATTTGTATCACTAAATCATTATCCCCCCAAAAATTTACAATCTAAAAATATTTCCTGGCTTTAAATAACCTGCAAAAGCTTGATATGAATCAACTATTTCCAGGATTATTAGGGAGGGGAGAATTATAGAAAATACTTTAATGTAGTGATTCCCAATGTGGGCCTTTATTCCCCTCCCCCAATATTTTAAATGGGCCTGGAAACACCAGAAGTCAGGATTTACATTTTCTTCTCCATTTTACTTTTGTAAATAAAATGTATTTCCTGTTACATTGTATTTGTGCTTATGTGGACCTGAAACCAAAAATGGACCATAAGGAAGAAAGAGAAACACTACATTAATGGATAACTGAAGGAGAAAAGCAACTAAGAAAATTGATTGGAGAAAATGTAAATGAAAGGGAGATAACTGAAGTGTTTGAGCAGTCGCATCTCCTTTAATTTTTGATCAGTGACAATACCTTTTTCTGATTTTTCAGTGCACAACACTCAATGCCAAAACTTATTAGAAGCAAATTTTAAACAAAAAGAACAAAACATGTCCTTTTTATCCTAGACATATTTCTTTTGGCAGAAGATAAAGCCTCATTTATCAACTATTTGAATTCTGCAATATCAGAGGTTACAGTAACCATAATGTATTAAAGAAATTAACTATTTCCTTACATTAACAGCAGTGTTTTCTTTACAAATAACATAGTTTTTACTAACCAGGGTATGGGTAACTTTTTTTTTTTTTGAGGAGGAGGATGGTTGTGGGTATCAGTAACTTTTGAACTATTCACGTGGCCCTGCTGACCTGGACTCTTACATATTTTTATGTGTAATTTGTTTTCTTGTTTCTCTGATTTGACTGGGGAAGACATATTTTAGCTGTCTGGTGAACCAGGTGACCTTTGAGGAATTTCAAACTGTGAACCCTTTATTCAAAATATCTGTCTATATTTCTGAGATGAGGTATTATGTACATTATTTACATTATTCACATTATTCGGACTAATGTCCTCATCTTTGTCGCCATATTTATTATGTTTTGGCTGTTGTATGCTCCGGCCTTCTTCAGGTGGTTGGAATGTCAAACTGAACCCTTTATTTCGCTCACTGGGGTAGACTGTTCTAGTTCCACATGCTATGTTTAATGGATGTCAGTTATCAGTTATCTCCTGTTAATTTTCCCTCTGAAAGTTCTCCACTGCCTTAACCGGGTCCTGTCACTGGATCTAACCAATGCCTTTATCCACTGTGTCATGTGTCCTTGAGGACATCTGTGTATGAATTTCTGGGTATTATAAATCTAATGTCTTCAGCAACCATTTTTACCAGTGCTCATATTGCAATTTTTGCTGTTATCATATCATATTTTTACCAGAGCTCATATTGCAACTTTGTTGTTATTATCGCTTTTCTCTGGCACTCCTTATTACTGGTTGGCCTTCATGTTGAGTCTGAGATCTTCACCATCAAATTCAGGAGTTCTTTTCTTATCAGAATTATCAGTGAGTTTTCCAAGCTGTCATACATTCATAATTACCAATTAGATTCATCCAATTCTTTCCAAATACTCTGCACTGTCCTCAGATTGACACGCAAACACACTGAATTGTTCATATTGGATTTCTGGCATGAATGCCAAGCAGTACAGCATGCCATTTCCAAATTTCTTGAAGATTGAATTTTGTCATGGTGCTCTTTTTCTCACAGATGGTGCCCAACTGACCCTACTCTAATGTGCAGTCAACAAAATCAAAAACAAACAACCTGCATACATGAAATGAAAACTATAAAATGGTGACAATTTACCCATCGCACCCTGTATTTATGGAAGATGTGTTCTCAAATATCTGTCTACATTACATTTTATAAATATGGATGTTTCAAGAGACTTTACAGTTTCTCCGAAAACTTTTTGCTGATTCACAAATTGGCATTACATAGTTTATGAATTAAGAGAAGCTGTTAAATCTGTCTGAATATAGAGACTTAGAACATTTTAAAACTTTTCTTGTATATTCACTGCATATTTTTCTTTTCTTTTCCTAGCTCCAAGACAAGGCAACATTGTTGACAGCCGAAAGAAAGAAGGTAAGTTTCATCTTTTCAAAACCGTCTTCTTCCTTAAGTTTCCTGCTTTTTTTCTATAAATTTCTTTACACAAAATATTACACTGCTAGTACACACACATGCATATATATGATTAAAACAAAAGATGGGCCATGTGTGCTTCTTATAATATGTATATATTTAATAGTCCGGTTAATAAAATTTGAGGAATAAAATGCCAACAAAGTGATAAAAATATTGGCAATAAGATTGATGATATTTATTGTAGCCTTTTGACTAAATTGAAGCACTTAAAAGGATTTTAAAGTCAGAATTTTCGTTGGAAAAGGACCAGCTGAAATTAAAAATTAGCCAATAATGCAGAACAAGAAAATTTTAAATTTTTCAAAATAATTGGTGATTATAGACCAGGTTACATTTACAGAAACATAAGAATACACAAACTAAACTTTCCTCTCTGTCCTTATTATATTGCAAATTCCCACTCATTTTTATCAATTAACCAAAATCATTAACCAACTTATTACACCATACATCCCCAGTAAATACAGCATCAAATCAACTCTTGAATTAATCTAAATCCTAGACACAAAAATCTGATAATGAAACCATAGGTTCACTTGATGTTGAAAAACTATTCACCAATGTTGCAGTTAAAGAAACGATCAGCATAATTATAAGAAATATATACAATAATCCATCTCTCCCTCCATTAAATATTAGACCTTACATATTACAAAAACTACTTTTAACTTGTACTACCAAAGTTCCAGTCTTTGACCATAAAAACAATATATATGTACGTTTCAGTTCTGGGTCCAACTTTTAGTAACTTTTATATGGCTAACCTTGAAAATAATATATTTAGTAATTTTAAAAAACCTTCCATCTACCTAAGATATGTTGACAATATCCTCCTTGTACTAAAAAAAACATTGATGAAATACATGAACTACAAGAAGAATTAAAAAAAAAAAAAAACTGTCATTAAATTCACATATGAAATTAATAATAATAAAATTCCTTTTCTTGATATGTTGAGACACCAATAATAATACATTCACTACCTCCCCATATAAAATGCCTCCTAGCATAAACTCATACACTCTTAATTATAAGAGTGAATGTCCTAAGTATTACAAATTAGAAATTATACAAAATTTAATAAACCATGCTAAAGTTAACTCATCCACAAAAAATGTTTTTACACTGACCTAAAAGACTGAACTGCGACAATGCCTTTATCAAATTTTACCTCTGCTTTGGTTTTATTTGCCTCTAAGTTTATAAAATACCAAAAGAATATTTTCTTTGTTATATTGTAATCTAACAAAATTATTTATTTTCTGTCATTTTTGTCATATCAGTTTTATTTTTTAAATGAAAAAAGGTAGAACAAACTTGAATAAAATAAATAAATAAATGAAATTACAAAAAAGTTTATCTATTCTGCTGCAGCAGAATTATATAAAATCCCTCCTCCCTTCCCAACTACAGTTCTTATATTTTTAATTCAATTTACTATTTTTTTTAAAGTTTAACTGGATTATTTAGCACTAAATGCCATCTATTTACAAGAATTAATTTTAAAATGTACCAAACTTTCTGACGATTTCAAATTTATTTTTCAGAGAGGTAAAACTGTTCCCGAAGGTCTGGCCAATTCTGAAGACATTCGTGTTTACCGACAACTGGCTTCCCATACAGTAAGCTAATATTTGATTGTTGAATTAATTTTGCTGTATCTGATTCCAAAATAAGTTTCTTTGTTTGCAATAACAAGACATTCTCATAAGGAAATCAGCTGCTTTTGATATTTACGTTTAACATTAAAATATATTGACTCTCTAGTACTGTAGTACTTTAAAGGATTTATTGATCTTTTGCTGGCCAAACACATTTTATTTCTTTGTTATAAGACTCACAGTATCCAAAATTCTGATCTTCCTTTCTCTTTAATTTGCTGGTACAAGTGCATATAGAGTGAAAGCAAGCTTAATTTGCTGGTACAAGTACGTGTAGGCTGAAACTTATTTGCCAGTACAAACACATATTTTAGTAAAATAGAGGTACAGTAGTGTTTTGTGGTGCAATACTTTTCATCTATCAGAACAGGTAAATTGTCAGTTTGGTGAGTTAAGATAACATTTCACCTGCAATAATGTAGTAGTAATAGTGGGTTTTGTCATCTGAAAAGATTACTTGTAATAATATTTATTTTAACATTAATAATATTTGTCTATGTAAATAAAGATGACAAACCTACCAGAGAAGAATGACTCTGATTAGATTTGAATGGTTGCATCCGGTAAGCTCTAAGAGATGAAGCAACTCTTGTGTTGATATGTGCCAGTCAAGGAAAATTTCTGATTTGTATTGTTAGTTAACAGCTGTAGTCTGAAAGTTGGATTAAAAAGCAACTGAAATTAAGATTAACTAATTAAGAAATTGATTCTAAAGTATTTCTTTCACTTTTCCCCCCATCTCTGGAAATAGATTCATATATATATATATATATATAAGAATCTATCTTGTGCATTTATAATCTACCATTTCTCTGTGCATTGAATATTTCTGCCATATCTGGTCTGGTGCTTCAGCTATATATCTCAAGATTCTTGACAAAATTCAAAGTAGGGTCTGCAATGTTATCGATCCTGACCTGGCATCTCTACTTCAGTCACTTTCTCACCTATATCACATAGCTTCCCTCTGTTTTTTCTACAGATATTTTCATGGTAATTGTTCTGATGAGCTTTTGTCTTTGGTGCCTTGAATGCATGAATTTAAACATACTACTAGATTGGCAACTAGGTCCCATCATTATACTATTGAACTAGCTAAATGTAACGTTTCTTGTATTGCATTTCTCATCTGTGAAACTTTCTTGCTTCCCTGCTACCTACAATCTTCAAAAATTTAAATGCAACATCAATTGCCATCTTCCAAATATTGCATCCATCTATACAGCTGAATTACAAGCCATAAAAATGCCACTTAAAATGATAGATAATTCAAGAAAGGAAATTTATAATATTTTCAGACTCCTTATCTAGTTTAACAGCAATTAAAGAAAATAAAACAAATCATCACAATATTCAAGAAATCCTAGAAGCTTGTCATCATTTAATAAAGCACAAAACAATAATATTGTCTTGGATTTCTAGCCTTATGAGCATTAAAGGAAATCACGAAGCCAACACTAAGGCAAAAGACACAATGAAAATGGAAGTAACCAACATTAAACTCATATACAGAATATAAATACACATCAAGAGAAAATAGCAAGCAATTTGGGACATATTCCCAAACAATAAACTATATGAACATCATTCAACAATAAGAAAGGAGAATTTAGAGCCATTAGCTGGTCACAGACAAGACATAGTGCTCAAAAGAATAAGAATTGGGCACACACACACACACACACACACACACACACACACATGCTGAAAGCAGAAACTACTTCGGTGTATCCACTGCAATCAATTTCTCACAATTAAACACATCTTGATAGAATATAAGAAGCACAAGAAAATATGTAGCAACTATTACCAAGCACAAAATCTTAATCTGCTCTTCAAAAATGTACCTACTGCCGATATATGAAGGAAAGAAAATGCATCCAACTTCTCTAGAATATAGACTTTGCATTTTGAACCATACAATATTCTTGAAATATACAACTTGTGATATTTCGATAACGTTTCAAGTGGTTGGGGTTTTAACCCCAACCAATTGAAACGTTTTTAAACATTCCTGAATAAAAATCCAGTTTCTGCATTAAGTGACCCACAAGGGTTTTGATGTGCTGGTAAAACAAATAAACAGTCAGTTAATCAGTTGCCATCTTCAGTCTTCTTGAATCCTGTTCTTTTTAGTGTCTTTTCTCATCTACACTGACTCCATGGCAGTGATCGCAGTACTAAAAAAACAACAAAAAAAATGTCAAACCCACTCATCATTAAACTACTCAACAGGATCAATAGCTTAGATACAGATATTGTCTTCTGCTGGATACCAAGCCATATTGGTATCATAGGGAATGACAGATTCTGCATGAAAAGCATCTACTATAAAAACAACATCAGATCCCTTAGATACCAAAATCCCTGAGACAGGCCTGAAAGCAACAATCAATAAATATACTGGGGAAGAGTGGCAGAAACTATGGAACTCCTGCCCAAACAATAAATTGTTCAAAATTAAAGCTATAAACTATAGGAGAATGGCTTCAGAAGCACCAAACTAGAGAAGTGATTATGCTCAAGCTTCATATTGGATATACTACCATAACCTGTTCGTATATCCTAAAAAAGGAAAATTCTCTGGTATGTGTGGCATGCCAAGATCCATTCACCATAAAGCACATACTTATAAACTGCAGTAATTTTAATTCAGTCTGCTTAAAATATGATAAACAACAAACTTAAAAGATTTTTTTCAAAATACTGATTCATTTTACATATTTCAGTTCCTAAGAGAAATTAAACTGGTTTAAAAAATATAATTAAAAAAAATATATATAATTATAGCAAACAGCAGTTTTACTTTTTAAAATAAAATCTTTTGATTGTTTAAATACAAGCCTTTATTTAAAAAACATTAAATTTCATCATTAATTGATCCAATGTGTAAAAATACCGTAAAACAAACCAAACCTTTCTCCTCACTAGTCTTCTCGTGCTCTTTCACTCTCTGTAACCCCTTGCTTCCTGGTGATATTATGACCTTGCTAGGGGGAAAATAATTAAAATATATTTATATTCTTTTCTCTTTTACAGGGTCTTCACAGTGCAAGTGTTCCTGGCATCTTATCACTTGATATTTGTCTACGGGACACTTCAAAGATTGTTACAGGTGAGTGAGTGAAACACATTTTCTTGTCTAGTAGAGTGGGTTTAAAATTAGTTGCTATCAACAGAGAAAAAATTGGAAGTTTTCCATGAAAAATATTCTATGTAAACTTGGACATTTCACAAAAGATTAGCCAGATTGCTTGATGTTTCAGTATTTTTTTATTTTCTTTTTTTTTTTTTTATTGTAGTCATTAATTTTGTTTCCACCCACTTTTAATATAAGGATTGAACAGAATTGATGAGATCAGCCAAGATTTACATTGCAAAATAGTCCAGAAATTGTATTGTGAGCTTAAAGCTGATACTTTTTGATGTGGTTCATGATAAAGTAGAAGACAAGTTAGACATGAAACAATAAATTAGTTTAAATGACAATGCAATTGAATGTCTGTAAAAATGGGAATTTGAGCCAAGAAGTGAAAAGTCTGGCATATAGCCATTAAAATATCCATTTGTAAAAGTTACATTGTTAAATTTTACAGAGGCTTATGGCCATATCATTTTGAAACACCAGTTCCCATTTAATCACTGAAATTAAACAACATTGAACCTGGTCAGTATCTAGGGGAATGACCACTGAATAATACCAGGTGCTATAAGCTTGGATCTGTGGGTGGAATAATGAATAATGGCTTGAAATTGTTAATCAGAGAGCTGAGTTCCAATTTCAATTGGGTTTGTTATATTCACTTATGCGAAAGGTATGAATCCATCTCTTCTCTCCCAAGTTATAGGTTAATTAGTAAGACTTGTATCACTAAATCATTATCTCAAAAAGAAAATTTTTACAATCTAAAAATATTTGTTAGCTTTAAATAAACTGCAAAGGGTTGATAAGCCATAGAAAACAAATCAATCAACAAGATTAAAAATTTACAATCTAATTTCTTCTAAGAAATAAATTTTAATAGCTTCTTTTATTGAAAATTTTATGCTTAGCTTTTTACAGGATTGCAAATACAGTGAAATAACCATTTGTTATTTTTCTCTTCTGTATAATGAGAAAGAATTTGAAATTTTGTGATTGGATTGTGGGAGAAATTCATGATTTAGCTTGATAATACTTTAACACTTTTTGGTAAATATTAAAAGGTAATCTATTCCTGCTATTTAAAAAGTAAATCTGTGTCAATTTTAAAATGTCTTTAAAAAAAAAAAAAAAAAAAAATTATGTTACTTTCCTAATAATATTTTTTACAAACTTTACTGCAAATGTCTTGTGTTTTTTAACAGAAAATAAAGCCATGAAAATGCAATAAATTGTGTGGATTTCCCATCCTAAATTAGTTGCTATATTTTGTGTCTGTAATGTGTATGCAAATGTAGCAACTATTATGGGACAGGGATAATGCTATTTATTTATACTAACCTTTTTTGTTTCTTGCAGGTGGTAATGACAAAAATGCTGTGGTCTTTAATAAAGATACTGAACAGGTTATGGCTATCCTGAAGGGTCATACCAAGAAGGTAACCAGTGTCATCTACCATCCAGAAGAGGTAAATGTTTTTTTTTTTTTTTTTTTAAATCCTGTGGCCCGTAGGGTTGTAGGGGCACCATGTGTACTGCAGCCACAGTAGAAGTGGTGTTTCTTGGGCAAGATAGCCTGACGGACTGCAACCCTCTCCAGGCCAGTTTTGAATTCAGTTTTTCCTTCTCCTAGACTGGTTGCCACCCAAGGTTATAGAACCCAGTCTGTCCTGCTATTTACCCATAGCTGGGGGGAGAAGAAGATGATTCTTACTTTTCTCAAGTGTATTAGCATGTTAAGGATTTGACTGGAATTTGAGCTTGGCTCTCTGATTCCTCAATCCGAGCTGCTATCCATTACTCCACTGTGCCTCCTTATATATGTGTGTGTGTGTGTGTGTGTGTGTATATATATATATATATATATATATATATATATATATATACACACACACACATTTTTGGCTTGAAACCAAGCTGCTATGGCTGAGTTTAAATGCTACACAAAAGAAAGGGAAAAAAATTATTACTCAGAATTGTTTTCATCTTGGTTGTTATAGTCATAATGTTTTTGCCATTTTACTCTCCAAACTCTGTCAGGTGTATGTCATAGCTGGTAACTTTTGAGGAATTTGATATCAAGGGTATTAGTATGAAATTGGACATAACAGACCAGAATTTGAACTCTGATCCCCAATTCCACTTTCTGTGCTGTTAACCGTTACACTACACATACCCCACATATTTTTGCTAATATCTTTTTATTTATTTTTATAGGAACTTGTGTTTACAGCATCTCCTGACAGTAGCATCCGTGTCTGGGGCATTCAGACAGCTCAATGTGCTCAAGTGATCCGTGCTCATGAAGCCCCAGTCACAGGCCTCAGTCTTCATGCCACAGGGGATTACCTTCTCAGCAGTTCCACCGACACGGTTAGTAGTCTTTCTTATTATTATTTTTTAGTATGTGTATTTCAGTTAAATCTTGGTCTTATATGATTTGTTCAAATGTATTAAAATAAATTCACTCTTTAAAATAAAAATGAAGTTTCTAACTATTATGTTTTAATTCCAACAAAATCGCCTGATTTCAAAACCTGAATGTGGTTTCTACAGTTTGGTCTTACAATTGTACAACATCAAAAATAAAATTTCATATTTTCAGCCAAATCAACCCAAGGGGAGATAAGCCATGTTATTACAACAAGGAAACCAGAACACACATATATATATATATAATAAAAAGGCTTAAACACTAGTACGCCATGGTCATAATTTATTACATTGGAATTGTAAATACGATCCAATTCGTCAGATCTACAAATTCAAAAAATCTAAGGAGCTAATTCTCTATCCTGTACACACAGTCATCTGTATATAACTTTGCATATGTGTGTCTGTTGTGTTGTGCATGAGTGACTTACATGTACTTGTGTCATTTAATGTACACACAATTTAAATTAAGTTTGAAATAAAACATTAGAATAATGTTTTTCCCTTCCACTCAGTCTGGTCAACCCCTACCATGGGCTAAGCAATAAAGTCAAAGATGGAGATGAAAAAAAATCAAAAACTTAACAGCTTCATATCTATCAAATTGTCTGTTTGCTTATATGTACATATGGCTGGGAAATAGAAAAACTGATGTTTTTTTTATTATTCTCCTACCTACTGATAGAAAGCTTTAGTATTTAATCTGGCATCGACCACAGGAAAAGAGCATAAGCCAAAATTTGCAGCCTATTGAAGCTATTTTTATGGCTCTTTCTGTATATATCTTCTTACAGATGTGTTTTAAATGGACAAACAATTTAGGTTTAAAATTTAATCATTTTGCTGTCAGTGAAGTGGTGGTGACTGAACTAGTTTAATCTAAATGTGCACTTGTAATGACAACATGGATGACAGACTGCTAACGTGTATCTCTCATTACAGATTATGACAAATGAAAAAAGAATCAAAACAAAGTTATTTATTTATAATTTTATGAATACAAACATCTCAGCATTTGTTATTTTAGTCCCAAATAATAACACTTCTTCATCTCAGAACTTCAACAGATATTGACCTCTTTTTTTTCATTTTCTTTTCAGTCTGAACTCACTGTATATATTTTTTCTTTCCTCTGTTTATAGCACTGGGCCTTTTCAGATATTCGTACTGGCAAAGTTCTTACCAAAGTTACAGATTCTTCTGCTCCTCATGGTAACATTTTTTTCTGTTTTTTTTTTTTTTTTTTTGTCTTCTTGTTCTATAAAAGATTGAAACAAAAAAAAAAACAAACTGCATTTAACCCACTGTAGCCAACAGTGAATAAAAACAATAATGGTATAGTACTTATCAAAAATGCCCAAGATCAGTATCCCCCACCCCAAATCAATAATATACAGTCAATGTTTAAAAATGTTCACAAAATGGGGATTACACATAGGACAAATATTCAATTACTTTCTCAATAGGAATTACCCCCTTAAAACTATAAAAAAATAATAATCAATCACTGAGGCTTCCAAACAAAATAGAAATTCTCTTCTAATGTTTGAAACAAAAAAAGAATAATTTCAGACTTCCCACCTCACCAAGGGAACATCACTTGTAATAAAGCCTGATGCCACATCTGTAAACATATCATCACTGATAGCATTTTCCCAACCCCCACCACCCAGTCATATGTACTCTACACAACAAAACTACTATGTAGAAGCTACACACAGAAATTAACCCTTCAAACATCATCCTTAATAATGGCTATAGAACCAGCCAAAAGTGCTTGGAACAATTATACCTATCAAAAATTCCTATATTCTTTAACCTCTGAAAAACGGGAAAATGTTTCTTGTTTTTTTTTTTTTTTTTTTTTTTTTTAACAATTAGATTGTCATCTGTCTGGTTTGGGCATTTGATAAAGAATGTTTTTATTAGCAGATTGGTTTAAAGCACACCTAGCTTAAAGTTGTTTTTTTTTTGTTTTGTTTTTTTTTCTCTCTCTCTTCTTACCCTGTACAAGAGGCTCACAAATTTTGTCCCAACTGAGAAAACATTTTCCATATTGAAACTTTTCATTGCTCAGGTCAGAGATGTCAAATAAACTTTTTTTCTGTTTCTTTTCTTCCTTAACTTTTCTTTTTTTTTTTTTTCTTCTTTTCTTTTTTCTTCTTTATTTTCTTTTTTCTTCTTTATTTTCTTTTTTCTTCTTTATTTTCTTTTTTCTTCTTTATTTTCTTTTTTCTTCTTTATTTTCTTTTTTTTCCTTTTTTCCTTTCCTTTTTTCTATTTTTTTTTCTTTTTTCTATTTTTTTTTCTTTCCCTCCCCCCTTTCTTTCCCTCCCCCCTTTCTTTTATATATATAATATATATATATATATATATATATATATATATCCACTAAATATATTTATTGTAATGAAAAATGTTGATTAAAAATTCTTTAGAAACTATATGCATGTAAATATTCTTATTTGTTTTCTTTATTTAATCTTTCCATTTCAGCGCTGACCTGTGCCCAGTTTCATCCTGATGGTCTCATTTTTGGAACAGGTACAGAGGATTGTATGATCAAAATTTGGGATTTGAAAGAACAAATCAATGTTGCCAACTTTCCTGGACACATGGGGCCCATAACCAGCATTGCTTTCTCTGAAAATGGTAACATTGCTTTCATTCATTCTTTTTTATTTATGCAACTATTTCTTAATGAATGATAGCAGTCAGTGGTCATGGACCCGGCAAATTCTGGAAATAGGAAGATTGGTGGGGAAAGGACAGAAGCAATAGTCACACTTGTATTTTATCATTAAGTGCATTTGAACCCCCTTTTTATATAGGGGATGATGCAGGGTTTTCTATTCACTCTCTTTATCACTCTATCATGCTTTTTTTTTTTTTTTTTTAGGGCTTGGATGATCATGACACTCTATAACTTTTTATCCATCATGGCTCTTAGCAATGTTTATTTATCTCCTTACTATCCCTCTCACTTCTTGTTAATCACTGTTTTATTCTTCCCATCATGCAACTTGGTTTTAATTATTTTCTGTCTTAATAAACAAAATATTTCTCTCAGTAAAATAAAAAGTTTACTGAATTTTACAATGTCTTACCTAAAGCTTTTTTTACCAATTTTTGGCACTAAATCTATACATAATAAGGCAGAAAGTGTTCGTGGGTAGTCTGGAATTAATTTTAGCATTGTTTACAGAATAAGGCTAATAGATTTATTATGTAAATGCATTTCTAATGAGTTGATTCTAAATATGCACTGAAAAATCAATGATCAGGAATTAATGCCAGCATGGCTAAGAAGGGGTGCAAATGTTTGTTTAATAACAGAACTAACTTTTTATATTTTTTTTAATGCCAAGCTTTAGGTGTTTGCATTTCTTTAAAAAAAAAAAAAAGAGAGAGAGAGAGTTGGCCATAGTCAGGATCATCAAGTCAAAGTGAACGATCCTTTCTTTAGCTGCATAGTATGTGCTTTGCCAGGGCTACAAACAGTTTTGAATTCGGAGTTTTCCTTCTAGACCATTGTCACCCAAGGCTATATAACCCAGTCTGTTTTATTATTTTCCAATAGCTGGTGGGAGGAAAGTTAGATTCATACCTTTCCCAAGCACGTAAGTCAATGTAACAAACTCAACTGCATATGATTAGATAGAAATGTTAAAAATGTTGCCTTCAATATGTTCTGTGAGTATCAAATTTTCTAAAACCTCTTTTCTCATTGTACACCTCAGAAATTTCAACTGTCTCTTTCTGACATTAAGTACAAGTGTCTTTTTTGTTTTTGTTTTCTCTTAAACTTCATTGTTCTCTCCGTGCTATTCTCAGCATCCTTCTGTAGAACCACATTTTTGTTGCTTCCAGTCTCTTCTACATCTGCCAGGACTGGTATTACATAACAATTCAGTACTCTTTTCTTTTTGGTCACAAACAAAATTTTCCTGTTTCTTAATATTTTAGTTCAAATACACTCTCTGTTCCTTGTAGACGTCACTGCACCAATATTTTCTTTATTCTTTTTTTTTTTGTCAGGTTACTATTTGGCTACTGCTGCTGAAGATGCTGTTGTGAAATTGTGGGATTTGCGTAAATTGAAGAATTTCAAAACTATCCAACTGGATGATAAATATGAAGTACGCAGTCTTTGTTTTGACCAGAGTGGTACTTATCTCGCTGTGGCTGGAACGGATGTCAGGTGAGTAGCTTTTGATAGAAAACTCAGGTGCTATCATCTTAAATCACACTTACAGCATAAGTTGTTAATTCAGATGTGTTGTCAACAGTATCTCATAAATCATTTCTGACAATTTCCTTACTGAAAACTAAATATCATCACCTTGTCTATCATAATTGTATTTGTCACTGTGCGGCTAGCATCATTTGTGGTGATAATAATGACAACAAATCAAGTTATTTTGATGTGTTTGGGGAAATGGACATGAATATTAACATAAAGGAAAGACATGATAAAATGGCAATTAAATCTTTATTTAGATATATATATGTGTGTGTGTGTGTGTTTGTTAGGAGGGTGTAGAATCCTATCTGAACAAAGGGGAAGAAACCTAGCTCATGAGTGGAAAAGTATTGTCATTTAAAAAGAAAAAAAAAATCTCTTGTCTCTACATATATTTATATTATACAATCCCAAATTGTTTTGGCTTTAAGCAACCCATAAAGAGATGATACACTGTAAAAGAAAAACAAATAAATCAATCAGAATGCTACTAGTTTTGAAGAGATCATATCCGTTCATCAGGACACATGTAGTAAAATTGAAATTTAATTAAACACATAATCTTACAGAAATATCCTGATACATTTTTTTTTTTTTATCTTATTTGTTACTGCTTTGTCTAATGGTGTGTTAATAAATTTGCAACTGGACACATTATTTGTAGAATTTTTGCCTGAAATTTTCTTTGATTTAATTGCATTTATAGGGAAATAATTTGTCCTATAAAATGAACATATATATATTTTCTCTCTTATATCCTTAGTCCGTTGGCTTAAACAATAAACCTACAAATCTTGTAATGAAACTAGCAGTATTAAGAATTAGTAGGGCTGATATATATATTGTCATCCACAGACAGACTGTTTCACTGTATCACAGCTCATCAGTGTGGCTAGACGTCCAGTTGCCTCTAGCTAGGATCGAAACCTGACTGAATTAGCATCAGTCAAGGATTCTACCACTAAGCTGTTGGCGCACGGCAAGAATGAAGGTGAACTTAAGCATATTTATTTTTAGATAAACACACAGTGACTGAGAGAACTTGATTCAATTTACCAGTGTCTTGCATTATTAGCCGTAATAGTCACTGTTTACAAACCCACACTTCCTCCCCAAAGAGCTCAACCGAAATAAATTTTTCAGGAGCATACATATTGAACAGGAACCAAACTTCTATTCCAAGACTAATATATATATATATATATATATATATATATATATATATATATAGTTTTGGAATAGAGGTTTGTTTCCCGTTCTAGTCTTGTTAAACCAAAATCTAGGGAACTCTCCAAACTGATGATCAGAAGTTGATATATCATATTTTCTTGGGAATAATAAGAAATTTTGAACAAGAATTACTGCCCAAAGCCAAATGGTGTAGGTGTGCTTGGAAAATCAGCTTTTGAAATCCGGGCTTTTACCTTGGCTCAAATGCTAATCTCCAGCACAGATAGACAATACTGTTCCCACCAAAAATCATCATTTAAGAGGGTAGAATATGTTGTAACCTAGGAAAGGTTTACTGAATGAGGGATAACCAAAATGGAGGTTGGAAATGAAATGGTAAACATCAATAAAATACAATACTTGTTAGTGGCGTGAAGTAGGTAAACCACTGCTAGTGGTGGACAACTTAGACACCAGATTACCCCCACTTACAATAGTGTCCAACATATGATAATTGGGACATACCCATTAAGCTATGGTATATAACAATAGTTATTACTGTATATAATTTAGAGATCATTTGAGAGCCACTTCAAAGAGGTGGTGTTGGAAAGTTGATGGACTGGGATCTTTTGGCATTCAATAACTGATACATGTGACAATTGATAGATTGTTTGGCAATGAGTTCACATTTTTTTTTTCTCCACATTTTCTGTTGGCTTCCTGGTTGATCATTCTGACTGCTTGTCAGCCTTGAAAACTTGCTTGTTACTCAAAAACCAGTGTTCAACCTGAAGACCATTTTGCCAAAAGCCTGATTTTCGTCTCTCTCACTGCCAGACTTACCAGGTGTTACATAAAATGCAATGCAGGCACATTACTTGAATTTATCATTTATTGTAAAGATTGCAGAGCCATTTCAACATAATGTTAGAAAACTTAGTGTAATAATTGAACACAAGTGGATAGTATGAAGCGTTTTGGCAGACTCGGTAAACTGGGTACCGATCAATATTAGCTGAGTGTGCATTTCTATTGAATAATACCATCAGACTATTTACACATGCTCTGATTGCATTATGGAAACTTTCTGATACCATGTCGCACACACACATAAAATTATAAATTTCAGTTAATGAATTTATAACTAGCAATATAACCCATCTTCGTCAGGGTGTTTCATTACTAGGAATTTTTGCCATTGAATTGAAGCAGTTTAAGTTTAAAGTCGGCTCACTCAAAAATCAGTATTAGTAACAACAATTGGGTGCAACACAGGCACATCCCCAAATGGTGGGGGGTTAACAATTTGAAGGTAGGGGCTGAAAAGGGGACATTTTTGTGTATCTCAATTTTGCAAGGAAGGAACCTCTTCCATGGACCATCATAATAATATACAATAATTTTTATTTATAATATAATTTTTTTTATAATTCTAATAATCTTTTGTGTTAGATTCCAACTCTCTAAATTGATTGTACGCTGTTTTTTACAGACATTAATTCTTGGCTTTGATTTTTGCGCAGAGAGTAAAAAAAATCAGTTTATTTTTTTTTTATTTTTCACCTGAAATGTTGTAATTTTTTCCAGCCAATTTGGACTCAAAACTGACACTGAAGAATTATCTATCAAACAAAAAAAATGTCATCGAAACCTGATGGAAACTGTGGAAATGCATAAACAACATCCAATCACACACACACGCACACACACATTTTATAGATATATAGATTATCATTTTGTTTTCTCTCTCTTTTTCCAAACAGAATCTACCTGTGTAAACAGTGGCAGGATTTAGCAGTGTTCAATGATCACACAGCTGCAGCTACCGGAGTTCGTTTTGGCCACAATGCAACGTTTGTCGCTTCAGCCAGCATGGATCGTTCAGTCAAGTTCTTTGGGATGAGTTAAAATGCATTGACTGCATGTGGTGCATAGTTATGCATCCATGCACGAGTATGTGTGTATGTCTGTGTGCATGCCTGTGTATGTGTGTGTTGTAGGGCTTTATGGCAAATATACAAGGAGCAGGAAACAAATTGAGTTGTTAACATAGATGCAAAATTTTATGCCATTTCTACAGCAATTGAAGCATTTTATTTTATTAGAAATGGAAAAGAACAATCTCTCATCTTTGGTGCATCTAAATTTGGATTTTTTCTTTTCTTTTTCTTTGTTATATTTTAAATTTCTTTTTATTTCATTTATTTATAAATCTTTTTAAAAATTAATTTTTGTACTTTTCAATATTTGTAAGATTTTAATCATTGGTCCTAGTTCTTGCTATAATATTCAGAGGTGCTGCTTTACCATTATTAATTGATGCTGATTTTTGAGATCTTGATTGTAGAATTATCAAAATGAATACCAGATTTTTTTGTTTTGGTCTTTAAAAGAAAAAAAAGAACTTGTCGAAGATTAATGTTTTTCTAAATAGCTTAATTTAAAAAAAAACATAAAAAGGAAAATGTGTTATAAAAAGAAAAAAAATGGTAAATTTTATGGCAATTTTAAAAAGAAATTGAAAATTTTTCCTGTACCCTATCTTGTATCATCATCATAATTTAAGGCTTAAGTCAACCAAAAAAACATTGTATAATAGTAAGCATATCTTGACTAATGAATCTTGATTAAAGATTTCTAAAAAAAAAAAAAATTTTTTTTAAATCTATTTTAACTAGATTTTGTTATATTTTCTCATGTATAATATTTTTACAGGGTTTGCAACAAGCTAATGATAAATGTTAATTTCATGTTTTTCTCTTAATTTTTTTCAAGCATAATATTAAAATCTCTATTTTTTCTTTCATTATTGTATAATGAAAACAAGACTTTCATCTCTTTTTTTTTTTTTTTATAAAGCCTTTAAAAGGTTAAACAAAAAAGGGAAAAGCATGACTTTTTTTTTTTTAGTTAAAAATATTTTACATTTTGTGAATATTTTAGGTTTTTATTAATTTTCACTTTAATTTTTTTCCTTTCCTCACCTGTATAATTTCTATTCATTGCCTTCATTTAAATCTATCCATAAATAAAATTAATGTCATCAAAATACTTGAAATAAAAAGAAAATATTTTGTGTTCCACTAGAAGATAATTTAATTATTGTTTATATTTGAACAATTTAAGAGTAAGCAAAAACTAATGATTTGTTCATAAAAAAGGCTTTTTGTGTTATAAACAACAGAATATAATCTCTTAAGTCTAATTAAGAAGAAAAAAGGTTTCTAAATTTATGCACTATTTTCATCTGTAAAGAAGTTTTAGTAACATAACATCAAAATTAACTGTTTCATAAAATATCAATTAGAATTTAGATGTTTTCTTGTTTCATTTTGAACTTTGTCAGTTTTTATTTCCTTTTTGTCTTTTTTTTTTTTTTACTTATATTCCAGTTGGCAAACATTAATTATTCATCAGTTTTAAAGTGCCAAATTAAGTCTTGAGTTTTCCATCTTTCTTGGATAAAGCATTTATATTATTAATAATGTCAGGCCAGTTTACCTTTTAATCTTTATTGCAACTCTTTCATTCTGCAGTTACCTGATAAGCAGAATCAGAAAGATGGTAAAGAAGAACAAAAGTAAAATAAACTTGCCTCAAATGAAAATGCTTCATCTGAAAAATTTGGACTTTTTCAAAAATTAATAATGATACTGCTTCATCTAAAAAATATGGAGGACTTAAAATTATTATAGTCATTAATGTTAGATGTAATTAAGCAATATGACATGGAGAAAATTGGATAATGCAAACTGTAGCTCTATGACTAAATCTGAATTTAGCCTGCTGATTGGTCCTGTAGCCAAATTGGTAAGTTGTTTATCCATGTTGGATGGGCTGCCAAGAATACAAGTTCAAAACTCATTGGAAACTGCTGCCTTTTCCGATCCGTGCCGTTTTCTTGATGTTAAACAATCTGAGCATTGTAAGAAAGATCAACCAAAATAATTTGCAAGTAAAACAAATCAGAATTTTGTCAGTCATTAAATTTTGTTTTTATTCTTGTACGAACTAATAGGAAGGAACTTTTGGAAGATTTAAATTCTTTCAAAGGACCAAAATTAAAAAAACAAACAAGAAAAGTGATTTAGCTGTTTTCAAAGACAGACTGCAGAATCAGGACAAAAGACCACATGCCATGAGCATAGAATTCAAATTCTAACCCTCAAATAAAAAAAAAAATATGTCTTTTAGAGTGTTTTATAATCCTATCAACACTTTACTCCTGCCTGAAATTTTTTTTTTTTTAGTTTAGGCCCCATATTTATTCAGACTAATCTCCTTGTCTCATGATGTTTTTTTATCACAATATTTTGACCACTTACTCTCCAGTCTTCTTTGGACATTTGTTGAACTTTAGAGTAATGTTGAATCTTGCTCCGATAGGGCATGTACTTCATCTCTTATAAATCTGGGGCATCTGAGCACCTGGAACTTTCCTGTGATATTTCTGGGTGGGGCAGTGGGAATACGATTGTTGGTGAAATTCCCCAAGTTTACTGGAAAGTCACAGGTTCAATTCATAGGTGATGATGGCAGTTTCAGGAGCTTGCACCACATGTGTATGAGAACAGAAGGACATGTTTTATCAGAACAAGGTTCAACCTTCTATTGGAAATGTGACTCTTAAAAAAAAATGTTGATAAAAACTAAACAAAAATTATTCTGAATGAGCTAAAATACAAAAAAGATCAATTGTATTTTCTCTTTACACTTTTGTTAGCCAAAGAGATTTACTAGCTGACTGTCATTTGATATCAAAAGCCAGACTTTGCAAAACAAATGTTTGAGGAATGAACATAATTGATACTAAGGTCATATTTCATATAAAAACAGTTGTTTTATCTTTGAAATGCTTTCAACAAAATAGGAAAAAAAATTGTGAAAAATTAAAAGCATCTTCATCTTTTTTGCTAGATTATAACAATTTTTTTCTTTAAAGTTAACCTGAATAGTTCTAGAAACCAAATCCTGAACCACTAGTGGCATCTTATCTTAATCCATGTACTGATAAGAAATCTGTTTGAGATGTGTTTGAAGGCATTTTCTTTGAAGGTTTATTTGCTAAGTTTAATCAGCCATAAAATGACTATAATGGGGACATTAAGCAAAGATTGAACTCATTAACAATAGTTTGTCAGGCCAAATTGCTAACCATTGAACCAAGACAAACAGTACAAATAAAATAAGATTATTAGAGAATTAATATTTGAACCTTTTCAATTTGACTTTTGTACAAATCTGTCTCTGTTATTTTTTCTCTTAAATTAGTTTATGAAGCCTTTAATAATGATCATTTGTTTATTCAATGTTTTTTTTTTTTTTTAAAGGGTGGAATAGAAATGTCCCAACAGTATCCTTATCTAACAGATGATTAGGCTTATTCATAGAAATTAACAACTTGTCACATTAAACACGTAGGAATTAGTTAAAATGACCAGAATATGTCTATTTGCTGATTAAAAGACTAAAACTTCATTGTATCAATATCATGTCTACACACACACACACACACACGAATAGGAGTACTATTCAAGACTTATCTCACAAACCATTCTACTAGGTGTTTCAATCTAGTTTGGTGTTAAATTTGACGTGTGTGTGTGTGTGTGAAAAGCAATATATAGATTTTTATATATCAAAAACAGTTTTAAGAAAATCTGACAAAGTGGGAAATGCTTTTTGTGACGCATTTCATTAACATCACTTTAGTTCAATGAAGTTCTAAACGAAATGCATCATGCGCAAATAAATTTTCCACTTTGTCATAGATTTTCCTAATATGAAAGGGAAACAACAATCAGGTTGTGACAAATTAGTTTTTCATTAAAAAAAATTAATCTTTCTTTTTTTTTTTTTTTTGTTTTAAATGGATCTCTTCTTTGCATCTTGATTAATTGGCAACATTCTTTTTAGATTAACACTAAAATCAATCTGAATAGGCTGAGTCGATTGCTTTTCTGCTCCTTGTATAACTTTTCACCTTCTTCACACATGTAAGAATTCACGTTTCTTTTTCTCTCAAACACAAGTTTAATCTTCTGAACTTTTTTTTTCTCTCATGAATCATTCATTATCTGAAATAAAACTGTTATCTATGAATTGTGTCTGTTTTGCTTACATTGAATATTGCTACAGATTTGAATGTCTCAGCTCTTTAAAGACAATTCAGTGTTTAAAGGAAATCATACCTCTTTTTGCTTACTGATCAGTCTTGTACTTTATTCAATATTGATTTGTCTTGAGATAGAATATTCCCTTCTGTTAAAAATCTGTATATTAGAACATTACAAAAAATAGTTTCATCTCACTTTTTGTGAATGGACTTTTCCAGACCTTTTGGCATTTTTTTTTTTTTTTTTGTAATCGATTTAAACATTTGCCACTGTGAGTCTCCAAACTTACTCTTGTAAAATTGGACATTGTTCTTTTCATCCTTAAAACTGGCATCATCTTCCTGCTGGTAATTCATTGTTTTGGCCAGTAGTAGGCAGTGATTGATGATAGTGATTATAGTAAGAAATGTTTTCAAAATAACATTTTTTATAATTGCTCAAAGTCTCAATCTATAATTGCTGACTCTGCTTTTACTTTTATTCATTATGTGACTCTGAAGCCCTTTAAAAGCAGATCTAACTACCAATAAGGTGGAACTCACTTCTGGCTTTTTGCTTTCCTGTCAACTTTGATCTTTAGCAATTTAAATGCAATGTCAATCATCACCATCTATCTCTTTGAATCCTGTTCTTTTATTGTCTTTGCTTCTTTTACTCTCAGTAACTCTTTGAATCCTAATTGCTTTTATTGCCTTGATTGGAGTGAAATGATTTAGGTGAACTTATTGTCTAGTTTGCACTCCTCCATGGTTTTCCTTTGTTTCCAATTTAGGATTGGGCTTCCAGTTCCTTCCAGAAATTTAGAAATACCAAAGTTGAGCTAGTAAATTACTTTTGAAATGGACATGTGACCTTCAAAAGTCAGAAGGTGGTCACAAACTTTTGACATGTGTAAGCATTTTTCTTTTAATCATTTCACCCCAAGCAAGGCAATAACACCACTAAGACTCAGGGGGGCTACGGGAAGAGAAAAGGAAGACTTTAGAAGGAACTGGTAACCCAGTGCTAAACCTCTACTCCTGTTCAAAAGACCTGAGAGGAGTGTGAACTGGATGGTGTGGGTGTTTATATATACGGTGTCTGTGAATATGAAATGTATCCTAAAATTGATGAATGCTTCACTTTAAACCTGCTGCATCTCTTCTTTTTGCATCAAAATTCAACAAAATCGCTTGTATTCTTAAATCTACCAAGTGTTACTTTTTGTTAATTGTACATTTGGCTACAAAGTTCTGTGCTGGAACAGTGATTTATGATGAACAAAGACATTATTTATAACTTGGATAACTGTGTGGTACTTTAAAGAAACTTTATTTTTCAGCGAATGAAATATAGCTATTAGGTGAAACTTTCAACATAAAAGTCATCATAACAGAAGCAGACTCCTTAGTTTTGGTGTTTGTGAAAGGCTGCTTATTAGAAATATGGTTGACAGTAATTCCAGACATTGTGATATGGAAATGGCTTTAGCCTGGGCATTTTTTGCCTTTAATACTCTTTGTAGTTACTCTGCTTCTCCCCCACCCCCAAATCAGTGTTGTCATCCCTAACAACTCCTACATTAGAACCAACAACAATTTTAACTATATTGAGAAGTGCATCTAGCAAGGCAGGAATTTCTTAGAGTTGAATCTGATAAAAGAATCAATGTAGAACTAATTATATTCATAGTTATAAATGATCTTTCCAACAATGATGAAATATTTAACAAAAACAAAGACAGGATATTCATATAGTGTTGTCACATCTATTAAGCTGTTCAGAAAATAATGCGGGTTTTTAAAGCATTTCTTAAAGGACATCTTACTCCAGAATAATTTTCATTAATGTCTTAAAGTTCTCCTCAAAGCACTCACCAGGAAAGTCCGCTACATAAATGTGGGTGAATTGCTTGTCTCTTATATAGTAGATTCTTCTAATGACCTATAAAAAGGGTTGTGTACGCAAGAGAGATACTGTTTTATGTGTACAGGTATATATATATATATATATATATATATATATATATATATATTAAGTATTAGGTTGTTGCAGGTTTTTTTAATCATTACTTTTTAAATGACAGATCTTATTTCAGAAAAAATTTTATCAATCAAAATAAGACTCATTAGATTCCACACAATTTTGCTAACGAGATACAAGTGCTGTTATTCCACTAGCATAGAAATTACAAGTTTGGGAAGCAATAACATTTTTGAAAGCATAAATTGTTGAAAATTTTTCCTTGTAAGTTGTCCAAATATTTGAAAAAAAGTAATCAATTGCTGATTATAGTGATTTTCCAAGCGTTGCTTAGATATGGCACAAGACTGAAAGTAGGGGGGTCACCCAGTGTGTATCGAACTCACTACTCAGTTGTAATTGTTCTAGTGAGACAAACTTGCTAACTATTACACCACCTCGAGGTGCCCGCAATTGCTGATTATATGCCTACATCAACTTGTGTCTGACAAAAGACAATAAATCTTAGAACTGAAGAGAAGAATTCAAAAGCATGTGTTCAAGAATCACATGATGATGTCAGTAGCAGCCATGACCTTTACAAAGTTGGAGTTGGCTTGTGATAAATCATAATGCTAATGTGACTGATGATGATTAGTTTGTTTTACAGCATACCAATCAACATAACCTGATGAAGGCCAGAGGACACAACCACCAAAACATGACAAGTTCAACAAAGATAAGAACAATAATCTGCATGTAAATAATGATATCTCCTCATCCCAGAAATTCGTACAGAAATGTGTGATTTGTTTTACAGCATATCAATCTTTTCCAAGTTATTTAATACTGAATTCTATCATTTTGATAAACAATTGATAGGTAGATATATGCCTGGTTTGAATGACAGATACAGAAGAAGAGGCTACTTTAGGAGGGGTGGGTTACTCGTCTGCATGAAGATGTGGTTGGCATATTGATCCCAATCAATAGGACAAGTTGAAGAATTGAAAGACAATGATGAAAGAATTATGCCAAAATGATTCCAAAACACAACATGCACCTCATTTAAATCAATGTGTCTATTGGTTAGAAATTAACATTGTGTGAGATTTTTGACTAATCAAAAAAAAAAAAGAGTGAAACTCTATTTCTCTTATGGGGAAAAAAGTTCTTGTAAAAATCCACATATTTTGACTTTCAGCAGCAGAGATGACTGTCTCCAAAACATTCAAATACAAAAGACGTGGCTGCATAGCAACCCCCACACCACCGGCGTGTGCTGAAAAAGACATGTTGGCAACTTCAAACAAATAATCTCCAACAGCAGCAACAAGGATGGCAGTGAATCTATGCTGATGATTAAATTTTTTTTCTCAACCAGTTTTTTTTTTTTTTACTGTGAACCAATTACTGAAAGTCTTTTCTAAACCGCATCCTTTTTCTGTGCACCAATTATCCAAAAACTAACTAAAGACTATTTTTCTTTTTCTTTGACTCTTTTTGAATTCATGTAAATATATTTGTAAATACAAATGATTTATTTAAAAGTCAACTAGGTTTTCTTTAATTTTATTGTTTGGAATTTGTACATTTGGATTTTTATATATATATATAATTATTTATTTAAAAATATGATTCCAACACGCTACATAAGAGTTTTCATGTTTCAAAACAAGAGCCGAAAGCTTCAATATAATTATTTGAATTAAATTGAATTAAAGTAAGCTCTGTTCCATCTTCAAGCGAAATTTTTTTTTTTGGAATAACTTACTTTTGAAATTTACGTGTTTTAATAGCATATTCATTATTGAAATCAAAATTTCCATGGTAACGGCTAGCGCAATTGTTTAAATAGAAAGGGGTGTAGGGTGTTAATAATTTGTATCAGTATAGAGTTACATTCATAGGTGTTGAGTCAGGGTAAGGTTGGGGGTGTCTAAATTTAAAACGGAAGATGATTTCGTCTAGTCTGGTTTACGTGTCTATGGAGATTTATTTTTTTTATTTTATTTTTTTCTGAAAGGGTTTTGTGTATATAAAGAAAACTGCCGTAACATTTGTTTTTTGACAACTTCATAAAGGGTTATCTTTTTTTGTAGGGTATTTAAACTATTAGGACTATGGATTTAAAAAAAATATTTTATTGTTTGTTTATATGCTAATTATTCAATGCAAAAATTTGATGATGTCGGCAAAAAACCGTTAACTCATGTCTATTGTTTAATAGATTTTTATTATTTAGAAACTTAATAATGTGTAGTTTTTCATGTAGGCATAAAGGACATGGGTCATCCCAAGTTTTACAAGTTCTAGTTTTGTTTATAATTTTCCATTTTACTTTTGGTGTTTTATTCATTTCCTTCAAATGCCAAAAATATTTAGACAGAGATGTCTGATTTTTTTTTATTTATATTGTTGAAAGAGCACTTATGCTGCCTCCATCTGGCTTTAAATTCATTCTTTGTAGACCCAATGTATATCATATTAGTATTAGGACTCTCAATGGGTGAGATAGTACATTGGTATACCACAGATTTGACGCAGCATTTATTTTCCAATGGGCAGTCTTCTGGGTTTCTACAATCACATAATTTTTCACTATTTTTGTCTAATTTAAGGGTAGGGTTTTTATTAATACTATTCAGGCATGGGGGTTTGTTCAGAATTTTATTATTGTGTTTTTTTATTATACTTTCTAGATTTTCAGTGCAGCTGTAACTCTTATTAAATATATTACTAAGTCTACTATTGGTAGGGAAGTGTTTTTTAACTAAAGCTAGGAATTTCTGTCCTAGTTTAATACTAACCATTTGATTGAACGGAGGGGTATACCAAATGATTTTTCTTTTCCTGTTTTTTTTCTTCTGATTAGTACAATTGTTTCTATAATTAATGTTTGCATTTTTGTATCCACTATTTTTTAGGGCAGCGTTATAAAAGCTACTGTGTTGTTGGAATATTTCTTTGTTAGTGGAGTTAATGCTGATTCTATTTTCTATTGATGAGGGTATATATTTAATTATGGATGGCGGGTGGTTTGACTTCGGGTGTATATATAAGGGGTTAGTATTTGGTTTTTTATAAGGTTCTTTCCTATTTTCTATATATTTTCACATATATATATATAAAACCTGGATGACAGAATTTCCTACATCCCTTTCTGTAAAAATGTCTTTAGACAAATGCCTATTTTATATGGATGATTTTCTTGGACTGGAGCTAATGAGTTTGAAAAATGTCTTGTTGAGAAATATGTTTTTTTATTGGAAACTCTGCCTTACTAAAATTGCAATTTGACAATAAATCAACTTCAGTGTATGCCATCCTCATCACCTGTTATGCTGAGCTGAACATTGAGGGAAGTCATGATAAAGGATGACCAAAAAAAGCTTCTTGGAATGAAGATGCCAACAATGACCTCAAGAAATTGAATTTGAAAGAAGATATTAACTCTTGATAGAGCAGTCTAGAGAGGTTTAGTGAAACAGGCTACCTGAATATTCAATCCTTGTATCAAGGATAGAAGATGATATATTGGATAATGAGTGAGTTTAACTGCTCAGAAAACTAATCAACTGTTAGAAATGCAAGAAAAAATGCAAGTACCTTGACTTTATGGATTTAAGCACAGTACTAGATTGGCGGCAAGATCTCATCATACAGTTGAAATGGCTAAATGTAACCATAAATTCTATGCTAACAGTTTTTTCTCTTGCACTTCTTGCTGTGGAACTCTCAGCTTTTTACTTTTCTGTCAACTTTGATCTTCAAAAATTTAAATGCAGTGTCAATCATCTGTTTTCTTAATTCCTGTTCTTTTATTGTTCTCTTGCCTTAATAAGGTTTTTCTTTTTTTCATATTCTCTCTCATTCAATAACAGCGCATTATGGGTAGCAAGGTCTATTGTGTTACCCTAACAGTTATTGGATAGGCTGTAATGGTTATATCTTATATATATATGGTGGACTCTCCTATTGTGAATGATAAATGAGGGTCAGCAGTGGATGGTGCCTTTTGTTTTACACTTATGTCTTTCCCTTACCTGAGGATGTATATTTCATTTGTGCTTTCTTATGTGCAATACTAGCCCAGCCTTGCTACGAGCAACAAAGCCACACTGACAGATGAAATTTGTTAAAGCAGGATTTTGATGGTGTCTATGCTTCATAGCTTGAGAAAGCTGATCACAGTGCTTCAGTCTACTGTCTTCAAAACCCTTTAACTTAATGAAACATGTCTTACGCCACACCTTTCGGTTCGATGCTTGAGCTTCCCAGGTTTTCATATCAAAGTTGACATGTTTCAAGTTGTCTTTCAATTTGTCTTTGTAGCGTAAGAGTGGACATCCAACTGAACGCTTGGAGTTTGGTTTTTGTTCCACGTGCCAAGGTCTAACGGATGTCAGTTATCAGTTATCCTGAGATGAAAATAAAATGTTTTATAGATAATAAAAGTTATGGAGGTAGTTCTTCACAAAAATGTATTAAAGCTTGAAAATAGACACTGGTGCAATTAAAGATACGTTAGATTTAAAAAAAAAAAAAAAAAAAAAAAAAAGAGATTAATATTGTAATTTGGGTGGCCATGTCTCAACAGATTTCTGATTGCTTAACAAGAAGTGGAATGTCTACAGAAAAATTAAGATTCTGTCAGTGAAAATAAACAGAATTTCTTTTCTTTGGGGGGGGAAAAAAAAAAGAAAAAGAAAATGGAAGATATTTAATCGTGACTTAATTACATAACTACAGTCATCTATTTTTCTCACTAGACCCAAATAAAATCAACATTTTCTTTTACTAACTGATCAGTTTATCAAAGTATATTGCTCGTCTAGAACCAGGGCCAGCTCAAGGTACTGACAACTAGGGCAGTCACCTGGGGCGTCATCAAGGCCAAGGGTGCCACCATGTCATGTTTAGGATCTTCCAAAACTAAAGCTTAGAAAAACATACTTGCAGTTCATCAACACACACCGATTTTATCCCTCCATGGCACCAGAAATCAAGAAGGGGAGGAGATGTGAGAAAAAAAAAAAAAAATGGGTAAAATTTGGTGTGTTGAAGAACACTTTAACTAGCCACCTGACAATGCATTACAGTCAAAACCCAAGGTAGTGTGGTAGGATATAATGTTTTACCTTTTTTTTTTGTGTGTGTGTGTGTGTGTGTATATAAAGAACTCTTCAAACATGTAACATTAGATTTTGGTGAGTGGCAGTTTCATCCTCACCTGATGATTGTGTAATAGCATGAAACAGCCAGTCGCAAATGTTAGGGGTACTTATCTGAAGAGTTATTGTTATTATTATTATAATTATTACATTTTAAATGTATTAGGTTGGTGCAAAAATAATGTCGTTTTCTCACATGTTACTATGTGAGAAAATGACATTATTTTTGCACCAACCTAATATTAGACACTTGTTTTTACATTAAGCTCTTTAATTGTACAACATTGGTGTTTTTTGTTAATGTTATATTTAATATTTTATATATAGTCATAATATAATCAGGTGACCAACCACTCCTACCAGTTTCATATGCATGGCTGCCTGATAACTGCATGTATAGTGCAAATGAAATTGGTAGTGGTAATAATGGCTGATTGGATGCACACTCATTTACATTATGTATCTTTTTACCTTTTAGCTACCTTTTTAGCATAGATCACCTTTTCTTTGTCTGTCACATTATAACTCTCTCAGGTGATATTTTTGTTTTAAAGTTATATATATATATATATATAAAATAGATAGGTTGGTTAATAAAACAAGGGCAAATGAAAGGGTACCAATGTGATCATTATGAAAAATATTTAATAAAGTCCATCTGTATTCCATCAGAGAATTAAGTTCCACTAAGACAACTTCTTCCCATGAACTACTGCTCTATGGAACAAACTCCCAAGAGGATGTTTCCCTGATTGCTACAATCTTAACCTGTTCAAGTCTAGAGTTAACTGTTATCTTTCTATCCATATAAACTATCCCTTAATGTAACCTTTTAACTCAAAATGGCCCTTGGACTTTGTAGAGGCTGAACCTTACTGTAAAAAAAATCAAAAAAGCGATGACATCATCTCCATAAATGGCAGTTATATTTTTTTGCTGTTTGGACATTGTTTTCCAGAAATAAAAAGAGCATTAAATGATGAAAATGCATCATTTTTTCCTCCATTTTGACTTTTTAGCATAAAAACATTTAAAAGGCACATTCCACACACAAATTGCATAGAAAGACATGTTGCTATGTTAACTTTCAGAATATGTGTGTCACTAATTTCAGTCAAATGTGAAACAAAATCACCACCATTTGAGAAACACTTTTGTTTCAACCCAATGTATCGAGCAGGTCAATTCAGTGTTCCATGGGATAATAGAGCAGAAGAGCCACCAGGGTGTTCCTTTTAACACCAAACACAATGCCTTACCTTTGCTTGTAGCATTCCTAATTTGACCTTGAATGAATCACACAAAGTTGTTTCAGGCTGATGGCAGTTCTATAATGGTATGGGTTGGGTTTGCTTAAACACATCATTGATCAGTGGTTGGTATATTGCACTGTTTTGTGACCATACACACCAACAATGATGGATTATTCCACACAAAAATAGAAAAAGACAAAGAAACAGTCACAAAAAGAATTTATTCCACATTGGAAACCACTTTAAGACAACAAAATATTCTAAAAGTCAAGAGCAAGTGCAATGCTCTAATGTTTTAAAGAGGGCATCAATAAAAAATAGACAGGATTTGTTACAGTATTTTGATTGGTTAAAAATTATTTTTGTGCTCTTTTGAAGGTTTTGGTACAGATTTCTACAAAAAGAGAAATGAAAAGATATTCAAAACAGTTTGAGTCAAATTTGCATTGCAAACCAGAGGAAAAATATTTATTTTATTTAACAATTCAGAAGAAAAAGTATAAAAGACATTGGCCTTTTTTTTTTTTTTTTTTTGCTTGAAATCATTCTGAATTTCTGGGATGAGAACTTCTCATTATTTATATTCAGGCTAATATCCTCAACTTTGTTGTTGTTATTCCATTTTGGTTGTTGTACCCCCCCCCCCCAACCTTATTCAGTTGTTTGTTGATCCAAGTAATCTTCAGGAAATTTCAAACTGAACATTTTATTTAATCTACAAGGTTAAATTGTTTTTGTTCTGCTGTCCATGTCTAGGGAGGGGGAGCACAAAAGCCAAAGTGTTGTGGTAATAACAACAAAATAGGGATATTAGTCCAAATGTAAATACAGTGTAACCCGGATATAAGAGAAATTTTATCTGGTCCCAAATTAGAGCCATACTTACCTAAACAAAATAGACCAAACCCGGATATAAGAGACTTTTTCTCCAGTCCCGACAACTCTCTTATATCCAGGTTACACTGTAATTCGGAGATCTTTTGCTTTTCAACTCTATTTGTCAAAAATCAATCTTGTAGTTGGTTGTTGAAATACTGACTTTGGTATGTAAATGGGGCTAGGAAATTTTCAGCACTCCCTTGTAAAAGCCTCTGGCCATTTTTTTTGCTTGACATTGAGCAATTCCAGATATTTATGTATTTTAATTATTGAATACAAGGATATGCTGAAAAGTTCTTAGCACAACCAAGAAACTCTTCAAAAAAATAAAAATCTGAAGATCATTTGGTAATTTTTTTGACATTATGATTCAGATCAGATCAAGGAGCATAGACAAATGGTTGGAATGTTAACCTTCAAACCATGAGGCCTGGGTTCAAATCTTACCATGGTTGATTAGTCAAGGAGGTTTCTTGATAATATCTTTCTTGAAAAATGATCCCAGCTTGGCTGGGAAGTGCCTTTAAACCTTGCCATGGTTTGACCTGAGCCTTGTAGACAAAACTGTTTGAAAGTCATTAATGATTGTGTTAGCATATTTTAAAAAAATTTTTTTTTTATTTGACCTCAATCAAGATCACAGAATCCACAACCCTGCAACACAGTTATCACCTAGACTAGTTGTCATTCATAGCTAAAGAGCCCAGTTGTGAGCCATAGTTGTGGAGAGGATAGACCCCCCCCCCCAGTATATTTGTGCAAAAGTGAATACAATGAACATGGCTGGTATTCAAACTCGGCATGCTGATTTCTCTTTTTGAGCTGCTATTACACTATGCCTTGTCCAATATGTTGTCACTAGTCTTCAACTAATGGGCACAAAGAAGCCCTTTAACCTTGGTTAGCATTAGGCCCTTGATGATGATGATAAAAAAAATCAAATCCATCTCCCCCCAGTAGCCTAGCCACGTGTGGGGACAGGTATTCATCAGTGTATCCATGTTGTTACTGAATGTGATACAAGGTCAGTTTAAATTGCCCAAACCCCCTTGTTACTTTCCCTTTTGAGGTCGGCTTAGGTATTGGGCAATAAACTCAGCCCTTCCTGAAGGATAGGTGCTGCTGGGTGAAGGCCCCCTGAGGCTTGGGCTTAATATTTTTTAAAACTTCCCCAGCATGTGCCAGCCTGTAAAACATGCAGTGACTGAAATCCTTAAAAAAGTTAATTTGTTTACAATCTGCCACAGGCAGAAATAGCACATTTCGTTTAATTTTTAATTAAATGAAATGTGCTATTTCTTTGGACAGTTTTTTTTTTTTTTTGCGCTTTTGGATAACGTATGAATCCTTCTATTTTCCCCACCAGTTATGGGTTAAATAGCAAAGCATTAGTAATGTAATGGTAATAATGGTTGGCTGCTTGTCCACTAGAGTGGCTAGTCAATCCCTATTGCAGATGCCTGCTCAGGCACATTTGTGTTTGTTCAACACTCACAGAGCCCACTGTAACTATGCTGAGCAGACCTTAGTTACAGTTTCTGGGAGAGAGTGCATTATGTGGCACAATCAACAGTCTGAACAAAGCCAGTTCCCTGAAATACTTAACACAGTCACAAGTCACTGTGACTATTTTAAACCATTAATGGTTCCGAAATAGTTCCATCTGCAACAATTTCACTCACAAGGCTTGGATCAAACCATGGAATGGTTTTCAGGCACTTTCCAAAGGTGCCACATGCTGGGATCGACCTCTACAGGTTGATGACATGAAGAAGTCACCTTCCTGAAAAATAAACCATGGGTCTCATGGTTGGAAAGCGAATGTTCTAACCACTCATCCATGTGCCCATAATATTAGTATTAATGCTATATAGGTATAAAGTTTACAAATATTAGACTGACCACTGTCCAGAAAGGGCATACTTTTTGCTTTGACAAACCTATTTCTTTCCGAAAGGGAATTAAAAAAAAAAAAAGACAAAACTTAAAAAACTCAGTGTATCAAATGCAAACATCTTGACCATATAACTGACAGCTGTTCAGTTCAACCTTAATTTACCAAATTTAGTGCATGTTAGTCTGGTAAAGCTTAACATCTATAGATTCTGACTAGAGGACCATCCTTCATAAGATCTTGTGGACTGGTGCTATAGAAATAACCAAATAACACCAACTGCATCATTTGTGGGCTTTTAACAGCAACAACTAAAATGGATAGTAAATGTGACTCAAAAAGAAAATGATATAAAGATATCGACTTCCCACACAACAACAGATGGATTTATGCCTTTTTCCAGGAGCATTTGTATGAAAGTGAGTGCAACAGATTAATCCAGAATTTGAACACTGTTTACTAATTCCACTGTATCAATTAGCATTACACTACCAACGCATCAAAATAAACATATTCATCATCTATGTGCCATATCCCATCAAGACATGGACACTCATGGCTCTTCACAATTTCCACAAAACTTTAAACAAAAATTTAGGAAGGAAACTGCCATCAATACTAGTAAAAGCCATAACAGTTAATGTATTTGTGAAACCTAATCTCTCTAAAAAATTGTTTTAAGAGAAAAATTTTAATAGACAGTAATGCTGTTTGGCCAATCAATGTTTCCTTATAAGGAAATGGATAATCTCACCATTAGCATTAATGAGGAGAACAGATACTACACTCTTCTGGCTTCCCAATCAACTTTGATCTTCAAAAATTTAAATGAAATATCAATTGTTATCTTTTTTAATTCCTGTTCTTTTATTGCTCCATCTCCTTGATAAGGATTTTCTTTTTCTCATATTCTTTCACACTCAGTTAAACCGAGCTGCATCTTAATGGCTTTATTGCCTTGCAAGCTTTTGAACAGATTTATAGCATAAATCTTTAAGGATGTGCAAGTGGTAGAATGCTTCGTTTTATTTTTAAAATCATTACATCCCAAGCAAGGCAATAAAGCCACTAAGATGCAACGACTTACTGAGAGATAAAGAAACTGAGAAAATGTTACTGAAGAAAAAAGACAATAAAAAGAACAAGATTCAAGGAGACTGAAAATGATTGATGTTGCATCAAAATTTTAAATTTTTGAAGATTGTAGTTGGCAGGAAAGTAAGACACCAGAATAGGGTTCCAGAGGCGAGAGGTACAAGAGAAGAAACTATCAGAATAGAACTTACAGTTACATTTAGTGATATTTGTGAAAGTCTGATTGATGAAATAGAACAAAATTATAATCACATAATTGTGTTATGATTTTTATCAAATTAAGTTTATGCAAAAAGTTGATTTTGAAAATTTATAAGTCAGCAGTAAAGGTTTTTATTTGATTTCTGAACAGTTTTCTCAGAAAAATCATTTCAGTTGAGAAAAGGGGTGAAGTCAATTGAAAGACTGTAGGATGAAAGCGTGAAGAATAGAAATTAGTCATTGCAACATATGTGCATTCCAGAATTCAATGCAGAAAAGTCAAAAGTTAATCTAACACAAAATAAACAAAAGGACAAGAGGACTGAGCCAGAATAAAAAAAATCTATGGTTGCTGCTGGATGTCAAAAAATGAAATGCAAGCTTTCATCACCCCACCTCCAGGAGGTGGTTCATGAAATCAAACCTATTTGTAAAAATTTTCAAATTTAAATTTAAGAGAAAAAAAGATTATGGATCTTCAGGAAAGCTTTTGAGCAAATGTTTTTTTTTATGCACTTATTGTATGGACATTTTTAGCTAGTATTTAAGATTACCCTGTAAAAATTCAACATTTTTGATTACCCTGTACCAGTAAAGATTTTTTTATAATAAATAAATCTCATGTCATAAAACAAATGTCATAAGAGGCAAAAATAAAATAAAAAATAAAAAAGTCAACTATTTTTTGCTATGTCATCTCCTTTTAAGATGCAAGTCATCATGGCTCTCCACAGTATCCTTTTCTTTTTAAGCATCTCTTAATGGCCATAACTTCTTAGGAAAGACAGTGGAGTGGTTTCCTGTTGTCATGTCAATGGTTTTGAATTCATAATTTTCCTCCTAGATTGGATGCCAACAAAGGCTAGAGAACAGAGTCTACACCACTATTAAATCTATAACTGAGGGAACAGATGAAATTATGCCTTTTTCCAAGAGCATTTGTATGAGAGTGAGTGCAACAGATTAATCCAGAATTTGAACACTGTTTGCCAATTCCAGTGTGTCAATAAGCATTACACTATCAGCACATCAAAATAAACATTCTTCATCTATGTGCCATATCCCATCAAGACATAGACAATCATGGCTCTCCACATAACTTCAAAGACAAGTTTAGGAAGGAAACCTCCATCATTACTAGAAAGAGCCATAACAGTAAACTTGTGAAACCTAATGTCTTTAAAAAATTATTTTAAAGAGAAAGATTTTAACAATTTCAAATGACAGTAATGCTGTTTGGCCAATGAATGTTTTCTTATAAGAATATGGCTAACTTTAGTAAAGTTTGTGGAAAGAAAGAAACTGCTATAAATAAATAAATAAATAAATAAATAAATAAATAAAATAGAGAAAGAAATAAAAAACCTTCATACAAAAAAGAAAAACTAAAAATGGGGGAAGGGAGAGATAATTTAAACAAAAAAGAAAGGAGAAAATGAGTGGAGATAAAAAATCATTTCATTTCCTGATTTAAGATTTCACTGTTGTGTTGAATATCCTGGGGAAGTTGGGAGGGGATCTTTGCAAAATTGAAACAGTAAAATATCTTTATATTTCTTAACCACCAAACATTGACAACTGATTAGACTTATGGTTGTCATACATTTGGAATTCTTTACAATAGGGCGGTGATCATCATTTTTTTAACAGTTTTGTAAACATACATTACTGTGGAAAGAATCAAAGCAATTCTATGGAGCCTCCCTGATTTTTAGAGACGTATCTGACAGGAGATTTGATTATTTCCCATATCACATTTTGAAACAATCAAAAGAAAGTGTAAAAAAGAAAGAAAAAAAAAAAAAAAGTAAAGAAACAAAAAGAAATAATTATTATAATAATAAAAATTATTCATGTTAAAGAAACATTTTTTATTATAATAAATAACAATATCAATAAATAACAAAATAGAAAAGCAATTACAACAAATAAAAAATAACTACAAAATAAATTCAAAATTCATAATAAAAAGTAATAACAAATTATAATAAAGAAAATGTTAATGACATACAGTGATAATTGAAATTATGAACATCAATTATTAAGGAATAATGGTAATAATAAGAAAATAAAAATGATTTGAATAAAGAAAATCAAATAAATTATTACAATTAGTCACAAGTAATTTTAAAATAACAGTGAATTCTAATTAGGGAAATATAAAAAGGAAAATTTTCATGTAAAAAAACAACAAAAAAAACAACAAAACAAATAGAGCAGATATTTATGAAGTAGGGGTGCTGAAAACCAAACCAAGAAGTGATTAAAAAAATCTGATAGTCACATTTTAGAAGTGGATCAAGCAGGAAACTTTTCAGCACCCTGTGATGGAAGTGCGTGTGTGTGACTGCAATATTAATAATAATAATAAAAAAAAAAAAAAAAAAAAAAAAAAAAAAAAAAAGAAAAGAAAAAAAAGTGATCTTGTGACAAAAACTATGTAAAACTAAAATTGATTAGAGATTCATATATTTAATAATAATAATAATAATATTCCATTTCATGTTCAATACATTCACTACTGACAACATAAAAATTGCAACTACAGAATATCAATAACTGGTACAAGTCAAGTATGGTGCTCCATGTTAAAATGTGCACAACATTGAAAGAAAAAAAAAAAAAAAAAAAAAAAAAAAAAAAAATTTGAGTCTCCTAAACATTTCAAATCTTCAAAGTTTTTTCAATTTCTAAAACTTGTTTGCTAAAATAATGAGTTATTTCAATAAATTAATTCTCATTGTGGTGAATTCTTTGTCTGTTTCACTCAATCTGTACCCAAGAAAATTATCAATTGCATAACAAAAATGTGTCTACAAAACTGCAGTTTATATATATATATATATATATACTTGTATTCTGATTGGTCATCATAGGTTATGTAACAATGTTTCCCCCTATTGAAACCCTTTATTTTGCAATCAACACAGTCATTTAATAAACACCAGTAGTGTTGAAATGGCTATTTTGTAGTGATGTTATAACATGCTTGTGTTATAATTTTGAATAAATATTATTTGCTCTGCCCTGTATTGAGCAATCTTTTAAGAATAGTGTTTTTGGAGATATATATATATATATATATATATATATATATATATATATATATCTCTATATATATATATATATGATGAAAGCAGAGACTTTAGAAATCCATGGTAATAATTTATTTTGTGGGATAAATCAGATCCCATCTCTTCAGACCAAACAATTTTACAATAGATGAATTTTTAATTTATCCAGGCACAAGCATTAAAAAAAAAAAAAAAAAAAAAAAAAAAGATCTGATTGTCATCTATTGTAAAATTGTTTGGTCTGAAGAGACGGGATCTGATTGATCCTGCAAAATAAATTATTACCATGGATTTCTAAAGTCTCTGCTTTCATCATTATTATATTTTCTCTGAGTTTCCTTTGGAATTATCCCTACTAATTATCAAATATATATGTATGTATGTATGTGGATATGACAATCAAGTTAGTGTACGGTTTGTAGTATATGTTATAAAAGGTCCCTAAATTAAAAACTATACATAAATATTAAATCTTTAAGACAAATAGACAAAACAGACATCTTGTGTCGATTAATTTTAATAATCGACTTTTTCAAATTACGAATAATCCTTCTCTGACAAAAAGGAAATTCTGTTAGAAATTGTATGAAGTTCATTTTGGAAGAAAACTACAAGAAATACATTCCAAGCTTCTAACTTTAAGTCATCATCAGGATAGGTAGACAATTGGTGAGTTTTGTAGAACTAGTAAGTGTTGTGATGTACACAAGGTGTGATGTGTGCGTGCTTTTTGTTTTATTATATACATTTTAGGATGCAAAGCAAGTTGAGTATTGCAACTGTTTATGGTAGATGGGCTCCAAAGGATGCAGATTGCAAGTTCCAATCTCATTGAAGGCAGTTTCTTTATCCTTAATCTCTGCTCCTTGCTTAATGTGCACCCCCCCACCAAAAAAAAAAAAAAGGGGTGGAAAAAAAAGAGAAAAAAAGAAAAAGGGATGAAAAAAGAAAAGAAAAAAGACAAAACAATATGAAAAGAAACTTGTTTGAAAATTGCACAATACTTCCTTGATTATCCAGACATCTTGTAACAGGGATTAAAAAAATATTCAAATTCAAAATTCTAGATAATTGCTAAAAAAAAAAAAAAAAATTCATTTTTCTGAAAAATAATTAACATTTATATCATCAAACAACATTTTTAAACATTTAGTTCAAGGTTTTGTCCAGTTTATTTTTTATGAAAAAAAAAAAAAAAAAAAAAAAAAATGCATCTATTTTTGTCTGTTTTCAACTGGTCTTGTGTTTTTCTGCTGTTAACTCCTGTAGTTGGATTAAAGTTGATTATTTGTCAGAGTAGCTTCTGATTGGAAGCATGACCAATTTTAACATTTGTCAAACATAATCATGGCTCTTTGGTGTTTGAAATTGAGCATTGGGAGTAATATTATCATACTCCTTCTCTTCAACATTTTCTGGTACAGTTATACATTCAGCAATACCCTGGTCAGTTAGGTGTTCATACCCAGGGCTGTCTGCATTGAAACAGTCATTTATTTCTGCTTCATTTACATTGATGTTTAATGCTGCAGCTGCAAATGAATTTGATTTTATTAGCGTTTATGTTGAGTTTGGTTTTCTAATTCTCAAAGTGCATATTTGGATGATTTCATATTGATTATCCCAGTGTGAAATGAAGAAACAAAATCCAGAAAGGTGAGTAATTGATAATCAAGGAAATACTGTAATTACATCGGATTTAAATGTGAATTTACAATTAAAAAAAAAAAAAAAAAAAAAAGAAACAAAACAAAAACAAGAACAAAAAACGTAATACAATTCAAAATGACCCAACCATGAATTTTCCATTAATGGTTGTAGAAATAAAGGTAAACAAAATTTGGTCATAGTAATGTCTGAATTTACATTTCAGACTTTTGTTATCAATAGTGAATGAGTTAAGACTTAAAAGACAATATTAATATTTAGCATTTGAGTATTTAATGATAAGCATTAAATAAAAAGAGACATTCTCTATTGTAGTTTTTATTGTTGATGACCAATGTATGGCATTGGTTAGCAAAAACCTGCATGCCCACAACCCCCAAGCTATAATTGGTAAATAAATGCCAAATTAGAACTTTAACAAAGATCTTATTTTTTTTGTAGAATCCAAAAGATTATGGACAATTTTTTTTAGATTCTTTATTACAAATAAATATGTAAAATAAATCAGATTAAAAATAGCTATATAAATAAGACAATGACTTGTGCAACCATGAATCCCAAAAAGTGGAATTAAAAATTAAATTAAAAATTAAATTAAAAATTGATCAAGCAAGATTATGGTTAAAAACAAAAAAAAAAAAAAAACAAAAAAAAACTGAAACAGATATTTATTTTTTTGATGAATTTTAAAAAGTTGCTAAGTCCTGTCATTTTATTAAACAAAGAATAAATAAAAATAAAATGGTTTGGACTTTTTGTTTGTGTTTCCACTAACTGAAGAATAATAGCATTTTTTTTTTTTTTCAGATTCATTCTTGTGGCAATTTAAGAAAATAAGATAAAAATAGAAATTCTAGTTTTTTTTTTTTTAATCTTCTAGAAATATTTTATTTTTTATATTAATGACTGCAGTAATTTGTAAAGAACTTGTAGATTAGATAAGATTAACAAAATAAAGTATGAAAATATATATAAAGAGCATGAACAGTACACTTAGGTGCCTAATATAAGGGGGCTTAATAATCAGGGGAAGGGATTGTAATTTTCCTCGATATGAAATAAATTGGCAGATAGGGGGCTAATAAATGGTGAGAATAAAAATAAATAAATAAATAAAAATATTGCTTAAAGGGTTCAAAAAGTGTGAAATTAAATAGTTTTAAATAGGATGGTTTTAAACAATGAAATGGGGATGGTGCTCTAAAAAATTCCTAAAAATAATAATAATGATATAACATAATAAAATAATGATATAATAAAACATAATAATAAAGAACAATAATAATAAAGAACATAATAAAATATACATAATGATATAATAATAAAAAAACAATAGTAATAATAAAGAACAATAATAATAATAATAATAAAACATAATAATATATACATAATGATATAATAATAATAAAACATCTCCACTGTTTAAGCATCTAAGAATAATTTTCATTTTTTTTGTTTTGGTTAGGAAAATTTATATTATATAATTTTTAATTATATTTACCTCAATAAGATTGTTTTTTTTTTTTTTTTTATTGTGACTTTTCAGTTTTTCTGATATTTTGTAGTCATTGAATGTTCTGTTGCATCAGAATTTGGAGATATTTAGAAATTTTAATACATGAGAACAATTTAATCAGTACAAAACATTTGAAGATAAAGAATTTGATTAGTTTATTGTGTGTGTGTGTTTTTCTAACTTGAAGAATAATTTAAAAGAAAAAAAAAAAAAGAAGCAAATATCAGTTGACTATAAATATATTCTCCCATCAGCAATCTATTTATAAGAGATGAGAGCAAATAATCAGCTGATTAAACATTGGTAGAACCAGATACTGTAAACAAACTGTTCTTAAGAGATTCTTTTCAAAACACAAATTTGAAAAAAGAAAAAAAGTTTGATGATTCTTCAAAGAATCAAAAACCAAGCATTTATATTTTTGGTATTTCTTTAGTAAAATTATATGGGAGATACTGAAATATGTGCCCCCACCCCAATTTGCATTCATTAAAAAAAATTCAGGTTTCTAACATACAAGTTAATGGAAATAAAATTATTTAAGTGCAAGAGATTAAACTAGAGACCACTATGGAACACAGTTTAACAGTTAGAATTGAGCAAATTTTAGAGTGTCATTATAGTCCTGCCCTGATTAAAAGTTACCTACTTACCTAATCAAAAGTAGTTGTGGTCTTAGAGTCTATAAATCTGCAATGTAGTTAATGAACATAATCCTTTTCATAGCTAGTCTTGAATTTTGAGTTATCCTCCTTTAAGACTGGTTACCAGCCATGGCTTGAGAACCGAGTCTCCCCTGCTATTTAACCCATAATTGAAGAGAGAAGAAATGATTGATTTATTTTTTTATAGCTTTGTGGATTATTTAAAGCTGAAACATATCTTGGATTATATGAATAATTCTTGTCATTCATTTGCCTATAATTCTTTTTGTGAGCAAATATTGCATTAACAGATTTTTGAGAACACCAATAAATTTTCCAGATATAAATCATACTATTTAACCTATTGTTGGAGGGAGAAGAAATGCATTCATACCTTTCCCCAAAGGTATTTTCACATAAGTGAATATAGCAAAACTAACTGGAATTTGAACTTGACTTTCTGATTTCTCTATCCAAACTGCTGTCCATTTCATCACTTGTATATCCACACAAGAAGAGATGGGTCCATACCTTTCCCCAACGGTATTTGTGTGAAAGTAAATCTAATGAACCCAACCAGAATTCGAACTTGGTTTAAGTTTGAATAGTGTAATGAGTAGCAACTTGCTTAAAAGAGTTTGTTTTAATTGTTTTTCTTCTTTTACTATCAATCATAAATTTGAAAGGTGGAGTCTGCTTTGACAATGTTTTTTTCCTCTTTGTCTTCCTGCTTCGTCTCGATAAAAAGTCTTTCACAACACAACCTAGTGATTTTGTTACATTTTAAGATTTTTTTTTTTTTTTTTTTTTTTTTACAAAGATGTTGAAATTTCTGTGTCATTTATTCTCAGTTTAACTTCACCAAAGATAATCATAGCTTGCAAAGGGTCAATGGCAGTGTGAATGGTCTTGCCATTAACAGCAGTGAGAACAGAATAGACAGAGTAAACTGATTGGGATAACTTGTATCTGATTTGCACTAATACTCTTTAAAAAAAAAAAAAAAAAAAAAAAGCATGATTGACTGATGTTTTTTATGGATTATCAACATTTTACAGGTTATTTAAAGCCATAAAATATTTTTGGAATGTAAGAATTTTTTGAAGATAATGATTTACTGATACAAGTCCTACTAATTAACTCATATCTGGGGGGAGGGAAGAGAAGAGGTAGATTCATACCTTTCCCAAGAGCGTGTAAGTGAATATAACACACATGACTGGAATTGGAACTTGGCTCTCTGATTTCCAATTCTGAGTTGTTATCCATTACACCAGTTGTACATCCAAACTTACAGCACCTGATCACCCACCTAGGTACTGACCAGGCTTGACATTGCTTAACTTCAGTGATCATATGAGAACTGGTGTTTCAATGTGATATGGCCATAAGCAAAATGCCTATGCAAAAATGTTTATTTTTCAGTAACTTTATGCAACTGTAGTGATGCAAAAGGTGAATATATTCCTTTGGGCAAGATGAATTCATGAGGGTAATGAGACAGTAAGTCACATCAGTTCATAGATTGATGAATTTGCAGTTATTATCTAGACCAGAGAAGATGGATGTCACAAGCTCACAATAGTAGGTTGGGCAGAGGAAACCACATGGTTTCAATAGGTACACACAGGATACCACTGGCCAGTCCATTATCCTTTGAGGAAATATTGCAAATAAAACCCTCTTGGTTTTTCCCCCCTTTTACACTGCTTGTTGTATTATGTTATAATTTCTGTGTGCAATGAGAAATTATACAACTTTCATCCAATTAAAGGCAAATTTGAAATTTCAAAGATTTAAATTATTACAATTCATATTGTTTTGTTTTTTTTATAGAAAAATCTGATCATTGCTTCAATTTGTAATATTTTTGGTTAGTTCAGGTTACTTAATTAGAATGATATTAACCTTTGTTGAGTCAGGTTATTTAACATCAAATATAAAACAAAAATCACAATGAATTAATAGGTGGACACAGGTCATGGGTTTAAAAAAAATAAAAATAAAATGTGGACGTTAATCAGGTTTATTCCAGTATTTGGAAGGTAGCCTCATTTTAGCAGGGGTAATATTTTTGGCAATTATTGGGACCAGCAACATAAATTATACTATTTCATATCAACATCTTTTGCGATTAGATATACAAAATACAAAATGTGTCTCTTGTTCAGCTGTACATATGAACAGAAAAATAACGTTTTGTGCGTTACAAAGCAATGGACATTGGCATACAATATATGGGAAATTGTACAACATCTATTATACAGCCATTAAATTACTAATGGACTATTTTTCTAGGTCATCAGATGTAATCAACGAATTGCTAAAGAGAAAATCACTGATATGGAGGGGGAAAAAAAAAAAAAAAAAAAAAAAAAAAAAAAAAGACAATTTCTTATTTCCACCATTGTTGTAATAAAAACAAGTATGTAACTAGTAGAGCATCTTATGCAGAGTCCAAACTGCATGGTACATTGGTGTGCAAGCTAATCTCACAGGTTATTTCTAGAGTCATGTAGCGTGCCATCTCATCTCTAGATTCTAGTAGTCTATCGGCAATACCTCAGTAAAGACCCCAATGCTGTATAACTGAGGAAATCAATGATACAATTTTTTTTTTTTTCATTTTTTTTGTGTTTTACTTGCTTTATTTCAGGGGGAAAACATAGTAAGCATTGTCGAGAGAGAGAGAGGAAAAAAAAAAAAAGAAGTAGTGTGCCATCTCATTTCTGGATTGTAGTCTATTGGCAATTTCTCTGTGAACATCTCCACGCTGCATAATAGAAAATCAATGAGAAAGTGTTCTTCAGTTTTGTTTTTTTTTTCTTTTTACTTGCTTTATTTTTGGGGGAGAACATAGTAGGTATTGCTTCCTGGGAGAAATGAGAGAGTCCATGTAGTGGCCTGTCTGTCTCTCTACTGAAGCCATGACATGTAAAGTTAATCTGAGAGAGGAAAGCATCTTTATTTCTCTACTTCTGCAAAAGTACTGATATGGAGAATTTCTTACTTCTGTCACTTTTGTAATAAAAACAAGTATCGTATTTATCGGCACCAAGGATGCAGTTTTTTTTCCTGAAATAAGTCTTGAAAATGTAACATGCATCCTTGAGGATGAAGGTTAGGGTTTTTGTGGGCTTATGCTAATTCGAGAGGAAGGTTATCTACCTCATACAGTAAACTGAATTCCTGTATGTGACCATGTAATTAAATTTATAAATTATACATCACTTAAGATAATACATAAATAAAGTATCATAAAAATATATATGAACAGAATGTTACCTGACTGACTAGAGTAGGGGGAGCTAACAGACTAGCCTTATTAAGGAAGTTAAACACAGGTAGCCCCAATCTGTCTCAATGAATTTCCTAGTTATCAACTGCCGAACTAAGTCACACTCAATTGTCATGACAAACAGGATTTCTCTATTTTGTTTGCACTATTTTTATCATTTGTTTTTCCAATCTTTAGTTTCTGTATATTCCACCCTATGCATAAAATCTTAAAAAAAATTAAAAAAAAAAAAAAAAAAAAAAAAAACTCAAGATAAAATTTTTTTCCCTCTGGACATTTAATAGACCATCAGCCAATATTTCAGTGGAGAGAAAAAAATATTTTGCTGGGGAGAACAATAAATAGTGGAACTGGAGTATCATTGTTTGATGTTGCTCTACTGTGGGTATATATCCCACTCAGTATTTTATACATCTGAGAGATAGAGAGAGAGATAGAGATAGAGATAGAGATAGAGATAGAGATAGAGATAGAGATAGAGATAGAGATAGAGATAGAGAGAGAGAGAGTAAACTTACTTGTTTCTGTACTGTAAGGGTAAAATTCTAAAATCCAGTCCACAAGTGGTCAAGATTACCTACATATTACTAAACTACCCACAAACCATCTTGGTAAGGGAGGGGCAAGTGCTGAGACCTTATCATGTTTATTCTTTTTTTTCTCAAAAAAGAAAAAAAAAAAAAAAATTGCACTTAGGAAGAATCCTTGATGCCGACAAATACGACATGTTATTAGTAAAGCATCTTATGCAGAGCCCATACTGCAGGGTATATGTAGTACATTGGTATGCAAGCTAGTCTCACAGGTAATTTCTATGACAGAATATGGAAGGGATCTTTTTTTAATATTTGTCAAGGAAAGAGAAGAAAAAAGAGATGGAGGAAAGAGAAGAAAAGAGAGAGAAAGGAAAGAGAAAGGAAAGAAGAAAGAGAGGCAAAAGACAAAAGAAAGAGACAAGTGACAAGTGACAATTTGTTTTTTGATGGATTGATTCATTTTCTATGGCTTTTAGATTGTAAAAATTTTTTTTTTACAAGATAATAATGATTTAGTGGTACAAGTCTTATTAGCTGAGGGGAGAAGAGATGGATTTATACCTTTCCTTATATCTGACCGTCTAAAGAATGGCCACAAGTTGTCTGGATGATATTACAGAAGCTCACTGACTTGGGATATGAGACTTTACAACATACACCATATACCCCTGATCCACTGACTACCACTTTTTCAAACAGCTTGACAATTTTTTTAAGCCGAAAGACATTCCATTGAAAAGAAGATGCAGAAAATACATCCAAAGATTTCTTGGTGTACTTTAGAGTTTTATTGTAAAGACAGAAATAAACTTGAAACTGAATAGCAGAAATGTATAGATGTTCAGGATCCCTATTTTGACTGATTTAAACACTGTTTAAATACATTAATTCACGAATAAAAGTTGGTCCTAAAATCGGACATTATTTTCCAAACAACCTAAACAAGTGGTGATTGGGGGGGGGGAGATAGCATTTCCAATCAAATCATAATTGTTATATTTATTGCTTTGTTTTGAGCACAGCATTTTTGAAGAAGCACAAATAATTTTATCTGATTGTAAGGATGCATATCTACACTTTAAAGACTGAATCATTATCACATGCAAATATATAAAATATATAGAACCTTATAGTTCTGGGTCACTTTTAGAAAACTTAAAAGATTGTGAAAATGAAGTACCTATATAGAAAAATATACAATCCTAATATTATAAAATTTCTGTTTAACCCATTGTACCCTAAAACATTGTAGGGAACAACATTGTAAGGAGTTTAGTATTGAGTGTCATGAGAGACATTTCTACTCATTACAATTTAAATTTGTTTCATGAATAATTTGCAAGGAGACCAAATACAAATTAGGTTTCTTACTTTATCTATTCTGAATATAATTTAACAGACTTAACTTTCTCTGAACAAATAGAATTGATTGAATTAGCAAAACATTCTTTCTTAAAAGACAATCAGGAAAATACTGAACTAAATTTGGAGTATGAAAATATATATATATATATATATATAGTGCTGTTGGTTGTCAAATTTAAGAATAAGGGCAGATAATTTGGCTGCCCTCAAAATTGATAAGCATAAAGACCTAGTAACATGTTTCATTCTATAGACTGGTGAGGAGAATGATAGAATACAGAAGGGATTTTTTTTATATTTGTCAAGGGAGGAAGAGAGACAGAACAGAGAGAGAAGAGTGATAAATGAAGAGATAAAGAGTGGGGAAGAGGAAAAGAGAAAGCAAGAATTTTTTGAGCAATAATTAAATCTGCAATAATAAAAAATATACAGGAAGAACTAATAACATTTTCATTCTACAAATTCTTGAGGAGAATGATAGAATATGGAAGGGATCTTTTTTTAATATTTGTCAAGGGAGGAGAAAGAGAGGGAGGAAAGAGAAGAAAAGAGAGAGAGAGAGAGAGACAAAGAAGAGAGGGCAAGTGACAATTTGTTTTTTGATGGATTGAT